>CM053028.1:118226758-119426758 GCA_028564925.1 Lithobates sylvaticus | reverse complement strand
TAACCTGACCTTGAGTTGTCCTCTCATATCTAGTACCACCAAGTGCCCGGCCACCTAGTGGTAGAAGAGAAAATTATAACAAGGTAATTAGGGAGAAATCAATGGATCTCTAACAATTGACTAAGGTAACTACTCCTGGCAAGTAAATCTGTGAGGAATATCCCTGACTAAACCCCAGGGTGCTACATGTGTGTTTCTCATTGGTCATTGCACTTACACTATTGACTGGTGTGCCAGAGGGGGCTGAGGCTGTTATTAGGGTTGAGAGGCAGACTAACAGACTGAACTAACAAAAGCAGCTCCTTCGGGGGTATCGCTATAATAATATTTTATGCTAAAATACATTTGCCACTTGTTTTTAATAAAGAATTCCATGTGTGTTATTTAGCTATTGGACCTTTCTCTGACAAAGAGATTCGATTTCCATATGTAAATACATCACAAAACAACCTCGTAATCCATTTACTTGGTATGCAGGAGTATGTGCATGAAAATCTACAAGTCATTGGTAAAAAATAGCTAGGCACAGCCACTTTATTGTTGAATGCTATAATGATAGACAAGTGTGAATGATAAATGAATGCATAGCAGCTGCCACAATAGCAACACCCAGTAACATTAATCAGGGGATGACTTCTTCAGCTTGAGTATAACCCCGGCCACCTTCAAGGCTGCATGCATCATTTTGAATTCCCTGTACCGCCAGTTACCTTTAATTCATCAATGAACTAGTTAATGGAAAGGACATGGCAGCTTAGTAAACAGTCAGTTTAGTAAGTGGATCCCTAATATTCTGTACTGAATATAACATTCAAGCAGCTCTTTATATGTAGATTGTGCTTAACCAGAATTCTATTGCAGTACTACATTTTAGTAACAATGGAATAATTGTATAATAATAATATGGTTGGTATATTATTATTATTTAATAGAGGTTGGTTTAATAGTGGTATGGTTAGTAAGCCATAAATATTGTATATTTTTAGAGTAAATTTAGACTTTAAAGTTTTATTCATTTTTGTCAATTATAACAAATAGAATTGTAAAATAGCATGCTAATATATTAGACTATTACTACCTTACACTAGGCCCGGTTGTTGTAGCTTACTACAAAAAGGGATCATATATATTACAAAATAAAAGGTAAAAAAACTGCGCTAATCACATAAAGTAAAGGACTCTAAATATAGCTGCAATAATAATGGGATAAACACAATAGTAATGTAGGAAAAAAAAAATCGCGCTCTTAAAGTCCAATTTGAAGATAGGAAGTGTAAAACAGTCCTAAAAACAACTTCTTTTAATGAAGATAATATCCTCCAATGGAAATATTTTCCAGAAAGAGTATTTCAGCAATATTGAACCTTGCTCCTATGGATAAGCATGCTTACCAGATGTAAGCCAAAAGTTTGCATGTGGCTTTAACCCAGCCTGGGTTGATGATCCAAGTTGTTTATAGGGGACAGCACAGATTGTAGTGTAGTGATCGCCTCCTCCAAAGTATGGTGCTCACAAGGTGTGGTTACACAGTGCCGAAAAAACAAAAAAATATATACCATAGCATAATACTGCTACATATTTTGCAGGGAATGTGTCACAAAGAAACTATTAGAATAGATCATGTGCCAGATTATAAAGACACCCGTGACAGCAGGTATATATGAAAGTGCACCACCACCTACTAGAGGGCCTCCTTACCAGATGCCAGAGGAAATATGCACACACAAAAACAGAAGGTCCTTTCCAAAGGATTTCCCAATCAGTTCAAAGTGATGAAATTTATCCGTGTGTTCTATAAGAACTTATCCTATGAAGTGCCTCCTTACCAACAAAGAAAACATAAACAGCAAGCATGCACTTTCACCGGTTAGGCTGTCTCCTTACCACAGTCCCAGATTATGGAGGCTTATACTGCGAACAGAGGAGAGCAAGTGATCCTCCACGGCCTGGAGTGTGCCAGTTGTAGACACGGAGCTTTTAGCCAGTACCCAGAGGAAAGAGCATACAGACCATGGCGTAATAACGTACTAAAAGGTTTATTAAGTAAAAAGGGTTTACACTTACAAACTAGAAGAGTTAAAACAGCAGAGTTTTAAAATCGTAGAGCCGGCCGGCTACAAACACATAGACGCTCCCGTCCTATTCCGCGTGGTGACAAATAACATTGTCAATGAGGTTCCTCATTGACAATGTTATTTGTAACGAAACGCGTCTGAGGGCGAACGTGCTGACGTCACCACGCGGAATAGGACGGGAGCGTCTATGTGTTTGTAGCCGGCCGGCTCTACGATTTTAAAACTATGCTGTTTTAACTCTTCTAGTTTGTAAGTGTAAACCCTTTTTACTTAATAAACCTTTTAGTACTAACATTTACAAAACAATCACTTGCTCTCCTCTGTTCGCAGTATAAGCCTCCATAATCTGGGACTGTGGTAAGGAGACAGCCTAACCGGTGAAAGTGCATGCTTGCTGTTTATGTTTTCTTTGTTGGTAAGGAGGCACTTCATAGGATAAGTTCTTATAGAACACACGGATAAATTTCATCACTTTGAACTGATTGGGAAATCCTTTGGAAAGGACCTTCTGTTTTTGTGTGTGCATATTTCCTCTGGCATCTGGTAAGGAGGCCCTCTAGTAGGTGGTGGTGCACTTTCATATATACCTGCTTTCACGGGTGTCTTTATAATCTGGCACATGATCTATACAACTTGGATCATCAACCCAGGCTGGGTTAAAGCCACATGCAAACTTTTGGCTTACATCTTGTAAGCATGCTTATCCATAGGAGCAAGGTTCAATATTGCTGAAATACTCTTTCTGGAAAATATTTCCATTGGAGGATATTATCTTCATTAAAAGAAGTTGTTTTTAGGACTGTTTTACACTTCCTATCTTCAAATTGGACTTTAAGAGCGCGATTTTTTTTTTTTTTTTCCTACATATATATTACAGACATATACAAATTTTCTTATTTAATATGGTCAGGACTAAGAACTAACATTTACAAAACAATTTTTCCTTTTTGTGGTCAGGTAAGTAGAATACAATATATTGAATATCAATACTTAGTGGCCTCATTTACAGCAAGCAAGTGGCATTGTAGACACCTTTTTTAAGTGTTTTCCAGGCTCTCATCAGCTATGCTGTACAAATGTGAGGCCCCATAAACACTGTCACTGCAGTAACATTATGTGTGTTTGTGCAGTGTGATGCAATTTATGGTATCCCAATACACCTTATTAACACATTTGTGTGTAGCACAAAACAACATTCAGCAATGCGCTGAGGTACAAAAATGCTGCCTGCACCTTTTTTGGTGCATTTGGCAGTGCATTCAAATTTTGTGTTGCTTTAACGCAATGCATATTAATGTTCCACATACTGCGCATGTGCTAATGCAGCAGGTTAGTGTAAACGCAGCCTGGGTCAGGGGAACGAGCCAGCTCCTTTATTCCACCTCTCTGCTGTGTTCAGACTGCAAAGAGAAAACAGGTCTATTTGCTCCCTTTAGAAAGCCCATTCTTCTCTGTGAATCCTGTGCAATTAGTATACAAATATATTAAAGAATATATAAACCCAGTATTTCAGATTTCTGATATGTGTCTGCTGTACCATGTGCTTGTATGAAAAAGTATCCTGTTCTCTTTGTATTGCTTTCTTTGTGTGAAATACCTGGCATTTCTGCCAGTTACTCTACTTTCCTAATTAAAAATGACCGCACTAGGCATGAGGGAACAGCATGGTTAGTTTTCTGGCTGTGCTTGGAACTAACCTTGCTCTCCTACAATGATCAGACTTCACTTTCACTGGGAAGACAAGTGTGCTGCTGTTTCTCCTCCCTGAGCTCTCTAAGCTCCTTATGCAACTGAGAACAGAAAGTATGGGATCACTTATAAAAAGGGGAAAAAATTATTATTATTTTTTTTTTTTTTATATGTATACACAAATGTTTTGTCTTTTCATTTCTATTTTAAACTGAATGGGTTGCTTTACAGGGTGAGGGTTTACATATACTTTAAATGTTTATTTTCAAAAGAAAGATTTTATGTAAATAGTAAAATTCAGAAATATCAGTTAAAATGTGTATACTTATATAACTGACTTGAAATCATTATAGCTTTCCTTTAAAAAATTCTTGCAATTTGATTACAAAATTATGAAAACTTTGGTGATTTAAGATGGTATAATCCATCTGATATAAAGATACGCTATAACATATGCTATTGCGACTACTCAGAAAAACAAAAGATAATGCAACTGACTTACCATAAAACGATACTAGAGCTTTATGGCTGTAGCCAGGCCATGAAAGGTACCCTAGTCCGATTTATGGTGTCCAGTGAAGAAAATATAAGTAAAATTTCCACCACAGCTTGTTATTTATTGCTGAGCTTATTTCCAAAAGAGACAAAAAAATTACAAAATAATGACAACCCATGTGAAATCCAACTTTGACAAAAACATTAGATTCTACTTCTTCATATTAACTTTGAATTTGATTAAGTTAGAAGCCCCATTTCTGTCCCCGTCTCATCATGATATATTAGCTTTTCTTCTTCTTTCTGGCATATTTACCACCTCGTACCAGATGTCCACCATGCTCTTGCCCTCCCAGTGCCTCTGTGCCTTTTAACACTGAGCTACCATGAAATACACTTATGGAATAATTTCCACTCTGCCTAATGCTTTGCTCTCAGAGTTCATTGAGATGACATGGGCACACCAACAGCTCCTAAATACATGTATAGTGATTCCTGAAAGGCCCTTCCGATGCGGAAAAGAGTTGCTATATTAATTGTGTCAGTGCAATTCAGACTTAGCAGCCTTCGCCTCTTTAATTGATTTAGAGTAATCTCCCTGGGTGTTTCTCACAGTCACAGCCCTGTGTCTATCACTATTGTGCGCTGACCTCATCTACATTTGATTCAGAAAATAGCAGTTGAGTAAGCAGAAAAGAATGCTGAAAAATGAAGGCCATTTATTTTTTTGTCTCTAATCAGGCTGCAGTTCTTTACTTACTCGGAAACCCTTTTTTGGTTATAGTTAGTTATAGTTGATTTCAGTATTTACCACTGATGATTACACTGAAAATATGCTTTAGATATGGAGTGAAAAAGGGATCCGACAGACAAAAAGAGAGAGATCGAAAAGAAAGGAGGGTAACAAAAAGAGATGAAGAGAAGATGAGACACTGAGAAGGGTCAAAGAAAACACAGAAAATATAGAAGCATGTAGGCAGGTTGCCTATACATATGCTGGTTTTAGTTACTGGCTGGCCCAAGCTGAGGGAGAGAGAGTTAATGTGTGTGTTGCAGTTCCTGTTTTTTTTTTTTGGTCCAGCCTATCCACTGGTGGCATAAATTTGAGGGCAGACTGGGTTCAAGGCTCTTTGCTCTTTGGTCCAGCTGCACTAGCAGGACATGCTGTGAAAGAGAACTGCTGCACCTTGCATTCTGTTGGGGGCGCCAGGGATCCAGGAATCAGCCAACCCTTGGAAGAACAACAACCATGGACTCTACCTTATAGAGGTATGCCTGGACAGCCAGCTAGTTACATAGTAGGCGAGGTTGAAAAAAGACACAAGTCTATCAAGTCCAACCTATGTGTGTGATTTTATGTCAGTATTACATTGTATATCCATGTATGTTGTGGTCATTCAGGTGCTTATCTAATAGTTTTTTGAAATTATCGAAGCTCCCCGCTGAAACCACTGTCTATGGAAGAGAGTTCCACGTCCTAACCGCTCTTAAGCCCCATACACACGCGCGGATTATCCAAGGACCAGGTCCGTCAGACCATGTCCGTCATACTTTGTCTGATGTTGGTTTTGCGTATACACGGTCGGACAAAGTTGTCGGAAAATCCGATCATTCTGAACGTGGTGACGTTTGTTGCCTACGACGGGACTACGTAGAGGCTAGTAGCCAATAGCTTTGGTCTTGTAATGTGATCTGAGCATGCATAGCACTTTGTCCGGTCGGAAATCGCTACACACGATCGGATTTGGTGTGATCGGACTTTGTTGTCAAAAAATCTATCCAGCAGGAGATAGGACTTTGTCCGTCAGACAATCTGATGGAAACTGTCCGATGGTGCCTACACACGGTCTGATTTTCCGACAACATTGTCAGATAGGACAGAATCCATCGGAAAATCCTACCGTGTGTATGGGGCTTAACAGTAAAGAACCCTCTACGCAGTTTAAGATTAAACCGATTTTCTTCTAATTTTAGTGAATGGTCTTATTAAATTCCCTTTCGCGTAAAAACGTTATCCCTATTGTGGGGTCACCAGTACGTTATTTGTACATTGAAATCATATCCCCTCTCAAGCGTCTCTTCTCCAGAAAAAACAAGTTTAGTGCTCTTAACCTTTCCTCATAGCTAAGGTCCTCCAGTCCCTTTATTCGTTTTGTTGCCCTTCTCTGGACTCTCTCCAGTTCCAGCACATCCTTCCTGAGGACTGGTGCCCAAAACTGGACAGCATACTCCAAGTGCAGCCAGACCAGAGTCTTGTCGAGTGGGAGAATTATTGTTTTATCTCAGGAGTTAATCTCCTTAATACATGCCAATATTCTGTTTGCATGCCATTGCTGAGCCTGTCATCTACTAGGACCCCCAGGTCCTTTTCCATCCTAGATTCCCCAGGGGATCTCCCCTAGTGAGTAGATTGCATTCATATTTTTGCCACCCAAATGCATTATTTTAAATTTTTATACATTAAACCTAATTTCCCATGTAATTGCCCATCCCATTAATTTGTTCAGCTCTTCTTGCAAAGTGTCCACATCCTGCGGAGAAGTTATTGCCCTGCTTAGCTTAGTATCATCTGCAAATACAGAGATTAAGCTGTTTATCCCATCCTCCAGGTTGTTTATGAATAAATTAAATGGGATTGGTCCCAGAACAGGACTCTGGGGGACCCCACTTTCCACCCCGGACCATTCCGAGTACTCCCCATTGATCACTACCCTCTGAACTCGCCCCTGTAGCCAGTTTTCAATCCATGAACTCACCCTATGGTCCATGCCAACGGACCTTACTTTGTACAGTAAACGTTTATGGGGAACTGTATCAAATGCTTTTTCAAAATCCAGATTCACTGCGTCTACAGGCCTTCCTTTATCTAGATGGCAGCTCACCTCCTCATAGAAGGTTATTAGGTTGGTTTTGCAAGAATGATTCTTCATGAATCCATGTTGATTACTGCTAATGATACCGTTGTCATTACTAAAATCTTGTAAATAGTCCCTTATCATCTCCTCCAAGAGCTTGCATACAATTGATGTTAGGCTAACTGGTCTGTAATTCCCAGGGATGTATCTTGGCTTTTCTTCAATCGGCTGGTACCATTCCAGTCAGTAGACTGTTCGTAAAAATTAGGAACAATGGTGTGATTAGTGAATAGTGATAGTTAGGGTTAGACCCCTTTCACACTGGGGTGTTTTTCAGGCGCTTTTGGTATAAAAATAGCGCCTGTAAAGCATCTGAAAAAGACTTCCCCTGCATTCCCAGTGTGTGAGCCCGAGTGCTTTCACACTGGGCGATGTTCTGGCAGGATGTTAAAAAATGTCCTGCAAGCAGGATCTTTGGAGCGGAGAAGGAGCAGTGTATACACTGCTCCTCCACCGCTCATGCCCATTGAAATGAATAGGCACCGTTGCTGAAGCAGGTGGGAGAATCTGTGGGAGAATCTGTCCTCAGGACATTGTTGAAAGTAAGCCATAAGAAGTCCCATTTGCAGTTTGCGAGAAAGCCATGTGGGGGACACAGCAAACATGTGGAAGAAGATGCTCTGGTCAGATGAGACTAAAATTTAACTTTTTGACCTAAAAGCAAAACACTACGTGTGGCAGAAAACTAACACTGCACATCACCACTACAGATGAGCCGGACACCCTTCTGTTCGGTTCGCTGCAGAACATGCGAACAGGCAAAAAATTCAGTAAAACACATGAACACTGTTAAAGTCTATGGGACACGAACATGAATAATCAAAAGTGCTAATTTTAAAGGCTTATATGCAAGTTATTGTCATAAAAAGTGTTTGGGGACCCGGGTCCTGCCCCAGGGGACATGTATCAATGCAAATTTTTATTTTTTTTAAATGCCTGTTTTTTCAGGAGCAGTGATTTTAATAATGCTTAAAGTGAAACAATAAAAATGAAATATTCCTTTAAATATCGTGCCTGGGGGGTGTCTATAGTATGCCTGTAAAGTGGCGCAGTTTTCTCGTGTTTAGAACAGTACTACAGCAAAATGACATTTCTAAAGAAAAAATTGTCATTAAAAACTGATTGTGGCTGTAATGATTGTCAGGTCTCGGCAATATAGATAAAACTCATTGAAAAAAAAGAGCATGGGATCCCCCCCAGTCCATTATCAGACCCTTTGGGTCTGGTATGAATATTAAGGGGAACCCAGAACCAAAATATTAAAATAAATTGCGTGGGGGTCCCCCTAAAATCCATACCAGGCCCTTCGGGTCTGATATGAAAATTAACGGGAACCCTGCGCCAATTTTTTTTTTTTAAATGACGTAGGGGGTCCCCCAAAAATCCATACCAGACCCTTATCTGAGCACAAAACCTGGCAGGCCGCAGGAAAAGAGGGAGGGACAAGAGAGACCCCCCTCCTGAACCGTACCAGGCCACATGCCCTCAACATGGTAGTCCCCCAAAGCACCTTGTCCCCATGTTGATGGGGACAAGGGCCTCATCCCCACAACCCTTGCCTGGTGGTTGTGGGGGTCTGCGGGCGGGGGGCTTATCGGAATCTGGAAGCCCCAGATCCCAGCCTCCCCCTGTGTGAATTTGTAACGGGGTACAAATGTACCCCTACCATTTCACAAAAAAAGTGTCAAAATGGTTAAAAAGGCAAGAGACAGCTTGGAACAAGTCCTTTATTAAAAAAATAAAAATAAAATGTCCCACGCTGTCCGATGGACCAAAAAAGAAAAAAAAAAGCCACAACCGACCTGCCTCCATGGGGGCTCCCGCTGGCTGACGCGTCTTCGCTGTGACAGCTCTTATATAACTGAGGGCGGGGCCACCCAGTGACGAAACCGGTGTACCCCGTTACCAATTCACACAGGGGGGAGGCCGGGATCTTTTGGTCTACTTGTTAAAGTGGGCTTCCAGATCCCGATAAGCCCCCACCCGCAGACCCCCACAACCATCGGGCAAGGGTTGTGGGGATGAGGCCCTTGTCCCCATCAACAAGGTGCTTTGGGGGGCTACCGCAAAGCACCCTCCCCATGTTGAGGGCATGTGGCCCGGTACGGTTCAGAAGGGGGGGCGCTCTCTCATCCCCCCTCTTTTCCTGTGGCCTGCCAGGTTGCATGCTCAGATAAGGGTCTGGTATGGATTTTGGGGGGTACCACTATGCCAACTGGAAATGACTGGAAATTTTGTAAAAAAGCATTTTTCTTTGTTTCTGTTTTAACATTTTTTGCTAATTAGTCATTTTTCTTCATACATTTTGTCCAAAATTTATACTGCTACATATCTTTGGTAAAAAATAACCCAAATCAGTGTAAATTATTTGGTCTTTGTGAAGGTTATAGAGTCTACAAGCTATGGTGCCAATAATTGAAAATTGATCACACCTGATGTACTGAAGGCCTATCTAATTTCTTGAAAAAATAACAAGACAGAAAAGTATAAACACCCCCCAAATGACCCTTTTTGAAAAGTAGACATCCCCAGTTATTTAGTAAGAGGCATGGTTAGTTTTTTGAAGTTGTAATTTTCTCCCAATTTTTTTTTTGCAAATTTTAGATTTTTTTTTCACAAAATTGTCATATTAACAGGTTATTTCTCTCACATGGCATGCGCATACCACAAATGACACCCCAAAATACATTCTGCGACTCCTCCTGAGTATGGTGATACCACATGTGTGAGACTTTTACACAGCCTGGCCACATACAGAGGCCCAACATTGAAGTAGCACCCTCAGGCGTTCTAGGAGCATAAATTACCCATCTAATTTCTCAATCACCTATTACATTTTGGAAGGCCCTGGAGCACCAGGACAATGAAAACGCCCACAAAATCACCCCATTTTGGAAAGCAAACACTCCAACGTATAATCTATGAGGCATAATAAGTCTTTTGAATGGTTCATTTTTTTTCAGATGTTTTTGGAAACGTGGAAAAAAAAGAAAGCATATTTTTTTACACAAAGTTGTCAATTTACAAGCTATTTCCAACAAATAGCATGTACATAGCAAAAATGACACCCCAAAATACATTCTGCTACTCCTCCTGAGTATGGTGATACCACGTGTGTGAGACTTTTACACAGCCTGGCCACATACAGAGGCCCAACATCCAAGGAGCACCATCAGGTGTTCTAGGGATATAAAATACGCATCTAATTTGCTGACAACCTATCACATTTTTGAAGGCCCTTTGTATTTATAACACATAGCATGTACATACCAAGAATTACACCCAAAAATACATTTTACTGAGCAAAGGGTAAACAAAGATTACCTGTGGTTTTAGTAGTGCATTTGTCTACAGGAGGAGAGCCCTGATCCAGGCAGCAGGCAGGGACGTGGTCAGCAACAGTGAATGGAAGTGTCCAGACAGCAGGCAGGAATATTGTCCATAGTCAGTACAGGCTGGGATACTGTCCATATACAGTCCAGGGTCAGTGCAGTAGGAGATATTGCCAGCTGTGCCAAAATATTGGTCCTGGTAGTAGGCAGGAACATGGTCCATAGTACAGTTAGCAGGCCAGGAAAGAATGGGGACAGGGGTAGAGGCTTCTCCCACCCAAATCTCTTTGAAGCCTCCAAGTCTCCAGACCCTAATGCGGGAATGAGAAAACTAAAAATGTTAGTTTTCTTCATCCAGAAAAACAATTCTGGAGCCCCTCACATATGTGAGACCCCTGTGTTATGAATCCCACTACTCCAGTAGCAGGGTAAAAGATCAGTCCATGAAGCAGGCAAGAAATGTGGTCAAACAGTCTAGGGTCAGTTCCAGAGCAGGCAGAGGTAGGTACAGTTTAGCGTTAGGCAGAAGCATGGTCATATAGCAGGCCAGGGTCAGTTCTGAAGAAGGCAGCGGTATGTACAGTTTAGTGCAGTGGCATAAGGGGTGTGGAGGTAAATGACAAATACTTTTACCATACTTCACTAATAATATACTAAAGCATGGTAATGGTGGAAATGATCACCTATACAGACGCTTGGTTGGGAAGGACATTGGGGACAAAAATGTGTCTCTTCTAACCCCTCCTCTGGAGCACACCCAGCATTTCTACTGATGTCTTTGGTCTGTTTCACGGAGGGGGAGTTTCTCAAGAAAGTGACGTTCTTGGAGTGTGCTCACTGAATCAGGGCTAATATTTTCTGGTGGGCCTTCAGGACACAATACGGTGGTGATAATTTCTTCTTGGTAATGAAGATAGGATACGGGGGTCTCAGTAGATTTTTGGTAAATAATATAAGTGTTATACATGGCCAAACTGAAAAAATAAAAATGAGAAACTTTTTCATACCAATGGTGGGATTTTCTTGTGGAAAGGTAGGGTTCGATCATCTGATCATTGAAGTCGACACCCCCATGAACAAATTATATTCATGGACACAAGTTGGTTTCTGAATTGAGTTGTTTCTTTTGAGGATTTCCACGTAGGTGTTGTCATGAATTGTTGAGAGCATGTTGACTTTTCGTCTGTCCCTCCGCTAGACAGCCAATAGCTCCTGGTCCCACAAAGACACCGTCTCCCCTCTTTCATTAACGAGCCTTTGCGAGAAGCCCTTCCTATTGGCTCTCACTGTTCCACATGCTGGAGTGTCCTTCCGGTAAAGGCTGCAGAAGAGGGGCAAGCTTGAATAGAATTTATCCACATAAAGATGGTAACCCTTTCCAAGGAGTGGATAGACAAGCTCCCAAACAACTTTTCCACTGGCTCCAATGTACTCAGGGCATTCAGGGGGATGCAGCTGGGTGTCCTTCCCTTCATACACCAGGAAAGAGTATATATACAGGGGGTCCCCGAGTTACGAACTCGTTAGGGACTGCCCGCCTGTACGGAAGTCGGAAATGTTCGTAAGTCGGCCGCGCATGCGCAGACCGACAAATACGGAGATTTCCGGACATTTCCGATGTTCCGTCTATTGCCGTTCTGCGCATGCGCGGCAAATTACGGACATCTCCGGCATTTTCCGAAGCTCCGTATGGCCGCGCATGCGCAGAACGGCCGAAAGACGCCGAAAAAGACAGAAAAATGGCGGAGGGTCCCCGCAGCACCCCGTTCGTAAGTAGGGGTTGTTCGTAGGTCGGGTGTTCGTAAGTCGGGGACCCCCTGTATCTTGTTTCTTGGTCACAAAGCTTGTACAGCTTAACCCCATATAAGTGACTCGTCCCTGGAAATATTTTTGCCCGGGGTATATAACTGGGAGAATTTTTCAGAGAAACAATTTAGAAGTGGTCGAATTTTAAATAATTTGTCATAAGCTGGGTCATTGCGGGGAGGGCACTGGGTGTTGTCATTATAGTGGAGGAACCACATAATCATAAGGTATCTTGACCTTGGCATAAGGGATGAGAAGATTGGCATGTGTTGGATGGGGTTGGTGGACCAGTAGGAGTATAATGGATTTTTTTGTGAGTCCCAAATTAAAAGTTAGGCCTAAAAATTCTTAAAATTCCTCCACATTAAGTTGTCTCCACTCAAAGGGACTGGCATAACTAGAACCAGGGTTGCTTGCTATAAACTTTTGTGCATAGAGGTTGCACTGGGCCATGATAGAAGATAGTAAGTCTTCAGTAAAAATGAAACAAAAAAAATCAAGAAGGGCAAAATTATCGGTATTCACCTGGACACCTGGCTGGGCGGTGAAAGGGGGGATGTTTGCTGCTCCAGAACTAGGGGGAAGCCACAGGGGGTTTTGAAGGGCATAGGGAAGGCTGGCATGGGTCCTCACCCTTTGGAGCTGAGATGATACCCCACTAGTGCTTGACCTTTGTTCCAGTGGCACTGCACTAGAGGTGGAGGGCACTGCGCTAGAGGTGGATGGCACTGCGCTAGAGGTGGATGGCACTGCACTACTTGTAGTAGCCTGCCGCTCCTCACAAGAACGACTTTTTTTCATGGGCACAAGTTCCTCTACCTCCGATTCTCTAGCAGACCCACTGCTTAAAACCGGTTCATAATCTGAATCAGAATCGGACGCAGACTCAGAGAGCTCCCCGCTGCTCTCGTCACTCAGGCTAAGAAGCTGTTCTCAGTGGAAAAATATTTTTCGCCATACTGGTGACTGTGGGCTGTGGTGCGTGAGGCACACTAGGACAGATGAGGGTGCACTGCTGGGTGCTGATGAGGGTGCACTGCTGGGTGCTGATGAGGGTGCACTGATGTGTACTAATGCACTGCGGCTGCACTGATTAGCAGGCAATAATAAGAATCCACTGATAGGGTGGCACTGATGAGCACTCACCTATGGGCACTGATGTGCACTATTGGGCACTGATGAGCACTGTAGTGGCACTCATGAGCACTTTAGTGGTGCAGATGAACACTGATGGCACTGTAGTGGCACTAATGAGCACCGATGGGCACTGTAGGGGCACTGATGAGCACTGTAGTTGCACTGTAGAGGTGCAGATGAGCACTGATGGCACTGTAGTGGCACTGATGGGCATTTTAGTGGCAATGAAGGCACTGTAGGGCACAGATGAGCACTGTAGTTGCACTAATGTAGCACTGATGAGCACTGTAGTGGCACTGATAAGCATTGTAGTGGGACTGATGAGCACTGTAGTGGCACTGATGGGCACTGTAGTGGTGCAGATAAACACTGATGGCACTTTAGTGGCACTAATGAGCACTAATGGGCACTGTAGTGGTACGATGGCATTGTAGGGGCACTGATGAGCACTGTAGTGGCACTTTAGAAGTGCAGATGAGCACTGATGGCACTGTAGTAGCACTGATGGGCACTGTAGTGGCACTGATGGGCACTTTAGTGGCAATGAAGGCACTGTAGGGCACAGATGAGCACTGTAGTTGCACTAATGTAGCACTGATGAGCACTGTAGTGGCACTGATGAGCACTATAGTGGGACTGATAAGGACTGTAGTGGCACTGATGGGAACTGTAGTGGTGCAGATGAACACTGATGGCACTGTAGTGGCACTAATGAGCACTGATGGGCACTGTAGTGGTACGATGGCACTGTAGGGGCACAGATGAGCACTGTAGTGGCACTGATGAGCACTGTAGTGGCACTGTAGAGGTGCAGATGAACACTGATGGCACTGTAGTAGCACTGAGGGGCACTGTAGTGTAACTGATGGGCACTTTCGTGGCAATGAAGGCACTGTAAGGCACAGATGACCACTGTAGTTGCACTAATGTAGCACTGATGGGCACTGTAGTGGCACAGATGAGCCAGTTGTAGGGGTCTGCGGGCAGGGGGCTTATCAGAATCTGTTAGCCCCCTTTAACAAGGAGGCCCCCAGATCCCAGCCCCCCATGTGAATGAGTATGGGTAAAGATGTAGTGTAAAAAGATCCATGGTCAATCGTGACACCCGCCACCACTGCCGACCCAAAAAAAGGAAAAAAAACGTGGCACAGGTGTGGCACTGATGGGCACAGGTGGCACTGTAGTGGCACTGAAGGGCACTCTGATGGCACAGAGGAGCAGTGGTGGGACAAGGTCATCCAAAGCCCAGGGCAAACCTGCCAAATTGCGCCCCCCCACCCCCCCAAAAAAAAAATATTGCCACTCTACTATATTACTTATAGCACAAGCCCCCAAAATTCCCCCTTCTAGCACAAATCCTCTTCTCCCATCCCTCTTCTTCCCAACACAAATCCCCCCCAAATCACCACTCCTAGCACACCTCCCAAATTTGCCCTCCTAGAGCAGTTCTTACACCCTGTCACCCCCCCCCCCCCAATGCCCCTTCTCAACACAAATCCCCTCCCCCAGCCTCCTTGTGGTGCCCCTCTATCTCACATGATACCACAGTGCCCAGGGCAGCCGCCCCTCCTGCCCACCCCTTGTCCCGGCCCTGCAGAGGAGCACTGTAGTGGCACTGATGGCATTGATGTGGCACTGATGTTGCACTGTAGGGCACTTATGTGGCACTTTAGTGGCACTGTGGTGGCACTGGTGGCACAGTAGAGCACTGCTGGGCACAGTAAAAGTGAACAAAAACTCACTGTTGGCACCGCTGGACACTCAATCTCTTTCCTCTCCACACACGCTGTATCGGTGTGACAAGAGGAGAGAGCTCAACCCCTGGATGATTCTGCATTGTTTACATTGTAATCACTCCGCCAGCGGCCCTTTACTGTCACGTGGTAAAAGGCCGTTGCCATTGGCCCTTTACCACGATCCGCGACCCGCCGGGTCCCGTAAACCCGGCGAGCACAGAGAGTCCCGTGTGCGACCCCCCAGGGGGCACACGGGAGCGCGATTCTGGAAGGACGTTATAGTACGCCCTCCCAGAATTATTTGACTGGGCTGCAGACGTTTTTCACCAGTCGGCAAGTGGTTAGGGTGGTGGGGAATATAATTCTGTATTTTCTGTGTATAGAAAGTTTGAATAAACGATTAAGTTATTGAGCTATTGAGTTAGAAGTTTGCGCAATTAAAGAAGTAATATTAACCTTGCCTGACTGTACACATCGGGTGACCCCAGGGACAGTCAGGGACTACGAATGTTACCCTGAGTGTCCTTTGGCCTAAAGCCTTTTGTTTATAAATATTAGTAGTAGTAGTTTTATGGCCGGGGCCCTCGTCTTTTTTGAGGGTCCATGGTATAACCTGCTTGAGTACTCACCAGTGGTATGATGAAATACCTAGGGAGGGGATGGTGTTTGGGTTTTTGGCTTTCTTTTTTTGGGTTCTTTTTTGGTCCATTCTTATAATTATCAAGTAGGAGTGGGCTTAGGACCACCACCAGGTTTTAGCCCCAAATAGGTTCTCGCCTAGGATTGCCTGGGTGATTTGAGTGTCTTATTAGACACATCTCTTTAGTTAGAACTGGGCTCCTTCTTTTTTTCTTTTTTTTTTTTTTCTCCTTTTCCCCTTTATCTTTTTTTTTTTTAATTTGTTGCTTTATGGCATCCTATGGATATGGTCTAATCATATGACATTCCTAATAATAAACTTACTAGGATGTCTTCATTAAAATTTGGGTCCCTTAATGTAAGAGGGCTTAATACTCCACAGAAACATTCACAAATCCTATATACAGTGGTGTGAAAAAGTGTTTGCCCCCTTCCTCATTTCCTGTTCCTTTGCATGTTTGTCACACTTAAGTGTTTCGGAACATCAAACCAATTTAAACAATAGTCAAGGACAACACAAGTAAACACAAAATGCAATTTGTAAATGAAGGTGTTTTATTATTAAAGGTGAAAAAAAATCCAAACCATCATGGCCCTGTGTGAAAAAGTGATTGCCCCCTAAACCTAATAACTGGTTGGGCCACCCTTAGCAGCAACAACTGCAACCAAGCGTTTGCGATAACGTGCAATGAGGCTTTTACAGCGTCCTGGAGGAATTTTGGCCCACTCATCTTTGCAGAATTGTCCTAATTCAGTTACATTAGAGGGTTTTCGAGCATGAACGGCCTTTTTAAGGTCATACCACAACATCTCAATAGGATTCAGGTCAGGACTTTGGCTAGGCCACTCCAAAGTCTTCATTTTGTTTTTCTTCAGCCATTCGGTGGTGGACTTGCTGGTGTGTTTAGGATCATTGTCCTGCTGCAGAACCCAAGTTCGTTTCAGCTTGAGTACACGAACAGATGGTCGGACATTCTCCTTCAGGATCTCTTGGTAGACAGCAGAATTCATAGTTCCTTTTATCACGGCAAGTCTTCCAGGTCCTGAAGCAGCAAAACAGCCCCAGACCATCACACTACCACCACCATATTTTACTGTTGGTATAATGTTCTTTTTCTGAAATGCAGTGTTCCTTCTACGCCAGATATACTTGGACACACACCTTCCAAAGAGTTCCACTTTTGTCTCATCGCTCCACAGAATGTTGTCCCAAAAGTCTTGGGGATCATCAAGATGTGTTGTGGAGAAATTGAGACGAGCTTTGATGTTCTTTTTGCTCAGCAGTGGTTTTCTCCTTGGAACTCTGCCATGCAGGCCATTTTTGCCCAGTCTTTTCCTGATGGTGGAGGCATGAACGCTGACCTTAACTGAGGCAAGTGAGGCCTGCAGTTCCTTGGACGTTGTTGTGGGGTCTTTTGTGACCTCTTGGATGAGTCGTCGCTGCGCTCTTGGGGTAATTTTGGGCGGCCGGCCACTCCTGGGAAGGTTCACCACTGTTCCATGTCTTCGCCATTTGTGGATAATGGCTCTCACTGTGGTTCGCTGGATTCCCAAAGCTTTGGAAATGGCTTTATAACCCTTTCCAGACTGATAGATCTCAATTACTTTCTTTCTCAATTGTTCCTGAATTTCTTTGGGTCTCGGCATGATGTGTAGCTTTTAAGGATCTTCTGGTGGACCTTACTGTGTCAAGCAGCTCCTATTTAAGTGATGCCTTGATTGTGAACAGGTGTGGCAATAATCAGGCCTGGGTGTGGCTAGAGAAACTGAACTCAGGTGTGGACAACCACAGTTATAGTATGTTTTAACAAGGGGGGCAATCACTTTTTCACACAGGGCCATGATGGTTTGGATTTTTTTTCACCTTTAATAATAAACACCTTCATTTACAAATTGCATTTTGTGTTTACTTGTGTTGTCCTTGACTATTGTTTAAATTGGTTTGATGTTCCGAAACACTTAAGTGTGACAAACATGCAAAGGAACAGGAAATGAGGAAGGGGACAAACACTTTTTCACACCACTGTAATATGCATAAACAGCGAGTCCATGTGCTTTTTCTTTACAAGAAACGCATTTTTAAAACCTCAGCACCGCCTATGCCTACACATCATTTCGCCCAGTAGTATTTTAGTAATAATCCAGTAAGTAAATCAAGAGGAGTGGCTATAGGATTTCATAACTCACTTCCAGTCTCGGACATTCAAGTGACAAGGGACTCAGGGGGCAGTTATCTCATTCTTAAAAGTAAAATTAACAATATACTATTTACTTTGATTAATGTATACGCTACTAACCAGGGCTTCTTCGTAAATTAGATCATTTGGCAGAGGGAATAATAGTGCTGGGAGGGGACTTAAATATATCTTGAACCCACTATTAGATACAATGGGGCTGATTTACCAAGCATTTGCGCCATGAGTTGCCACTATGAGTCGCAACGGATGTTTTCGTATTCACAAAGCATTTGCGCCAGTAAATCAGCGCAATTCCCCATTTACTATAATGTTGCCGGCGCACGGGCGGCCGCGATCTGTGCGCCGCTATAGACCTGCCGCACGGCATCTTCAACTCAGAAAATAAAAGAATCTGTAAGTGGCAATATTATGTGGGTGATGTGAGGAAGTATAGATATGACTGTCCAACTAACAAATATGCCCAAAATAGAACGGAAAACTAACTTTCTCTGAGCAGGCTTGCTGCGCCTGCAAATACACTTGTAACTACGTGAGGTCAATTTATGTACTACGCATGCGCGAATGGCATTTGCGCCCATTCATGTGCTCTGGTTCACTGCGCTGGCGTCCTGCCGAGAAAGTTCCCCCGACAGATTAGGACCCCCCTCTACTGCGCAGGTGCAGTGCTTGCGCAGTACGAAGGACTAGGCATCTTTTGAAAATTGCCGAAGCTAAACAGCTGCGAGTAAAGTGTACACCGCGCACGCGCAGTTAACATGTCGGTGTACGAGAGACGATGCCGCACGCTCCCGATGCTTGCGCTACTCTGCAAGGGGCGGGTCTGTAACCAAGGGCGACATTTGTTATTATTATTACTGTAACCAAGGGTCAGATTTTTAAGTATTGCAAAACCCGCCTTTCTTTTATTTAAACACACCTTTGCCCCTTGCTTAGAGTAATAATAGGCCCGCCCCTTAGTTAGACTCCTCTTGCAGAGTAGCGCGAGCGTGCGGCATCATCTCGTACACCAACTGCGCCTGCGCGGTTTACACTTCACACCCACTTGCTTACCTTCGGCAATTTTCGTAAGATCCCTAGTCCTTCCTACTGCGCAAGCGCTGCGCCTGCGCAGTACAGAGGGGTCCTTATCTGCCGAGGGGAACCATCTCGGCAGAACACCGGCAAAATCTTAGTTAATGTCAAGCCACGTAGGTTCATTTGCATAAGTTGAACAGGCGCACCTCACAACTTGATTTTTTTTTTGGCGCTGGTTCACATGTTAGCATTTAGAAATTTAAAAAACGAAGAAAAAAAATGTCGTGGGGTCCCCCTCAAAATCAATACCAGGCCCTTCAGGTCTGGCATGGATTTTAAGGGGAACCCCGCGACAAAATAAAAAAATGGCGTGGGGGTCCGCCTCAAAATCCATACCAGACCCTTATCCGAGCACGCAACCTGGCAGGCCGCAGGAAAAGAGGGGGGACGAGAGAGCGCCCCCCCTCCTGAACTGTACCAGGCCACATGCCCTCAACATTGGGAGAATGATGCTTTGGGGTCCCCCCCAAAGCACCTTGTCCCCATGTTGATGAGGACAAGGGCCTCTTCCCCACAACCCTGGCCGTTGGTTGTGGGGGTCTGCAGGCAGGGGGCTTATCGGAATCTGGAAGCCCCCTTTAACAAGGGGACCCCCAGATCCCGGCCTCCCCCCCTGTGTGAAATGGTAAGGGGGTACAAAAGTACCCCTACCATTTCACCAAAAAAGGTGACAAAAGAGTTAAAAATGACAGGAGACGGTCTTTGACAATTCCTTTATTAAAGTCTTCTTTCTTCTGGTCTTCTTCCTTCTTCCTTTCTTCATCCTTCGGTTTCTTCATCTTCTTCCTCCATCTTCTTCTTCCTCCATCTTCTTCTTCCTCCGAACAATACATAATACCCATAATACATATAGTAGGATTGACCTATTCCTTATTTCGCATAACTTGCTGAGCTGGAAACCTTCGGCATCGATTGGACCTCAACTTTGGTCAGATCACTCCCCGTTCTTTTTTTCGATTAGTCTACCACATTTTTCAAAACCAACAGCAACTTGGAGGCTGAATGAAACTCTCTTAAAAGATAAATTGACCTGTAAGGTGGTCAGACGCACAATCTCTCAATTTTTGATGGATCGTATACTGGATACAACGGTGCAATCACTTAAATGGGAGGCTTTGAAATGTGTTATTAGAGGGACCTTATTTTGGAAGGTGGTCATATGAAAAAATAACACACTAAGGCAGGGGTCGGCAACCACCGGGCCGTGGCCTTTCTTCAGACGGGCCGCGCGTGCAGGCGGCCAGCATTAGACACCTGGGTGGGTGTGTGGTCGGGCAAGCTGCATGGAAGAGCCGGGCGGCTGGCATAAGAGAGCTGGGCGGGCGGCATGAGACAGCCGAGTGCCCGACATATAAGAGCTGGGTGGATGGAAGAAGCAAGCAGGTGGGCAAGCAGAGATGACATCATCTCTCTCCGCTCCCCGCATCACAGCTCTCCCACCCTCACAGCCGGCTGGTGTTCTGTCAGCCTCAATGTCGGAGGCGCGGTGGGGAGCAGAGAGGTGACATCATCTCTCACCTCCCCCCCGCATCACCGCTCTCCTGCCTTCATTCGGAACCCACCACTGCACAGAGGCCTGCCTCTGTGCTAAATGGACCAGTGCTGCCACCAATAAAGTGGTGGCAGGCAGCGTGGAAAGTGACGTGGCAAGTGACATTCCACATCTGGTGACAAGCAACATGGCAGGTGACGTGGCAAGTGACATTCCGCACCTGGTGACAGGCAACGTGGCAAGTGACATTCCGCATCTGGTGACAGGCAATGTGGCAAGTGACATGGCAAGTGACAATCCATATCTTGTGGCAGGCAGCGTGCCAGGTGATGTGGCAAGTGACATTCCACATCTGGTGACAGACAATGTGGCAGGTGACATGGCAAGTGACATTCCACATCTGGTGACAGACACTGTGGCAGGCAGCATTGCAAGTGACATTCCGCATCTGGTGGCAGGCGACATGGCAAGTGACATTCTGCATCTGGTGGGAGGTGACAGAGGCAAGTGACATTCCGCATCTGGTGGCAGGCAACAGTGGCAAGTGACATTCCACATCTGGTGAAAGGCAATGTGGCAAGTGACGTGGCAAGTGACAATACCCATCTTGTGGCAGGCAGCGTGGCAGGTGACGTGGCAAGTGACACTCTGCATCCGGTGACAGGCAACATGGCAGGTGACATGGCAAGTGACATTCCGCATCTGGTGACAGGCAACGTGGCAGGTGACGTGGTAAGTGACATTCCGCATCTAGTGACAGGCAATGTGGGAGGTGACGTGGCAAGTGACATTCCGCATCTGGTGACAGGCAACATGGCAAGTGACAATCCACATCTGGTGGCAGGCAGCGTAGCAAGTGACATTCCGCATCTGGTGGCAGGTGACGTGGCAAGTGACATTTCGCATCTGGTGGCAGGCGACAGTGGCAAGTGACACGCTCAGGGCTCCCACTGATTCTGCATTATGATGAGTTGAGCTATTTCATTTATTACTACAATGTAATAATAGAAATAATGTGCTTCAATCACCCTGACACCATATCAAGCATGGTCCCGTGATGATTGAAGCGCTAACACCAGCCATTGCCCGCAAAAAATCGTTTACCCCCCGCGTTTTTCACTATATTTAGTCAACGGCCCTCCCTAAGATAGATCAGTCTACTATCGATTCATTGAATACTTCTTTCTCGACAGGATATACGCCAGACGATAAAGGCATTGCCGGCGGGTAAGAGTCCAGTACCAGACAGTCTCCCAAGTATATTTTATAACAATTTCCAAGAGGCTCTAATTCCTATTCTTGATAGTACTTTCAATTAAATTTCCGCTGTTCTTTTCCTTGACAATCACAGGAAGCCCACATTACTTTTATCCATCATTAGCTTAGATCAAGTTGGTTTTATTTCTACCCATGAAAAATGGGATAATAATATTAAAATATTACTGTATCTCTTATCTCTTACTGTCAGTCACAGAAGGTTCCTCTATGCCTTCTCTCGGTGGACACCGAAAAGGCGATT
Source organism: Lithobates sylvaticus (assembly GCA_028564925.1). NCBI lineage: Eukaryota > Metazoa > Chordata > Amphibia > Anura > Ranidae > Lithobates > Lithobates sylvaticus. The sequence continues at coordinate 119,404,651 of CM053028.1, read as the reverse complement.
GATCGTCTGGATTGGGTATTCTTGAAATCAACACTTAGCAAATTGGTTTACCTTTGGAAATGATTGATAAAATAATGGCCCTATATTCTTGTACAACAGCTCGTATTAGGGTAAATGGCTTGCTTTCAGACCCTGTTCAAATCTCGAATAGGACCCGCCAAGGATGCCCCCTTTCGTCACTTCTCTATATACGACAAGCAATATAAAATCAGCTTATTTGCAGACGATCTTCTACTTCATATTACCAATCCATTAATAGCCTTTCCATCGTTTTTAAAGGAACTAGAACTTTTTGGTACCTTGAGTAATCACTAGGAGAACTTAGCTCTCTTTCCCGAAGACAACGGCTACAATATTTCCAATTAAGTCATTTTTATGAAGGGCTGGTTAAGGACTGGCACTGTGGGGATCTGACCATGTTTGAGGAACTGTGTCTTTCTGGCTCAAAGTGTCCACATCAGTGGCGGTGCATCCATAAGGGCGCACGGGCACTGCCCCCTCTCTCCAGCCACCCCATCTATGACAAATGAATAGATCCATACATAGTATGGATCTATCCATGGCCGCCACTGCTAGCCCCTATTCAGACACCCGGACCCTTTTTGGGTGCCGGGCGCCCGAATTATAGCAGCGGGGAGTGTTTTTGAAGCACCTGATTAGAGCCATAGGCTCTAATAGGCATCAAAAAAGGTGACCTGTGAGCGCCATGCTTGGCGCTCGCAGTTCACCCATTTGTGTTAGAATAGTGAATGAATATTTGCTGTCCTAACACTGAACCATCTCTCTGCCAATCAGGTGCTCGGGTCTGTTACCCGTCACCTAATTGGCTGAAACGACAAGCGCTTGATTGAACGCCTGACGGGAGAGGATGGGAGGAGACACATGGAGGACACCGCTCAGAGGACACCGCTCACTGCCATCACCTGCTGCCCCACCGAGACAGGGTAAGTGCTGGGCAGACGGAGAGCAAGCGGGGGGGTCACAGTGGCGCCATTGGATGGCACAGTGGCAGCATTGGATGGGCACAGTGGCAGAATTGGATGGGCAGAGTGGCAGCATTCAATGGGCATATTGGCAGCGTTTGATGGCACAGTAGCAGCCTTTGATGGGCACAGTAGCAGCGTTTTATGGGCACAGTGGCAGCATTTGATGGGCACAGTGGCAGCATTTGATGGCACAGTGGGCACAGTGGCAGCATTGGATGTGCAGAGTGACAGCATTGGATGTGCAGAGTGGCAGCGTTTGATGGCACAGTGGCAACGTTTGATGGGCACAGTGGCAGCATTTGATTGCACAGTGGCGTTTGATAGCACAGTGGCAGCGTTTGATGGGCACAGTGGCAGCGTTTGATGGGCACAGTGGCAGCATTTGATGGCACAGTGGCAGCGTTTAATGGGCAAAGTGGCAGCATTTGATGGGCACAGTGGCTGCATTTGATGGGCACAGTGGCTGAATTTGATGGGCACAGTGGCTGCATTTGATGGGCACAGGGGCAGCGTTTGATGGGCACAGTGGCAGAGTTTAGTGGGCACAGTGGCAGCATTTGATGGCACAGTGGCTGCGTTTGATGGCACAATGGCTGCAATTGATGTTTTTTTTTCTTTTTTTTCAGTTTGTTTGCGCCCCCCCCCCCCCCCCCCCAAAAAAAATGTTAGCGCCAGCTGCCACTGGTCCACATGCCTTATCTAAAATATATGGCACTCTATTATCTCACGCATTTCCTGACTGCCCCTATTCTGTTCAAGGCTGAGAGAGGGAACTAGGTAATAGTCTGGCTCAGGAGGAGGACTGGGATAAAGCCTTTACTCTCACATTCAAATCCACTAGAGCATCCCATTCACAGGAAAGAAACTATAAAATTTTAACTAGATGGTACCGATGCCTGACTCTTTTAAATAAGATCAATAAGGCTATACCGGATCTATACCAGAGGTGCGGGGAGTCAAGAGGCTCATACCTACATGTGTGGTGGTCCTGTCGAATAATAAAACCTTTCTGGCCGGCTATATTCCAGCTTAGCCATCTGATAACGGGTAAGATATGGCCTAAGACCAAAGAGGTAGCTTGCCTTTCTTTCTATGATACCGAGATCCATTAAATCCATTAAAATGGGAGTATTTTTAATTCCTGTTGATAGCAGGGAGAGCATTAATTCCCAGGCACTGGAAATCTCCAGCAATGCCATCAAAAGAGGAATGGGTAGTGGAAATGAACAATATAATGCGTATGGAAGAGTTGTTAGCCATAGCGAATGAAAAAAAACACCCCAAGTTTAGAGAAGTATGGACACCCTGGATAGAATTCCTTGATTCTCTCTTGTTTCTGTCTTTTATAGGGAATAGAAATTAACATTATATTTCTAAAAATCAAATTTTTTGGAATAAGATGGAATAAGAACCTCAAAGTAATCAATATCAATGTTGTGTGAATGCATTGCAGGATAAACATCAAAGCAGTAACCCAAAAGCAAACATTTATCATATTGCAGCTTACCAATTCTTAGATGTGATGGCTGTATTCGTTTTCCTTTTGAGAATTTCTTTCTTCTATTTTCATCTGGTGCTCCAGCCAGCATGTCTGTTGTTTTTCAAAAGCACAAGCGCTCCAGCAGAATGTGTCAGTTTACGTGGATGAGACAAACCATTTAACACTGGCAGGGATGATTAAAATGATCAGCTTTTATTTATTCATTTACAAATTCAGGAGGTGTTACTGGCCAGATCACCAGGTGAAAACAGAGGGAAAAAAAGCCCAAGAAAAGAAAAATTATGCAGCCACCATATCTCATGACTGGTAAGCTGCAATACAGTATATTACATGTTTGGTTTTTGATTTAATACCACTTCAAGATTTTTAAGATTTCAAACAGTGACTTTTTTTTACTTCTCCATAACAAACTGTAAGTAGCTGGTTGTTAAACAGCGGGACGGGTAGCCGGCTGCTGAATCCTTAACAACCGATGAATCAATAGCTGTTCCCGCTGACAGATGAATGTGGGTGGGGGTCCCCCTCAATCCATAACAAGTCCTTCAGATTTGGTATAGATTTTGAGGGAAAACCCATGCCAGCATTTTTTTTTTTAAATGGTGTGGGGTCCCCCCCAAAATCCATACCAGACCCTTATCTGAGCATGCAGCCCAGCAAGTCATTAAAGGGAGGGGATAAGCGTTAACATGGGAGGTGCCGTGTTGTTGTCGACAAGGGCCTCTTCTCCACCACCCTGGCCGGTGGTTGTAGGGGTCTGCGGGCGGGGGGCTTATCAGAATCTGGAAGCCCCCTTTAACAAGGAGGCCCCCAGATCCCAGCCCCCCATGTGAATGAGTATGGGTAAAGATGTAGTGTAAAAAGATCCATCGTCAATCATGACACCCGCCGCCACCACCGACCCAAAAAAAGGGGGAAAAAATGGTCCATTCCCGCCGAAGGCTCTCGCTGTCGATAACTAAGGGGCAGGGGTCACCTGCTGATGTGACCAGGTGGCCCTGCCCCCTTGTGACATCTTTGACCCAGCATGTGATGATTTCACAAGGAGGTGGGGCCACCCCGCGACATCAGTGAGTGACCTCGCCCCTTAGTTATTTAAGAACTGTCAGACAGCGGGAGTGGACAGTTTTTTTATTTTCGGGTCGGTGGTGGCATTGGGCATCGTGATTGACGATGGATCTACATCAGGGGACATTGTTTTTTATTTTTATTTTTTAAATAAAGGATTTGTTAAAAACTGGCTGCTGTAATTTTTTACACTACACCCTTTCTTTCAAAGATTTTTATTTGTTCAAAACAAAAATACATGAAATACAATATATCCAACGAGGCATTATAAGAACCAATATGATTACACGTAAGAGCAACTGTTGAAGTAAGGTAAGGCCGATATCTCTGGGTCGGCACTGTATTTCCTTCGTGACAAGCTTTTTGGTATCTGTAGCCAGGTACCTGGTGAAGCTCTCCCGGCACCCCAAAATGGCGCACACTGTGCCCGGAGAGCCGCCCCCAAACAACCAGAGAATAACAATCACCATGGACAAGCCTTGAGCTTTGCGTATGGAGAAGGAGTTCAGGTGCCTAGCTTAGTCCGATGGGTCGCTTCGGTTGTCGTATAGGGCCATAGTGTAGAAGAGAAGGGGGGAGATATAGGTTAGTGGGGGGAATAGAACAAAAGAGGAGGAGGAGCCAATCAACAGGAGGTGAGGGTGAAGTGAAGATGAATATTTGTTATGTCAGTACCCCAGGAGTGAAAGAGATGCCCATGTGTAGGGCCCAGGGTTCCCACATCGATTCGAACTGAGCTGTGGAATCTAATAAGATGCTGGTACAACTTCTCCATGGACATAATCCACAATATTTGGCAGCCAGGAAGGAGACCATGGGTTGTTTCGTGCCTTGGCTATTGTGAGTTTGGCGCCTAGTAAAATAAAGTGGATTCATTTTCAGTTGGTTTTGGAAGTCTTGGGGAGATTTGTGTTGAGGAGGGCAATGGCTGGGGTTCTTGGGACCTGGAGGTCCGTCACTTTTTGGATCAGGGCAAACATCCTGTTCCAAAATGACCTTATTCTGGGACATTCCCACCAAATGTATTTCAGTGAGCCTATAAGTTGACACCCTCTGAAGCACTAAGGTTTGCTGTGGGATACATGGCCGCCAATTTGGCAGGGGTGAGGTACCATCTGGTCATTACTTTAAGGCTAGATTCAATTAGGGAAATATTCCTTATCCCCTTTAAGGCTCTAGAAAAGGATGCCTGCCACTTCTCCAAGTCCCAATGTATTTGAAGATCGTTTTCCCAAGAAGACATATACAGAGCTTTGGACGACTGGTGGGCAAGTGACTGGTAGATAACGGAGATTCACCCCTCTGTTCTGTGGTCTGTCTGCACCATATTTCGTAGGGTGTGAATCTTGGTTGGGCTGGTTTCCCCTTCCAGATTTTGTGGAGAAAGTGTTGTATCTGATGAAATCTGAAATGTTCAGAGGTCGGGATCTCCAGCTGCTGCGCACAGAATTTCAGAGAAAATGGTCCAGAGGAAGTGAAGAAGTGTCCAATTCAATACAACCCCTTGTCCAACCACTATTTAAAGGATTTGATATCTTGGCCAGGTATGAAGTCTGGATTGTTAAAGACATGGGCTAGGGGCTGGCATGCAGCGGTCAGGGAGGTCTCGGTTCTCATTCTATCCCATAGAGTCAGGGATTGCGAGAGGATAGGTGAAAGTATTGGGGGCCGCTCCTTGGAGGGGACCCATAGTAGGTAGTCTAAGGTGAAAGTGGGGGCTGCCTGCCTCTCTATTTGTATCAAGTCCTGTTTTTCAAGTCTGGAGTAAACCGTGGAGAGTTGGGCTAGTCTTGCTGCCAGGAAGTACCATAACATGCGTGGTAGACCCAACCCCCCTGTGTCCTGAGTTGGAAAAGTGCTTTTTGGGGTAATCTGTGTCCAGCCCCCCCCCCCCCCCCCCCCCCCCCCCCCCCCCCCCCCCCCCCCCCCCCCCCCCCCCCCCCCCCCCCCAGCCCCCCCCCCCCCCCCCCCCCCGATGAATTTGTTGACTTGCCTTTTTAAAGATTTCACATGGCTCTGAATAGGTAGAGCAGTCTGGGGAGGAGTGTAATTTTTATGGAGTGAATTCTCCCTAGCCAAAAAAGTTCCCCCCTAGCCCAATTCTTCAGGTCAGACTCAAGTTTCTGGTATATGGGTGGAAAGTTTGAGTGTTCTATTTTAGCAGTGAGATTAGTCCCCAAGTATTCTATGAAGGAGTCACTCCACTTGAACTCAAAGGCGCTTTGTAGTGTTGCTACTGTGTCTGGTTTGAGGGAGATGTTGTGGGACTTGTGGGAGTTAGCGTAAGTGTGGGACTTAGCGTAGTTTACCCATAGGCCCCGTGGCCGCTATAAAGTCATTCAGTACTTTGCAGAGGTTTGGAAGGGACATAATTGTCAAATATATGAATAGCAGCATGTCGTCGGTGAACAGGCAGCATTTATGGGTTTGAGACTCGCAGGTCACTCCCTGGATATTGGAACGCTACTTCTTTTTTGGTGAATGAGTAGCGGTACTATGTATCCCTACTCATTCACATAGGGGGGGCCGGGATCTGGGGACCCCCTTGTTAAAGCGAGTTTCCAGATTCTGATAAGCCCCTAGCCTGCAGACCCCACAGCCACCAGCCAGAGTTGTCGGGAAGAGGCCCCTGTCCTCATCAACGCGGGGAAGGTGCTTTAGGTGGGGAAGAGACCTGGTATGGTTCGGGGGGGCTTGCTTGTCCCCTCCCTTTCCTGACCTGCCAGGCTGCATGCTCAGATAAGGGCCTGGTATGGATTTTGGGGGGGGACCCTACGCCATTTTTTTACCAATTTTTTTTTTTTAACATTCGGCTGGTTTCCCTGTGACAGCTGATGACTCAACGGTTGTTAAACACATGGAAGCTGGCTTTCTGGGCCACACCTTAACAACCAGCTATTCAGAGTTTGTTAAAGAGAAAACAGAAAAATGCAAAATGATGAAGACTGCATGCAAAAATGCAGGTTTAAATACGTAAAACATACCTCAAAACGCGCCGGAAAATGCATCAACCGCACCTGCGTAGATGTGAACCTAGGGTTAAACTGTTAATTGTAAATAAAAAATAAAAAATAAGTCCGCAAGTCGGCATGCAACTTGCTGGATTTAACTCATAGTAAGTTCCATTTTACCATTCGGGACCCATTAAAAAAAAAAAAGAAAAAAATACCCCCCCCCCCCAAAAATTTAAAAGGGTGCTTCCAGATTCCAATAAACCCCCTGTCCACAGACCTCCAAAATCACGGGCCATGATTGTGGGGAAGAGACCCTGTTGATATCATCATCATCATGGGGACAAGGTGCTGTGCCAAGAGGGACCTCTCGCCATGGTCCCCCTCCACCTTATATTTAGGGCAAGTGGCCTGGTAAGGTTATGGGGGGGGGGGTGCATGCTTGTCCCCCCCTTTCCTGGCCAGCAAGGCTGCAGATAGTCTGAGGTCATGTCCCTGCAATAGTCTCCGGCATCTGTTTATTTATGAGAACACAATTGTATAGAGCTGTATATAAGTTAGAGCTGCATTCATTGTAGAATGTCCTTTTTGGTAATCTTTTTCCATGTAATTAAAGTTGTAGGCCAGGTGTTCTGGGCATTCTTTCTGGTAACCATCCATCTAAAAAATATCAATACGCTATGTTATGCTGTATCACAATATATTGATATTTTTATTGATTTACCAGTCTGCTTCTGTCACTGAACTTGTACTGTGTTATCCTCTTTTCAAGCTTTTTCCCAGCAAAGTTTTTTTTCTTTACCGCCTCCCTTTGTCTATCTAAGTAAAGGAGAAAAACTTTTTGTCCGCCTTTAACAGCAAAGTGGGAGCCAATAATGCTGCAGTGCTTGAGTTTTATAATAGATGGAAAGTTGCCTGCTGAGCCTGAAGAAGATCTATAGGGGGAATAATCCTCCCTTTGTTTCAGCTAGTCTGTTCTCTACAGCTCGACAGATGTTCCTGCCCCGCGCATTCTGCATGAAGCAAGACCCTTGCATGTCTCAGATCACACAGGTTATTGAAGTCACATTGTCCCCTGCCTTCATGGACTAGATTCAAGTGCACAGAGGCTGAAAGACAGTATAAATGAAAATGCGCATTCAGAAATCGCTTAAAATAATAAATATAACATTATTAACACCTTATGATGTCCCATAGGGGGGTCACAATTTAGAGTAAAGCTGGTGCCAAAACACTTTAAAGAGTAATTCCAGGCAACAGGTGAAAGCAGTTCATGAGCTACTAAATGTATAAAAAAGTGCTAAAATCAGATAGCCCATTCAACTACCTCCAAAACAAACATTTTCTAGATTGCAGCTTACCAGTCCTTAAATGTGGTGTTTGCAGTTTTCTTTTTTTCAGGCTTTTTTTTCTTTATGTTCACCTGCTGATGCAGCCAGTAACATACTTCCTGTTCCATGGTGTCTCCACTCTAGATGGAGGGGCAACAGAGACACCTTTTGACAGCAGCATTGTCAATCCAGGAAGAGGGTAGAGTAAAGCGGGTCATACACTGATCGAAATTCGGCCAGTTCAGCAGAGTATGGCTGTCCCTGCTCAAACAGATCGAAGGCAGTGGCGGCCCGTACATGGGGGGCGCCCTCCCCCAAAGCTGGTCACCAAAAAAAAAAAAAATCCCCCCCCCCAAAAAAAACACACAAGGTCCTTTAAGTGCATTGTGTACGGGTGTCGGGCGCAGTGCACTATGGGTAGCCTAATGTCTATGCAATCACGTGATTGCAGGCGACACGCTTCATTTGCCTGGTTTTGGGAGTCCATGTGGCGCAAAGCAATGCGCCACAATGTGCCATCTTACAACCATTGTCCTTGTTGTGGGGTTTTCTATTGGCACCGCTGTAAGACGTGGGTGGTGCTTTTCCCAGAGGCATGTCGTCATTTCCAGTTTCCCCTGTCCCACAGTCCGCACTATGGAGGAGAGTGTAGATACAGGAGGATCCACAGCCCAGTAGGTGCCAGGTCTTGTCATCAGTGCCGCGAGTCCCGCAAGGTGGGGGGTTGCTGTCAGTCCTGCGAGCCCCGCACCTGGAGTGATGTCAGTGCCGCGAGCCCCGCATGGGGTGCTGGGGTGCTGTCAGATGCTGTCCGATACAGTATAGTATAGATTACTACCTGTTCAGTTTATTGGTTGACAGACTTAAAGTTTTTTATTAATAAGTGCTCTTGTGGACACAATTCCCAGGCCACCCACCTGTTTCAACCTCCCTTTTTTTTTACTGTGGGAACTTGACTGGTACCTTATTGATAGTAATCAATAGGGATGAGCGAACACCCCCGGTTTGGTTTGCAGCAGAACATGCGAACAGGCAAAAAATGTGTTCGAACACCGTTAAAGTCTATGGGACACGAACGTGAAGAATCAAAAGTGCTAATTTGAAAGGCTTATAAGCAAGTTATTGCCATAAAAAATGTTTGGAGACCCGGGTCCTGCCCCAGGGGACATGTATCAATGCAAAAAAAAGTTTTAAAAACTTCAGTTTTTTCAGGAGCAGTGATTTTAATCATGCTTAAAGTGAAACAATAACAATTAAATATTCCTTTAAATATCGTGCCTGGGGGTGTCTATAGTATGCCTGTAAAGTGGCACAGTTTTCCCATGTTTAGAACATTCCAGCTCTCTACATTCATGTGGAAGGCAATGTTTTGGCCTCGTGGACAGGGCGGTCAGCAGCAAGGTTCATATTACCGTTGACTCATGGTCCAGCGGGCATGGGCAGGGACGTTACCTTTCCTTCACGGCACACTGGGTAACTCTGCTGGAAGCTGGGAAGGATGCCGGACAGGGTTCAGTGTTGGAGCTTGTTCTGCCATCACGCCTTCAAAAAGTTGGGGATTCTGCCACAACATCTGTATGCTCCCCTCCCTCTTCTTCTTCTTCCTCTATGGCCTATTCTGCAGAATTGTCCTCTGAACCAGCAGTGCTCCATAAGCGATCAAGGGGCTACGCAAGCAGTCAGGCTAAAAGATGCCATGCAGTGCTTCAGTTGGTCTGCCTAGGGGACAGGAGTCAAGCTGGGGCAGAGATTCTGTCAGCTCTGCAGGGTCAGGCTCAGAGGTATTTGACGCCACAGTCGTTTGAGCCAGGAAATGGAATGGTTGCATGCGACAATGGCACCAACCTTCTCTCTGCCCTCCGACAGGGACACTTGACCCATGTTCCATGCTTGGCACACGTCCTGAATTTGGTGGTGCAACGTTTCTTGACCAGATACCCAGGCTAACATGATCTCCTGAGGCAGGCCAGAAAAGTCTGTGGTCATTTCCGGCGGTAATACAATGCCAGTTCTCGGCTGGCTGACATTTAAAGGTATTTTAACCTGCCCACCAACAGCCTCATTTGTGACATACCCACCAAGTGGAACTCAACATTGGCAATGCTGCAGCGGCTGCACACACAGCAGAGGGCCATCGATGAGTACCTGTGTGAGTATGGCACCAGGCCAGGGTCAGGGGAACTTGGCTTTTTGCCACGCCAGTGGCTACTGATCAAGGATGCATGCACTGTCCTGTCACCATTTGAGGAGGCCACAAGGATGGTAAGCAGCAACAATGCATGCATGCATCAGTGATACTGTCCCTCTAGTCTTAATGCTGGAGCACACGCTTTGTGGAATCATGGACAGGGCACTTGAGGCAGAACAGCAGGAGGAAAAGGAGGACTTCCTTCCCTCTCAAGGCCCCCTTTATGCAGATAGCATTCTTGCAGGGCCGCCAAACACACAGGAAGAAGAGGAGGAGGATTGTGTCAGCATGAATGTAGAGGATAACACACAGTCTTTAAGGGATGTTTTTCAGTCCCCAGAAACCCAAGCAGTTGTACGTGGCTGGGAGGAGGTAGTTCCTGATAATGTGATTCTTAGTGACCCAGAGGACTCAGAATTGAATGCCTCTGCACACTTACGCTACATGGCCTCCCTGATTCTACAAAACCTGCGAAAAGATCCTAGGATTCGTGGTATTAAGGAGAGGGATCATTACTGGCTGGCAACCCTTCTTGAACCAGGGCAAAGTTGCAGAACTCTTCCTGCCTTCGCAGAGGGAGCAGAGGATGAAACATCTTCAGGAGGCCTTGAAGAAAAGTTTGTGTAACGCCTTTCCAGACCCTGGGAGGTTACCATTTCCTGGTGCTGGACAACGTGTTTCTGAGGGTTTGTTTCCCACAAATAGAGCTTTCTTTTGGTGGTATTTGATCACCTCTGCATTTTTTATTTTTTGCGCTATATAAACAAAAATAGAGCGACAATTTTGAAAAAAAAATCTATATTTTTTACTTTTTGCTATATTAAATATCCCCCAAAAATATATAAAAAAACATATTTTTTCCTCAGTTTAGGCCGATACGTATTCTTCTACATATTTTTGGTAAAAAAATTGCAATAAGCATTTATTGATTGGTTTGCGCAAAAGTTATAGCGTCTACAAAATAGGGGATAGTTTCATGGCGTTTTTATTAATAATTTTTTTTTTACTAGTAATGGCGGCGATCAGCGATTTTTATCGTGACTGCGACTTTATGGCGGACACTTCGGACAATTTTGACACATTTTTGGGACCATTGGCATTAATACAGCGATAAGTGCAATTAAAAATGCATTGATTACTGTAAAAAATGTCACTGGCGGTGAAGGGGTTAACCACTAGGGGGTTAAGTGTGACCTACGTGTTTTTTTTTACTGTAGGGGGGCGTGGCTTGGCGTGTGACATCACTGATCATCTTTCCCTATGACAGAGAACAGACGATCAGTGACAGCCTCACTAGAAAGCACGGGGAGAGGTTTGTTTACACTTACCTCTCCCCGTTCTTCAGCTCTGTGACCCGATCCTGGGACACCGGCAGTGATCGGGTCCGCAGGTCCCACGGCCACGGAGCTCAGGTTCGGGTCGAGAGTGTGCCGGCGGCGGCGCACGTGCGACCCACGGCTGGGCTCTTAAAGGGTAACGTACGTGCTTGTGCCCAGCCGTGCCATTCTGCCGACGTAAATCGCCATGAGGCGGTCCTTAAGTGGTTAAACAAGTTTTCAGTCCTCAGCGCCAATGTCACATAGGTTCAAGCAACCATCGCCAGCGTGTGCATTATATGGTGCGGTAATATCTAGGGGCAAGAGCAGACTTGGAGACCTTCCAATAGAGCATCCACTGGGTTACTGGGTCTCGAGGATGGACCACTGGCCAGAACTTAATATGCAATAAAGCTACTGGCCTGTCCTGCATCCAGCGTGCTTTCTGAACGCACATGCAATGCTGCTGGAGGGTTTGTAATGGATCAAAGAGTGTGCCTGTCCACAGAGTCCATTAATTGGCTTACGCTTGAAAAAATTAATCAGTCCTGAATCTGCAGCTATCAAGCCTCTGATGCTAATGTAACTGACTGAATTTGGTATGGATTTGGGATCCCTTGAAGACTGCCTATCCTATTCCTCCTGAATCTTAATGATGCCAGCTTCCAACAATATTTTTGGTTTAGGGCACCAACAACACCCAAGGCCCATGTAATTACAATTTTTGAAATAATATTTAACAGCAGGGCTCTTTCCTGCGTCCAAAAAGAGTAATTGTGAGGGGTTACAGTGTTCTGGCACAACCAAAACCAAAGGCGCAATTTTTCTGCACCTGTTTGACTGGGGCATGTAATTACAATTTTTGAAATAATATTTAACAGCAGGGCTCATTCCTGCGCCCAACAAGAGTAACTGTGAGGAGGAGTTACAGTGTTCAGGCACCACCAACACCTAAGGCCCAAATTTTCTGCAGAGTATATAGTGCAGTCCATACAGTATATATACTGCAGTTCAGAGTATATATTGAAGTCTGTATAGTATATATACTGCAGTTCAGAGTATATAGTGCAGTCTGTATAGTATATTTACTGCAGTTCAGAGTATATAGTGCAGTCAATGTAGTATATATAATACAGTGCAGGGTATATAGTGCAGTGTACAGTATATAATATAGTGTAATGAAGTGGTTAAGGGGTCCCCCTAAAGCAACATGGGGACAAGGGCCTCATCCCCACAACCCTGGCCATTGGTTGTGGGGGTCTGCGGGTGGGGGGCTTATCGGAATCTGGAAACCCCCTTTAATAAGGGGGCCCACAGATCCCACCCCCCCCCCCCATGTGAATGGGTAGGGGGTACCCTCTTTCTTCCCCATTCTGATGCTTGGTTTGAACTTCAGAAAGTCGTCTTCACCATGTCTAGAGGCCTAAATGCCTAAAGTTGCTGCCGTTTGATGGCCTGATTAGCAATTTGTGTTACCAAGCACTTGAACAGGGGTACCTAATAAAGTGTCCAGTTAGTGTATATTGAAGCTTACCTGTTCTTAGATATAATGGCTGCACTCTTTTTTTCTTCAGGCTTGCTTTTTCATTTGTATTCATCAGGTGATCCGGCCAGTAATGTACTTCTTATACCTGATTGACAACATTCTCTCACCCTTATGGAGAAACAGCGTTGTCACATTTGGTTTGATTTACTATCAGCTTCCAGTTTTTTTTTTTTGTCAAAGCTTAATTGAAGCTGATTGGCCAACATGCACAGCTGCACCAGATTTTGCACTCTCCAGTTTTAGTAAATCAACCCAATTAGGACAAGACTATAGAATATTAGCAAGTTATTGAGTCATGCGCTTGGAAACTTGTTGTATGCAGAGAATACTTTACTTTCATGGAGGATTAGTAATGCATGTCTTTATCATGTCTTACAGGAATATACAAGTACATGCACTTAACATAGACAGAACATCCTGTTATTACTTTACCATAGAATAACACACTATCATACTGCAGTGCCACCTGCTGGATAAAAAGGTATAATGCATACAGTACATATTGTCAGTTTATATAAGCAACTTTACATTACATGTTGTTGTTATTCCAACACCCCTTCTCAACAGCATGTGCTTTGTCAAATTATATTCAGCTTCTTCTGGAAATAACTATGACAATCCTTCAACAAAGGCTTGGTGAGTGCATCACCAGTCATCTCCTCTGACAGGCAGTATTGAATGTCAATAACACCTTGCTCTTGATTGTCCCTCAGTAGGTGATACTTGACAACGATGTGTTTGGTCCTAGGATTGATCTTTTCTGATTGTGTAAGCTTTATACATCCCTGGTTGTCTTCAAAAATGGGAATGTTTCCACAAAAATCCACAAAAAGTTGACAAATCTATATCGCTTCTTAACATGCGTATGCTGCTGCAATGTACTCTGCTTCAGTTGAGGATAGAGCGACAGTTGATTGCTTTCAACTAGACCAACTTATGGTTCCTTTCCCATACTGGAAGATGAATCCACTTGTGGATTTGCAGTCTGTGCAGTCCCCGGCCCAATTAGCTTCCACATATCTGACCAGTTTTGGATGTGATGTTGCTGGTAACCGTAACTTCATCTGAATTGTTCCGCTGACAAGGAGCTGAAATTTTCCTGCATAGTATGCCCACTGCTGCGGCTATGTCTGGTCTTGTCACAGTGTCAACATATAGCAGCTTACCCATTGCTCTGCGATACGTATCATTCTTGGGTAGCAAGTTTTCTGCTTCATTGCTCTTTTGATAGCCTGGTTCCATAGGGGTTTTCACTTCCTTTGCATCTTTCATATGGAATTGTTCCAAGATTTCAGAGATTTTCTGAGATTGGTTAAGAAGATAACTTCCATCTTCTTCTCTCTCTATTTGGATTCCCAGATAGTAGCTAATGTTCCCAAGCTCTTTGATTTGTTTCAGCTTGTGAACTATCTGATTGTAATCCCCTTCTTATTCAAAACAGATTATAATGTCATCAGCCTAGATAAAGATGTATATCCATCTGTCTTCTTGATTCCTGGAGTAGAGACAGGGGCCTTTCTCATTCCACATCCTTGTAGATTGTTTAAGACTGTAGATGCTCTTCTGAAGTTTACACACAAGGTTGTCTCCTTGCTCAAACCCTGGTGGTTGCTCCATGTAGAGGTCTTCCTTAATGTCTCCATATAGGAAAGCAGTTTTAACGTCTAGGTGTTTCACTTGCATGCCCTTACTGGCTGCAACGCTAAGAAGCACTTTGATGGTGGAGTGTTTTACAAAGGGAGCAAATTTTTCATCGTAATCTTCACTAATATTCTGGGAGTAACCCTTGGCCACTAGTCTGGCTTTGTATTTGTGGATATTCCCTTCTGCGTCTGACTTTACTTTGAAAGTTCACTTACTTCCTATAGTTTTGCGGTAATGAAGGAGCTCTGAGAGTGTCCAGATTTTTTTTTTTCTTGAAGCGATTTTAACCCTTTCATGACTAAGCCTATTTCTGACATTTGTTGCTTGCAAGGTAAAATCTGTATTTTTTGCTCGAAAATTACTTAGAACCCCCAAACATTATATATATTTTTTAGCAGAGAATAAAATGGCGATCATTGCAATATTTTATGTCACACTGTATTTGCGCAGCGGTCTTTCAAAAATAACGGTGACCAGGTTAGAGTTACAGAGGAGGTTTAGTGCTAGAATTATTGCTCTCGTAAACATCCCTTGTGACAGTAATAGGTGGTGACAGGTACTCTTTATGGAGGGATCGGGAGTCTAAAATACCCCAAATCCCTCCTTTTCACTTCAAAGTATTCAGATCGCCAAAAATGGCGATTCTGAATACTGTATTTTTTTTTTTAAAAGGTGCCATTGGCAGCCAAGTAAACTAGAAGTGACATTGTGATGTCGCTTCCATGTTTACAGAAAGAAGACTGAAACAAAGCCGGCTTAGTGCCGTATCGTGTCTCGGGTCTCCCCATGGGTCGGGAGGCCCATGAAGAGCAGTGGAAGGTGGCGGGAGGGGGGGACATCACCACTCGCTCCTCCGGTATAACAGCCGAGCTGCTTTTAGCCGCATTGGTTGTTATCCCTGAAGAGCCGACCACCCGCTCTAAAAAACGTACCAGGAGGCTGCATTAGTGTTGCCACCTCATCCCTTTAAACCCGAACACATAATAATTACACAGGTTTGTGGCTGATTAAGGTGGTAATTAAACTCACTTGGTGCCTTATCTGCATTAAATTAGCCTCAGAACCTGTGCAATTCATATGTGTTCAGGTTTATAGGGATGAGGTGGCAACCCTGGACTGCATATGTGCATACGCTCGGCGGGAAGTAGTTAATTCTTCTGCATTCCTTTCTCCATATATGTGCTTCACGTTTTGGCAGTTTTCTACATCTTCCCAGGATGTTGGTTCATCGTATGCTGTGTGTTTTGACAGTTTATGTCATCTTGCAAGGTGGTATCCCCTTTGTAGTCCGAGTGGAGCTTCTGACTTCAGGGAGTTCAGCAGGATCTGATGGGGAACTTGATTTAGGCAATATGAGTTGCACCTCTTGTTCTGACACCTGCACAGGTTCGCTTTGATCAAACTTTTCTTCTGGTTTGCTTAGCATATTCACTTCACAGCTTTCAGGGATCAGTGTTTCTGGTGATGGGCTCTCATCAAAATAAACACTACGACTTATTGTCACGTTATCAGTCTTTGGGTGTAGAATTCTGTAACCCTTAGTTTGCTCACTTTAGCCTACTAGAAGGCCCTCTATGGCTCTGTTCTCCAGCTTGGAACGCTTTTCACCTGGAATATAAGCATATGCTTTACATTTGAACACTCTGATGTGCCCTATGTTAGGCTTTGATCCATGCCACAGTTCGAATGGAGAAGTTTTAATGGCTCTTGAGGGTAGTCTGTTCTGTAGGTTGGTTGTAGTCATGACTGCTTCTCCCCAGTACTTGTGAGGTAGGTTGGCATCCGACAACATGCATCTGGCCTTTTAATTAAGAGTGCCATTTTTTTTTCTTTCTGCTAGATACACTGTTTTGTTCAGGAGTGTATAGTGTTGTTCTCTGGTGTACTATTCCTTGTCTCTTCAGATATGAGTCCACTTCTTTGAAAATGTATTCTCCTCCATTGTCGGTGCTTATTCCTGTTTTTTGTTGGAATTTGTTACTAGACATGGCAACGAACTCTTGAAGTTTCTCTGGTGTTTCAGTTTTGTGTTTCATCAGATAAGTAGTTGTGTACCTGGAATAATCATCAATGAAAGTCAGTAGATATCTGTTCCCGCCTGACGTGGGAGTTTTCATTGGATCTCATACGTCACTGTGAATGAGCTGCAGAGGTTGGGTATTTTTTCTTTGAGATGCCTGTGGAAGGGGAGAATGTGTGATCTTTGCTTCAAGACAGCATTTGCATTTCATGAGCACTTTGCAAGGCGCTATTGTTGAATCTTCTGATAAGCCTCTCTTTATAATGTCCTGTATAGCTTCTGGACTTCTGTGTCCCAGCCGCCTGTGCTATAAGTGAATACATTTGTTGTGTAGGTCATTAGAGACGATATTGGCTTGCTGGTCTGTGGTGATGAGCCTGTTTAGGTCATAATCCAGTTTTCCTTTTGCGAGGAATCGCTTATTATTGTGAATTCATTCATCACCCTGGAACTTAGCGGCGAGACCATTGTTTGCAAGACTTTTCAATGATAGAAGGCTGCCTTCTAGTTCTAGAACATTCAGCACCTTCTTTACAATGATACTGTGCTTGCCTTGTGGTGGAATGCAGTTCAGGAAGCCCTGGCCTTTACCCTTGTGATGCTTTTCCCGTTTACAGTGAAAAAGACAAAGTTTTCCTAGCAATCAAAGTTTGTAAAGAAGGTCTCATCGCTAGTCATGTGGCTTGTCGCTCTGTGTTACTTTATGGCCCCATTCACACCTGAGCGCTTTGTAGCTTGAAGCCTGAAGCTACAAAACGCTGGAGGGGAAAAAAAATCAATTATTCTGTATGGAGATGGTTCACATCTTCACTCCAAAACGCTTGAAGCCAGAAGCTCCAAAAAACCTGAAGCTCAAACAAGTTCTGTAACTTTTTTTGAGGCAGATTACAGGCGTTTTTCTGCTTTTTACATTGGTGACCTTTTTACCTGTACAAAATCGTGGCAAAAAAACACAACAAAATCGCCGTAAAATTGTGCGACTTTCTGCCTGAAAACGCTACGCTCAGGTGTGAATGGGACATAAAGGTGCCACTCCATGATGTGTCTTCAGTTTCCTTTGTGGCTGCTTTGACTCCTTCTTTTGTGGATAGCTGTAGATTTCACCGCTCGGCTTTCCAGATAGAACAGTCCTTTTTTAAGTGACCGGTCTTCTTACAGCGAAAGCAGGCTCTGCTTTCTTTGTTGTGCTTTATGCCTTTGTACATCTTAAGAGCTTTGTCATCATGGGGTGTATTTTCTTTTCTTCTGTCATAATTATCAATTAATTTGCCTTTGACATATTCTAATGTCAGCTCCTGCTCAGTTCTGGTTTCTAAAGCGTTAATAGGAATATTTCTCTGAAGGGCTGCAGAAGAGCATAGCAACAATATGGTTATCTTTTGATGTCTTCTCCGATAGCGCGTAGCTGCTCTATGATCTCTAGCACAGCTTTCACATGGTCATACATATGCTGGCCTTCTTGTAGTCTCATCTCATACAGCTTTCTTAGCAGAAATAACTTGCTGTTTAGACTTAAACACTCATGCAGCTTTTGTAATGAAGTCCACATACCTTTGTCCGTTTTCTCTGTTCTTATGTGGATAAGCTGGTCATCTTCCACTAGCAAGCTTATAACCGCTTTTGCTTGTCTATCCTTCCTATCCCATTCCTCCATCTCTCCGTTTGTGGGTCTGTCTGTATTCAGCACTTGCCACAAGACATCCTTGATTAGAAACATATCCAGTTTAAACTTCCACAGCTGGTAATTGGCATTGTTCAGCTTTGCTATTGCAAACTTCACATCTTAACCGCTTGCCATTATTCAGCTGCTTGCATACAGTACTCACAGACTTGCAGTATCCTCTCCAGTGTCTGGACGCTGCTGGGTTTACTGGGTGCCTGGAACCCATAACCTATTAGCGAATCATGCGCTTGGAAGCTTGTTGTATGCAGAGAATACTTTACTTTCGTGGAGGATTAGCAATGCATGTCTTTGTCATGTCTTACAGGAAACAGGAATATACAAGTACATGAACTTAACATAGACAGAACATCCTGTTATTACTTTAGAATAACACACTAGAATACTGCAGTGCCAACTGCTGTATACAAAAGTATAATGCATACAGTACATATTGTCAGTTTATACAAGCAACTTTACATTTTTTATGATGTTGCTCTTCCAACATAGAACACCTCTCCCTCTCCTCTTTTCCATGACATAGAGGGGAGTTGTTCTATAGTCCTCTGGGATAACTGGGAACAACAAAACTGATATCAGTCCAGCATAGGCAGAGAGCATAGGCTGGTATCAGCTCACAAGATTTCTGGTAGGTATTTTTTTCACCTGTGAAACACATATAACAAAACAATTTTAATGGTATATTAACCACTTCCGGACCGCCCACCATACATATACTGCAACAGGGCAGCCCAGCTGTGCAAAATCACGTACCTGTACGTGATTTTGTGTACGAAGTGTAGGGGGCACACACGTGCCTCCGGAGCGCCAACCTCGCTGTGATTGGACGCAACGGGAGCAAATCAGCGGGTCTGGTGGCCTTGTTGGCCACCGCAAGCCGCCGATCGTTCACATGAGACATGGAGCAGCAGTGTGCCTATGTAAACAAGTCACACCGCTGATCTGTCAATGAGGAAAAGAGAGATCTTCTGTTTCAGCTAAGTTTCAGCTAAGCTGAATCTCTGTTTTCCTCCAGTGTAACATCCCCGCCCACAGTTAGAAAGCACCTCCCTAGGACACACTTAACCCTTTGACCACCCCTGGTGTTAACCACTTCCCTGCCAGTGTCATTTATACAGGGATCAGTATTGGTGTCACTGGTCCCCAAAAAGTTCTACTTAGGGGCAGATTTGTCCGCCACAATGTCGAAGTCCCACTAAAAATCACTGATCGACACCATTACTAGTAAAAAAAAAAAAATAAATAAATAAAAATGTCATAAATCTAACCCATAGATTGTAGACGCTATAACTTTTGCGCAAACCAATTAATAATCGCTTATTGGGATTTTTTTACCAAAAATATGTAGCAGAATACATATTGGTCTAAACTGATAAAGAAATGTGAGTTTTAAAACATTTTTATTGGGAATGTTTTATAGCAGAAAGTAAGCAATATTGTTTTTTATTCAAAATTGCTGCTCTTTTTTTTTGTTGATAGCGCAAAAAATAAAAAACACAGCGTTAATCAAATGCCACCAAAAGAAAGCTCTATTTGTGGGGAAAAAAGGACATCAATTTTATTTGGGTAAAGCGTCTCCCGACCGTGCAATTGTCAGTTAAAGCAACACAGTGCTGAATCGCAAAAACCTTCCGGGGCTGAAATGGTTAAACAGATCACAAGTAACAATTGTTAGAGTTCACATACTATTTTGACTTCTGTATAATCTGCTCCAAATTGTTTTTCACAGAGCAGCTAAATACATCATTAACACCTAGGCAAGAATCCGGGAAGTGCGGGGAGGGTTCCCCAAAAAAAGGTAAAAAATAATTCAATTGTGAGAGGGTAGGGGGGTAAGAGTGAATTAAAGAAAAGTGGATGGGGAAGGTGAAGGTCCTCTTTAGGATCACATACCACCACAGGGTGTTTCTGGAGGTCGAGGATAATCTGTCAGGAGGCACGCTGTTTCTGCCAGCCTTTTGTACTCAGCAAAGAACATTGCAGATGGTATAGGTCATTGGATCTGGGTTCTAAGGCCTTATGCACCCCATCCACCTCTATATCATCTACTGCTCCATCTTCCAACAGGCGGCTGAAGGCTCATGAAGATGATGTAACCTCTGGTAGACCTCTGATTCAGACATTATTTTTCTGGCTTCTATCTTCAAGATCTTCTTTCAGCTGGAGATGTGTGAACTACAATATGTTTGCAGTGGATGTGCAGGAGATTTCTACCACATATAAACTTGAACAGCTTTTAAAGGCAAGACTTTGAGGAGCTCTCTGTACTCCACAGGAATTAGATCAGTTGAGTTGCTATCCATGTGGCTATGTGCAGTCAGTGAAGCTGGCCTGCTCACCCAATTAGGCAGTTAATGGTGGGGTGCCTGGGATAGCTAAGAGAACTGGAGTAGGCAGTGGCAGCTGGTGGTATATTTTTTTGGGGGGGCGGCAAACAATTCACCCACAGCCAACCCCCCCCCACGGTCATTCGGGTCACCCGCAACCCCCATCGGTCATTCACATCTATGGCGTGGCCAGCGCTTCCCCTGTGTCTCCTCCTCAGCATCACGGCGTCCTTCTTCTAGGCCAATAGGATCGCTTCTCCTTTCGGCCAATCGGGAAACTGGTCTCAGGACCTGCTTCCTGATTGGCCAGGAGGAGAATCAGTGTGACAATAGTAAATATTTATTCGCTATTGTCACACAACTGGGTGGGCTTGGGCGCAGTGCTTTCTGGTGAGTGCATCCCCATAGGGGAGATTTTGCCGCACGTGGTGAAGTTTCGGTGGAAGCTTTCTACAGATCACAGCAAAGACTTTTTTCCTTGCCACTATAGATTCTTTTCTCATTGATTGACTTTATATGAGATTCTGTGTTTGCACTTTAATGTGGACAAAAAGCATTGCTACAATATTTTAAAAGGACATTTATTTGGAACTTTTTAATATTGTCTTTTTCACGTTGTTTTTTTTTTTTTTTTTAAATTAGCTGCTTGAAGGTATATCATTACCAGTATATTTATAACCATAAGGTGATTGGTCCAAGTGGCGCAGAGTTGTGTTCATTAGGGCACATTTAGAACATCTCTTGTTTGTTTAAACAAATTATTAATTGACTTAATTTGACAGATATATGTGCCATGCTTACATATGTATATTGGGGTTTATTTATATTGTTTTCACATTCCAGGATCATTTAGAAAGTGAGCTCTTTAACATTCCTGGATGCATATGCTTTGGTGGAGACCACTGCAGCTGGCAAGATTATAGTGGTCATTTCATTGTGTTGACAGCACAACTTTCTTATATTTTTCAAACTTTTACAAATAAACCACTGAATATAAGCCTATTTTTGTTGTAAGGCTATAAAGTTGAGGACCTAGAAGGTAAAGTAGTTAGGTTGTGACAAACTGGCCAATATTTTTATTTGTCTTTATTTTTAAAGAACAGAAACCTCACATAATGGAAATATGCAGAATATAATTATTTGTATTATGTTCAGAACAATACCTATACAAAGCACTGTGCTTATAGGCACAAAACATACAGTGGATATTAAAAGTCTACACACCCCTTTAAAAATGCCAGGTTTTTGAGATGTAAAAAAATCTGACCAAGATAGCACTAATTCAAATAAAAACAAACTAAAATTGTTGTTTAGTGGTGAAAAAATAATATAACAAGGCTGCATAGATGTACACACCCCCTTATAATTAGGAATGTGGCTGTTTTCAGAAATAACAAATCACATTTAAACTGATCCTAAATAGTAGTCAGTACACACCTGTCATCAATGAAAATTACTCTGATTAAGCCCATATAAAGTTCGGACATTCTATTAGGATTTTTCTGACAGTTAGGGCTCTTTCACACGGACGTGTCCTTGTACGGAGCCCGCTCTGCACAGCAGGGGATCGCTCCATCGATCCCCCGCTGTGCAGGAAGATGACAGGTCTGTCTCTGCACACTGTGCAGGGACGGACCTGTCAGAGTGCCACTCTCCCCTATGGGAGATCGGATGGCGATCCGCAGACAGATGGAAAAACTGAAAATTTATATCAAATACTTACCGTAATTTTCCTTTCCTGATAGGCTCCATGGCAGCATACGTGTGGGTTGACCCCGCCTCCATAACTACCCAATAGGACCCCTCTCCCATAAATCTTTGCTCCTGGCTGCTATCCGTGTTCCGTAACTAGCCTACTCCAGACATTTGGGAGGGAACTCCTGCTGCCATGGAGCCTATCAGGAAAGGAAAATTACGGTAAGTATTTGATATAAATTTTCCGTTTTCCTGACAGGCTCCATGGCAGCATACGTGTGGGAAATAACTCGCCAAAACACACCCGGGTGGGCAAAATGTTGAGCAAAGAAACCAAAATTTATTTAACATTGTCCAACGACAACACTTGTAAACCAAAATTAATAGAAGACAGCGCAGCTGGTTCAACGCAATAGTGAGAAAGAAAAGTATTAATTGTGGACCAAGAGGCCGCTCTACAAATAATATCAGGCGCCACATGCCGAGAAGCCGCCCACGAAGTCGAGATGCTCCGTGTTGAATGAGCCGTCACTGCCTCAGGAGGAGCCAAGCCCTTAGCTCTGTATGCCCTTTGAATCGTCTGCACAATCCACGCGGAAATTGACCTAATTGACGCCCGCATCCCTTTATTCTTGCCATGAAGAAGGACAAAGAGGAATTCCGTTTGCCTGAATGGAGCTGTTGCCTCCAGATATTGTTTTAAGGTGTGGCCTACATCAAGAGGATGGATCTCTTGGTCATCTGATGTCTTGAAGGTAGGGAGTACAATCTCCTGATTCTCATGGAAGACTGTGGTCACTTTAGGGTTTGACCCTAACATTGGAATCAGCACCACTCTGTCTTCGAAAAAGGTCAGAAAAGGTTCCTCTGAACCCAGGTTCCTGATCTCTGATACCCTTTTCGCTGATGTTATCGCCACTAGGAAGATAGTCTTCAGAGTAAGATCCTTAACAGACAAAGGTTGAGACGAATCTTTCCCAAGATTTGACAGAAAATCCAGAACTAATGGAAGGTCCCATTTGGGAAACCTGGGTCTTCTTTGTGGTCTGAGCCTGATGGCACCCTTAAAGAACTGACGAACTAAGGCGTGATTCGCCCATGAGACTCCCGTGAAGGCTGAGATGGCTGACACTTGCACTCTTAACGAGCCGACCGCCAGGGATAAATCCAGTCCGGACTGAAGAAAGCTCAGGATATCATGAACCTCTGGAGAGTTACACGAGTTTTCTCTTGATGACATGTGTATAACAAACCTGGACCAAATGCGCTCATACACCTTATTAGTGCTTCTTCGTCTGGCATTAAGAAGTGTCGGAATCGCTTCTTTTGGGCAACCAAGCGCTTCTAGCCTCCCCCTCTCAAGAACCACACCTTGAGGTGCAGACAAGATGGAAACGGGTGTAACATCTTGCCTTGAGACAATAGATCCGGCCTGAGAGGTAGGGGAATTGGGTCTCGATAGCTGAGGAGCAGCAGCAGAGGAAACCACGGCCTGTTGGGCCAGAATGGAATGACCGCCATAATCTCCACTTTTTCTGTTTTGAGCCTCCGCAGAAACTGTAGGATTACCGGGACTGGAGGGAAGGCATAGGCCCTCTGGAAATCCCAACTGGTCGTGAGAGCATCTATCCCGAACGCCTGAGGGTCCCTGAACCTCGCAAAGTACTTCGGTATCTTGAAATTGCAAGGGGAAGCGAACATGTCGACTTCCGGAGATACACCCAGTGTTAGGAGCCACTCGAAAACTTCTCTGTGGAGGGACCACTCGTTGTTGTCCAACTCGACCCGAGACAAGAAGTCTGCTTGCACATTCTGGACCCCCGGAATGTATACCGCCGAGATGTTGGCTAAGTTCTTTTGAGCCCAACTCATTAAAGGCTCCACTTCTTGTAACAGGGACCAGCTGTGAGTCCCGCCTTGTTTCCTTATGTATGCCACTGCCGTTGTGTTGTCCAACCTTAGCATGACGGAAGAGTTCAACACTAGATGGCGAAAGGATAGCAGTGCCTGAAAGGCTGCCCTCAGTTCCAGAATGTTGGAAACGACTCCTTGAGACTGGCATGTCCACCTGCCCTGAGCCACCTCCGAAAGGCAATGAGCGCCCCAACCCTGGTTGCTGGCATCTGAGGTCACCGTGATCCATGAGATGGGGACAATCGAATGATGGTTGCGCAGATTCTTCCCCTGAAGCCACCAGAGGAGAGATGTCCTCATAGATGGGGTAAGAAAGATGCGCTGATTCTGGTCGACAGAGTTCCACTGATGCAGAAATCCCTTCTGAAAGGGACGGGTATGCCACTGGGCCCACTTCACCATGGGGATGGTTGCTGTCATCGTGCCAATTATTTTCAGGCACTGGAGAGCAGAAAGGTGAGTTGATCCACGGGCTGCCTGAATCCTGTCTCGGATTACCATGATTTTCTCCTCTGGGAGGGAGATGGTACCCTCCACGGTGTTGAATAGAGCGCCCAGAAACACGAGGGACTGAGACGGCTCTAGCTGACTTTTCTCTAAATTCAGGAGCCACCCGAACTCTTGCAGGGTAGAGATGACAACCTTTTTGTGATCTAATAGCTGATCCTTGCTCTGAGACAGTAAAAGCAAGTCGTCCAAGTAATGGTGGAGACGCACACCCTTGACCCTGAGAAGAGCCACTACCGCCAACAGCACCTTGGAAAAGACCCGGGGTGACGTGGTTAACCCGAAGGGTAGACAAGTGAACTGTAGGTGTTGGTTGCCTATCGCGAAGCGGAGGAATTTGTGGAAGTCCTTTGTCACAGGCACGTGAAAATATGCGTCTTTCAGGTCGATTGATATTAACCAGTCTCCCAAGTGTACTGACTGTTGTATGGTAAGTAGGGACTCCATCTTGAATTTCTCCTTGCGGATGAATGAGTTGAGATGGGTCAGGTCTATTACTGGCCTCCATGTGCCGTTCTTCTTCTGCACCAAAAACAGGGGTGAATACATGCCTTCGCCCCTCTCTTCCTCTGGGACGGGTACGACTGCGCCTTGTTCCAATAAACAGCTTACGTAGGTCAATAGGACCTGTCTTTTCTCTTCTGAGCTTGGAAGAGTAGTAGGGATAAATCTGAGTTTTGGAGTGTTGCAGAAGACCCACTTGTGACCGGACGATACTGTCTTTGCGGTCCAATAGTCCCGAATTGAGGCCGCCCAAACATGTTTGAAGTGGAGAAGACGGGCCCCCACTCGACATGTTTGAGCGGGCCCAATTTCAAAAGGACTTCCCAGAATCCTGGTTCCCAGAGGAACCACCTTTAGAGGCCTTCTTAAAAGAAGACTGCCTGGACCTCCATGTCCTGGAGAATTCTCGGCCGGGTTTATAGCTGCGTGCGTCCCTGGCGCGATCCGCATTCTGTCTTCTTGGAAAAGAGCGTCTTTGATTTTGAGGACGCCTATCCTGAGGGAGAAACCCAGATTTCCCACCTGTGGCCCGGGATATGGCAGAATCAAGCTTATTGCCGAATAATGAGGACCCTTCAAAGGGGATGCGGCACCAAGCCTGCTTAGAAGCAGGGTCTGCGAGCCACGGACGGAGCCACAACGCACGGCGTGCCGAAACGGCTGCCAGCATATCCCGAGACATCAGGCGAATGACATCAATGGATGCCTCCCCCAAGAAGGCTGAAGCCATCCTAATCTCCTGAATGGGTGAGTCTTTAGCCGTGTCTATTGAAATGCCTCTCAGGTATTCTTCAATGCTGTCAGCCCAGAATTCTATGGCCTTTGACACTGCTGCGATCGCAAGCACTGGTTTGCACGCCATCCCGGAGGTCAAATAGATTCTTTTTAGATCTGAATCGATCCGTCTCTCTAAAGGATCCTTGAATGACACAGTGTCTTCTAAGGGGAGAGTCACATATCTCACCAAAACGCATAAGTGCTGCATCTACCATTGGAGCTGACTCCAGGTGTTTCACATCTTCTTCCTTAAAGGGGTAAAGTTTAAGGATTTTGGATTGCATGGAACTCTTTTTGTCCATCTTGCTCCACTCTTCTGAAATAATATCACCCAATTCGGATAGAAACGGAAAAAATTGACGCTCCTTATTGAGCTGTTTAAAGAATTTCCTTTGCTTCGGGGGGGAAGTGATAGGATCTTCCCACTTCAGAGCCTCTCTCACCGCCTTGACCAGGGAGGGAACCAAACCATAATCAAACCCCAAACCTGGATCTTCCGGATCCGATTCACTGTCTGAGACAAGGGCAGAATGGCGGCTAGGCTGGGAGGATTCCCATGTTTCCTGTAGTACCCCCTCTCCTACTATAGGATCTAGTGGGTCTGCCGGGGATTCACAAGGCTGCTGAGCTTCCCTTTCCTGCAGGGATTCCTTTACCACTCGCCTCACCATTGATTCTAAGCGCTGATCAGCGCCGTCTCTTTCATCCGCTGCCTTAGTGAAACAATGGTCACATAGGGATTTGTCTGCTGGCACAGGCATTCTGCACCCCCAACATGCTTTCTCTGGCCTCTTGCTGGAGTGAGCCACAGGGGGGCGGGAATAATCCCTGTCACGCTGTTCCGACCTGGCGGACCTATGGTGGCTGGATTTTGAGGAGGATTTGTGGTGGTGCGATTTTGACGATCCACTGCGTCTATAGGCACTAGGTTGTGGATCAGATTTAGAAGGGCTGTAAACACAGAAAACAGACAGAAGGGACAGGTCAAACTTGCTGCCTATGCTTACTCTCTTCAAAAAAAATTTAAAAATACAAAAGGATGTATTTTAGAACCTACCTAACATGAGCGGGCTGGCCACTAGGGGGCAGTGAAGCATCCATAGCACACAATAACAGATACCTACAAAGTAGCAATAAGAAAAAAATACATTCAGACCTCAGATAGACAAAACCCCACATATCCCTATCATAAGGGATTGTTCCTACCTTCAAACGCCAGAGAAATAGCCCCGGGAAGTCGCTGTGGTGTCCGCAATCATTCCCGGGGCTCTGTCAGCTCTGCAGGGTTTTTAAATTTGCCGCCCGTGACGTCATCGGCGTCATCCGACGCCGGGGTCCTCAACGCGCATGCGCGAGAACCAAGCCTCGCTTTCACGTCGGGTCCGTGCATGCGCAGAACGCCCGCGGACCCGGAAATTGAAGGGAGAAGTTTTGCTGGAACGCAGAAGCGTTCAGCAAACAGCAAATGCAGCACAAAGATACAGGAAAGGAAAAACAAGGCAGTACACATAAATACACTGCTGCCATGGCAATATACATGCTCACCACTCCACCAACGATCATATGGCCGAACGAATCCACGCACACACCGGACCTCCAGCAGATAAGGGCCACCTGTAGCCACAGGTAAACAGGCCGGGCGCACTTAAGGTAAGACCATTATTTCTTCAGCGCTACTCTGCAATTACTCTCCATACCCTGCTTAACAGTCAGGGCCTATCGGAGGAAACACAATTTGTCATTCGGCCGATCGATCGCTGTGAAGTCATCTTCAGGTAGGAGAACCACATGGTCCTACGGAGGAGGACAAAAAAGGAACACGGATAGCAGCCAGGAGCAAAGATTTATGGGAGAGGGGTCCTATTGGGTAGTTATGGAGGCGGGGTCAACCCACACGTATGCTGCCATGGAGCCTGTCAGGAAAATAGCATTTTCCTCCATCACACTTTTTCGGATCGGAGCAGACATGTCACCGCTGACATCCGTCCCTCCATAGAGGTCTATGGAGGGTCCGTTCAGGTCCACCAAAAAAACTGACAGGCGGACCTGAACGGACCGCCCGTGTGAAAGGGGCCTTACTCAGTTACAGCAAAAGCCATGGTTTGCAAAGAGCTTACAAAGCATCAAAGGGATTTCATTGTTGGAAGGTATCAGTCAGGAGAAGGTCCAAAAAAATTCCAAGCAATTAGATATACCATGGGACACAATGAAGATGGTCTTGAACAAATTGAGAAAATATAGCACAGCAATGACATTGCCAAGAACTAGATGTTCCTCCCACTTTGATAAAAAAAAAAAACACAAAAACAAGATGAAAACTTGTCCAGGAGGCCTATAGCAACATTAAAGATGCTGCAGGAATTTCTGGCAAGTACTGGTTGTGTACTACATATGACAACAATAATCTCCAGTATTCTTCATATGTCTGGGCTGTGAGGTAGGGCGACAGGACAGAACCCTTTTCTTACATTAAACCCCAGCTACATTTTGCAAACACCTACATTAAGGCTGCCAAAAGCATGTGGAAAAAGTGTTATGGTCTGATGAGTCCAAGATTGAAAATTTTGGCCATAATCCCATAAAAATATGTTTGGCGCAAAACCAACACTGCACATCACCAAAAAAAAAAAACATACCTTTAGTGAAGCACGATGGTGGCAACATTATGCTTTGGGTTTATTTTTCTTCAGCCAGATCTAGGGTTTTAGTCACGGTGGAGGGACTTATCAACAATTCCAAATATCAGTCAATTTTGGCACAAAACTTTAAGGGCTGTTAAAAAGCTGTAGATAAAGAGGAATATCACCTTTCAACATGACAACAACCCGTAGCATACCTTCAAATAAACAAAAGAATGGCTTCACCAGAAGGAGATCAAAGTTTTGGAATGGCCCAGCCAGAGCCTAGACCTGAATCCAATTGAAATTCTGTGGTGTGACCTGAAGAGGGCTGTGCACAGGAGATGCACCGCAATGTGATAGATTTAGAGCACTTTTGCAAGGAAGAGTGGGTAAAGATTCCCAAGACAAGTTGAGCCATGCTGATAGAATCCTACCTCCAAAAGACTAAATGCTGCCATAAAATCAAAAGACATTGAAAAAAAAAAATTATATTTTAATTGTGTGCATACTTGTGTATCCTTGTAAGTTTTATTTTTTCCCCCTTTTAAAGATATATAATGGAGCTGCCACTTTTTTAATTTGTGTAAATCTACATGAATACATTCTTTACATGTTCAGTATAATTTTTTTTTGCAAAATCAATTTATTAATTAAAAGCAGTCTTTGGGATTTTAGTCATGGTTCACTTTAATGCCTTTAAGGAATATCACTATATTTACTTAAAATAAATAAAACTAGATAATTGCAGCTGTATTAAATTTGAACACAAGATGGCGCTGCTGCTTTCATTACCCACAGTATGTCCTTTCCATGCTTGGGTCACTTTGTCTCACTACAATTCAGCATTTAAATGCCACCCATACAAAAATCAGGAAGATGTTTAAATAGTATGCTAAACTTTGTGTGGCAATCAGACAAGACCAGTTTACTAAGATGTAAATGTGCTTTTTTATTTTAAATAATGTAACATGCAAATATGCACACAGTTTTCAAGAGAGGGCGTTCTTACCACTTGGCATTTCTGGACTGGCCTTGCCTCCTCCAAATATGGACAAACCTGTTTAACATTTTCCCCTTATGGGGGGAGGAGACGGGGCACCAGCCTAGGTTTAGTCGTTTAAAACACAAATTTATTGCAAAAAGTATAGTGGCTATTCACAAAGGTCATATATCGGGCATATCTCAAATAACGGTGTCTGGGCCAGAGGGAAATGTCCCCGGGATCAGTCACAGGTAGTATGCCCTTCCAGAACCAGCTCTCTGCTCCGGGAGCTCTGAGAAGAGTGATCGGCTGTGTTTGATCCCTCGGTTCTCAGCCTTAGAGCCAGTGGGGGGCAGATGAAGCATCAGACCGATGCTGGATCCACCTAGGTAAGTAGGATTCTAAATTAAAGACAATTCCCATACTTCTCTTTTAATTGAACAAGCTGAGCTTAGAAGCCAATTGTTTTTTATGCAGAAGTGAGCCTGATTTTGCACTTTCCAAGTAAATAAACTTCTTAGCGCTCCTAATTGAGGTTTACAATCACTTTAAACATTTATACCGCAAAGAAGAAAAAACTGTACCTGTTACTGCTTAAAAAGTGTTAACTAGTGTTCGGTAATAATTTGTTAGTCACTTATGTAAATCTACTAGTCCATCTAACACTACCCTCTACAGCTGTCCACAAGTGTCGTTTTTGCTTCTCCATGTGCAGAGGAACCACTCTGTAGCAGGTGCAGGTTTTCCTCCATCCAGTAGGTGGCTCTGTGACATTATACAGATGGAGTAGAGTTTTTTTAGGGGAAATTGTCCCCACATGGATATCATCTGTGTCTCAGAGGGAACAGCCATTTGATTGGACTCCAGCTGATTGACCTCCAGCAGCCATCTTGGGTAAGGCCACCTTTTTAAAAGAGGTCTCCCCAGTTGGGGTAACTTCTGTCGAGCGTGTGGTAGGGAAAAGACAGTGATTAGCTCAGGGTTAGGTTCCTGGTGAGGAGGGATAGCTCAAGGAAAGCTCATTCTTCACTATACAGTGGTGTGAAAAAGTGTTTGCCCCCTTCCTCATTTCCTGTTCCTTTGCATGTTTGTCACACTTAAGTGTTTCGGAACATCAAACCAATTTAAACAATAGTCAAGGACAACACAAGTAAACACAAAATGCAATTTGTAAATGAAGGTGTTTATTATTAAAGGTGAAAAAAAATCCAAACCATCATGGCCCTGTGTGAAAAAGTGATTGCCCCCCTTGTTAAAACATACTATAACTGTGGTTGTCCACACCTGAGTTCAATTTCTCTAGCCACACCCAGGCCTGATTATTGCCACACCTGTTCACAATCAAGGCATCACTTAAATAGGAGCTGCTTGACCCAGTAAGGTCCACCAGAAGATCCTTAAAAGCTACACATCATGCCGAGACCCAAAGAAATTCAGGAACAATTGAGAAAGAAAGTAATTGAGATCTATCAGTCTGGAAAGGGTTATAAAGCCATTTCCAAAGCTTTGGGAATCCAGCGAACCACAGTGAGAGCCATTATCCACAAATGGCGAAGACATGGAACAGTGGTGAACCTTCCCAGGAGTGGCCGGCCGCCCAAAATTACCCCAAGAGCGCAGCGACGACTCCTCCAAGAGGTCACAAAAGACCCCACAACAACGTCCAAGGAACTGCAGGCCTCACTTGCCTCAGTTAAGGTTGGCGTTCATGCCTCCACCATCAGGAAAAGACTGGGCAAAAATGGCCTGCATGGCAGAGTTCCAAGGAGAAAACCATTGCTGAGCAAAAAGAACATCAAAGCTCGTCTCAATTTCTCCACAACACATCTTGATGATCCCCAAGACTTTTGGGACAACATTCTGTGGACCGATGAGACAAAAGTGGAACTCTTTGGAAGGTGTGTGTCCAAGTATATCTGGCGTAGAAGGAACACTGCATTTCAGAAAAAGAACATTATACCAACAGTAAAATATGGTGGTGGTAGTGTGATGGTCTGGGGCTGTTTTGCTGCTTCAGGACCTGGAAGACTTGCCGTGATAAAAGGAACTATGAATTCTGCTGTCTACCAAGAGATCCTGAAGGAGAATGTCCGACCATCTGTTCGTGTACTCAAGCTGAAACGAACTTGGGTTCTGCAGCAGGACAATGATCCTAAACACACCAGCAAGTCCACCA
This sequence comes from Lithobates sylvaticus, assembly GCA_028564925.1. Taxonomy (NCBI): domain Eukaryota; kingdom Metazoa; phylum Chordata; class Amphibia; order Anura; family Ranidae; genus Lithobates; species Lithobates sylvaticus. The sequence continues at coordinate 119,372,919 of CM053028.1, read as the reverse complement.
CCGAATGGCTGAAGAAAAACAAAATTAAGACTTTGGAGTGGCCTAGCCAAAGTCCTGACCTGAATCCTATTGAGATGTTGTGGTATGACCTTAAAAAGGCCGTTCATGCTCGAAAACCCTCTAATGTAACTGAATTAGGACAATTCTGCAAAGATGAGTGGGCCAAAATTCCTCCAGGACGCTGTAAAAGCCTCATTGCACGTTATCGCAAACGCTTGGTTGCAGTTGTTGCTGCTAAGGGTGGCCCAACCAGTTATTAGGTTTAGGGGGCAATCACTTTTTCACACAGGGCCATGATGGTTTGGATTTTTTTTCACCTTTAATAATAAACACCTTCATTTACAAATTGCATTTTGTGTTTACTTGTGTTGTCCTTGACTATTGTTTAAATTGGTTTGATGTTCCGAAACACTTAAGTGTGACAAACATGCAAAGGAACAGGAAATGAGGAAGGGGGCAAACACTTTTTCACACCACTGTAGATATACTTTAGTGAGCGGTGTGGAGCCTGCAGCAACATCCTCTGCCTTTGCCTAAAAGGGACACTACCAGTGGCGGCTGGTGCTCAAAATTTTTGGGGGGGCGCAAACAAACAGCCTCACTGTGCCATCAAACGCTGCCACTGTGCCCATCAAACGCTGCCACTGTGCCCATCAAACGCTGCCACTGTGCCCATCAAACGCTGCCACTGTGCCCCAAGTGCTGCCACTGTGCCCCAAGTTCTGCCACTGTGCCCCAAGTGCTGCCACTATGCCCCAAGTTCTGCCACTGTGCCCCAAGTGCTGCCACTGTGCCCCAAGTTCTGCCACTGTGCCCCAAGTGCTGCCACTGTGCCCCAAGTTCTGCCACTGTGCCCCAAGTGCTGCCACTGTGCCCCCTGCCTTCCCTCTGCACTTACCTTGTTTCGGTGTGCAGCGCGCGGTGTCCCCCTCATCTTCCCCTCATCTTAAGGATGTCTTCTCCCGCGCTCCTGTCTTCTGCTATGATTGGACGCCTAGCGTCCAATCACAGCGCCTGTGACTTCAGCCAATCAGGTGACAGGTAACAGACCCGGCAACCTGATTGGCTGAGAGGCGGGTCTGTGTTAGGGAAGCGATGTATTCGCTTCTCTAACACAATACTGTGTAATCAGCGAACGCACAGCAGTGCGCCTGCTGTTTACACTTATGGAAGCCTATTAGAGCACACCGCTCTAATCAGGTCCCCTATTAGAGCTTACAGCTCTAATAGGGTGCTTCCAGAAACACCCCCCCCCCCCCCCCCCGCTGTAATTCAGATGCCCGGCGCCCGACAAGGGGCCGGACACCTGAATAGGGGGCGGCAGCGGTGACAATAGATAGATTCATGCAATGCATGAATCTATCTATTGGTGATAGAGCGGTGCAGGAGAGGGGGGGGGCGGCGCTCCTGTGCCCTCTATGCACGCACCGCCACTGGACATTACCTCTATTAACAGAAGCCGTCCTCTGGTGCCATATACCATAAATGCTGTATATTCTTTAGACTGCTGATATCGGTGCTGAAAATCAATATCTGTTGCAGCAAACCAACTGTGCAAGATTTAGATAAAAGACATTAGTGCCATATACTGTATACTGCATGCAAGTATTTCCTCCCAATACAAGGTACTCAATGTAGGCCCACCTACAACTCTAAGACAGAAAGTGTCTTACTGATTGCATGACCAATTAAAAATAAGTTAACTAAATTCTGCTTTAAGCCCCTTATGACTTAGGGGTATTATTGTAGTCGGAAATAAATCTGTCAGCACCTTGTCATTGTGCTTAGACCTTTAACCTTCTCCCACCCGGCCACTGTAAACGGCTGGGTGGGACTTTCCTCGTTCTGAGTGGACGTGCAGGAACGTCCCTCAGAATGAGTGGCCACAGCATGGCCCCATCCTGTGATTGCTGTGATCACAGGACACAGCCAAAATGGGATCGGGATATGGGTGATGTGATTGGTCCTCCTGATCACGTGACGGCTGTGTCCAATCACAGCCTTCACAATGTAAACAGAGACGTGTGTCTCTGTGACAGTTCTCCACCACTGAGCTCAGTGAGAGCTCAGTGCGGGGGTGGTGGGGAGCGGGGGAATCTGCAAGCTCTGTGTGTAAGGATTATTTTACACACAGAGCTGTCACAGATCCCCCCACAAACCATGCACCAAGCACCACTGTCACGCCTGCCCCCATACACATCTGTCAGTGTCCCGCATTAACATCTGTACCAGTGCAGAAAACATCTGTCAGTCCCCCATCATATCTGTACCAGTGCACAAACATCTTTCAGTGTCCCCATCACATCTGTACCAGTGCACAAACATCTTTCAGTGTCCCCATCACATCTGTACCAGTGCACAAACATCTTTCAGTGTCCCCATCACATCTGTACCAGTGCACAAAACATCTGTCAGTCCCCCATCACATCTGTACCAGTGCACAAAACATCTTTTAGTGTCCCCATCACCTTTGTATCAGTGCACAAAACATCTGTCTGTCCCCCATCACATCTGTACCATTGCACAAAACATCTGCCAGTGTCCCATCACATCTGTCAGTGTTCCATCACATCTGTGCCAGTGCACAAAACATATGTCAGTGTTCCATCACATCTTTGCCAGTGCACAAAACATCTGCAATAATGTACCATTGTGACATCAACATCTGTAAGTGTCTGCCGGTGGCTGATAAACATCTGTCAGTGTACCAGTGTCCCACCAATACATAAATAAAACATTTAAAGCGCCCCCATCCCCCCTTGCTCGCTTGTAACTCTAAGCTGGTAACCAATAAAGGCTTATCAATGGTCGCCTATGGAGATTTTCAAATACCGAAGTTTGCCGCCATTTCACAAGCATGCACAATATTAAAGTATAGCACCCTGGTATTAGGCAACAAATTTAGCTTGCTAGGTGGTAACTAGCCTGGCTGATTGATAGGAGATTCACTGGCTTTTTCCTAACTCTGGATTTGATGCATCTCCCTCTTCTGTCACTAGGTGGCATTGTTGCCTTTGGCATTAAAATGACCAGGGCATAGTGAATTCAGACTAGGAGTGGATGGGTTGTCTCAGCCAATTGAGAGGGGTTTCTTTAGTCCCTTGGTCTGCTGGGAGAGCCTATTTATTCGAGAGGAGTCAGGTGATCGGTGTTCTGTGCCACCTGGATGGCTGTCTGGGTGGACGTGTGTCACAAGGCTCCGGGCTGCTAGGCCAGAAGCCTGAGGCCTATCCTGGGAGCACCTGGCTGTTAGGCTGCAGCCTATCCAGGTTTGAGAGAGGCAACACGGGGTTGGGGCTTCAGGGTGGAAGCCCAACCAAGTTGCAGAGGTTCCACTGGAAGGGGGAATTGGATCATTGCCAGTGGTGAGGGAGAAGCAGTTGCCACAAGGGACGACCACTCCTGTCACCAGGGGCAAGTGATGATCAAGGCCAGAGGTAAAGGGAGGAATGGTCGCCAGCAAGGGATAACCATTCCTGTTATCAGAGGCCAGTGTATGGAAGTCTGAAGAAGTACCAGATCAACCTTTTCACCAGCCGGGGACTGTGAAGAAGTGGAAAAACTTCAGCAGAGTGCCAAGCCAGGGACCCAGCGGGTTAGCGTGGGTGAAGCTTGAGGAGTTTACAGCGGGTTAGCTGTGGAAGAGCGCAGAGGATCCAGTGACGTCTGGGATCTTGAAGTCTAGTGCGAGACCTGGAGCTCAGTGAGTGAAGATCTATAGTAGGTTACTGTGAGATGTGAGAGAAGATCTATAACGGGTTACTGTGAGTTACGTGTATGGATCTCTATTGACTGTTCAAAATCAGTTGCTATAGGAGACAGCAGTTCTACAAATACAGTTGCTGCATCCAGCTTAAAGGCCCTGTACCTGTATAGCTGTCTGCCTATTATTTTGTCTCAGAGTCTGCCAATTACTATTGCATCTGCCTAAGGGTGTCCTGGCCTTAACCCTCTCTCCCCCAGTTCTGTGTAAAAGACAATAAATCTCTTTTCTTGCATTCCAAAAAGTGACTGGTGCCCATGTTTCCAACATGCGATACACATACCATGCCTAATAACTCACACTACAAGGAAGGATGTCAGCTCTCCTTGACTCTGGAGGTCACCATTAGGCCTTTGGAGGTCGGGGATGTCGCTACAAAAGCGTGATATATTTGGTATCTCTTTCCCCGGCGCAACAACATATTTTATATTTTACCAAAAATGTGGGTATTATATTATCTCTGTGTGCATTGAAATTCATTAAAATGTATTTATGCGTTAGTGTGTAAAATTGCATTAGAAAATCTGCTGCGCAAATACCGTGTGACATAAAAAATTGCAAAACCCACCATTTTATTCTCTAGGGCCTCTGCTACACAAATATGTAATGTTTGGGGGTTAGGTGCTATTTGGAAGTTGTGCTTCTCTATGTGGCCAGACTGTGAAAATATCTCACACCTGTGGTATCGCCATACTCAGGAGGAGTAGCAGAATGTGTTTTGGGGTGTAATTGCAAGTATGCCTATGCCACGTGTGAGAAATAACTTGTTAGTACAACATTTTTGTGAAAAAAATAATACTAATAATAATTTATTAATTTTCCAAAGAATTGTGGGAAAAAATTACAACTTCAAAAAACTTGTCATGCTTCTTACTAAATACCTTGGACTGTCTACTTTCCAAAAAGGGGTCATTTTGTGAATTTGTACTGTCTTGACATGTTAGGGCTCTTTCACACCGGCGGGCCACGATCGATCCACTGATCCCCGCTGAGCAGGCAGATGACAGGTCAGCTGTCAGAGCCCCGCTCTCCTCTATGGGGAGATCAGATGAAAACAGACCGCCTGTCTGCTTTCATCTGATCCTAACCGATCCGACTTGCCAGACAGATGAAAAATAGGGTCTCTCTCTGTCTGGATTTCACGAACAGGATCGAATCGGATAGCAGCTGGTGTCAGCGGACATGTTACCGCTGACATCCACCGCTCCTTAGGAGTCAATGGAGGCTCTGATCAGGTCCGCCTAAAAAAAACTGACAGGTGGACCTGATCGGAAAGCCCATGTGAAAGGGCCTTAGGGCTTTAAGAAATAAGATAGTCCCTCAGTACATCAGGTGTGAACAATTATCAATGATAGCTACCATAGCTTGTGGACTCTATAACTTTCACACAGACCAAATAACATACATTGATTTGGGTTATTTTTTATAAGATATAGGATATGTAGCAGTATAAATTTTGGTCAAAATTTATGAACAGATATTACCGTATTTATCGGTGTATAACACGCACCTTTTTCCCCTTAAAATCAGGTTGAAATCATGGGTGCATGTTATACACCGATCCCTGCTGTCTCTGAGGGAAGAGGAGCGAGTGCCGCTGAATTATCGTACATAGAGCCGCGATCTCCTGTGTACCTGGAGCTCCGTCACTCACAGCCAGGCCTCCTGGCCCCGCATTGGGCCAATGTTCTGTCTATTATATGAGCAGGGCCAGGAGGCATGGCTGTGAGTGATGGAGCGCCGGGTACACAGGAGATACGCGGCTCTGTGTAATTCAGCGGCGCTCGCTCCTTCTCTTTCCTCGGAGACAGCAGGGATAAGCCAACACTGGCAAGGCTGCAATGATGGGAAAGGTGAGGCTGCAGATGGGCACTGAACAGGGTGCATTGATGGGCAATTTAGAGGCTGCAAATGGCCACTGAGCAGGGTGCATTGATAGGCAATTTAGAGGCTGCAGATGGGCACTGAGCAGGGTGAAATAATGGAAAATTTAGAGACTGCAGATGGGCACTGAGCAGGGTGCATTGGTGGGCAATTTAGAGGCTGCAGATGGGCACTGAGCATGGTGCAATGATGGGCAATTTAGAGGCTGCAGGTGGGCACTGAGCAGGGTGCATTGATGGGTAATTTAGAGGCTGCAGATGGGCACTGGGCAGGGTGAATTGATGGGCAATTTAGAGGCTGCAGATGGGCACTGAGCAGGGTGCATTGATGGGCAATTTAGAGGCTGCAGATGGGCACTGAGTAGGGTGCATTGATGAGCTGTGACCCTAATTTTGCTTCAAAGTTCTTTATTTAAAATGTACGTTTTTCCCCTTAAACTTCCCTCCTAAAATTGGGGCACGTGTTATACACCGATTAATATGGTACTTATTTGCAAAATTTTATAACAAAAACTAAGAAACTTTTCAAAATTTTCGGTATATTTTAATTTATAGCACAAAAAATAAAAACTTCAGTGGTGATTAAATACCACCAAAAGAAAGCTCTATTTGTGTGAAAAAAATAAATGATAAAAAATGTATTTGGGTACAGTGTTGCATGACTAAGTCATTCTCATTCAAAGTGTAAGAGCTGAAAATTGGCCTGGAGTAGGAAGGGGGTGAAAGTGCCCAGTATTGAGGTGGTTAAAAAACAGAAAATGTAATAAAAAATCAAGTCCTTCTATAAGTGAGCTTATTATTGGCAACTCTAGGCAAATCCCTCTGACCACTGGTAGGGGTCTATGGAACTATATAAATAAGAAGAAGCCACAGGTTCAATTATGTTTCCATTTCAAAGTAGCTGTGGAGGTGACAGACAAATCAAACCACTGCGACAGCTGGATACCAAGGAGGCAGCTGACCAGCTTACCCTGTTTCATTTCCTCTTTCAACACAAAACAGAAGTTTGGGACATACTTTGAAACAAGTCACATTGGCAGGTTAAATTTATTGCATCTGTTAATGGGGATCAATCATCACTACTTAAAACTAGTCCACCTTTTTACTCTTGTCACTGTTGACATTTTTTGTTTCACCCAACTTGACAACATATTAATATCAATAGGTGTCCAAACATGGACCATGGACACTATACCTCTAGCATAGAGGAACATACACAATGAACGTTTTTGCTTTTTAACCGCTTCAATACAGGGCTTTTAAACACCCTTCCTTACCAGAGCACTTTTTGCGATTCGGCACTGCGTCGCTTTAACTAACAATTGCGCGGTCGTGCGACGTTACACCCAAACAAAATTGACGTCCTTTTTTCCCCACGAATAGAGCTTTCTTTTGGTGGTATTTGATCGCCCCTGCGGTTTTTATTTTTTGCGCTATAAACAAAAGAAGAGCGACAATTTTGAAAAAAAACACAATATTTTTTACTTTTTGCTATAATAAATATCCCATTTTTAAACTATTTTTTTCCTCAGTTTAGGCCGATACGTATTCTTCTACATATTTTTGGTAAAAAAAATCGCAATAAGCGTATATTGATCGGTTTGCGCAAAAGTTATAGCGTCTACAAAATAGGGGATAGATTTATTGAATTTTTTTTTTTTTTTTTTTTTTACTATTAATGGCGGCGATCTGCGATTTTTTTTTCGTGACTGCGACATTGCGGCGGACACTTCGGACACTTTTGACACATTTTTGGAACCATTCACATTTACACAGCGATCGTTGCTATAAAATTGCAATGATTACTGTGTAAATGTGACTGGCAGGGAAGGGGTTAACACTAGAGGGCGCTGGAGGGGTTAATATGTGTCCCTATAGGAATGATTCTAACTGTAGGGGGAGGGGACTTAAGGGGAGGAGACCGATCATGTGATCCTCCGTACTGGGATCACAAGATAGGTCTCCTCCCCGCTGACAGGACGTGGAGCTGTGTGTTTACACACACAGCTCCACGGTCCCGCCCGGTCCCGTTGTTTTAACGGGCAATCGCGGGTGCCCGGCGGACATCGCGGCCGCCGGGCACTCGCACCGGGTCCCGAGCGATGCCGCGGGCGCGGGGGGGCGCGCCCCCCCCGCGCGCGCGCGCGCGCCCCCCAAGCGGCCGGGAATCCGAGGACGTCATATGACGCCCACCCAGGATGGTAGATCCACCTTGTGGGCGTCATATGTCTATGGGCGGTGTTGAAGTGGTTAATATCTCTCCTGTACAGTTTAGAACTTCTGTCTCCTCTTGCTTTGCTATACGACATATGAAACCCTTTTTTAGCTTTGATGTATATGAATCTGTACAAAATGTACTCTTAAATCCTTTCCCTGCCAGAGCAGTTTTTTTTTCCACGCACATTAACCACCTCAGTACAGTGCATTTTCACCCCCTTCTTGACCAAGCCATTTTTCAGCTTTCAGCGCTGATGCACTTTGAATGACAATTGCGCGGTCATACGACACTGTACCCTAATGAAATTGTTGTAATTTTTTCCCCACAAATAGAGCTTTCTTTTGGTGGTATTTGATCACCTCTGCGTTTTTTATTTTTTGCGCAATAAACAAAAGAAGAGCGACAAATTAAAAAAAAAAAACAATATTTTTTACTTTTTGCTATACTAAATATCCCCAAAAAATATATAAAAAAACATTTTTTTCCTCAGTTTAGGCCGATACGTATTCTTCTACATATTTTTGGGGAAAAAAATCGCAATTAGCGATTATTGATTAGTTTGCGCAAAAGTTATAGCGTTTACAAAATAGCGGATAGTTTTATAGCATTTTTATTAATATTTTTTTTTTTACTAGTAATGGCGGCGATCAGCGATTTTTATTGTGACTGCGACATTATGGCGGACACATTTGACACATTTTTGGCACCATTGTCATTTATACAGCAATCAATGCTATTTAAATGCATTGATTCCTGTATAAATGACACTGGCAGTGAATGGGGTTAACCACTAGGGGGCGGGGAGGGGTTAATTATGTTCCCTGGGAGTGATTCTTACTGTGGGGGGAGGGGACTCACAAGGGGAGGAGACCGATCGGTGTTTCTCTGTACAGAGAACACACCATCGGCTCCTCTCCTCTGACAGGACCGTTGATCTGTGTGTTTACACACACAGATCCACGGTCCCGCTGTGTTACCGGGCAATCGCGGGTGCCCAGCGGACATCGCGGCCGCTGGGCACGCGCATCGGGTGCCCAGTGACACGGCGAGAGCGCGCGCGCGCTCCCGTCGGCGCGCGCGCGCTCCCTGGAGTGCACAGAAGGGGAGGACGTCATATGATGCCCTCCCACCACGAGAGCTGCGCTGCCTGGTCGTCATTTGACAGCCGGCGGTCGCAAGGAGGTTAAAATGCACATTTTGGGCCTGAAGGTTAGGTAAAACCCCAAAAATAAATATCTGAAAGCATAGAGAAAATAGAAAATTAAATGGTGGTAATTGTAATTTTTCATGTCACATGATGTTAGCGAATCGAAATAAAATAACGAAATAACGATACCCATTAATTATAAAATATAAAGTTGCGTTGAGTATACAAATATTACACATGAGCTGAGGGAGCCTGAATTGTCCATAGATGATGATTTAAAGCCTAAATGTAGTTACAAAAATAAAATAAAAAATCAACACAAGGGATGTTACTTACCTTCAGTAGGATGTGTCCCTTGTGCTGCTGTGTCCTCCTTTAGATGAAATCTTTCTGCTCCGATAATCCCCACCCACACCACACCAATACAGCTAAGGGGGCTAGCACAGGCTTTCATCAAAAGAGAATGACCATGCCCATGCTTTCCTCCTACCTGCTCTATTCATAAAAGCCTCATTACAACTTCAATACGTGAAACAGGATCTCTGAATAGATGGGGTGCAGCTGTCAATTATTTGCCTGTCCTCCATTCTTAGATTTTGTGGGGAGGAGGGGCAAGAAGATTTAATTTAAAGGAGGACACAGCAGCACAAGGGACACATCTTCCTGAAGGTAAGTAATGTGCTGTGTGCTGATTTTTCTTTCCCTACACTTAATAATAAGGTCATCAGCTTATTAACATCATTCATTACCCATGAATGAGGGCCCTGGAATTATTGCTCCTAATCTCTTCTCTGCACTCTGTTGAAGCTAATTAAGTATAGATCATGCTTACTTGGCATGACGGCACTAAAAATTTAAAGTGATGAAATGCTTATGGCTTCTGGGTACATTCACTGGATGAATGATCAGTGAACTAATGTTCGCTGATTTCTCTCTGCTCTACCCACCAATACCTGCCATGGTCGTCCAGGGAACACATGAGAGACGGTAAAGCCCAGGATACATGGCAGAGGGAGTCAATGAATGCAAACTGCACCTTGACTGAACGAGCTGGAGATTGTTCCAGCATGATTTATTGAGAAAAATGCAAATTTTCCACTGAATTATGCCCAAGCATACTCACTTTACAGAGAGTGGTGAGGGAAGTTTTTTTTTTTGTTCCTAAAACTCATTGCAACTGAAGAAGTGGCTTGGATATTCTACAAAAAATCTTCAACATTACAAAACAAGCCCAGCTGAATGGGACTAACTTCTGTATAGCAGCATTCTTACCCTATGGAAAGGGCAGTGCTTGGGAATTAATTGGAGCAATTTCCAAGTACTCGGAAATTAATTGGAATTCTGTGAAAAGGAAAGGGAAAGCCACCTTCAGATTTCTAATGTACTACCAAAAGGATCATTCATAGTCTGGCAAGTGGGTTATACCATATCAATAAAGCTGAAGCACAACACCCCAAATGACCATTGCTTGCTGTGCAGGGAAATGCGTAGTTATTGGGATACAAAAAAAATCTCACAACCACCCACACACTGCAAGTACACACTCTTTTCCTCTCCATGCTATGATTGGGCAGAGTGGCTGGACAAGGAGAGGAGAAAGAGCCAGCCTGAGGGCACATGCATTTTGCTAGGGCTACAATAGGAGAGGATGGACTCTTTCATGTAATAGCTATCATTTGCGAGCCATAAACAAGGTTTCTTGTGTAATGCATCCCCTTAAGGGCCGCAGATAAACTGGGATCCCCCACCCTGCACAGCCAGGCACACCAAATTTTCACAGGCACTCCAGAGACAAAGAACAGTCCTTGACGTAGTTTTTTTGTGGTTTATTGAAGGTTAATAACTCAGTCAGTAAGATTTAGCAATAGCCCTTTGCACGCAGGAACTCAAAGCCCCTTGTTGTGTAGCAGAACACAGGGATTAGCTGCAATCTCCCTCCTGTGGCTACTGGTCCCAGCACTACCTCTTTAGGCACTGCCAACCCACCTGGCTGCAGCTGCCCCTTTCACTAGCCCTCCAGGCTAACTTTCCTCCACAGTCCTCTAGACTGACTCACATTAGCCCACGCGGCTGACTCTGCAGGAGATCTCCCAGGGAAGGGAGACTTGGGAAGACTTGGCACAATGCGGTTTCCATTCTTGTAAGTCCCCAGTAGTGCTGCTCTACTCACACTGTCCTCTCACTTGTTCCTGTGCCTCCAGGTAGCACTTGCTCTGTGTGTTGTGGCAGGATCCTTGCAGCACCCATGCCCCGGTCCAAGGTCACCCCCCCAAGACTAGGGGGTACCCCAGAGGGCACGCCAACAGTCTCCACAGCACTACATCTCCATCTTTCACCCGACTCCCCTGCTCGCATGACCCATGCCCATTTATGAGGTAAGCCTTGCCCCCTGCCAGCCCTCTACTGGGGATTGGCGGAGGCCCTCAACAATATTCCAAACAACTCCTCCTAACCTCCACCCACTAGCTCTAAGAGTTTCTACAACCTTCTAGAAACAGGGGGAGGCACCAGAGGAGCTACATAGTTACATAGTAGTAAAAAGCAGCAAAAAGGGTGGGACTTTAAATGAAGTTCATGATAGCAAAGGAATAGAATATGGATGATAAAATATTTAATATTAAATTTCATATACATAGCACACTTTCATAGTGTCAATTTCTGAAACAGTAATATCTGGTAATAACAAATTTATAAACATTAATCACATAGTAAGGTTAAGGGGATCCACTGAAATTCATGATTAGTAAATATATAACAAGATAGCACCTGCATGGTCTATGGTCTTTCTGATCCCTGTCACAATATAAATTTGTAGATACAAGGGCACATATCTTAATAGGCATGTAATTGTGGTACACAACTGGTAGCTTGACACGTTTCGCAGCTTTAAGCCGCTTTTTAGGAGCAGGCTTGTGATGTATCTGCAATGGAAAAATAGATTGACTAAGTAGACTAGCTTCTATCAATGTAGGGGTGGACCAACCCCCCCCCCCTAAAAAGATCACTTACAAGTATATGTGCACTTGATGGCACAATGTCAGGGACCGTGAGCCACCCAAGGGCATCAGTATCGGGAGATGAGGGGGCATGTTCAGCAGCGGCACCCATCACAGACAACACTCTGTGCGGATCTGGGCACACAGAGCCCTCCTAGCAGTGGCGTCTCCAAGGGGAGGGGAGGCTCTCTGGGGACCATGATGTAAGTGGAGGGCACTCTGGGGACCCTGATGCAAGGGGGAGGCTCTCTGGGGACCCTGATTTTAAGGGGGAGGCTCTCTGGGGAACCTAAAGTAAGGGGGGCTCACTGGGAACCCTGATGTAAGTGGGGGACTCTCTGGGGACCCTGATGCAAGGGGGGCTCTCTGGGGACTCTGATGTAAAGAGGAGGCTCTCTGGGGACCCTGATGTAATGGGGGCTCTCTGTGGAACCCTGATGTAAGTGGGGGGCTCTCTGGGGATATATATACACACACACACGTATATTACTGTATATACGTGTGTATGCCCACCCAAGCGTATGACTTTCTTTACTATGCTGCTATGGGCTCTAGCCCCAGATCTTTTGTAGACCTAGCAAAGCCCCTGCTTCCTAGTGTAAACATAGGAAACATAATAATGAGTGAGTCAACCCAGTGAGCCAGTAATAAGGCTATGTGAGTTAATTACAAGTGAAAGTGGACTAAGTAGTGGAGATGGTGTGTGCTGGTGCTGGAGGAGGGGGAAAGGGACCAATCCAATGGGAGACGTGAAAACCAGTGTGCAAAAAAATCGCAGGCACAAGCAATTGAATAGAAACTTAATGGCCTACGCAAAAAGCTTAACCTCCAATTAATAGTTAGAGCGAAAGCCTAGTTAACACGAGGAAGATGGACTTTTTACGAATTTGGAAATAAACCAGGGAAAATGTTAGCAAATACTCTCAGAGAAACCACTACAATGAATCATATTACACAAATCAAAACACAGGGAGATGAAATGGTGAATAACACACAAAAAATTGCTTAGGTGTTTAAGGAATACTATGAGAACCTATATCAGTTAGAAAAAAAAAAAACAGGGCAGTAAGTGATCAAAGGAAGTGGGAAGTAGCTAGGGAATATATTAAGGAGACAGGAATGCCGAAACTGTCAGATGAGGTAGCCAAAGCACTTGATGTACCAATCTAAATAGAGGAATTTATGAGGGCATTAAAACAACTTAAAATGGGTAAAGCTCCAGGCCCAGATGGGTACACCCTGTCGTATTATAGAATGTTTGCAGAGAAATTGGCTCCGAGATTCGTAGCAGCTTTTAACTCAGTACGAGAAGGAAAGCAAATCCCAACAGAAACTTTATTGGCACATATAACAGTTATTTGGAAGGAAGGGAAGGATCCTGCCCAATGCCCTAGTTACCGTCCTATTTCCTTACTGAATGTGGATCTCAAACTACTCACGAAGATTTTAGCTATGAGATTGATAGATTACATCCCTGACTTAATTCATCCAGATCAGGTGGGATTCACCCCGGGGAGAGAAGGAAGAAAAAACACACAACGGGTGATGAATACAATCTACCTTGCACAAAGGCAACATAAACCGATGGTGATAGTTTCAGCCGACGCAGAAAAAGCCTTTGACAGGGTAGATTGGATCTTTTTGAAGGCAGTATTACAACACATAGGGTTGGGGGAAGGGATGATGAGTTGGACATCAAATATATATTCAACACCAAGCGCAAGAGTAAAGATAGCGGATAGAATTTCAGAGCCTTTTCTCATTCAAAATGGAACGCGACAGGAGTGCCCTCTCTCAACCCTGATCTTTATTCTGACAGTAGAACCCTTTTTAAGGAAAATACGGGCAACCCCAAATATTAAGGGGATAAAAACCAAGGAAGAAGAACAGAAACTTGCGGCGTATGCCGACGATTTAATTTTGTAAACGTCCCCAGTGATATATATAGGCAAAAAGTGTGGCGCTAAATAAAACATGTGAGAACACTCTTTACAGACGAAAATGTAAAATCTCGACCATTATTGGGTGTTCGAATATAATGTGAAAAAATATGAAGACATTAGTCATATGTGCCCTACGTAAAAAACGTGTATCACTTGCAAACAATACTCATCTGATGTCGGATTCAGTTGCAAACCAGAAGGTATAAAAATGAATTCGGTACGCTTACCACATCCGGTGGACCCACTAACCGGTGGTGAGGGGTCAAACGAGCTCTAGACTTTAAGGCTTACGCCTATACTGGGTCGATGCTTGAAGTGAGGCTCAGCTGGAGATGTCACTCTACACTCACCAAACGGCAATGGATCACCAGAACGCATTCAGCAGGTAAACTTTCACCGCCGCGCGCAGATCATCTCAGCATGTGGAGGTATGTGGATAAAGAAAAAAGAGAGAGGGCCTCCTCATTGTGTAAAAAGTCCAGGAAAGGACTCAATTTATTGCTAAAAAGTTGCATTTGCTTCCGGAATACATTCCAATAAAAATATTTTTAAAAGCAAAACAAAAACATAAAGACGCACTAGAGTCGGTATATCTGCAAGGTTCTCCCGACGCGTTTCGTCTGATAAAGACTTCAACTGGGGCTCCAGTTGAAGTCTTTATCAGACGAAACGCGTCGGGAGAACCTTGCAGATATACCGACTCTAGTGCGTCTTTATGCTTTTGTTTTGCTTTTAAAAATATTTTTATTGGAATGTATTCCGGAAGCAAATGCAACTATTTAGCATTAAATTGAGTCCTTTCCTGGACTTTTTACACGATGAGGAGGCCCTCTCTCTTTTTTCTTTATCCACATACCTGCACATGCTGAGATGATCTGCGCGCGGCGGTGAAAGTTTACCTGCTGAATGCGTTCTGGTGATCCATTGCCGTTTGGTGAGTGTAGAGTGACATCTCCAGCTGAGCCTCACTTCAAGCATCGACCCAGTATAGGCGTAAGCCTTAAAGTCTAGAGCTCGTTTGACCCCTCACCACCGGTTAGTGGGTCCACCGGATGTGGTAAGCGTACCGAATTCATTTTTATACCTTCTGGTTTGCAACTGAATCCGACATCAAGAGGATACAGTTTTCAAGCTTCCTTTTAGGGAAACTATTTGAATCCAGATATGCTATGGACTTCTTTATTAACCTAATTGATGTTTGATCAGTTCTCTATGAGATATTGTATACACTTATGTCCAATTTGGCGTGTTTGTCCATAGTTTTAATCCACATATTTATGCGGGTTTAGGGGTGTTTGTCCCTATTTTTCATTTATAAGCCTTTCCTGGTATCACCCAGTATGGTATCACCCAGTATGACTTCATGAATACTGTTTAACTTGTACACCAGCACAATTTTCCATGTCTATTAACTTGTACCAGTAAGGTTTAAATTCTTTGCTGTTTCACTTTATTATTTGGTGTGGACCTCTATACAGGGCCAGATTAAGAACATCATGGGCCTGGTGCTGAGGATTTTGGTCGGGCCTTTTATAAATAAAAATGCAAACAATTTTTTGTTATAACAAATGAAATTAAAGAGAGAGAGGGAGGATGAGAGAGAGAGAAAAGGGGGATGAAAGAGGTGTGAGGGGTAAGGGAGGGAGGGAGGTTGAGAGAGAAAGGGGGGATGAGAGAAAGAGGATGCACATGAGCATGCGTGGGAATGACATCAACGCAGCCCGGCCAAGGCAAGTGACCGAAGGCACAGAACCCGGAAGGAAGATCGGGTGAAGATGGAAGCAACCGGGCCCCGCCGGATTGATCACAGCACTGGAGGGCTCAGTCTGACAATTTAAGTGTACCCTAATGTGCTAATATGCTGTGCATACTTGTACATTATGGCATAACCAGTGTTGCCAACCTACCAGATTGAAATTTACTGACACGACACCCAAAATTTCCTGGCACAGCCAAGTTTTTACTGGCATTTCCGAAAGTTACAAAATTACAGTTTTAAGTGCAAATTTTAGTATTTAGGCTACAAACAAGTACAATATGCAATTAGCAAAGTGAATTAAGGTAGATATTAGGGCAAAAAAACATATTTCTTATTTTAATTTCAATATAGTAAGTAAGTAGCTCAGGGACAGCACAGATAATGCTGACTTCTCACCGGCATGACAGCTCCCCGTCCTGAGTCACAGTGACAGTGACAGTCTCTCTCCAAGCCAGGTGGTTCCTTCAGTCCACTCCAGTCTAAACAGCGCTGACAATCCCGCTCCCGACCTGCCCTGCTCCTGTCCTGCAGACCCACACACAAGACTCTTGCCACTCTGCTTGGCTCCCTTCCACCATGACATCACACGACACTTTCGGGCACCACCTCCACAAGAGCTACCCGAACACACTGTAGCAGGCACTCTGGCTCTGGACCGACCCGAAACATCACAGCCATATTTTTTACTGGCAACTTTTTCCAGCCTGTTTTTTACTGGCTGCCAGTAAAAATACTGACGGTTGGCAACACTGGGCATAACCTACCTCAGGGCCTCTAAAAAGTAGTAATGTTAGAAAAGTTTACTACCGCTTTGATATCACAGGAGCCTCTCAAAAATATTGTGCTATATTTAGAGTAGCTGACATCACCTATATTCACCTATACATCACAATAGTAATTACAAAATTAAATGAGTACTAATAATGGGGCAGAACAAATATGAGGACTGAGATTTCCTTTAGTTGAACTTACAAAAGTGTGCCCATTCTAGAGCATTGAGGATATTCAGTATAATTTGAAAGAACAGTTTTTGTGGGTAAGAGGCATAGGGGAGGAGTATGGATGGTATAAAAGTGGGAAGTATGTGCAGGTGAGGGAGAGGAATGTGGAGGGTCTAACAGTGGGCACTATGTACATGAAAGGAGTGTGGAGGGTATGGCAGAAGGCACTATGTACAGGAGAGGAGTGTGAAGGGTATGACAGTGGGCAGTATGCACAGCAGAGGAGTGTGGAGGGTATGACAGTGGGCAGTATGTACAGGAGAGGAGTGTGGAGGGTATGACAGTGGGCAGTATGTACAGGAGAGGAGTGTGAAGGGTATGACAGTGGGCAGTATGTACAGGAGGAGTGTGAAGGGTATGACAGTGGGCAGTATGTACAGGAGAGGAGTGTGGGGGTATGACAGAGGGTAGTTTGTACCGGAGAGGAGTGTGGAGGGTATGACAGTGGGCACTATGTACAGGAGAGGAGTGCGGAGGGTATGGCAGAAGGCACTATGCACAGCAGAGGAGTGTAGAGGGTATTACAGTGGGCACTAGGTATAAGAGAAGAGTGTGGAGGGTATGACAGTAAGCAATATATACAGGAGAGGAGTGTGGAGGGTATGACAGTGGGCACTATGTACAGGAGAGAAGTGTGGAGAGTAGGACAGTAAGCAGTAATTACAGGAGAGGAGTGTGGAGGGTATGACGGTGGGTAGTATGTACAGGAGAGGAGTGTGGAGGGTATGACAGTGGGCACTATGTATAGGAGAGGAGTATGGAGGGTATAACAGTGAGTAGTATGTACAGGAGAGGAGTGTGGAGGGTATGACAGTGGGCACTATGTATAGGAGAGGAGTATGGAGGATATGACAGTGAGTAGTATGTATAGGAGAGGAGTGTGGAGGGTATGACAGTGGGAACTATGTATAGGAGAGAAGAGTTGGGGTATGACAGTGGGCACTATGTATAGGAGAGGAGTGTGGAGGGTATGACAGTGAGCAGTATGTAAAGGAGAGGAGTGTGGAGGGTACGACAGTGGGCACTATGTACAGGAGAGATGTGTATGACAGCGGGCAGTATGTAAAGGAGAGGAGTGTGTAGGATATGACAGCAGGTGCTATGTATAGGAGAGAAGTGTGGAGAGTATGACAGTGGGCTATATATAGGAGAGGAGGATGAAGTAATCTGGGAAGGAAAAATGTAAAAAGGTTTGTGGAAGGATGTTTAGGGACTGCGTAGTGGTTAAGCGGGCCATACATGGATTGAAATTACTCCAATTAAGCAGAGACCAGCCATAGTCGATCTATGTATGGGCTAGCAGGTTTTACACAGGTCAACCTATTAACCGACTTGAGTACAACCAGCCTGTCAGGTTTTCCCCAAAACAATCAGTGCTGCCAGCTATAGTTAGCAACACTGATCATCGTATTCACTGGCAGAACACAATAACACTGCGGGAGTGATTCCCCCATTCACAGGTCAGCAGGTGAAAGGGTGTGTGGGGACAGGCTGGGGAGAGATACTAGTCAGTGGCTGGGTAAGCACTGGTTAGTATCAGAGCCAGATACACACATGTGAGGTATCGCCGCGATTGTTAGAGCGAGAGCAATAATTCTAGCACTAGACCTTCTCTGCAACTCTAAACAAGTAACCTGCAAAAAAATGTAAAGCATCGCTTGTTACACAAAAAAAAAATTAGTGTTTTTTTATGAATGAAACAGTTTCTTTCCCCAAAAAAACTTTTGAAAAACTGCTGCGCAAATATCGTGTAACATAAAAAGTTGCAAAGGCCACCATTTTATTCCATAGGGAAAATGGAAAACAATATATATAGTGCTTGATGGTTCTGAGTAATTTTCTATCAAAAAAAAAAAAATGATGATTTTTACATGTAGGAGAGAAGTGTCAGAATTGGCCTGGGTAGCAAGGGGTTAATTATCATAAGTAATATACAAATAATTATTATAAGCCCTGTGATCTCATCCTCTCAGTCTGCTGCAGTGTTCCAGCTTGTATTTATACTGGCCGCTCTGTATGTAGTTTCTGACCGACTGCGCATGCAGCCCTGTATCTCCGGAACTATAGATGATAGCAGCCCCATTTAACCAGTGTTGAAGTAGGTATTTAGCTACATACCCACCAAATGGGGAGTCTTTATGACTCCTGGTCGCTGAGCTACAACCCTCAAAGTCGATCTTTTTTTTTTTTTTTTTTTGATTTTTTTTTGGGGGCAAATGGGCCTATCTTGAGAAAGGGGCATGGAGCTGCAGCTCCAATAGCCCCTATGTTAATCCGGCCCTGCCTCTATACCCATTAGGCTGTGATCACCTTCATTTGCTTGTTAGAGCACTTGACTCCCACCAAGATCACCATCACCGCTCGTTAAGAGCGTCTGATCCCTACCGTGGCTTTATGGTTCATACGTTTTAGTTATATACCATCACGTATCTTTAAGATTAGTACATTTTTGCTACTGTCTAGCGTACATATCAGCGTCACCCTCTCCGCCCATGAAGATCGGTTGACTTGGCTGATTTCACAAAGTTCACCAGATGAGTATTGTTTGCAAGTGATACACGTTTTTTACGTAGTGCACATATGACTAATGTCTTCATATTTTTTCACATTATATTCGAACACCCAATAATGGTCGAGATTTTACATTTTCGTCTGTAAAGAGTGTTCTCACATGTTTTATTTAGCGCCACACTTTTTGCCTATATATATCTGTTCACAATTTGTCACATTGTTGTGTTGGCAGCTTCATCCTCTGGGGGGCGCAGCTATTTACCCACACTCTTCACTGTCCCCAGTGATATCCCTCCCATATCTGCTAATGGAGCTAGAGGAGTACTGGAAAATATCAAATTTCAAGGTAAACTATGGAAAGTCCGGAGCAATAGGAATAGAAATAGATATGCCCCTCTTACAGCTGGTAACTACACAATTTGATTTTAGATGGACCAATTCGTATATAAACTATTTAAGTACAAAAATATCAAAAAAAATTTAATGAGTTATTTGAGCACAACTATATACCTATGGCAAAACAGATTAAACATGATCTTCTGAGATGGGATAAAGAGATTTTTACGTGGTTCGGGAGAACAAACATTATAATATTACAATATTACAAAGAATGTGATGCCAAGACTTTTGTATCTAATACAAATTCCTCCAATAAGGATTTATCCAAGCTTCCTAAAAGATCTTAGTTCAAGATTTCTGAAGTTTATCTGGGCAGGGAAGCCAGCGAGGGTACGCAGAACTATACTAGCACTTCCCAAAGATAAAGGAGGGATAGGGCTCCCAGATCCAATAAGATATCAGGAAGCTTCACACTTAACCAGGGTGATGGAATGGTGCGGGCATAAAAATAAGAAGCCTTGGATACAGACGGAACCGGCCATTAAGAGATATTCCACTGGAGGAATTGGTATGGATATCAGAAGCGGAGGTGCCAGTAGAAGTGAGAAAACAAATAGAAAGAGAAATAGAGCCTGAATTGGATTGCTGCAGCTAGAAGCCTTTATTAGAGCCAAAGTAAATAAAAATGCAGAAGTGAGACTACCAACCGAGTTTGAGAGTATATGTCTGAAGGGAGAGCGGACTCGATGTCCGTGGGGAAACCCGCGATCGTCTCACAGAGAGGAAGAACGGGGAAATGCTGATGTAAACAAGCATTTCCCGGTTCTGCCTAGTGACACTGTCACTGATCACAGCTCCCTGTAATCGGGAGCGGTGATCAGTATTGTGTCACACACAGCCCCTCCCCCCCACAGTTAGAATCACTCCCTAGGACACACTTAACCCCTGCAGCGCCCCCTCCTGGTTAACCCATTCACTGCCAGTCACATTTACACAGTAATCAGTGCATTTGTAATCGCACTGATCGCTGTATAATTGTGAATGGTCCCAAAATAGCACCAAAAGTGTCCAATGTGTCTGCCATAAAAATCGCTGATCACCGCCATTACTAGTAAAAAAAAAAAATATTAATAAAAATGCCATAAAACGATCCCCTATTTTGTAGACGCTATAACTTTTGTGCAAACCAATCAATAAGCGCTTATTACGATTTTTTTTTTTTTTTTTACCAAAAAGAATACGTATCAGCCTAAACTGAGGAAAAAAAACGTTTTTTTATATATTTTTGGGGGATATTTATTATAGTAAAATGTAAAAAATACTGCGTTTTGACACCCCTATTGTGGGGGTCACCAGTATGGAATTTGTAAATTGAAATCATATCCCTTCTCAAGGGTCTCTTCTCCAGAGAGAATAAGTTCAGTGCTTGCAACCTTTCCTCATAACTAATATCATCCAGTCCCTTTATTAGCTTTGTTGCCCTTCTCTGTACTCACTCCATTTCCAGTACATCCTTCCTGAGGACTGGTGCCCAGAACTGGACAGCATACTCCAGGTGAGGCCGGACCAGAGTCTTGTAGAGTGGGAGAATTATCACTTTATCTCTTGAGTTAATCCCCGTTTTAATGCATGCCAATATTCTGTTTGTTTTGTTAGCAGCAGCTTGGAATTGCATGCCATTGCTGAGCCTATCATCTACTAGGACCCCCAGGTCTTTTTCCATCCTTGATTCCCCCAAAGGTTCTCCCCCCCAGTGAGTAGATTGCATTCATATTTTTGCCACCCAAATGCATTATTTTAAATTTTTCCACATTAAACCTCATTTGCCATGTAGTTGCCCACCCCATTAATTTGTTCAGATCTTCTTGCAAGGTTTCCACATTCTGCAGAGAAGTTATTGCCCTGCTTAGCTTAGTATTGTCCGCAAATACAGAGATTGAACTGTTTACCCCATCCTCCAGGTCGTTTATGAACAAATTAAATAGGATTGGTCCCAGCACAGAACCCTGGGGGTCCCCACTTTCCACGAGAAAAGTAAAAAAAAGGGCGCACCAGCCTTGCGTTATCCTTTGGATTTATTTATTTATTTATTTTATTAAAAGTAGATAAAAGGAAAACTACTCACAAACATCTGTAGATATCTTGCAATGTAAATGTAAATAGTCTCCAAATAGCAGCAATTAGGCCCAGCAGTGCAGCCGCCGGGCTCTGAGGAAGACGGTATTCCTTCTAAACACGTCAGCCGGCAGTGGCCCCTGTTATCTCCTCCGTGGCCTCTGGAGTTCATCTGTCTTAAACCAATTGCTGCTATTTGGAGACTATTTATATTGCAAGATATCTACAGATGTTTGTGAGTAGTTTTCATTTTATCTACTTTTAATCAAATAAATCCAAAGGATAATGGACAAGGCTGGTGCGCCCTTTTTTTACTTTTCTCTTTGACTGTTAGGATACCCCTATCCTTGATAGACATGGGAACTGTCAAAAAATTCGTTTCGTTTCGTTTCGTCCCGTTTCGTATATAAAAAAATTCGTAATTCGTAATTCGTGTACGAAATTCCGTTCGAATTCGTACGAAATACGAAATTCGGACGAATCGTAATTTTTTTTACGAATCGTTAGTAAAGTTACGAATCGTTACGAATCGTTACGAATCGTTAACGCGGCTAATGTATTGTTGGTTCTCATAACACAGAGAACAATTCGAATCCAACTACAAATATCGAATTTCAATTTCAAGTTACGAATCGTTACGAATCGTTATGAATAGTTACGAATCGTTACGAATCGTTATGAATAGTTACAAATCGTTAGTAAATCCAACTACCAATATCGAATTTCAACTAATTTGAACGAAATTATTATAGCAGATATAACGAATGAATTCGAATGAATTCGAATGAATTCGAATGACAAAGTGTCATTTTTGCAGAAAAAAAAAAAGCGTAGGGGTCCCCCCAAATTCAATAACCAGGCCCTTCAGGTCTGGTATGGATATTAAGTGGGACCCCAGCCAAAAAAAAAAAAAATGGCGTGGGGTCCCCCCCAAATATCCATACCAGACCCTTCAGGTCTGGGATGGATTTTAAGGGGAACCCCGGACAAAAAAAAATAAAAAAATGGCGTGGGGTCCCCCTCAAAATCCATACCAGACCCTTTATCCGAGCACGCAACCTGGCAGGCCGCAGGAAAGGAGGGGGGGACGAGAGCGGCGCCCCCTCCCGCCTGAACCGTACCAGGCCACATGCCCTCAACATTGGGAGGGTGCTTTGGGGTCCCCCCCAAAGCACCTTGTCCCCATGTTGATGAGGACAAGGGCCTCTTCCCCACAACCCTGGCCGGTGGTTGTGGGGGTCTGCGGGCGGGGGGCTTATCGGAATCTGGAAGCCCCCTTTAACAAGGGGACCCCCAGATCCCGCCCCCCCCCTGTGTGAATTGGTAAGGGGGTACAAAAGTACCCCTACCATTTCACCAAAAAAGGTGACAAAATGGTAAAAATGACAGGAGACGGTCTTTGACAATTCCTTTATTAAAATCTTCTTTCTTCTGGTCTTCCTTTCTTCATCTTCTCCTTTCTTCATCTTCTCCTTCCGTCGTCTTCTTCCATCGTCTTCTTCCATCGTCTTCTTCCTTCGATTCGCTTCTTCTTCCTCCGGTCTTCTCGTCCTTCTCGTCCGGCGTCGTCCTTCTCGTCCGGCATCGTCTTCTCTTCTCGCAGGCCGCTCCTCGCAATGGGAGGCTCCCGCTCTGTGAGGCTTCGCTCCGGGTGACAGGTCTTTTATAACGAAGGCACCTGGTGACCCCGCCCCCTCTGACGCACGGGGACGTCATGTGGAATTCCCTATGGCTTTCCCCATGACGTCAGAGGGGGGGCGGGGTCACCAGGTGCCTTCGTTATACAAGACCTGTCACCCGGAGCGGAGCCTCACAGAGCGGGAGCCTCCCATTGCGAGGAGCGGCCTGCGAGAAGAGACGACGATGCCAGACGAGAAGGACGAGAAGACCGGAGGAAGAAGAAGCGAATCGAAGGAAGAAGAAGATGGAAGAAGATGATGGAAGGAGAAGATGAAGAAAGAAGATTTTAATAAAGGAATTGTCAAAGACTGTCTCCTGTCATTTTTACCATTTTTGCCACTTTTTTGGTGAAATGGTAGGGGTACTTTTGTACCCCCTTACCATTTCACACAGGGGGGGGCGGGATCTGGGGGTCCCCTTGTTAAAGGGGGCTTCCAGATTCCGATAAGCCCCCCGCCCGCAGACCCCCACAACCACCGGGCACGGTTGTGGGGAAGAGGCCCTTGTCCTCATCAACATGGGGACAAGGTGCTTTAGGGGTCTCAGACCCCCAAAGCATCCTCCCAATGTTGAGGGCATGTGACCTGGTACGGTTCAGGCGGGAGGGGGGCCGCTCTCGTCCCCCCCTCCTTTCCTGCGGCCTGCCAGGTTGCGTGCTCGGATAAGGGTCTGGTATGGATTTTATGGGGGACCCCACGCCATTTTTTTTTGGCTAGGGTCCCCTTAAAATCCATCCCAGACCTCTAGGGTCTGATATGGATTTTGAGGGGGACCCCACGCCATTTTTTTTTTTTTTTTTGGCTGGGGTCCCCCTTAATATCCATCCCAGACCTGAAGGGCCTGGTTATTGAATTTGGGGGGACCCCTACGCATTTTTTTTATCAATGACTTCAATGAATGACTGTTCTCTGTATTACGGATCCGACAATTCATTTGCCGGCAAATAGCTGCGACTCGTGATTTTAAATAGTTTTTTTTTCCTGCAAAAATGACACATTGTACAGAGACAGTTCTCTATATTAGATATACTGAATCTCGAAGCATTCGAAGCATTCGTTATATCCGCTATTATAATTTCTTTCATGTTAGTTGAAATTACATATTTGTTAGTTGTTGTATTCGAATTGTTCTCTGTATTACGGGAATCGGCAATTAGCCGCGAGTGATTTTAAATATTTTTTTTTTTCCTGCAAAAATGACACATTGTACAGAGAGAGTTCTAAACACGGGAAACATGCCCCCCCTTCATAGACATACTATAGAGTATATAGTATATAGAAGGGCGCAGGTTTCCCGTGTTTAGAACTCTCTCTGTACAATGTGTCATTTTTGCAGGAAAAAAAGACATTTAAAATCACTCGCGGCTAATTGCCGATTCCCGCAATACAGAGAACAATTCGAATGTTGTATTGTAACTAACAAATATGTAATTTCAACTAACATGAAAGAAATTATAATAGCGGATATAACGAATGCTTCGAATGATTCGAGATTCAGTATATCTAATATAGAGAACTGTTCCTGCAGTGTCATTTTTGCAGGAAAAAAAAACTATTTAAAATCACGAGTCGCAGCTATTGCCGGCAAATGAATTGTCGGATCCGTAATACAGAGAACTGTCATTCATTGAAGTCATTGATAAAAAAAAAGCGTAGGGGTCCCCCCAAATTCAATAACCAGGCCCTTCAGGTCTGGGATGGATTTTAAGGGGAACCCTAGCCAAAAAAAATGGCGTGGGGTCCCCCATAAAATCCATACCAGACCCTTATCCGAGCACGCAACCTGGCAGGCCGCAGGAAAGGAGGGGGGGACGAGAGCGGCCCCCCCTCCCGCCTGAACCGTACCAGGCCACATGCCCTCAACATTGGGAGGATGCTTTGGGGTCCCCCCAAAGCACCTTGTCCCCATGTTGATGAGGACAAGGGCCTCATCCCCACAACCGTGCCCGGTGGTTGTGGGGGTCTGCGGGCGGGGGGCTTATCGGAATCTGGAAGCCCCCTTTAACAAGGGGACCCCCAGATCCCGCCCCCCCCCTGTGTGAAATGGTAAGGGGGTACTTTTGTACCCCTACCATTTCACCAAAAAAGTGGCAAAAATGGTAAAAATGACAGGAGACGGTCTTTGACAATTCCTTTATTAAAATCTTCTTTCTTCATCTTCTCCTTTCTTCATCTTCTCCTTCCGGCATCTTCTTCCATCTTCTTCTTCCTTCGATTCGCTTCTTCTTCCTCCGGTCTTCTCGTCCTTCTCGTCCGGCGTCGTCCTTCTCGTCCGGCATCGTCGTCTCTTCTCGCAGGCCGCTCCTCGCAATGGGAGGCTCCCGCTCTGTGAGGCTCCGCTCCGGGTGACAGGTCTTGTATAACGAAGGCACCTGGTGACCCCGCCCCCCCTCTGACGTCATGGGGAAAGCCATAGGGAATTCCACATGACGTCCCCGTGCGTCAGAGGGGGCGGGGTCACCAGGTGCCTTCGTTATAAAAGACCTGTCACCCGGAGCGAAGCCTCACAGAGCGGGAGCCTCCCATTGCGAGGAGCGGCCTGCGAGAAGAGACGACGATGCCGGACGAGAAGGACGACGCCGGACGAGAAGGACGAGAAGACCGGAGGAAGAAGAAGCGAATCGAAGGAAGAAGACGATGGAAGAAGATGACGGAAGGAGAAGATGACGGAAGGAGAAGATGAAGAAGGAAGACCAGAAGAAAGAAGAAAGAAGATTTTAATAAAGGAATTGTCAAAGACCGTCTCCTGTCATTTTTACCATTTTTGTCACTTTTTTGGTGAAATGGTAGGGGTACTTTTGTACCCCCTTACCATTTCACACAGGGGGGGGGCCGGGATCTGGGGGTCCCCTTGTTAAAGGGGGCTTCCAGATTCCGATAAGCCCCCCGCCCGCAGACCCCCACAACCACCGGGCACGGTTGTGGGGATGAGGCCCTTGTCCTCATCAACATGGGGACAAGGTGCTTTGGGGGGACCCCAAAGCATCCTCCCAATGTTGAGGGCATGTGGCCTGGTACGGTTCAGGCGGGAGGGGGGGCCGCTCTCGTCCCCCCCTCTTTTCCTGCGGCCTGCCAGGTTGCGTGCTCGGATAAGGGTCTGGTATGGATTTTATGGGGGACCCCACGCCATTTTTTTTTTTTTTTGGGCCGGGGTTCCCCTTAAAATCCATCCCAGACCTGAAGGGTCTGGTATGGATATTTGGGGGGGACCCCACGCCATTTTTCTTTTGGCTGGGGTCCCCCTTAATATCCATACCAGACCTGAAGGGCCTGGCTATTGAATTTGGGGGGACCCCTACGCTTTTTTTTTTTTTTTATATCAATGAATGACTGTTTTTTAAATAGCTTTTTTTTTTTTTTCTGCAAAAATGACACTTTGTCATTCGAATTCATTCGAATGCATTCGAATTCATTCGAATGCATTCGAATTCATTCGAATGCATTCGAATTCATTCGAATGCATTCGAATTCATTCGAATGCATTCAAATTCATTCGTTATATCTGCTATAATAATTTCGTTTGAATTAGTTGAAATTTGATATTGGTAGTTGGATTCAAATAATTTGGAGCTGAAATTCGTAAACGGAATTTTTCCTGCAAAAATGACACTTTGTCATTCGAATTCATTCGAATCCATTCGAATTCATTCGAATCATTCGGCGACGAAATTCGTAAACGGAATTTCGTATTCCGTACGGAATTCGTAAAAAAAAAAAATTCGTACTACAGATTCGTAAATTCGTACGAATTTCGAAAAATTCGTACGAATTCGTACGAAACGAATCGCACATGTCTAATCCTTGAGGGCAGCAAGGCCTGTGACATATACTATCACGATACATATACTGTCTGGTAATCCCCTCGTGCACAGGAGCGTTTGTTTTCTGCTATCACCCCACTTTCCACCCCTGACCATTCCCAGTACTCCCCATTTATCACCACCCTCTGAACTCGCCCTTGTAGCCAGTTTTCAATCCATGTACTCACCCTATGGTTCATGCCAACGGACCTTACTTAGTACAGTAAACGTTTAGGGGGAACTGTGTCAAATGCTTTTGCAAAATCCAGATACACCACGTCTACGGGCCTTCCGTTTTTGGTGAACATGCCATGTAGTTTAGACCGGTCACATACTGTCCTCTTATTGGGTGTTCCAAGATTGCAAATAGGATTTGTTACTATACTTATCTCGGGTTTATGTGCTTTAGTCAACCTACCACTAATGCCCCCAATACTACCCACTGGAATAGTTTAACCACTTCAGCCCCGTACCAATTGGCAGCCAAAGGACCATGCCCCTTTTTGCGATTCGGCACTGCGTCGCTTTAACTGACAATTGCGCGGTCGTGCGATGTGGCTCCCAAACAAAATTGGCGTCCTTTTTTTCCCGCAAATAGAGCTTTCTTTTGGTGGTATTTGATCGCCCCTGCGGTTTTTATTTTTTGCGCTATAAACAAAAATAGAGCGACAATTTTGAAAACAATGCAATATTTTTAGCTTTTTGCTATAATAAATATCCACAAAAAATATATAAAAAAACATTTTTTTTCCTCAGTTTAGGCCGATACGTATTCTTCTATATATTTTTGGTAAAAAAAATCGCAATTAGCGATTATTGATTGGTTTGCACAAAAGTTATAGCGTTTACAAAATAGGGGATAGTTTTAGAGCATTTTTATTAATATTTTTTTTTTTACTAGTAATGGCGGCGATCATCATTTTTATTGTGACTGCGACATTATGGCGGACACATCGGACATTTTTGGGACCATTGTCATTTATACAGCAATCAATGCTATTTAAATGCATTGATTCCTGTATAAATGACAGTTGTAGTGAAAGAGTTAACCACTAGGGGGAGGGGTTATGGGCTGTGACGTGTTTGTGTTTTTTTACATTAGGGGACGGGGCTGACGTCTGACGTCATTGATAGGCTTTTAATGACAGGCAGAGTAGGAAGCGCGGGGAGAGGTTTGTTTACACATACCTCTCCCCGTTCTTCAACTACGTGACCCGATCGCGGGACACCAGCGGCGATCGGGTCCGCTGGTCCCGCGGCCGGGGTCACGGAGCTCCCGACCAGGTCGCGAGCGCCCTGCTGGCGGCGCGCGCGCGACCCACAGGCAGGCAAATGCAAAATCACGTTTATATACGGGATTTTGCCTGCCCGTGCCATTCTGCCGCAGTATATCTGCGTGAGGCGGTCGGGAAGCGGTTAAAAGCCCCTCTAACTTTTTATAGAACATGGGGGCAGGTGGATGATTGAAAGGTTCACCCCCTCCATTCATAGACCATTTTTCATTCGTAGAAGCTGTAGTAAGGCTTCTATGAATGTTGGCATAGTCAGGCTCTCTTGACTGGTCAGGCATTCTTGATGAGTGCAAATGTCAGGTCCTTTATTTCTATCCTCTGACCCCCAACCCCCACAATCTTCCAATATCGCAGGGGTAGAGGGGTCATAGGATGAAGATTCTCCATCACACCATATCACTACTCCTTAAAACAGTGTTATGCTGCAAAAACAATTGTTTTCTATGTACCCTTGCATTGAGCCTGCGTTAATCCATGCAGATCAGTGCATCTCCACGGATATGGTGTGAACAAACCTTTTGGGCCTTGTGATCTTATCACTTCTATTGTTGGGTATTCAGAAATGGGTTTACTTGGTTTCCATGGGGGGGGGGGGGGGGGGGGACTATGGATAAATCTTGTCTCTCCTGTATACAGTACATTAATGAGTGCATCTTCCCTTCCTGGTAAATGTCTGCGGAGTTGCAATACCATGAGATAAAATGGGGATTTTTATTATCTAGTTTTACTCGTTTCTCACCAGATACAAGAATCTATAAGAAACCGCCTCCAATAATAACAAGAAAGAGGTGATAAATACTTGAGCTTCCATTGCTGACATTCTTCTGAAAATGCTAATTTTCTGGTTTTATTATTCTAATCCATTAGTTTAACATCTGACTGGCTCGGAGCAAGTTGGCAGCCCAGAAAAGTCACAAGGCTAGCCACAAAATATTTATGTTTAGCAAATAAATGTCCATGCTGGTGTATTGCATTGGGTAACAGCGACACCTTGTGGGTACAAGCAAAAGGACCATGTAAGAATGATATTGCTGGATTTGCTACAGTATTGACAAGTAGTATTTTTTTTATATAGATCTTCACCTTAACTAATATATAATACATAACATAATATGGCATGGCGCAATGAACCTAATCTACAAAACAATTATGAAATAGGTGCGTGCTATCTATGGCAGCCAGTTTGAATCCATATTTCAATTTTAAGTACGCTGACGCCAAGAAATTGTTATACATAATGTTGATCTGTACACACTGTCAAATTTACAGTGCATTTGCTTCACTTTTTCCACATTGTTATTCCAAAATGTATTAAAATCATTAATTTCCTCAAAATTCTACAAACAATACCCCATAATGACTACGTGAAAGAAGTTTGTTTGAAATATTAGCAAATTTATTAAAAATAAAAAAAAGGAAAAAATCTCATGTACATAAGTATTCACAGCCTTTGCCATAACACTGACAATTGAGCTCAGATGCATCCGGTTTCCACTGATCATCTTTGAGATGTTTCTATAACTTGATTGGTGTCCACTTTTGGTAAATTCAGTTGATTTGACATGCTTTGGAAAGGCGCACACCTGTCTATATGAGGACCCACAGTTAACAGTGCATGGCAGAGCAGAAAACAAGCCATGAAGTCCAAGGAATTGTTTGTAGACCTCCGAGACAGGATGGTATCGAGGCACAGATATGGGTAAGGGTACAGAAACATTTCTGCAGCATTGAAGGTCCCAATGAACACAGTGGCCTCCATCATCCGTAAATGGAAGACATTTGGAACCACCAGCAGACTTCCTAGAGTGGGCCGCCTGGCCAAACTGAGCGATCGGGGGAGAAGGGCCTTAGTCAGCGAGGTGAACCCAGAACCCAATGAACCCACTCTGACAGAGCTCCAGCGTTTCTCTGTGGAGAGAGGAAAACCTTCCAGAAGAACAACCAACTGTGCAGCACTTCACCAATCAGGAGCCGGGCATACCGTCACCCCAGGGATACAGAGGTAATCAACCATAGGGGTGTATTCCTCTGAATTGGTTAGGCATACAAAAAAGAACAGGAACAAAAAGGAATTGCAATACATTCTTTCCTGGCTATGGTGGCTGGGGACACTGACAGGTGTACCCACAAGTAACATTTTACATGCCGCTTTCGGGTCAGCAACAAGAAGGGGAGGAGAGCCAGGAAAATAGGGGGGGGGGGGGGGCGTCGTGTGTTGAAGCAATTGGCACAACCACCAGAATGCTTCCATCTGGCAGTCAGGAGTCTGCTTGTCAGATTTACACACAATGTGTGTGTAAACCCCCCCCCCCCCGCCCCCATTGTCAGGTTTATATGACGTATGGACCTGACAGTGAAAGAGTTAATGCTGCTTTATTCTGCCATGACCATTGGCCAAGGTTTTGTGTTTCAGGCTGGCGCCTTTTCTTGCGGTATCCTACAGAGCCAGTAAGATATAAATATAGTATTCCCGCGCTACAACAGAGAATAATGATATACAGTATGTGGGGTGCAGCGAACACCGAAAGGGTTAAAAACAAAAACCCAAATAAGGAGAAATGGAAAAAATAAATGTGTGGTGTCGCGCTCCTAAAATGGTATCAGTATAGATACTGCATAAAATGGCTGTATGTGTCAAAACAGCGGACAAGGGATGGTATGCAGGTTTAAGGTGACTGTGTGCAACTCTGGCTAAACCATCAATAAAACAGTCAAATATATAAAATAAAATACGCTAATATCAGTTAAAAGGCAACAATCAATAAGAGAGAGTACATAAAATGTATACGTATATAAATATATATATAAAGTGACTAATGTGCAAAAAACCATAGTAAAAACACACTAAAGTGCATAGATAAACTAATGTGCAAAACGCATAAACGAATAAATACAGTGACTGGAATAAATACAATCACTAGATGGCGGTGGAGATAAAGTATTAATGAAGTGATAGTGAGTGGTTCAGGTTGGTATAAATAACAGAAAACTGTATACCAAGGAGGGGATAGGGGGGGGGATGAAAACCAATAAAGTGTTGGTGAATACGCTAGCAGCAAAAGGTCGGTGATAGTGCTAGTGATAGCAATAAATGTGAACAAAAATTGGCAACAAAAAGAGAGGTGATCAAAATAATAAGGATTGCAATGTGATTAAAGATCAACATATACAAAACAATAAAATGACAGTCCATAAGGCATAGGGTTCTGTGAACAGCGCGAAGCTGGTAATGACAGGTATGATCCAATCTGGGCTACACTCTGGTGCCAAGTGACAAGTGGAGGTGGGTGATAGTGATTGAGCTTGCCCAGGGTGATGACAGTGCTGGGGTCTTCGGTGCTGGTGACACCCGTAGGTGTACTCCCTAATTACCTTTATACTGCAAGGTATGCAGCATGTAAGTGGATGCCAGGAGGGTGGGCTCTCTCTGGGGGGTACTTCAGTGGTCTCTCTGGGGGATGTTGCTCAAGGGGTCTCTATGTTGGTCCTCCTCTCCTGTCCGAGATGTATGGAACCTATACAGTGGTTGCTACCTGGTGCTCAGGACCAAGTTCCGCTCAGCATGTACCAGGGTATAGTGGGTGAGGGGGAGGAAAGAGTAACAAAAGGACTCGTATAGTGTAGTAATCTTGGAAAAACAGTGAATGAGCTTTAATGTTTAAAAAGGTTACTCACATAGACAATGGAGATACAATGTGCATTCAAAACGAGCGCCGAGCTCGTAGCCAGTGCGTCACTTCCGGGGTCCGTATCCTACGCGTGTCGTCACCGTCACATGACTTCATCGGGGATAATGTGAGGACCATAGGAAGTGTCTTTAAATAGGGGCGCTTAGAGAATAGCGGTCGGCCATTTTGTTGTAGAGTCCCTATGTCTAGAATGGAGCGGCCATATTCTAAGGGATAGGCTACAACCGCGGCCATGTTTTTGTAGATTTTAGAAGACACTGGTAATGAAAAACTCGCTTTGCTGTTAGCCAAACTGAAAAAATAAATAAAGGGAAACGTAGGGCTAGAGATATAATTTAAATAAAAACAAAGCACAAATGTGGTTAAGATCATGTGTACACAGCGGGGCTGTGTATAACCCGGCTGAAAACACCTGGGGTTATAAAAATAAAATAAAAATAAAAAATAGATGCACTCAGTAGATACGGGGTATTGGAACACAGTTTAATGTGTATGTATAGGGAGAAGAGAGTGCATAAAGTTATATACTCATTATACAAAGTATAAGAGATATATAGAGCATGGGGATTGTCCTGATAATTAATTTATATAAACATATCTCCCTTTAATTATCAGGACAATCCCCATGCTCTATATATCTCTTATACTTTGTATAATGAGTATATAACTTTTATAACCCCAGGTGTTTTCAGCCGGGTTATACACAGCCCCGCTGTGTACACATGATCTTAACCACATTTGTGCTTTGTTTTTATTTAAATTATATCTCTAGCCCTACATTTCCCTTTATTTATTTTTTCAGTTTGACTAACAGCAAAGCGAGTTTTTCATTACCAGTGTCTTCTAAAATCTACAAAAACATGGCCGCGGTTGTAGCCTATCCCTTAGAATATGGCCGCTCCATTCTAGACATAGGGACTCTACAACAAAATGGCTGACCGCTATTCTCTAAGCGCCCCTATTTAAAGACACTTCCTATGGTCCTCACATTATCCCCGATGAAGTCACGTGACGGTGACGACACGCGTAGGATACGGACCCCGGAAGTGACGCACTGGCTACGAGCTCGGCGCTCGTTTTGAATGCACATTGTATCTCCATTGTCTATGTGAGTAACCTTTTTAAACATTAAGGCTCATTCACTGTTTTTCCAAGATTACTACACTATACGAGTCCTTTTGTTACTCTCTCCTCCCCCTCACCCACTATACCCTGGTACATGCTGAGCGGAACTTGGTCCTGAGCACCAGGTAGCAACCACTGTATAGGTTCCATACATCTCGGACAGGAGAGGAGGACCAACATAGAGACCCCTTGAGCAACATCCCCCAGAGAGACCACTGAAGTACCCCCCAGAGAGAGCCCACCCTCCTGGCATCCACTTACATGCTGCATACCTTGCAGTATAAAGGTAATTAGGGAGTACACCTACGGGTGTCACCAGCACCGAAGACCCCAGCACTGTCATCACCCTGGGCAAGCTCAATCACTATCACCCACCTCCACTTGTCACTTGGCACCAGAGTGTAGCCCAGATTGGATCATACCTGTCATTACCAGCTTTGCGCTGTTCACAGAACCCTATGCCTTATGGACTGTCATTTTATTGTTTTGTATATGTTGATCTTTAATCACATTGCAATCCTTATTATTTTGATCACCTCTCTTTTTGTTGCCAATTTTTGTTCACATTTATTGCTATCACTAGCACTATCACCGACCTTTTGCTGCTAGCGTATTCACCAACACTTTATTGGTTTTCATCCCCCCCCCTATCCCCTCCTTGGTATACAGTTTTCTGTTATTTATACCAACCTGAACCACTCACTATCACTTCATTAATACTTTATCTCCACCGCCATCTAGTGATTGTATTTATTCCAGTCACTGTATTTATTCGTTTATGCGTTTTGCACATTAGTTTATCTATGCACTTTAGTGTGTTTTTACTATGGTTTTTTGCACATTAGTCACTTTATATATATATTTATATACGTATACATTTTATGTACTCTCTCTTATTGATTGTTGCCTTTTAACTGATATTAGCGTATTTTATTTTATATATTTGACTGTTTTATTGATGGTTTAGCCAGAGTTGCACACAGTCACCTTAAACCTGCATACCATCCCTTGTCCGCTGTTTTGACACATACAGCCATTTTATGCAGTATCTATACTGATACCATTTTAGGAGCACGACACCACACATTTATTTTTTTCCATCCTACAGAGCCACCCTTGCATGCAAGAACTAGAGTTGTGTCTCTCTACACAGTGAGCATCAATAGAAATACGCAGCTGTCCACTGGTAACTCTTTCCTGTGTAGACCAGAAGTTTAGGGAAGCATTACTGAGAGAGCAGGAGCCAGTAAACTGTAAGTGTTGGTGTAAGAATTATAGCAAATAGTTTATTTTGGAATGTTTCAATACTACTTTCCTAAGTCATCCCTTATAAAAATACAAAAAGTAAACTTCCCTCTCTCAGAAAGACAATAACTGTGTATTCATCGCACTTGAGAATAAACAGAGAGTGAGTAAGTGTGTGTCTAGTGCTTACCTGGGACTGTTTCGTAATGTGCTACCAGCGCAGTAAGCTAATCTATTGGGTGTCAGTGGGAGTTAAGCAGTGGTGAACCAGTGTTGTTGAACCATTACCCCCCCCCCCACCCCCAATCTCCTATTAACCCTCTAAATAAGCTCTTGTGCAACTAACTGCGTTCAGAAGTCACATAATTAGTTGAAAGGAGCCCACTTGCGTTGCAATTAAAATGTCATATGATCCAAAAACAAATACACCTGTTGTTGGGAGGCCCCAGAGATTGTTAGAGAATATGTAAACAGTCAGTATTATGAAGACCAAGATTCTATCAACACAAGACCAGGATTAAATCCTTCAAAAATGCAGCAATCGGGGTTGGGTTTTACAAATTCCCTAAACTTTGAAGGTCCCATTCAGCAGCACAAATCTATTATTACAAAATAGAATGTGGTTTAACTCTGAGAAACCACTTAAACTGGGTAAATAGGTAATGAAGGCGTTAGTCAAACTACCAAAACGCTAATGGCATCTCTCAAGGAGCTGCATAGGGCATCAGCTGAGATTGGAGAGACCAGCAAAAGGACAATTATAACCTGAAAGTTCCAAAAAATTATTTTATCCAGATTTTATAGAAGAGCATGAAAAATCAGTCACAAACAAATGCAAAAAAAAAAGCTTGCCATTATGGGAGAAGAAATTGTTTTTTTTGTACTGACCTTAGGGACACAGTAAGTCATATCTAGTTGGATTATACTGCCACCTACAGGAGGAGTGAAAAATAAAAGATTTGTAGCACAACCCAGGCTAACTCCTCCTACGTGCACCATGTTTTGTTTTTTAGCAATGCAGTACCAAAAGCATGATCATACACACAGAGGGGGAGAGATATGTCCCTCAACAGACTCAAAAAATAATAATTTTATGGCGAGTACAAAAACGCTAATTTTCCTTCTTATCACTGAGAGACACAGCAATTCATATACTGTTGGGATATCCAAAAGCAGATGAGTGAGTTGGGAAACAGCAACTGCCAACAGGCCTTCCAAAACTAAACGGGGGCTAGGTGTGGCAAGGGATGCCGATAGAAATCATGGGGCCTCTTTACAGGCTGACGTCTCACAAATGAGAAAGGGACTGAAGACATAGATTCCTCAGTTTCTTTTCTATGGAGCCTCAGCTGCACAGATTAATGAATAGGAAGTGTTCTGAGGCTTCAATGTTCAATCAGAAACTGAAGCATAGTAAACAGTTTAATGGAAAAAACAAAAGGAAGAAAACTGCGCTAAGGCTCTGACTTTTCAGGTGTATCCACCTCTGTGACAGGGGATCATAGTCTTTCGGTAAGCAGACATTTCACTCATTGTGGTGGCGGTTCGGATACTTCACATCATTTTGAATTTTCAACTATGGATTAATGGATTTATAGTTATATTTATTTTTATGAGCCATTCATTATAGTGCACGGGTGTTTTTACATTTATGCATCAATTTTCTGGACTTTATTTAGTTCATGATTCATTTATTCATAGTCACATTGTAAGCATGTCAATTTCATGCATTATGACCATTATTGATCACACCTATCACTGATGATTAGCATTCTCTCATTTATGTTGGTTTGATTGGCTAATTAGCCTGAGCTTTCATTGTGTTGCTCAGTATAGTCCGCCATCTTCCATCCATTTTATTGGTTAAGCATAGTAAACAGTTTACTGAGCCTCAGTGATGGGGTCAGGAGCGATTGGTACCTACTGTTCATTTAGGAAAGGAAGGGGCCGGTAACTGACATATTTACCGCCCCCATCCTTGTGTGGCTGCAGCAGCCATGCAGAGAGGAGGGCACACAGGGGTAGGAGTGATCAGAGTAGGGGGTGGGGGCTCATATACCGATCCTCTGCAGTGTAGTCAGAGGGAGGGAGAGGAAGAAAAAACGGGCAGTGTTGCAGGGGCTGTCACAAGAGGAGGTAGTACAGCCAGCCCTCCTTGGCAGGGAATTTGGTCTCATCTGGTGTTCGATTCAGGCAGCTCTTGGGCCACAGGCAGGGCAACTGATAAGGCAGCACAACTGGCCCTCCTGTACCAGATTCCATCAGTTGTACTGCCTTATCAGTGTCCCTGCCTGTGGCCCGGGAGTGGCCTGAAGGACCAGTGCCTGAAACGGAGACCAGATTCTCTGCCTGATAGGTAAACCTGCCAACAGACCAGAGGGATGACACATCAACCTGTTACCCAGGAAAAAGAGACAACCAGAAAGGAATGACTTGGAAGTGAACACTGACCCATGAACCAAGCAAGAAGCTGGTCAACCTAAACCCAAAAGAGGTGGAGCAAGCAACAAATTCCTATTAAAGAAACAACCCACAACCTGATGTGGTCAACAAGGAAAGTGAGTGTGCAGACAGGGTTGCAGAATCATAAGCTGGGTCTATGCCATGACTCTGGACCTGAGGAGTGTTCCACAACTAACTTTTGCCACATTGCAGCGCCCAGGGGTAGAAGGTCACATACCAAACAATGTCCAGTCTGGGGGGGGGGGGGGGGTGGACTGATCCGAATAGCTACTATGTAGAAACCAGCCAATGCAGCAAACTTAAAGCAGAAGTAAAACCATCTATTTAAGTTTCAAAAACATTTGCATTCCCGGCTGTCACATTGGTTGGGCGCCCAACCAAACTGTCAAACCATCCAACACATTCATCCTCCTATGGCAGTAAAAAAATAAAAATAAAAAAAGAACGTGAAGCATGTGGGGAGTAGGAAGGGTCATACTAAACGTATCCATATATTTTTTTCCAAATCTCCTGTGATGGCAGTATAACCTTGTTATTTACAATGTGTAATTTTGTATCTGTATACAAGTAGTTATGTTTATTCATTGGCTAGGAGGATTGCTTGCTGCTGATCTTATCTCTATAAACTAATTGAATTGAAAAAAAGCTCACTTTTATTCCAATGTTGTCAAACACCACCAGTGGTATCCAAGGACCATTTTATCTTTGCTTAGGCAGTTAAATGATGGAGATCATCACAGGCTTTTTTTTTTTCCAAGTCTAGAGAAAGGTACCAAGTTATTTGGCCAAGCCAGCGTGCACTACAATTTTAAAGTGAAAGTGATTGTAAAGGTTGTAAATAAAAAAATAAATCATGTTATACTTATCTGCTCTGTGCAATGGCCTTGCACAGAGCAGCCCGGATTCTCTTCTTTTTGGGTCCCCCACCAGCGGTCCTGGCTTCTCCCCCCTGTCCATTCACACACAGAGCATGGCTCGGCTCCACCCACGCTCTCTCCTCATTGGTTCACTGGCTGTGATGGACAGCAGCAGGACCCAACTGCGGTGGGAGCCAATGGAGAGAGAACCGGGAGAGCCGCTGCTATACACATTGCTGTATCGAGATGGGGCTTAAGTATAAGGAGTGGCTGGGGGGGGGGGTGGGGGGGGGGGGGGGGGGGGCTGCACTCAGAATTTTTTTTTACCTTATTGCATAGAATGCATTAAGGTCAAAATAAAAAAAAACTTCTGCCTTTAGAACCACTTGAATTTTGTAATTATACGCACACTTTAACCTGTAAAATGTAACATAAATCCTAGGACCCTCAGATTCCTCCTGTATTGAATTGTAACTGTACTGTCTGTCCCTGTGTTGTAAAGCGCTGCGCAAATTGATGGCGCTATATAAATCATGTATAATAATTATATACTATTATTTTATGGGTCCTAGCAGGCCTGTGGTATTTAACAAAAAAAATAAATTGAGAATTCTCATGAGACACGACTAACTAAATCTAACCCACTACTTCTTGTTTCCGTAAGACGGCAAGTCTCCTGTTAAGAGCTCGTCACACTGAATACACCGTGGCAAGTGTGTGCTGAGACAAAGTGGTGATCTGACAATCCCAGCGCATCACATGGTGTACTTTTTTTTTGAAAGTTTCAAAGTTTATTGAAATGTCACAATTTACTTTTTTTAAATTTTTAGATGCTAGAATGCAAATCAAAAGTGAGGATGACCACAACTTTTGGCATGAGTGACATTTAAACACAGTTCTATTCACTACAGCGGCATTGCAATGAGGTGCACTGCAAAAAGTATTGCATGCTGTGTTTGTTTTTCACCACACAGCAACAATTTGGTGTGAACAGACACAATTGGAAGCCACGCATTTGCATTTTCTATGTCAGTGATTCTCAACCAGGGTTCCTCCAAAGGTTGCATTGGGCAATTTCTGCCTCTCAGACAAGTTCCCACTCACACCATTGATCTTTTTAGCTATCTGTAAGGAGGTAATTCTTCCCAATGACCACAAGTGTAAGGACCATTCTTACCACTGACCATCACATTATTGTATCGCGAGTTGTAGATTTCTAATTTTTAGCAGGGGTTCCCCCGACACCAGAGAACTATTTGAAGGGTTCCTCTGTGTTGAAAAGGTTGAGAAAGGCTGGTCTATGTGGTTGAGATGTGCTGGTAATAGTGGCCAGCACATCCTTAGTGCATCTAGTGTGAACGAACCCCCAATGATCTTTGTCATTGGCACACTTACAGTAATGTGAAAAAGATTGAATATATAGGGATTGTTTTTTAGATGGCAATATCACAAATTATTTATGCAGAAATCACGTGTGAATTTGGCGGATAACAGGTGTTCCAACCAGTATTCAGAAAGTGGGAGTATCAAGCACAAATTTAGAAGTGTGGACATATGTGGGGTAAGATGCCGCTCAAAGCTGACCCAGTGCTTCAGCTGTGGATACGGCTGTGTATTGCCTTAGCCAGGGCTGCTCTGGCTGTGCCCCCTGAGATGTTTTACCCTGCCTACTTGGGCTTGGTCACAGAGGGGGCAGGGCCAGAGCAGCGCTGGCTGAGGCCATATACAGCCATACCCACATCTGAAGCACTGGGTCAGTTTTGAACGTCGTCTTACCCCACATATTCATGCAGAAACTCGGATTATTCCTACAAGTTCACAATTAATTTATCCCACAATCAGCTCTCCGAATATAGGCGAGTTTATTAATCTTCAAATATTTATTCAAGCAACACTTACCCTACAGAAATTGACCTTTCATCATGGTAGCTCAAGTAAGCGTAGTCCATGCACATTTTTTTCAAATTTTTGTTCATTTTATTTTGTATAAATCAAAAGGGGAACAAAAGACCAGCATACAAGTTTAAATGACTTATTAAAAAGACGCAATCTAATCTTTTCTCAGTGGAATCGACTCCTCTTTTATGCCATCCTTGGTGACAATAGAAATTTTCAGTGCATCTCCTGTGTACACATCTCTCTCAGCTGCAGAAATAAATACATCTTTGACAAGCTGCAGAGCCTTCTCCAGTGTCAAAGGAAGGTGCTCCACATTCTGCATGTTCTTGTAGCCAATCTGAAACCCAAAAGAAATACAATTAATATCAAAAGTACAGAGCAGGAGCAACGTGTTCTTATGGTACAAATCACATGGGAAAGCTAAGGATAAACTTTAACAGGCCCAGTAACATTTCACTGACAGATTTAAAGTGTAACTCAACGCAGATATAATGAGTAGAGTCTGCATGGCAGTGCTCCTCTTGCAAGACCACCAGTAGAAAGCCGATACTTGGAAGCCTGAAGGATTTTATGAAGGGAGCAAGAACAGGAATGGATAAACGGAAGAACACATTGCTTATATAACAGCGAGACCACCGATGACTGCACAGCAATCACATGTAAACCCCTGTCCTGGAGCCCTGAGTGGGGCTTATTGCGTCACTTACGCCTTCATACTTTCCACTTTCATACTTCTGGTCCTTGGAGAGCAGAAGGCTCTAAGAAGTGTTTACATGTGATTAAGCTTGTGACTTGCAAGCAATATTTTAGAGTAAGTGCATTTTAATTGTTTTTAACTGCAAATAAATACAGGTTTACACTATTGGAGCCTGCCTCCTGGTTTGTTCCCTTACATACATGCACTGGTAGAGAGGTTTCAAGAGGTGGAGATACATTGCCTGTTGAGGAAGCCCAGGTGTAGCAGGAGGAAAGGTATATCTTAAAGCGCTATTGACCCACTTATAATCAATAGGGGGTCAATGAGCTCTGGTGTGTGTGGTGTTCAGGAGGGGTGCATGATTGATTACTGTGAATAATTGGAGAAACAGCAACTGGCTGAAGCCATTTTTATTTGCACTGAATACATAGCACTTTATTGCACAGACTTTTTTTTTTTCTGCTGGATTTATTGCACTTTATTGATAATTGCATTTTCTTAAAGCGGAGTTCCACCCAAAAATGGAACTTCCGCTTTTTGGAATCCTCCCATCTTCCAGTGTCACATTTGGCACCTTTCGGAAGGGGGGGGGGGGGGGAGCAGATACCTGTATAATCCAGTTGTTTGCTCCCACTTCCGGGCATAGATAGACGCAGTATCCGCAGATATCTATGCCATATCCAGCGCCTCCTCCGTTAGTAAACACAATAGCCAAATTTTTGGGTAAAAGTTTAATGATTATGTTATGCCAAGTAAACTGAGATACTTAAAAATGTCACGCTTTAAAAAATTGCACACGCCCATAGAACACCACCAAACTACGGTACCTAAAAAAATCATAGGTGATGTTTTAATTGCCTTTACAGGTTAGCAGGCTACAGTTACACAGGAGGTTTGGTGCTAGAATTATTAGGTAATTAGTCAAAAAGCATGCAGACAGCATTAGGCATTCTTATTAGACACTCCACACTGCTTTGAAAAACATGCCATGGATGGAGCATGCAATAAATATTTGTAAAATGATCACATTAGTGTTCGATTTCTGATGCGGCTTGAGTCACAAAGAATTACATTACATGACAAGGGCAATCACATTAAATTCAATTGTGCCTGTTCTCATCAATGCCACGCAGCCCGGTGCAATTTTGAAAAAGGTTCCTGTGCTACTTTGGTGTTATTTACAGTGCGACTTGGCCTGATAGAATATGCAAAACCGGTGCCAAGTCGCATTACATAGCACTAAAAATCACGGCAAAAATCGCATAGCAGTAGTGTGTACCAAGCCTAAAATATAAAAACATCAGTTCAATGAAAACATGCAAACGTTTAACAAAAAGCTAAAAGAAAAAAAAAAAAAAAAAAAGGGAGACAAAAAATAAATAAAAAGATACTAGATATCTTACCTGATTGTCCAGAAGGGGCTGGAGCATGGCACTTGCAGAACCACCAGCTTTGTATGCATCTCTCTGATAGGATCCTACTGGATCAAAACTGTACACAGCACCTTTGCCTGGAAAGTAACAATGGCTTTCATCAAATTATCACATGAAACCAGGCAAGAAAAAAGAAATGTGTACGTATACCTTAAGCGAGTACAATCTCAGGGGTGGTCTGGTGCTGCCTAACCTTCAAAATTATTTAGCTGGCATTTGCCCATAGTAGATGGCGGAGCCACCATTGTGTTAGAAGTTGCACTCCTGGGGTCTTAAAAGGCCCCATAGTTTTTACTCTATAGAGGATCTGTCCACTTTCTTTCTCACATGTTCAATTTTGGTGTTGCACAGAAAAAAAATAAAAAAAAAATAAATGATCATTAAAACTCCTACAAAAAAAAAAAAAAGTGGGGGAAAAAAAAAAAAAAATGTTTAACTCACCTCTAAATGCCTGTTGCTAGGGGGTCCCTTATAGTCTGCCTTGTTCAGTGCCTGAGCTGGTGACATCACTTCCCCTCAGCGCAGGAAGGTCTCAGCTCTGCCCCCCTCCCTCCTGTCAGTCATCTGGGACACGTGACAGGTCCCAGGTAACTGTGCGGCCAATCGCGGCTGTGGCTTCACTGCGGTGCCCACAGTTAGGATGGCGGCACATCGCTGGACCCTGGAACAGGTAAGTGTCCAATTATTAAAAGTCAGCAGCTGCAGTATTTGTAGCTGCTGACTTTTAATTTTTTTATTTATTTATTTTTTAAGGGGAACTCCTCTTTAATTCATTTTTAATGTTCAGAGCAAACTTTTGAGAGAAATCACTTTGAAAAACACCTCCCTAGCATTTCTGACTGTGGCCATCTTGAGTAAGGGCAGATGATTCATGTAACATTCACTTCCTGGAATCCATCTGCCTTTTGCTCAGACATGCAGGCAGGAGGGTGTGCTTAGCTGAGAAAACACTTCCTCCCTACCTGAAGACACCTGGGGATGTAGGACATCATTTGCCTAGGCCTGGAAAGCAGGAAGTGAAAAAGGGTTTAA
The DNA here is from genome assembly GCA_028564925.1 of Lithobates sylvaticus. NCBI lineage: Eukaryota > Metazoa > Chordata > Amphibia > Anura > Ranidae > Lithobates > Lithobates sylvaticus. The sequence goes on along the minus strand of CM053028.1, from coordinate 119,330,033 downwards.
AAAATAAAATAAATAAATATTATAGTTTCCTATTTACTAATGCTAGCCGCATAAGGATTAAAATAGTCAATGTTGCTTTAGAGAGCGAAGTTCCCCTTAAAAACCCTCTGAGATATTCTACAAAAAGGAAGGCTAATGGATGTTTGAGGATCTACAGGAACCTCTCACGCTATACAATTTCTGTTAGGATATTTACTGCTTAATGTTTAATGACTTTAGGAAAGCCCCTTTAGGGACTAGGGACTGGAAAGACAAGTGGGATTACCCATTTATGCACTTAGACTCTGCTACAGACTGACCTATCCATTAGAGGTTCAGCATAGAATATATCCCCCACCCCCCCCAGCCAAGCCTGTGGATATTTGCCAATCACTCTCCCGAGTGTAAGCATTGTACTTATTCTTTCACCGATATGCATCATTTTTTTTCTATAATTTGTATTTTAATTGAATTTTTCATATTTATATTGTTATATTTAAGATTGGGCATGGGGGTGTTTTAAGAAGCATGTATGTGTGGATATGATGGATGATAATATTGCTGCTGTAAACAGTGCTAAGAGAAATGTAATTGTACAGTATGATTTTAAAGTATTTATCTTATCTAAGAGCACCTGGTTAGCAACATTTTTGGAGGAAAGGCTGTGCAGCACAACACAGGGCTGCACAGTGAAGATCACTGGAACCAGAAGTGTGGAATAAATAAATAATTTATATATATATATATATATATATATATATATATATATATATATATATATAAAAATGTACATACCATGGTGGAATTTAAATGTATTGCGTGCAATATCATTAATGAATTTTCTTCCAAAGCAAGCATGACATACATTTATGACACCAGCTGCTCTTTTCTTAGCCTGCCCATTCTACCTCAATTGACTTAGATGAGGAAAGGCTCTCCTGACATGAAAGAGCAGAATGTTAAGCACACTCCACTAAATGCAGGTTTTTTTTCTCTAATTTTCCAACATGTGCATAGACTTTAGCAACTGGTTCTGCAAGCATATGTCCCATCTGTACCCAACTACTACTCACACCATGCACCCCTTGGAGATATAGATCAATCAATACAGACTGGTCTTAGAGACTCACCTTCTTCATCAAGGCCTCCAATGATATTGTATACATAATATGGAAAGAAGCGTCTTGAGTAGAGAATTGTGGAGAGCATTGCTGCAATTGCATTACTGGTCATGGTCTTATTGTTTGAATGCTTATACATCTAGAAAGAGAAAAAGAGAAATAGTTCACACTGCTATTACAGCATCTCCAGTAAGGCTGCATAAAACAATGTATCATCATGTTGATAGAAATTACTAGAAAGATTGGGTTATTCTCAAAATAGACACCTTCTCTGGCTACCATTGCTGACTTTTTGCTCTGAAAATGCTAGAAGCCTGGTTGGCATGATAATCCTCTGGCTATAGTACTTTGAGCTACTGGATTAACCACTTAAGCCCGGGACCAATTTGCAGCCAAAGGACCTTTTTGCGATTCGGCACTGCGTCGCTTCAACTGAAAATTGCGCGGTCGTGCGACGTGGCTCCCAAACAAAATTGCCGTCCTTTTTTCCCCCCACAAATAGAGCTTTATTTTGGTGGTATTTCATCGCCCCGGTTTTTATTTTTTGCGCTATAAATAAAAATAGAGCGACAATTTTGAAAAAAAATGCAATATTTTTACTTTTTGCTATAATAAATATCCCCAAAATATATATAAAAAAAATCTTTTCCCCTCAGTTTAGGCCGATACGTATTCTTCTACATATTTTTGGTAAAAAAAAAAAAAAAAAAAAAAAAAAACGCAATTACCGATTGATTGGTTTGCGCAAAAGTTATAGCGTTTACAAAATTGGGGATAGTTTTATAGCATTTTTATTAATATTTTTCCTTTTACTAGTAATGGCGGCGATCAGCGATTTTTATTGTGACTGCGACATTATGGCGGACACATCTGACATTTGACACATTTTTGAGACCATTGTCATTTATACAGAAATCAGTGCTATTTAAATGCACTGATTCCTATGTAAATGACACTGGCAGTGAAGGAGTTAACCACTAGGGGGGCGGGGAGGGGCTAAGTGTGTGACGTGTGTTTTTTTTACAGTAGGGGGGCGTGGCTTTATGTCGGACGTCACTGATCGGCTTTCCCGATAACAGGGAACAGCCGATCAGTGACAGGCAGTGTCGGAAGCACGGGGAGAGGTTTGTTTATACAGACCTCTCCCCGTTCTTCAGCTCTGTGACCCGATCGCGGGCCCCGCGGCCGCGGTCACGGAGATCAGGACCAGGTCATACATGAACGTGATTGTGCCCAGCCGTGCCATTCTGCCGACGTATATCGCGTGAGGCGGTCCTTAAGTGGTTAAGCACACCAAAAAGAACTACAAACTTTATCCGGACCTTCCTGACCTGCATACTTATTCTGGGTCAGTGACTCAAAGTAACGAATTCAGGAGGTCAGCAATGGCAACCTCCATATTCTTTTCTTTAAAGTGGAACTCCACCCAAAAGGGAAAGTTCCACTTTAAAATAGAAGTTCAGCCCAAAATGAACTCCAAATCCACTGGCAGACACATTCTAAAGACTAATCTAACTCTGTAAAGCAAAAAACGCTATAAATACCTTTTTTTCCTGCAGCCAATCTGGTCCAGTCCCACGCCGAGTTGTCATCGGCGGCTTCTCTGTGTAGGCATATGTAGGAAAGGCAGCAGACAATGGAAGCCCCATAGTAAGTCTATGGGTGACGTCACTTCTCTGGCATTTCCCAGCCACTGTCAGCTGTCTCTTCCACACAGCCGCTGCTGGATACCGGACCGAACCAGCAGCAGAAAAAGGTATGTATAGCCATTTTTGCTTTACAGGGTTGGATAAATCAGTCTTAGAATGTGGCTGCCAGTAGATTTAGAGCTGGTTTTAGGCTGAACTTCTACTTTAAGTCCTCCTCTCCCCCTGCTCTGCCATATCATTTTGGGGAGGGGAAGTGGGTACCTAGTTGACAGATACCCACTCCTATTCACCTAGGCAATCTGAGTGCAAGTTCATCCCCTCCCTAGTCTTCTGCGACACGTCACATGCACAGGCAGTGTGAACAGAAACCAACTTCGGCCAAAACATTTTTTCACCCAATTATCTTCCAGGACAGCACATGAGAGACTGTGGTTATACTAATAGGAAACCCAAACTATAAAGAAAAGACCCATGCAGAAGCCATTTAATGTAATGTTTAGCCTTTGCTCTATAGTATACATTTTGTTATTAAATCTGCCAAACATTCTACTGCAGTATGTTTCTTTCAAACAGGAGCACCAAATAGACCGAGACTAACAGCTCTCAATATTTCAACTTTATTTTAAAAAGTGGAATTCTGGGATAGCCCCAACTATGTCAGATCGCTCAGGTCCAGACACGGGATTCCACTTCAATGTGTCAGCTAGTGCCGCTGCAGGGAAGAGGAGGAAGCGGCAACAATTGATGGGCCATTGAAGCCTATAGGTGATGCCACTGCTCCAAGTGCCCTCTCCTCTACCCTGCAGTTACCGCTTGCTGACACAGGAGATTCACATGACCAGACTGGATCTGAAAAAAGCCAAGTATACACATTTTTCTTAAAAAGGTTAGTAAGCATAGATGTTAGGAGCAGTAGGAGACAGTTTTAAGAGTAGTTAGTGTTGTCCAGAAATCCCACTTCAAAGAAAGGTTCCAAACTTGAACATTAAAAGGCTGCATAATATACCTTTAATCTGGCCTCAATTATTTTGGTGAGGGTGAGGCAGTCTCCATGGAATCCACTACATCCAAGAACGGTTTTGTCTGTCCTACAAAACAAGGATGAAATGGTTTTTTAATGTTAAGTTGAAATAAAAACAGCCAATAGTGCTCAAAGACGACAATAAGCAATCTATGGGAAGTGAACAATGTTAGAGATTAATATTTTCCATTAGGCACTTGGGAGAGATAGTACGTACATACTTTAAATTTTATCTGTTCAAAATAAAGAGGCTTAGCTATAAGAATTACAACATAAATGTGTCCCATGCCAAATGAGCAAGATGTGTATTAACCACTTCAGCCCCGGAAGATTTTACCCCCTTCCTGGCCAGAGCACTTTTTACAATTTGACACTGCGTCGCTTTAACTGACAATTGCGTGGTCGATTGACGCTGTACCCAAACGAAACTTGTGTCCTTTATTCCCCACAAGTAGAGCTTTCTTTTGGTGGCATTTGATTACCTCTGCGTTTTTTTATTTTTTGCGCTATAAACAAAAAAAGAGCGACAATTTTGAAAAAATATATTTTTTTACTTTTTGCTATAATAAATATCCCCAATTAAAAAAAAAATAAAAAATTCTTCATCAGTTTAGGCCAATATATATTCTTCTACATATTTTTGGTAAAAAAATAAAAAACACAATAAGCGTATATTGATTGTAGATGCTATAACTTTTGTGCAAACCAAACTATGGGAAAGATTTATGGCATTTTTATTATTATTTTTTTACTTGTAATGGCGGTGATCTGTGATTTTTAGCGGTACTGCGACATTGCGACGGACAGATCAGACACTTGACACTTTGTTGGGACCATTAACAATTATACAGCGATCAGTGCTATAAATATGCACTGATTACTGTGTACATGTCACTGGCAGGGAAAGGGTTAACACTAGGAGGCGTTCAAGGGGTTAACTGTGTTCCCTCAGTGTGTTCCAACTGTGTGGGGGTGGGAGTGACTAGGAGGAGACATTGATTTTCCTACTTAGTAGGAACAAACTATATGTTTCCTCTTCCCTGATAGTGCAGGGATTTGCATGTCTACACACACATCCCTGTGCTGGTGATTGTGCTCACCGGCCACGCACATCGGGTCCCCTGCCGAGCAGCGGGCGCACCCGCTGGTGGCCGAAAAGAGGAAGGACGAACCTGTACAGGGTTTTGCCCAGGGGAGCCATGCCGCCGCAGTATATCTGTGTGAGCCAGTCGGGAACTGGTTAAAGAAAGCAACAAAATAAATGCATAACTAAGGTGACCCAGGGGCAGGGATAGATATGGCTTCTCTTACACAACCCACCTCCATTCATGTACAGCGAGGGGAAAAAGTATTTGATCCCCTGCTGATTTTGTACGTTTGCCCACTAACAAAGAAATGATCAGTTTATAATTTTAATGGTAGGTTTATTTTAACAGTGAGAGACAGAACAAAAATATTCAGAAAAACGCATTTCAAAAAAGTTATAAAAATGGATTTGCATTTTAATGAATGAAATAAGTATTTGATTCCCTAATAAGATTTCTGGCTTCCTGGGGTCTTCTATACAGGTAACGAGCTGAGATTAGGAGCACTCTCTTAAAGGGAGTGCTCCTAATCTTAGCTTGTTACCTATGTAAAAAAACACCTGTCTACAGAAATCAATCATATTCCAATCTCTCCACCATGGCCAAGACCAAACAGCTGTCCAAGGATGTCAAGGACAAGATTGTAGACTTACACAAGGCTGGAATGGGCTTAAAGACCATTGTCAAGCAGCTTGGTGAGAGGGTGACAACAGATGCGATTATTCGAAATGGAAGAAGCACAAAATAACTGTCAATCTCCCTCTGTCTGGGGCTCCATGCAAGATCTCACCTCGTGGAGTTTGAATGATCATGAGACCAGTGAGGAATCAGCCCAGAACTACACAGGAGAACCTTGTCAATGATCTCGAGGCAGCTGGGACCATAGTCACCAAGAAAAGAATTAGTAACACACCATTCAGTGAAGGACTGAAATCTTGCAACACCTGAAAGGTCCACCTACTCAAAAAAGCACATGAACCACATGAACTGGCCTGTCTGAAGTTTGCTAATGAACATCTGAATGATTCAGAGGAGAACTGGGTGAAAGTGTTGTGGTCAGATGAGACCAAAATCGAGCTCTATGACATCAACTCAACTCGCTGTGTTTGGAGGAGGAATGCTGCCCATGACCCCAAGAACACCATCTCCACCTTCAAACATGGAGGTGGAAACAGTATGCTTTTTGGGCGTTTTTCTGCTAAGGGGGACAGGACAACTTCAACGCATCAATGGGAGGATGGACAGGACAATGTACCGTCAAATCTTGGGTGAGAACCTACTTCCCTCAGCCAGGGCATTGAAAATGGGTCATGGATGGGTATTCCGGAATGACAATGACCCACAAACACACGGCCAAGGCAACAAAGGAGTGGCTCAAGAAGAAGCACATTAAGGTCCTGGAGTGGCCTAGCCAGTCTTCAGACCTTAATCCCATAGAAAATATGTGGAGGGAGCTGAAGGTTCGAGTTATCAAACGTCAGTCTCGATATCTTAAAGAGGAACTGCAGTCTGCTCACATAATCTGTAATAAAAACATCTTTGCCATTCTGAAGCTTCCCTCTAACCACTTATTTTATATATATATATACCGATTCTGTACTTGCAAAGTCTGGCTGCATCCATTTTAACTGTGGGCAGCTGAAGCTGCTGCCTGTTCACTTCCTGGATTTACACACACACCTCCAGCTCTGCAGCTCTCATTGGCCCTCTTATGACTCACCCCCTTGCTTCCTGGCAAACTCTAACAAGAGTGAGAGGGAGAGCTGTGCATGATGTCATAAGCCTAGGCTTTTTTCCAGACAACAGGAAGTGGGCTGTATAAGTATTTACTAGCAGAAAAAAAATGTTTTACTAGTCAAAGATAAAACAACAAGGGCAGAAGATTTAATAGATGAAAAAATTACTTTAGTTTCACTTTAATGACTTGGAGAGGATCTGCATAGAGGAGTGAGACAAAATCCCTGCTGAGATGTATATAAACCTGGTGGGCATTTACAAGAAACGTCTGACCTCTGTGATTGCCAACAAGGGTTTTGCCATCAAGTACTAAGTCATGTTTTGTGAAGGGCACGAATACTTATTTCACTCATTAAAATGCAAATCAATTTATACCTTTTCTGAAATGCGTTTTTCTGGATTTTTTTGTTGTTATTCTGTCTTTCACTGTCAAAATAAACCTACCAATAAAATGATAGACTGATCATTTCATTGTCAGTGGGCAAACGTACAAAATCAGCAGGGGATCAAATACTTTTTTCCTGCACTGTAACAGCCAATTGAAAAATATGGGTTTATATGAGACGCTGTTAGTGAAACATTTGTATAGAAAAGTACATAACTAGAGATGCACTGAATCTCCGACGGCCACAAATGGTGTATTCAGCATTTTGCCTAAAAAGAAAAAAAAAGGTGCCGATACTGGCACTCAAAAACACATAACAAAAAAGTAACATGTGCATTATTGAAGCGTTCTTTCTGCATTTTCAGTGCATTTCAACAGACCAAAAATGCTGCAAACAAGAAAAAATATATAATTTATTTAATATCATGAATTTAAATTTAATATGAATTTATTGTCGCCAATTATCAGCACCTTTAGCGCAATAAAGCCTCAAGAAAATGAATTTCTTTAAATTCTATGCATGTCTTCACACTGGTCTGTTGTGCTTTCGTTGTGGTTTTAAAAAATCTTGTTTGCTGCATTTTTGGTCTGTTAAAAAAAAAAAAAAAAAAATGATTTTATAGCTGTCATTTTGGGTTTCGGCTTCGGTCAAGTGTATCCTGCATTTTCAGTTTCGGTGCACCTCTATATATAACCCTATATCATACATGGTTAATCATTTTGTCTACATGAACCATGTAATTTTTAGAAACGATCACAAATTAGTTTGCTTCCCATTAAGGGAGGCAGTACTTTATTCCCCAAATGACTTCAAAAATTCCAGGGACTAGTATTTGGGAAAAAAATGCCCTGAAGAAAGTCTTGGACTATCAAACTACATAAAAGACATTGGTGTCATTACCCATGGCATCATGCTGCCTTACTGCAGCAGTAATCAACCCTCAGCATTTCTTGTATGTATACTATCTGAGGTTTACCGAGGCCACGAATGGAGGCAGCACAATGCACAGCTTCTGCACTCTCCAACACAATAGGAGTACTCACCTTTCTCACTGATGAGCGATAGTGTATTGCATAAAGTGCTTTCCTGACTACTGAGAAAAGCTACTATAGCTCAACTTGTCAAATTGCTGAAAAAGTTAATGCTGGTTCCAATAGAAAGGTGTCAACTCACACAGTACATCAGTTTGTTGCGTATGGGGCTGTGTAGTGGCACACTGACCCACGTCCACCCCCAAAAGTGCCAACAACTGGCATGTGAGCACATAGTGGAGTCCATGCCTCAACAGGTTATGGTCCATGAACATAATATGGCTGGTGTGTGTGTGTAAAAAAAATAGTGATGTGTAACATGCTCCAGACCTGGCCTGCACCCAAAAAGCTGTACAAAAGTGACAAACATTTGCACAGCCACTATGAAAAAACTACTGTACCAGCTAGTGGCCAATTTTTCACTGCGGCTGTGCGAATGTTTGTCAGTCATACAGCATTTATTTTTTATAATATAGACCGCACCACTTAGGAGTACTAGCTTTTTTTAGGGCTGCAACTAACGATTTTTCATAATCAATTAGTTGGCCGATTATTGTTTCGAATAATCGGTTAATAACCTTAAAAAAAAAAAAAAAGTGTGGTGTATAATTTAGTTAATATGTAAAGTTTGGCAATTTTTATATTTTAATATAATTATAAATTTATAATATCTATATGCAGTGGTAAATATAAATTACCAACTATATGGTTAGGGAGCAAAATATTTAATCCACTCTGAGAATAACAGACAGAAGCGATATACTTTTCTTGCCCAATTAGTTGTTGGGCAGATTAAAAAACACAAATTGCTGCAAAAACGCATTACATGCTTTTTTGCAGCTTCTCCATTGAAGTATATTGAACCAAGAAATTACTGTTTTGCGTTAAAAAAAAAAAAAAAAGTCCCTGAGCCTTTCCAAACAGCAGTGGCTGAAAAAAGCACAGATGTGAACGTGTCCCATAGTAAACCATGTAAATGAACTGTAGTGCGTTTCTGAACCAGGCCTGAGACGTTTAGTAACATAACGGGGGTTAAAAAAACTAAAATTAGCCCTTTATGGTACAAAAAAAAAAAAAAAGCAGATAACCACTACTGTAGGGGTTCATTTTTTTTACTGTAGAACTGTGAAAGTAATATTTACAGTAGCGATTATTTGCTATTTTTGTACTATAAAGGGCTAATTTTTATTTATTTTTTTACCCCATTATGTTACTGGCCGATTAATCGATTATAAAAATAGTAATCGATTAATTTCATAATCGATTAGTTGTTTCAGCCCTACTTTTTTTATTGATATTTATCCTCTATTTAACAATAAAAGGTGCATTGTAGCCACTTTGTATTAAAAGTCACTTACAATTTGTAGCATTTTGGTGTGTTCCTGCTGTGGATTGAATAATCCTCACTTAGCCGTGTATCTGAAGCAACAAGTGCAAAATCTTCCCCAGCAAGAGCCAATACGGTACTGAAAAAGAAAAACAATTGTATTATTATTTATATTATATACAGTAAAATACATAAAACAGTGTACAATAGTTATACTACTTTAAAGCATAATCATATCTATAATAATCTTAAAAACTGGCCTCACTGATCAGTGTAAACAGCTGCATGTGTTGTCCAAGACACAAAGTCCTCCCCGAAAAATGAAAGCGGAATGTGACAGAATGCTTGCGGTAACACATATGGTTTTACATAGGCCCATGGTTTGTTTTTGCACTCGTCATAAACAAAACAAACATGGCTGTTGCTTTAAAGTATAAACGTATAACTATAGATAAAACTTTTTTTTCCTTATGGAAAGAGCAAGGGAGAGTTATCACGCCTGTTTGTTTTTTTTGTTGCCATTTGTGTCCCATTGGGTAGATTTCCTTCACTTCCTATCCCATAGCCAAAACAGGAAGTGAGAGGAAATGCCTGCAAATTAATGGAATCCCTTGGGGCCCTCAAGGTCACCAGAACTAATGTCCCCATTGGAAGATTTCACCTCTATTACTTGTTGGGGTTTTTTTGGGGGGGGAGGGACAACCTTTTTGCAGGTAAAAAAAAAATAAAAAAAATGTGCATTTTTTTTTTCTTAGGAGCCTGTAAGGCTGATCGCAGGTGCAATGTCCGGCTCCTGCAGACTGTCAGTGTAGCTGTCTGCCTGTACCTCTGATATGGGCAGGCAGTTACTCAAGTCCCAGAAGCTCAATGGACTACAAGAATGCTCATCCAGTTTGTCAAGAACTACAAGCTGTCAGCCTCAATGGATGATTGTACTTGTAGCATTCATTCACAGAACTCTGTTTTCAAATTGTGACAGTGGGTGCAGAGAGAAGGTCCCCAGCCCGCTGTCACAGGGAGGAGACAGTTTGGGAGGGGGAGAGAGGGGAGGAGGCTTACTATGTTACACCCTAAATTTGGGTGCAACATGTTGCAAAAGGTTAACTTATCCTTTTAAGCTCTAATCACACTTGTGCGATTCCAAAGTCGTGCCATTTCCATTGCAACTTTAGACTGTTGCACAACTGTCACATTGATAATATTACGATGCGACTTGAGAGTTTATATTGAAGTCTATGGCACTAAAATCGCATCAAAGTAGCGTAGGAACCTTTTTTTAAGTTGCATATATTTGAATGGCTTCCATTGAAATACATGGGCTGTGACTTTAAAGTGGAGCTGCAGCCACACACCCCCCACCCAAAAACTAAAAGTCAGCAGCTACAAATACTGTAGCTGCTGACTTTTACTATTAGGACACTTAGACCTCATGTACACTGCTGCTGGTAAACGGACGTTCAGAGGCAGTTGGCTGCTTCTTTCAACTGCCCCTGAACTCATTCAAGGTTATCTTATGTGTACATGTACACAGGTTAGTTTAATGTCGTTTTTAGGCAGTTGCATTTATAGTCTTTTCTTTGAAGGCAAAAAAATGAGTTCAGACGCCAAAGTTTCAGATGCCAAGCGTGGTAACTCACGTTTAGCCGCGTTTCGTTTACACGCATTTTTGGCTATTTTGAAATAGAATACTTTTTTTTTTTAAACGCTTCTAAGCGCACACGCGGCATGTAAACGCGGCAAAACGGACATTTTAAACGTGGGTTATTATCTGTCAAGTTAGATCACTCAGGAGAGGTTGTACAAACGTCCTGTGTACATTAAGCCTTACCTGTCCAGGGATCCCACGATGTCGGCACCCCAGCCGATTTTTCAATTGGCTCTCGGATGCTGCTGCCGTTATTCTCCCTACTGTGGGTGGAAGTAGGAAAAGACCAAACTTCCGGGAGACCTCGTCGCAGTGAGGTCACCCGGAAGTAGGGATGGTACTGATCAAAAACACATATACTCTCCCCCCCAAAAGGTGCCAAATGTGGCAGGGAGGGGGAGAGGAAGCAAACAAGTGGAGCTCCGCTTTAACGTGAAAGTAAACCCATCAATTTAACGGTAAAAAAATAAAAAAAAAAGTTACATTGGATGTACTCTCAACCAAACTATCAAACCATGTAATGGCTGGTGTCATAACTGATCACATGGGCAGCATGAAGAAGATTAAAGGGGTTGTAAAGGTTTGAGTTTTTTCACCTTAATGCATCCTAGGGATTAAGGTGAAAAAACACCTGGCAATGACAGCCCGTCCCCAGCAGCCTCTTCTCCACGGAGTCTCTGCGTTGAATGGATAGACTGCTAGCAGCACAGCCATTGGCTCCCGCTGCTGTCAATCAAATCCAGTGACGTGGCCGCCGGGGGGGGGCCGGACCGAGACATACACTCTGTGTTTATGGACACAGAGTGTATGAGACAGGAGCGCACCCGCAAGGTAACCCCCTCGGGAGAGAGCTTCCCGAGGGGGTTAGCTATTGCGGGGAGGATCAGGGCCACTCTGTGCAAAACGAGCTGCACAGTGGAAGTTGGTCATGTTTGTTATTTAAAAAAATAAAAATAAAAAAAATAAATAAAAAAAATTAACCTTTACAAACCCCTTTAAACAGAGGCCAAGATTGCAGCTTCCTTGACTGAAAGCAATAGGATGACTTACTTCCACTTTAAAACACAAGACAAGTTGCCCAAGTGTAATTGGAACCTATTCCTGAAAAACTGCATTGCGCAAATATTATGCGACATTAAAAATTGCAACAGCCGCTATTTTATTCTCCAGGGTCTTTGCTTTTAGACAATACCTAATGTATTGGTAAATTTTCTAGCAAAAATTTTTAACATGAAAGTGAGAAATGCCAAAGCTGTCTTGGGCAGTAAGCAGTTAAGGGGGGGGGGGGGGTGAAGCTGAAGTTCCTACAGATCGGCCACATGGATTTAGATGATAGGATATAATGTGGGATGTGAGGGGTCAGCTCAGAGCCCTCCATGATGACAGACAACTCTGCAGAATCGAAAGTGAAATCTGCACACCACACACAATAAGAGGAGATAATGAGCTCCTCAGACTCGTCTGTCCCTCGCCTTTATCCCTCTATAGACTCACAATGGCCATCCTGTGCTCACCAGCCTTGTCACCACATTGTATGGGGGGGTACATGGGGTCCCCCTACTCCCCTCACTCTTACCCTCCGTTGAAGGTGTAAGGGCTGAACCTCTGCTGCACCGGCCCCGTGTAATGGTAATCCATCCCCCTGTACATGTGCTCCCCGGCCTGGGACTCCGCAGACATAAACATCCTGATACACGAACTCAACAAGCGATCTAACACCCGGCAATCCGCTCTGCTGTCTCACTGCCAAGATGGCGACAGAAGCACTTCCGGCGTCCCGCCCTCTACTTCCGGTACAGCGCTCACAGTCCTACACACACTTCCGTCTGCATTGTGTCGTTAATTGGAAGTTGCTGCCATGTTTTTGGTTATCATAGTATGTCTAATATAAATGGATGCGGCTTCAGTGACCAAAGTTGTGTGTGCCTTGTAACATGAATAGAAGTATACACATTCACTGGAATCTCATAAAGGTTTTAACGCGTTAAAGAGGAACTTCACTTCTGTCTTATTTTTGAATCCCCTCTTTCGTTGTTCACTTGGGTATCCTCAAAATTAGAGAGGAGCTCCGAACCCACCTGAGCTATCCCACCAGGAAGCTGTCATTGTACGAAGCCAATCATAAGCTGCTCAGACATTTCCTTTGGGGCATGTGGAGTGAGTTCTTCATTGGCCCGAAGCCTCCTGGGTTGCATGACGTACAAGTATACTAGGAGGCTTTGAGCCACTCTGGTACCTCATTCTCACCTAGACCAGAATACAGGAAGTGGGGGTAGCCTACATTTAATAACACAGCAGCACATGGGTCATCCCAGTGAACGGCTGTAGGGGGGGGGGGGGGGGGGTTGTCAGGACAAGTCTGATCATTGAAGCAGAGAAGCCTGAGTTCCCAGCATAGCTGACCATGGTGTGTTCTTCTACTTAGTGTGGTCAGTTTTTGATAGGAAAGCAGAGGGACTGGCAGGAGCACCAGGGATTTCACACAAAGGAAGTAATACAAAGAGACAGGATACTCTTTTATACAAGTATATGGTACAGCAGGCACATATCAGGAAGCTGAAATGTTGGGTTATCATACTCTTTAAAAGTGGCGCTATTAAGAACTACCTAGATAAGAAGAAGGAGGCATAGGACACTGATATGAAGGAGGGACTGTGATGTGAAGGGAGACTGAGGGCAGTGATGCAAAGAAGGGACTGTGGTGTGAAGGGGGGACTGAAGACACTGATATGAAGGAGGGACTGTGATGTAAAAGGGGACTGTGATGTTAAGGGGGCAGAGGACACTGATGTGAAGGGAGATTGTGATGTAAAGACAGGACTGTGGAAACTGTCCGTTTATGAAGCAGTGATCAGCAGAGATCCTGAGGATCGCCGCTGATCACAGCCCATAAACAGTTTATGAACCAGACATAATCGGTGGAAAAGTGTTTGAACTTGTTCTCCCGACGATTATCTCCACACATGGAGAATCCTGATAGAATGACCCAGTAACGGCCAGTTTATGAAGCTGCGATCTGTGTCAGAATTCACACTCCCTGATTCACCAACTCAGAGGTGGAGAAGCGGGGAGTGAAGAGGGAATCCCGGGGATCTGAGGAGGAAAGAGGAAGATAATTAACTTCCTTATGCCTCGTTCAGACCCCCCAAGATAGTAACCATTTCCCCCTGTCATATGTATGTGTATACATATATATATATATATAATGTGTATATGTATATATAATGTTTGTGTGTGTATATATTATGTAGGGGGGACTCTTTATTTTATTAACATTAATCACACCGTCAGTGTACTGAGCGGTGATAATCTATCGCTGCTTAATAAACTGACATCTCAGTGTTTCTGTGAATTTCTGGTACTGTAATCTTGTAAAGTCTCACGAGATTCCAGTATCAGGGGCTGTTCTCCAGTGTTAGAAGCGTTTGTAGATCGCTCCACTCCTCCAAGGGTGAAGCCATCTACTCCGCTTCATAAACAGGCACACAGAGGAGAAAGATCTCCTCTGTGAATGCCGGAGAATGAAGCAGTGAATAGATTTCACTGCTTCATAAAAGGACACCAGATGATGAAGGGGCCTGTGATGTGAAGGGGGTAGGACACTGATGTAAAGGGAGACTGTGACGTAAAGAGGGAACTGTGGCATGAAGGGGGGCTGTAATATGAAGGAGGGACTGAGGACACTGATATGAACGAGGGACTGTGATGAGAAGGGGGGACTTAGGACACTGATGTGAATGTGGACTGTAATGTGAATTGGGGACTGTGATGTAAGGGGGAAACTGAGAACACCGATGTGAAGAAGGACTGTAATGTGAAGGGAGACTAAGGACACTGATGTGGTGTGAAGGGATCTGGGGACACTGATGTGAAAGGGGACTGTGATGTGGAGGACTAACCAATGTCACTGATATAGAGAGTGAACTGTGATGTGAAGGGGGGACTATGGATCCTAATATGAAGGGGGCTATGATGTGAAGAGAGGACTATGGACACTGATATGAAGGGTCCTGTGATGTGAAGGGGGGGGGGACACAGATGTGAAGAGGGGACTGAAGACACTGATGTGAAGAGGGACTGTGATATGAATGGGGAGTGAGGGGATACTGATGTGAAGAGGGACTGTGATGTGAATGGGGAGTGAGGGGATACTGATGTGAAGAGGGACTGTGATATGAATGGGGAGTGAGGGGATACTGATGTGAAGAGGGACTGTGATGTGAATGGGGAGTGAGGGGATACTGATGTGAAGAGGGACTGTGATATGAATGGGGAGTGAGGGGATACTGATGTGAAGAGGGACTGTGATGTGAATGGGGAGTGAGGGGATACTGATGTGAAGAGGGACTGTGATGTGAATGGGGAGTGAGGGGACACTGATGTGAAGAGGGACTGTGATGTGAATGGGGAGTGAGGGGATACTGATGTGAAGAGGGACTGTGATGTGAATGGGGAGTGAGGGGATACTGATGTGAAGAGGGACTGTGATATAAAGGGGAAGTGAGGACACTTATGTGAAGGGGGATTGGGGTCACAAATATGAAGGGGGCTGTAATGTGAAGGGGTGAGTGGGGACACTGATGTGAAGGGGGGCTGTTATGTGAAGGGGGGGGGGGGGGGGGGTGAGGACACTAACATTAAGGGGGCTGTAATGTGAAGGGGGGAGTGGGGACACTGATGTGAAGGGGGGCTGTTATGTGAAGGGGGGGGGGGGGGGTGAGGACACTAACATGAAGGGGGCTGTAATGTGAAGGGGTGAGTGGGGACACTGATGTGAAGGGGGGCTGTTATGTGAAGGGGGGGGGGGGGTGAGGACACTAACATGAAGGGGGCTGTAATGTGAAGGGGTGAGTGAGGACACTGATGGGAAGGGAGATTGTGATGTAAAAGGTGTGAGGGGGGGGCCCTAACATGATAGGGAATGGGATGTAAAGGGGGGGGGGGAGTGAGGACACTGATGGGAATCTGGTGCAGTTGTGCATAGCAACCAATCAGCTTTTAGGTTTTATTGGCAAAGCCTAATTGAACAAGTTGAAGTTAGAAGCTGATTGTTACAATGCGCAGATGGGCCAGTTTTAGTAAATCTCCACTATTGAGACTTCTACACAAATGTATCTATAAAGGATCACCTAAAAAAAAAAAAAAAAAAAAAAAAGCTGCGCACACATATAGCTCCCTTACAACCTGTAATGACCAGCACTTACTGCCAGTACTGACTCTGAGCCGAACCGGAACTTCCGGGTCATAATAGAGCGCCGGGGAATTGTAGCATGTGACGGAAGGGGGCTAGATCGGTAAAGCTGATTGGCTGAGGGTACACGGTGTTTTGGGACATGCGCAGTGCGTAGTGGCGCTGATGGAATGGTGTGAGAGGTTCGGAGTGGTGCGGGGAGCCCGGGCTCAGTAGGAGAGGAAGGTAACGATAAACAGTGCTGAGTGCTTAACCGTGCGCTAGATTTTATGTTATCCGACACTATTCATGTACTGCTGTGCTGGGTGATAAGGAGCCCATCCTATTCCCTCTCCCGGTCCATCCACATTCCACTAGATAGAGCACATTCTGCTCGCTGCATTTCTGTTTTCACTCACATTCGGTTTAAAGCCAGCCAATAGTAGGCCTGGGCTCAACTTTACTTGATAGCATGAGACTGTGCTTCCCAGTCCATGGCTCCTTCACCATGACAGCCCCAGGTGGATTCTGTAGGTTTTGTCATTCATAAAGTAGTGACCTGTTCAGACCTATACACCGGTCAGCCATAACAATATGACTACTCAGTTAATATTAAGTCTGCCTTGTGCCACCAAAACAGCCCAGACCCGCGAAGGTGTGGGCTCCGCTAGACCCGTGAAGGCGTGGGCTCCGCTAGACCTGTAAAGCCGTGAAGGTGTGGGCGCTGCTAGACCCGTGAAGGCGTGCTGTGGTATCTGGCACCAAGATGTCAGTAGCAGCTCACTGCCTCTGTCCGCTAGTATTTTTCCCATACTGCATCCTGGTGCCATGTCTTTTCCAGGTAAGTGATGGACATTCGCCCGGTCATCCACTTTATGTGCAAGAAAATATGATTCATCAGACCAGGCCACCTTCTTCCATTGCTCTGTGGTCCAATTCTGATGCTCATGTGCCCATTGTAGGTACTTTTGGCTGTAGAGATGGGTCAGCATGGGCAGCCTGACCAGTCTGCCACTATACAGTTCCCATACACAACAGTCTGCAATGCACTGTGTGTTCTGACACCTTTCTATCAGATCCACCATCAACTTTTTCACCAATTTGAGTTGCAGTAGTTCTACTGAATTGGACTACACGGATTAGTCTTCACTCCCCACGTGCATCAATATACTTTGGCCGCCGATGATCCTGTTGCTGCTTTTCCTTCCCTGGACCGCTCTTGGTCGGTCCGGACTGCTGCAGACTAGGGACATTCCACAAGAGCTGCCGTTTTGAAATTGTTCTGACCTGATCATCTAACCTTTACAATTTGGCACTTGTCAAAGTCGTCACTCAAGTCCCCACGCTTGCCAATATTTATTTTTCTTTTCTGCTTTCGTCACATTAACTTTAAGTGGTAATATTTTTACATGCTGCCTAATATATCCCACCCACTTTTAGATGCCATTGTCACAAGATAATCAATGTTGTTCACTTTACTTGTGGTTATAATGTTATGGTGGATCGATGTATATGCTCACAATTGACAGTGGTTGAGCCTGTCTCATGACCTGTGGGTATTTATCCCTTCTCAATAATGGCATGCACTCTCTGGTCATCTGTTTTTAAAGCTGAACTCTGGAATTGTTAAATGCTCATTTAGGCTGCATTCACACTTATGGATGGGACCCTTCAGTGATTGCTTGAGACTCAACAGGGGTTCCCAGTTGGTTGTGGGCAGAAGCCCCATTGAAAGCAATGAGAGGTTGACCACTCCCACAGCTAATGGGAGCCTCTTTTTCCAAATTTTCCATCTTCTGTTTTTAGCAAAAAAATAACTCCAGTAGTGATTAAATACCACCAAAAGAAAGCTCTTTGTGTGGGAAAAAAAAAAAAAGATAAAAATTTAATTTTGGTACATCGTTTCATAACCACGCAATTGTCATTCAAAGAGTGGCTAAACATTGGCCTGGGCAGGAAGGGTTTTTAAGCGCCCAGTAGGAAAGTGGTTAAAGAGGAACTGCAGTCTGCTCACATCATTTTGCCACTCTGAAGCTTCCCTCCAACCACTTTGCATATTATTTTATACATACTGTGATTCTGCACTTGCCAAATTTTGCTGCAGAAATCTCCCTCCACTGAGTCTGCTGCCTGTTCACTTCCTGGATTTACACAGACACACACACCTCCCAGCTCTGCAGCTTTCATTGGCCTTCTTATGACTCCCCCCCCCCCTTCCTGGAAAACTCTCACTAGAGGGAGAGCTGTGCATGATGTCATAAGCCTAGGCTAATGACCAGACAAGAAACAGGAAGTGGGCTGTATAAGGTATTTACTGGCAGAAAAAAAATGTTTTACTATCCAAAGTTAAAACGACAAGACCAGAAGATTTACTAGATGGAAAGTTGAAAAACTGACTGAAGGTCCGCTTTAATGTTCTTTTCAGGAATCCTGCTTTCTGGCTGGGTTGGGAAGACCCCCATGCATTTTGACATTGTACTAACTTGAAACTTGCTGTCATTCCACAGACCTAACAAACTGCCTAAAACCAAAATTTTCTGCTACTTACAAGTTAAACATTTTATTTTGTCTATGATCCCTGTCCCTACCAAAGGTGAGACCCGGCAGATTTTGAAAATCATGGGCTTGGATCCCATTGCTCCTTACTGGTCCCACCTCACCTCATCATGCTTGTATGCATAAATGGGAAGCCGACCTCCAATATCACTCTGGAGCCAGAACAATGGCAGAAAATCTGGGACACCACCAAGTCATGTTCCCAGAATGTTTTGGTGCTGGAAACTAATTTACAAATGATTATATCGCTGGTACTTCGTTCCACTCTGAGTTTCACGCTATACTCTGGGATTTGATAGGTCCTGCTTCCAAGGCTTTTCAGAGCCAGGTACTTGTCCAACTGTTTGTTTTATGGACTCAAGTCTGATATGCTGAAATTGCTATTCAACATTGATATACTGGTGCTTCCTGGAGCCTCGCTACTCACTTTGAAAACGGACGTGCTTTTTCAGTTTAGAGTCTATCCTGGGTCCTGCTCCCATGTAATCGTGCTCTGGTTGCCCCCTGTACCTTGCCCTGCTGCTGCCACCCTGTACACTGCTGTCAAGTTGGACCCAGAATTGAGCATATGTGCAGAAAAAAACAAGTACAAGTTTCACATTTTAATAGGTACGTTTTTTTAATAGTCTATTAAAGTTTTTAAAGTCACTAAAGTGACTTTACATGTATCCATGCAGATATGCTGCCATTAATGAAAGTGTTTGTTAGAAATGAACAGAGGAAATACCCTTTCCTGACACTGCAGCTGTGCGGCCACATGAAACCCCCCCCCCTGTGCTGCCCAGCATCGTTCTTTGCAGAGAAGTGGGAGGGGCCGAGATTCCCCTTGGCTGGTTAATGTCACAGGGTAATCTCCACCCACTTCTGCTTCTCTCCATAGAGCAATGCTGTCCAGCACAGGGGTTTCCTGTGGCTGCAGTGTCAGAAAATGTATTTCCCCTGTTCATTTCGAACAAACACTTACACTTAAATTAATGGCAGCATATCTGCATGGGATTCCTTTCATATGTGCTGCATAGAGACGGGAGGGGTGGGGAGGAAAGCAATCTCATGACAGGGAGGGAGAGGAGAGAGACTCTCAGAGGAGAGCAGGGCTGCGGGTGACGGAGGCACGTACTGACTCTGGTGTTAGGGTTCAGCAGCCCTGATAGATCGGAGTCAGCGCAGAGAGGGCAGGGTAGAAAATGGTAGGATCAGCCAGGTATTACAGGGGGCCAAATGACACAGCACAAGCACTGTGTTATGCTTTAACCACTTCAGCCCCCTTAAAGCGGAGGTCCACCCACCACTGCAAAAATTAAAAGCTAGCAGCTTGCCTTACTGCATCTGCTGACTTTTAATAATCGGAAACTTGCCTGTCCTGGAGTCAAGCGAGGTCGGCACCGCAGCTGATGTTTTCATCAGCTGTCGGGTGCATGCCGCCTCCATTTGCGAGTAAGGGAACCCGGCAGTGTAGCCTTTTGGCTTCATGCCGGAAACCCTACTGCGCATGCGCAGGGCTCCGCTCCTCTCTCCTGCTGGCCCTGTGACCAGGGTGAGGAGGGAGCCCCAGCCATCACGTCAATAGTGGAGGCTTCCAGAAGTGGGAAAAGCATAACTGTGAAATTGGCACCTGAGGGGGGAAGGAGTACAATGAGCAGAAGTTCCACTTTTGGGTGGAACTCCGCTTTAATGACTAGGCCATTTTTTTGCGATATGGCACTGTTTAACTGACAATGGGTACAGCGTTGCACGATCACACAAAACAAAATTGATGTCCTTTTTTACCCAAAAATAGAGCTTTATTTTGGTGGTATTTGATCACCTCTGTGTTTTTATTTTTACGCTATAAACCAAAGACCAACAATTTTTTTTTTTTTTTTTTTTTTTTTTTTTTACTGTCTGCTATAATGCATATCCAAAATATATATTCAGTTTAGGCCGATATATATTCTTCATATTTTTTGTAAAAAAAAAATCGCAATAGGCGTAATTGGTTTGGACAAAAGTTATCGTGTCTACAAACTACCGAATAGATTTAGAGGCTTTTTTTTTTTTTTTTTTTTTTTTTTTTTTTTTTTTTTTATAATTAAATATTCATTTTTTTTCTATTTGTAGCACAAAAAATAAAAACCCCAGTGGTGATCAAATGGCACCAAAAGTAAGCTTTATTTGTGGGGAAAAATTGATAAAAATTTTGTTTGGGTACAGCGTCGCATGACCTTGCAATTGTCATTAAAAATGTTATGGCGCTGAAAATTGGTGTGGGCAGGAAGGTGTATACGTTCCCTGTATTGAAGTGGTTAAGCAATCCATACACTATATATTGTTTTTAGGTTTACTTTTTCTTGGGCAATTTGGCTGATCAAATTCTTTTGAATCTGTTTTCCTAGCATCATCCTGCTGCTGTGGCCCTCATAAAAGAAAATACTGCTGTTGTATTTGTATATTTTTTCCAATTCTAGAATTTGCAGCAGAAGGACTAGTGCTAGTGCTGTAGTGAGATGGTGGGGCTTTTACAGAGTGGAATAAACCACAGGGTAAAGGCATATTGTGCTCGTATGCATCGCATAGGTAATAGCTAATTTTTATTTTGGTACTGGAGATTTTAGTCACCTAAAATGCAACTAGAACAATTCAGATGACAAGCGCGCGCTTGGGTCCCGCGCAGACAGCGAGCGTCCCACAAGTGAGGTATCACCGCAAATGTCAGATCATGGGCAGTAATTCTGGTGCCAGTCCTCCTCTAACTCTAAAGTGGTATCCTCCTGTAAAGGCTTTAAAAGCGTTGGCTATGGCTGATACAAATTGCGTTGTTTGTCGCCATTGCGCAGGCGTGCATAATTTTAAAGTGTGACATGTTTGGTATCTATTTACTCAGCGCAACTGAATCTTATATTTTTGTGTGTGTTACTTTTAATTTTATTGTTTTAAAAACCACTGTGCAAATACTGTTTGACATATAAAATTGCAAACCAATATATTCTCTAGGACCTCCTGCTTTAAAAAAAAATATTTGAGGGTTCTAAGTAATTTTCTAGAAATAACTACAGAAGAAATATTTTAAAGTTGCTTTTCTGTTTGTCAAAAAGCAATATTTTTGTTTGTTTATGAAACTTGGTTTTATTTATAAAGACGACTAAATCTGTGTTTTGTAGTGCATGATTGACCCTTAGGCTGCATTCACACCTGGGCGTTTTGTAGCTTGAAGCCTGAAGCTACAAAAGCTAGAGGGGAAAAAATTCATTATTCTCTATGGAGATGGTTCACATCTCCACTCCAAAACGCCTGAAGCCCTACGCCTGAAGCTCAAACAAGTTCCGGACCCTTTTTTGTCGCGCGAATTGGGCAGATTTGGGCGTTTTTATTCTTTTTACATTGGTGACCTTTTGCTCTGCACAAAATTCGCGGCAAAACGCGGTAAAAAACGCCGCAATTCGTGCGATTTTCTGCCTGAAAAGCTACGCTCAGGTGTGAATGCAGCCTAAAAGTGACTGTTTTATATAATAAACTTGTTTTATTTTTTGTTTTTTTAAATAACAAACATGTCATACTTTTACCTGCACTGTGCAGTTCGTTTTTCACAGAGCAGCCCCCATCCTCAACTTCTGGTGTCCCCTGGCGGCGTTGGTAGCTCCTCCCACGCATCGTATAACCCCCTAGGAGAAGCACTCTCTCGGGGGGTTTCCTTGCGTGCATGCTCCCCAAGTCCAGCATTTGCATCCATAGATGCAGAATTCCTGACTCGCCATGCCCCCCGGCACTCGAGTTATTGTATTCGATTGACGGCAGCAGGAGCCAATGGCTGTGCTGTTAACAATCTATCCAATCAAGAGCCGAGACAACAGGCAGAGGGGAAGAGCACGTCTCCGGCGAGGGAAATACGGGGCTCAGGTGAGTAAACGGGGGGGGGGGGGGGGGGGGCGGTCAGTGACAAGTTTTTTTTCACCTTAATGCATAGGCTGCAACCCCTTTTAACCACTTGCCGACCGGCTCCTGTTGCTCCTTCTGCCACAACCGAGGTATCCATCTTTGGAGCCGGCGGTTCGGTTTACGATAATGGTCGTCTCTGCGGCGGATTCGCTGCAAGATCACCATTATCGGCGGCGGGAGAGGGGCCACCCCCTTCCCGCTGCTCTCCTGCACGATCGGGACCTGTCCGTGGCTGGGTATGGAGACGAGTGAGGCTAAGATGGCCCCCACCCATCTCCATAGCAGGGCGGAAGCAACGTCAAAACGTCACTTCCGCCCGTATGTCTTAAAGGGCCATTTTTCTGTTGTAATTTGTTTTCAAATGCCTTTTTTTTTTATTTTTATATTTTTCATTTAAGTCCAAATATGAGATCTGAGGACTTTTTGACCCCCGATCTCATATTTAAGAGGACCTGTCATGCTTTTTTCTATTACAGGGGATTTTTACATTTCTTGTAATAGGAATAAAAGTTACCCAAATTTGAATTGTGTGTGTGTGTTTTCTTTTTCTTTCTTAAACTGTGTAAAAATAAATAAAATAAAATAAAACGCGCCCGCATATGTGAGTAGCGCCCGCATATGTGAGTAGCGCCCGCATATGTGAGTAGCGCCCGCATATGTGAGTAGCGCCCGCATATGTGAGTAGCGCCCGCATATGTGAGTAGCGCCCGCATATGTGAATGTGAGTAGCGCCCGCATATGTGAATGTGAGTAGCGCCCGCATATGAAAACGGTGGTCAAACCACACAAGAGGTATCGCCGAAATTGTTGAGCAAGAGCAATAGTTCTAGCCCTAGACCTCCCCTGTAACTCAAAACATGCAACCTGTAGATTTTTTTTTTTTTTTTTTTTTAAGTCACCTATGGAGATTTTTAAGGGTAAAAGTTGGACGCCATTCCACGAGCGGGCGCAAATTTGAAGCGTGGCATGTTGGGTATCAATTCACTTGGCGTAACATTATCTTTCACAATATAAAAAACAATTAGGCTAACTTTATTATTATTTTTTTTTTTATATATAATAAAGTGAATTTTTTCCAAAAGTGCGCTTGTAAGACCGCTGCGCAAATACGGTGTGATAAAAAGTATTGCAATGGCCGCCATTTTATTCTCTAGGGTGTTGGAAAAAATGTATAATGTTTTGGGGGTTCTAAGTATGCATTACAATTTAACTAAACCCATTCGATTTTTGTCGACTAAAATGGCGTCTTAGTCAAGACTATGACTTATAGGGGTTGTAAAACCTTTTTTTTTTTTTTTTTTTTTTTTTCTTCATCATCTTAATGCATCCTATGCTGCCGGTATGCGAAGAAGGGAAAAAAAACATAACCTCTGCTGCGGGTTTGTTTTTAGATGTTAACCATTTGCCTACCGGGCACTTTCACCCCTTCCTTCACAGGCTAAATTTCACTTTGAATGACAATTGCGCAGTCATGCAACACAGTACCCATATGAAATGTTTATCATTTGAGCGCGATATAGCTTGCTTTTGATATTGGTATTTAATCGCCACTGGGGTTTTTATTTGTTGCTAAACAAATGAAAAAGACAGAAAATTTTGATCAGGGCGCTGATGATCCGTGTAATTGTACCTGTGCTGGTTACCCGGCTCTCCTGTCACAGCGTGAGGACTTGCCTATAACTGGCAAGTCTGTTTTTCAATGTGATTGAACACAGCTGTTCACATGGTAAAGGGTGCCTGTGGTTGGCCCTTCACCTCGATCTGTGATCAGCTGTGTCCGGGGGGGGGGTCTATTAATGTCCTCCCAAAACTAGCTAGCCATGCGGTCGGCAATCGGATGCCCAGCACTGCATGTCTGGGGATGTCGAGCATAAAGGAATTGCTCTACTGGGAATGGGCTGACAAAGCTCAGGCGTCAGGATGCAATTTCTAGTCGCCATGACGACCTGGCGCCTGGGATTTGTCAAGCCCTGTGGTAATGTGTATACTAATGTCTTAATGAAAGAATAAGGAAAAGATGAAGGCTCCCATACAGCTTACTGATCTTTTATACTTTCAAACCCCTTATTTCTGTGGAGCTAGGTGTAGGATTAATATTGGGGAAAACTTTTCAACTGATTCAGTTTGTTCCTTTTGAATAGCAGGCAGGGGGCACAGAGATATTCTCAGATGTGTTTTGCTTATGTTATAATTTTTTTTTGTATTTTTGCAGTTTCAGAAGATTTTGGGATGGTTTGAAACTACATATAAACACCAAAAAGATTTTTCTTTCTGAGCTTGGAGAGAGGTGCGAGGAAGAAGATGGATCAGAATAACAGTATATCGACTTTCCAGGGTCTGGCCTCCCCACAGGTAAGTAAAGTTTTATCTAGCAATTCAACAGTGGGTATGGGAACCAATACCATTCTATAGCGTGTATCGGAAGAATCCTATTGAAAAAGGTGAAACCTTTTTAGCATTTTTTTTTTTTTTTTTTTTTTTTTTTTTTTTTATTCCATCTTGTGCTGGGCTCC
This sequence comes from Lithobates sylvaticus, assembly GCA_028564925.1. Classification (NCBI taxonomy): domain Eukaryota; kingdom Metazoa; phylum Chordata; class Amphibia; order Anura; family Ranidae; genus Lithobates; species Lithobates sylvaticus. The sequence continues at coordinate 119,304,901 of CM053028.1, read as the reverse complement.
AGAAGTGCAGTGCCCAGACTGAAAAATAAAAACACTGGTCGCAAACCATGACATAATGATAAATGGGTAAATTCACGTTTTTGCTTAGTCTAATGTTTTTTTTTTTTTTTTTTTTTTTCCTTTTTTATAGGGAGCAATGACTCCAGGAATTCCCATCTTTAGCCCGATGATGCCTTATGGCACTGGCTTGACACCCCAGCCTGTACAAACTGCAAATAGTTTATCGATTTTGGAAGAACAGCAAAGACAACAGCAGCAGCAACAGGCCCAGCAGTCCACATCCCAACAGGTTGCTCAGGGGGCAGGACAGACCCCACAACTTTTCCACTCACAGACTCTAACAACAGCGCCACTTCCTGGAAATACACCGCTGTATACATCCCCCATGACTCCAATGACTCCTATTACCCCAGCCACTCCTGCTTCAGAAAGTTCAGGCATTGTACCTCAGTTGCAGTAAGCAACTTTCTTTTTTTTGTGTGTGTGTGGTTTATTTTTTAATTTATTTTTTATTTTTATATAGATTATGGTTAAAGGGAGACCTTCAGGATAGCAGTATATCAGCTGCTTAGATAAAGTGCATGGAATTAAAATTGTCCAAATAAACTTTTAAGTGAATATAAAAGTGTTCCAAGAGGGTAGTGTCCATATAGACGAGTATACAAAAATCAGTGTAGCGCTAAATAATGTGACCATATGAGTGGAAACATTTATGCATGTGACTAAAAGAAAATTAAACGCATAAATGAAGGGACTGGTAACTGAAAGCGGCCAGTACACATAAATGATAATATGGTGAGTGTGGACACACTCAAACACATGGAATGAATGCGTACACATGTGATAGTGAAACACAATGTGGTATCACAAATAATATGTATCAAAGTCCAAAAAAGTGCCTAAAAATAGGAATGTTTATTTTTTTTACTTTTTTCTCCCCCAGTTTCCAGACATATGAGCCAGATGGACCGGTTGGAAAGCATGTAGACACCATAAAAATGGATTCACAGATAAGAAGTTGGGTACTCTTACCGGTTATGGTGGACACACATGACATAGGGCAGTGGGTCAAACGAGCATAAATCCTTAGTTCCTGGTGATACGAAGATGCCACACTGGATACGATCGATTTGTGACTCCAGACCGTATGGCCAGACGGCAATGGACACCCGACAGCCAAGCCAATCCAAGGAACGATGGTATAGGAAAAAGGTCACCAATGCCCAAATATAGGATAAAAAATAAAAATGGGCTCCATACGGCACAGGCCAACCAAATATGGTTTGTTGAAGTATAAAATATCATACAACGAAATGCAGGATATATGGTATTAAAAGTGATCACTGCTTTTATACATATCTTTTATTTTATTGATCACTTTTAATACCATATATCCTGCATTTCGTTGTATATTTTATACTTCAACAAACCATATTTGGTTGGCCTGTGCCATATGGCGCCCATTTTTTTTTTTTTTTATCCTATATTTTGGCATTGGTGACCTTTTTCCTATACCATCGTTCCTTGGCTTGGCTGTCGGGTGTCCATTGCTATCTGGCCATACGGTCTGGAGTCACAAATCGATCGTATCCTATGTGGCATCTTCGTATCACCAGGAACTAAGCATTTATGCTTGTTTGACCCACTGCCCTATGTCATGTGTGTCTGCCATATCCGGTAAGAGTACCCTACTTCTTATCTGTGAATCCCTTTTGAAGTGTCTACAGCAGGGGTCTCAAACTGGCGGCCCTCCAGCTGTTACGAAACTACAAGTTCCATGAGGCATTGCTGACAGGTACAAGCATGACTTTCAGAGGCAGAGGCACGATGGGACTTGTAGTTTTGCAACAGCTGGAGGGCCGCCAGTTTGAGACCCCTGGTCTACAGGCTTTCCAACCGGTCCATCTGGATAATGTGTCAAAACCCTGTCTGGAAACTGGGGGGCAAAAAAACTTTTTCCTATTTTTAGGCACTTTTTTTGGACTTTGATACATATTATTTGTGATATAACACAACATGTGATAGTGAAACAATGTTGTATGTATTCACATGTGTACACATTTATTCCATGTGTTTGAGTGTGTCATATTATCATTTATGTGTACTGGCTGCTTTCAGTTACCAGTCCCTTCATTTGTGTTTAATTTTCTTTTAGTCACATGCATAAATGTTTCCACTCATATGGTCACATTATTTAGCGTTACACTGATTTTTTTGTATACTGTTTTGGACTTTGAGTGTTAGCAGCTATGTTTTTTTTATTTTTTGGTTTAGCGCAGTATTTCCCTCCCTTTTTCACATGTAGACGAGTAAACTGAAGCTGTGAAGTGCTGCTCCAGTTAGCACTCTGTGCAGAGATTGTAAACAGTGACTCGGTTGATTTCTTCAGTGCAATTGCTCATTTTGTGTGAATTAGCCCCTTACCTTACCGGTGTAAGTTAACGGCGAGAAAAATAGCATCCAACGAAATCCAAGCTCCTGTAGTAGACAGCTGGTGGTTTCTCGTCTATGCAGCTCGGCAATGCATGGAAAAAGAGGGGTAGGTTTTCAGGTCCAATGCCGAGGTGTATAAAAGGAAAGAAAGGGGGGCCCAGATCGTGAACTATGTTGACTTGAATTTATTAAATTAAAACAGCCCGTTTTGGTACTCGCATTAAAACATTATCCCTATGATACTGCTGACATCACTTCCGGTGTCCCCATACCCATCTTATGTCTTCAGTTTACTCGTCTATATGAACACTACCCTCTTGGAGCACTTTTATATTCACTCGAGCTTTTTTTATTTGGACAATTTTCATTATGTGCACTTTATCTACTCAGTCTGAAGATTATATGTCACTTGTGTGTATGTATATATATATATATATATATAAACATTTATTATCTCTAGGTTGTTTACATTATTTTTTGATTTATAATTTAAAACTTGATCTCAGTTGCGTGTCCACCTTTTTATCTACTTTGATTTTTACAACACTTTCTATATATCACTGTTATTAGTTTTTACCTAGAGCGCAACACCAATTATGGATTTTTTTTTTTTTTTTTTTTTTTTTTTTTACTCTCTTCATTGTGTTGCTTTTGGTTGACCAATTAGGTGTTTGCAGCAGCTAGTATACTCATCCTTATAGCCACAGGTAGCGCAGGAATAATTAATTTTCTCATATCAGCTGCTTACCTAGTGAGTCACTAAGTTGGAACAAACTTAGATCAGTCCCAAATATAAAAACGGTATAAGGTTTCTATCGAATGCCAATTTTAAAAAAATGTTCTCTTTCTTTTTGTTAGTTTTTGGTGTGTGTGTTTTTTTTTTTTTTTTTTTTTTTTCCCTTTTTGTTTTTTTGAACATCTATCCTTATTGGGAATCAATAGGATCAGCTGCAATGCAAACATTTCTATTTTATTGTTTGGAACAAGCATAGAGAGGTTTTGGGACAGCCAATGTGCACATGCTTCTTGTTCTGCATCAGTGACTTGTGAAGTACTAAAGGAAGGAAAAAGGATTCCCGCTCTTGAGCTTGCATCTTCACAAACATTTGACAGCTGCAGTACATTTCTTTTCTGAAATGTAACTTTTTTTCTTAATAGGTTTTTGTTCACACAATACAAATAAACAACTTTATTTTTTGGGGGCAACATACCAATACACTTTTAACCATTCAACTTCTGGAAAGGTTCCCCCCGGGGCCCCCCCCCCTTCATGACCAGGCCATTTTTTGCTATGCGGCACTGCGCTACTTTAACTGACAATTGCGCTGTCATGCAATGCTGTACCCAAACAATATATAATTTTTTTTTTTTTTTTTTTTTTTCACACACATATTTTGGTGGTATCTGATTACCACTTTTTTTTTTTTTTATTATATAAATGAAAAAAGAATAATTTTGGGGAAAAAATATATTTTTACATTTCTGCTATTTAAAAAAAAAAAAAAATCTAATCTCTTAAATGTTGGCCAAAATGTATTCTGGTACATGTCTTTAGTATATTTAAAAAAAAAAAAATCCCAATAAGTGTATATTGGTTGGTTTGTGTGGATGTTGTATAGTGTCTACAAACAATTTTATACTAATAACGGCGGCGATCAGCGACCTAAAATGGGGCTGCAATAGTGTGGCGGACAATCTGACACTAACTAATGCTGGGGGAACTAACTGCCACTGACACCACCAGTGACATTATTAGTGATCAGTGCTAATAATATGCACTGTCACTAATGGCACTGGGCAGGAAGGGGTTAACATCTAGAGCGCTCAAAGGGTTAAATGTGTGCCTAACCAGTGTTTGTGTGTATTTGCATAGCAGGGAATAAACAAACGAGACCCCCCCCCTGGAAACCAAACACAACTGTGTTTGGTGAAGCTCAGAGCCGATCGGGTGCCAGTGGTCTATCATTGGCCGGGACCTGGTGATCGGCATGTTCTGTGATGAATCGCAGCACAGCCAGGCGGGTGCACCCCCCTACCCAGAAATGCAGAATCGTATGTGTGTGTGTGTGTGTGTGGTGTGTGTATATATGCATGATTATGCACACAGCCACCTTGCAGCAGTAAATGTACAGGAGGCGGTCGTTAAGTGATTAAAACCCAACTGAGCCTTCAGTTTAAGCTTGCTGAATATATTCTGTATGCATCAAATCATATTTTGGGACAGTTATCAAGAAAATTGGTGGCACAATTAGACACAAATTTAAAGTGTATGTGTGTGTATATATATATATATATATATATATATATATATATATATATATATATATATATATATAATTTTTTTTTTTTTTTCTGGCCTTTCATGACACTTGTGTCTGTAATGCTGGGCAGCCAACTGAACCAGAGTTTCATCTCTGTAGATGACCATTTTATTTATTTTGTCCCTTCAGATGCAAAATAAGTTGTTGGGGCAAATTCCTTTCTGTTGCAGTGCTACTTTTAGATCAGCAGATGGAGAAATTTTGACTTGAGCTGTAACGTAGTAAATCTGTCTCACTGCTTCTGTTTAGAATTGCTTTGCTGTGTGACGGAATTTATTCCCCTGACCCCCATCCCACCACCCCCGTGTTCACCTCCCCAGTGTTTTCAGTCACTAACCTGGCACAAGCATGCAACTAGTAGAGTTGGAGCTCTCGGTCTGCATATTTATTCCTGGTTGGTGTGTAAGTAACATATGCCATAACCATGGGTATTTTTTTTTTTTTTTTTCCAGAAATATAGTATCTACCGTCAATCTTGGCTGCAAATTAGATCTGAAAACAATTGCACTTCGAGCGCGAAATGCTGAGTATAATCCAAAGGTGAGTACTCTTGGTTAAAGTTATCAATGTCATTCAGAAAATGTATACCGGTGACTGTAGTTATTGGGGGGGTTGACTGGTTTTGAACAATTTTGTTGTAAAAAAATTATATAACCTTCTACTAATTGTAACATTTATGTTCTGTCCCTCCAGCGTTTTGCTGCTGTTATTATGAGAATAAGAGAGCCCCGTACAACAGCACTTATATTCAGTTCTGGAAAAATGGTCTGCACAGGAGCTAAAAGGTAGTGTTCACCTTCCAGAAATGTAATAGGCGTGCTTTTATTGAACTGTATCATAAAACTATATTTAGTTGGTTTTCCTCATACAGTTGTGAATGATTTCCTCTCTACTCTCCTTCACAAACCTGTCAACGTTGGGAAGGAAAAAAATTTTAATTTCATCTTGCTACAGTGCTGAAGGTAAACGTTGCAGCAGCACTGTGTGCACTAGTGATGCTTGCTTAGTATTTGTATAAGTGGTGCTTCGCTGTTTTATGAGATGCTATTCTGTCATCTTATTGTAAAACTAATAGTGAATATTGTATCCATAGTTTTACAAACTAGCATGGTCAATGAGGGGGGCAGGGACTTCTATGGACACTTGGATTGCTATTCTACATCTTGAAGCAATTCACTACTGTAACGGAGTGCTAAATGGGTCTGACGTTGAAATTTCTGTGAAAACCCATTTGACAATTTCATTGTCTTAGAGATTGTTTTGTTAACACTCTGCTAAAACCTTGTGCCTTAGTACTGCTCAGACCTTGATTAAGGGGACGCGCCCGAAAGCTTGTCCTGAAAAACGATGTTTCGTGCAAACAAAGTATCATGGACAGTACTTAATTGTTTGTCGCAAGGGCACTAATGCCTCTTTCACACTGGCCTAGTATGCCAGCAGGGTCCATGTCCGCTCTGCTGATGCCAAATGGACTTTTTTTTTTTTTTTTTTTTTTTTTTAGCGGACAGGATTGGATCAGATGTCACCGGGTGTATATCGCAGTCCCTTGGTGACATCTGGGGCTGCTTTTTGAGGCCTCCCTATTACTTGTAAGTTGATTTAGCACAGCTCTAAATAAAAAGTCACACTGTTTTTATACAGAATATTAGTGCAGAGGGAAAAAAAAGCTATTCGATGCAATAGTTGGCATAGATGTGAAATATTGGTACTGCCATAAAAACCATGCTTATTGTTGCTTTCTTTTCTTTATAGTGAAGAGCAGTCACGGTTGGCGGCCAGAAAGTATGCGCGAGTTGTACAGAAGTTGGGATTTCCAGCAAAGTTTCTGGATTTTAAAATTCAAAATATGGTAGGGAGCTGTGATGTGAAGTTCCCAATCAGATTAGAAGGCTTGGTCCTTACACATCAACAGTTTAGCAGGTAAATTCCAAACTGATTCAATATTATATTCACCATACCAGTCGGTGTGCACATAACATTTTTGTGCACTGCTTTCTGTAAAGATGTATTGCAATTTATTAACTTAAACCCAAACCTTCTTCTTTTTTAAATGTCTTTACACATAAACATTGCATACATAATCCATAAATCATTATCACTTTATAGAAAATAATGAAAACTTGGTTGATCCTGTCATTTACTGGCGCTTCCCCTCCTTGTATGTTTCCCCACTTCTGCTTCAGATCTGGTGGATCGCTCCTTGCCACTTGTACTGAATATACTCTGTTTAGTGAACAGGCAAGCTCTTTTACTTTTTCTATGTCTTGTGACCTCAACACACCATTCGGCACTGTGCGGACACAGGAAGCTAATTCAGACATCCTTGTATGATGTATCTAGCATACATTATTGGATTGCTAGCTGCTCCTTCTACAGATATTTCTCTGAGGACAGGAGCAACAAGGGAAAGATACTTGACTTCTGCACAACAAACTTAGAGGAGGTAAACCCTCTCTTTAGATAAAAAACAAAACAAAACAAAAAACACCCTGCAGGACAAAGGCATATGCATAGCATACTAGCTCATTATGAATTACTTACTGGAGAAGCCCCCAAAGCGACCCTCGTTCACCTCCTCCGTCGCTGACATGTTGACTCGGTGTGTCTTCCGGGTATCGCTGCTCCGGTGCTGTGACTGGCCGGAGCAGCGATGATGTCACTCCCGCACATGCGCGTTGGTCCTGCCACTAACTGCATGATCGCCGTTAGAAATGGCACGCTCACTGCGCCTGCGCCCGATGTCTACGCTATTTTTGCAAATATCTCCTAAACCTTTTAGGTTTGGGAGATATTTCTTGCACCTACAGGTAAAGTGGTTGTAATAGGTTTACAACCACTTTTAAATAAGGGTATTTAGAAGCTTTATTTTTTAAAAAGCAGCAGAAACATTGTGTATAGACATGTTTTGAATGTTGGCAGTTAAATGTTGTGACTTTATGATCGCTTTAGTGGCTGTGCATTGTTAGCTTTGTGTGATATTATGCAGTACATTTTAAAGTGCTACATTAAATGCAATAACAAAAGTACAAATGCGGATAGGGTTTCTTTTTTGCTATATCAGTCCAATTATACAAAGAAGGGAGACAGGGAATTTTCCACTGCCACCAGTTCTGAACAAGCAAGCCATAAAACAAAGTTTCTACAGTAAATAGATTTTTTCCACTACCAGTCTCCAAATTGATTGTGAGTGCTATATTGTAGAATGTAGACATATATGCTGTATACCTCAGCACAGGATGTCTGGACTATGGTTGGCTGTGCCAGTCACATGACACAAAAAAGACTTTGACTAGAGACTCAGAATAGCAATAATAAAGATATCTGTAGGAGGTTCTGTCAATCAACAGGCTGTGTCATTCCCCTCCAGCCTGTGTGTATGGAACTAACCAGGAGGTGACGCCTCCATCTTTGGTCCCCCATAGTGACTAGAAATATGTGGGAAATGGAATGTCATTTATCCCAATGTGTAAGTCCATGTGTGACTTGGCACGTGCACTACTCAGATGCAAAAAAGAAGTAAGTAAATGTAACCATTTAAAAGGGAGCTGAGGACTGAGCATGTGCAGTAGATATGGAAACAGCTTATCTATACAATCTCAAGGTGCAGGGAGGACACAAACGGGTGTGGGACAGCAAATGGCAGGATCAACCAAGTTGTTTTGCTTATCTACAGAAAACAAATCCTCTAGTGGTTTAGGTGAGTATGCACATAATGTACTATAGAATGTATTGTTTTTGAGGTTTAATGACACTTAAGGGAAGCATTGCCTGAGCAGACACATGGAGGCTATCAGTCCTGACATTTTCCGAAAATGCTAATTGCCAGCTGTCATGCTGATCCTCTTTCATCAACACTTTTGAGTAACTAGCCCAGAACCGTGAATTTTTTATTTTTTTGGTATACTTGTTGGTCAATAAATCCACAAAAGTATACAAGCCAAAAAACTTGGTATGACAGCATTCAAGTTAGTAAAATTTGACATCGATAGAAAGTGCAACTCCACTACATAACAGGCACAGAGAAAAGTGGAAGCTAAAGGTGGGTAGGGGCTTTGAAAACTTTCATGCCTATTGCTTCCTATCCTTACTACACTTGCCGACCTAAATACGCATATATACGTAGTAGTTTACCGCGATTATGGCTGTAGATATCAGCCATAAAACCGGTATTGTTTTTTTACAGCCAGCAGCTGGCTTTCACATGAAAGTGGTCCAAACAGCTCATGATCCACTGGAACGCTCTCAAAAGCATTGGGAAGGGACATCTTCCCAAAAAACAAATTGAAGGGACAGTTAAAAAAATATATATATTTTTTTTTTTAAAGCGCACCCATCCCTCCGTGCTCGTGCGCAGAAGCAAGCGCATATGTAAGTCACCCGCGCATAAGTAAATGGTATTGGCGCCACACACGTGAGGTATCGCCAAGAATGTGGAGCAAAAGCAATAATTCTAGCGCTAGACCTCAAACTCTAAACGGGTAACCTGTAAAAGGCATCGTCTATGGAGATTTTTAAGTACCGTAGTTTGTCGCCATTCCACGAGCGTGAGCAATTTTAAAGCATGACATGTTGGGTATCTATTTACTCGGCTTAACATCCTTTTACATTTTACAAAACAATTGGGGTAAATAGTGTTTTGGGTTTGCTGTTTTTAATAAAAAGAAAAAAAATGCATCTTTCCCAAAAATTGTGTTTGCAAAACCACTGCGCAAATACCGTGCGACATAAAAATTGCACCAATTGCCATTTTATTCCCTAGGGTCTCTGCTAAAAGATTTTTTTTATAATGTTTGGGGGGGTTAGAAATAGTTTTCTAGCAACAAATGCAGATTTTAACTTTTTTAAACAAGTGCCAGAAAAAGTCTGGTCCTCAAGTGGTTAATTGCCTTTTTCATGTTCATCTATGCATGTATGTTACACGTGTCTTTGAGTAACTTGAAGACAATTTGCTGTTAATCAAACACACAAAAATGCCTAGCTCATTTACCAGCCATCCTGCAGCAAAACCAAATTGACCCTGTATCAGTTAACGTTAAAAACAAGGGGTTTTGGTCACACACGTTTGCAAACATGCGTAGGCTGCAGTGGCCAGGTCAGGGCACCCAGGTGTACTGTGGGTCCTAAATGATAATTTTGAGTCTTCCAAGTGCTCCTTGCTGCAAAGGCTAGTTATAAGTTGGGGTGGTTGCCATTTGTACGGTTAATGAATATGTGCGGACATGTACTGGATGCCTTCAGCTATCATTGTGCCTTGCTTGGGTGTACTGTGAATGTCCCTGTATCTTTTAGACCCCTTTCACACTGCCAGCGTTTTTCAGGCGCTACAGCACTAAAAATAGCCCCTGTATAGCGCCTGAAAAAAGCTGCTCCATGCACCCCAGTGTGAAAGCCCGAAAGCTTTCACACTGGAGCGGTGCGCTGGCAGGGCTTCACAAAAAGTCCTGCCAGCAGCTTCTTTGGAGCGATGAAGGAGCAGTTAACATTCAAATTAATGGGGCAGCGCTGCGATACCGCCGGCAAAACACTGCTCTGGCAGCGTTTTGTGGGCGGATTTAAACCCTTTTCGGCCGCTAGCGGGGGGTTAAAACCGCCCCGCTAACGGCCGAATAACGCAGCTAAAACGACGGTGAAGCTAAAATAGCGCCGCTTTACCGCTGACCGTGGCTTGGTGTGAAAGCTGTCTTAAAGCGGAAGTAAACCCATCGCTTTAATGGTTTCAAAAAAAAGTTACGTTCACGGCATGCCGTAGAATGCTAGCTGTCACAATGGTTGTGCTCTCAACCAATCTGTCGAACCATCCAATGGCTGGAGTCATAACTGATCACATGTGCAGTATCATGGCAGTTTAAGATTAGACAGAGACCAAAATGGCAGCTTCCTTGGCTGAAAATGATAGGAGGGTTTACTTCCGCTTTGAGGAGTGGGCTCCCTCCAGGCAAACCTGCCTTTTGATCTATCTATGTGCTCCAACTTGGGAGACTCAAAATTTTAGTTTGAACCGCAGTACACTGGGGTGCCTTGATGTGGCTTACACAAGTTTGCAAATGTGTGAAACCAAACCCTGTGTGTTTGTTTGTTTTGTTTGTTTGTTTTTTTGTTTTTTTACGTGAACTCTTTTGACATAGGTAATTTGGTTTTGTTGGAGGCTGGCTGGTAAGTGAGCTGGGAATTTTTGATTTGCATTGCCCCTTGCAGCCAAGGATAGTTGTAGGTTGGGGTGGTTGCCATTTGTTTAGATAATGTGTTTTTATAGCCTTTCTTCATTTACAACTCCTCCTTCTTCTTTTTTTTTTTTTTTTCTCATTCCCCAGTTATGAGCCAGAGTTATTTCCTGGCCTTATTTACAGAATGATCAAGCCAAGAATTGTTCTCCTGATATTTGTTTCTGGAAAAGTTGTATTGACGGGTAAGTTGTTATAAAATATTTCAGATGAATTGGTACAATATAGGGATCATTTTTCCTCCGTAACTAAAAACCTTAACTTATGATGCATTGGTTGTGTAATTCAGGATTGGGCTTCCTCAGGACCCTGAACGATGAACTGCATAGCCTTTTTCTAAATGGGAATATAATGGAGCCGGTGGAAATATATTCTCTGCTTAATTCTACCATGTGTAATTTAGACAAAGCTGTTGCAAAAATCTGCTGCGGTTTATTTCAGGTGCTTACAGTGACTGTGTGAGCATGTTTAGCCTGTCAAATTAGTAAAGCAGCTACTCTTAGATCCATGGTATGTATTGAATACGGGAGTGGCATAGGGTTCTCAATCAGATTTTTGCCCAACTAATAGTTTTCCAGGGATAGGTGCAGATTTTTTAAAGGGAACCTGTACTGACCAAATATGGAGGGTGCCAAAACTTAAATAGTGCTCTGCCTGTTATGCTAATTCCAATGAATTCATTACTTTCTTTTTAAATTACATTGACTACAAGTGTGCAGATACAGAGTTCTGACACATTTCTGATCTGCATGTTCAGGATTTGTATTTATCAAGTTATCAGCAGCGGCAGCCTCCACACTTCTCCCAGAACAGATTTCCTTGTAAAAAAACATAGCGTGTCATGCAATCAGGTGACATCAGCCTATTCTCGTCTTTGGGGGAGATTTACTAAAACTGGTGCACACAGAATCTGGTACATAGTAACCAAACCACTTCTAGGTTTTATTGCCAAAGCTTAAAGTGGTTCTAAAGCCATAAGGTTTTTCACCTTAATGCATTCTATGCATTAAGGTGAAAAACCTGTGCTGCAGCTCCCCCTCAGACCCCCCCCCCCCCCCCTACCTACCTGAGCCCGATCCAGTGATGTGCACGAGCGCCGCAGCTCCAGCCGCTGTCTCTCAATTGGCATTGGCTCAGCTGTCAACTCCTGTGACGCAGGGCCGAGTCCAGCTGTCTGTTTCAATGGACGCAGTAGCAGGGCTCTGGAGCGAGCATGTACAGGTGCCCCCACGGAGAGTGTGTTTCTGTGGGGGCACCCGACTAAGAGGGGCCTGGAGCGCTGGCGGGGCACCCCAGTAGAAGAGGATCGGGCTGCTCTGTGCAAAAGCATTACACAGAGCAGGCAAGTATAACATGTTTTTTTTTTTTTTTTTTTTTTTTTTGAGTATAAGACAAACAAACAGTAAACCTGCCACAACATGGGACTAGACCCACGCAGGAGTCAGTGCCAGCTGGCCATTGGGCTGCTTTCAGCATTAGTGTCATACAGCTGTAGCACCTTCAAAAGAAAAGAACAAAGTTTGTTGCAAAGTGAAAATCTTAGCTATGGTGTCAGATTTGCTTAACCACTTTCAGACCGGACCAATTTGCAGCCAAAGGACCAGGCCCCTTTTTGCGATTCGGCACTGCGTCGCTTTAACTGACAATTGCGCGGTCGTGCGACGTGGCTCCCAAACAAAATTGACGTCCTTTTTTTCCCCACAAATAGAGCTTTCTTTTAGTGTGGTATTTGATCGCCTCTGCGGTTTTTATTTTTTGCTCTATAAACAAAAAAGAGCGACAATTTTGAAAAAAACGCATTCTTTATTTTTTGCTATAATAAATATCCCCCAAAAAAAATATATAAAAAACATTTTTTTTTTCTCAGTTTAGGCCGATACGTATTCTTCTACATATTTTTGGTAAAAAAAATCGCAATAAGCGATTGGTTTGCGCAAAGGATATAGCGTTTACAAGATCGGGGACAGTTTTATAGCATTTTTATTAATTTTTCTTTTTTTTTTTTTTTTAGTAATGGTGGCGATCAGCTTTTTTTTTTTTTTTTTTTTTTTTTTTTTTTTGACTACGACATTATGGCGGACACATCGGACATTTTTGACACATTTTTGGGACCATTGTCATTTATACAGCAATCAATGCTATTTAAATGCATTGATTCCTGTATAAATGACACTGGCAGTGAGGGGGTTAACCAAGGGGGCAGTGTAGGGGTGTGTTTCTTACTGTGGGGGGCATGGCTGTCAGCTAGTGAATGCTGATCTCTGCTCCAATCACAGGGAGCAGAGATCGGCGTCACTAGTTGCTAGGCAGAACGGGGAGATGCTGTCTATTTCCGCATCTCCCTGTTCTGCCTTCCCGTGAGACGATCGCGGGTGTCCCCGCGGCGATCGAGTCCGCGGGACCCGCAAGCTGCCTCACGGGGGTCCCGACCGGCGTGGGAGCGCTCCGCTCCCGATGCCGCGAACGGCTTAAAGGAGGGACTTGTATATACGCCCTCCTGCCTGTCCATGCCATTCTGCCGACGTATATCGTCGGGAACCGGTTAAAGGGATGCTGTCACCTTGCCCATGCAGGGTAAAGTGACAGTGTCTTTTCAAAGGGCATCCCCCAGCTCCCTTATACACCCCTTCCCTACGCTACTTTGCAGCTTCTTGCCCCTGCACAGCTGGCAAGTATAGTTAGTACTTGCTTGTATAGGGGAGCGAGGGATGTGACTTGCTCCTCCTGTGCCCAGACATAGAAGCCAATGGCTAGGCCCTGAGCAAGGTGACATGCTCCCCTGGCTCACTGACCCAGCTGATTTCAGTGTCTTCTGCAGAGGAGCAGGGAGCACATGCAAGGTGAAAATATGTTGCTTAGGCGGTTCTCCTTGCAGGGAAACCGTCACATTACCCTGCATTGATATGCTGACCATGTCTCTTTACATCTGTATAAAAATTACTTTTTAAAAAGTCAAAACTTGCAGAGGAGTCAAAAGAAGCTTTGGCAGCTAATCGGGCCACATTGCAGGTAGGCAAGTACAGGCAGCAGAACAATTACCATATATAGCATAAGCAAAGTACAGGCTTTGGATACAAGCAGCTAACGAACACAGCTGTAGTAAACTCCGCGCCACAAAAATATAATTAATTGTATTACTAAATAAATAGAATGAAGTGACAAAACAATAAAAAGCTGCTTCCTTAAAAAAATCGTGTGATTTTCAGAATGTGGAAATTGTGCAGTAGGGGCACTTCATTAACCACTTTGCGACCGCCGGCTGTCAAATGACGGCCAGGCGGCGCAGCTCTCGTTCCGGGAGGGCGTCATATGACGTCCTCCCCTTCTTTGCACTGCAGGGAGCGCGCGCGCTCTCGCCATGTCACTGGGCACCCGATGCGCGTGCCCAGCGGCCGCGATGTCCGCTGGGCACCCGCGATTGCCCGGTAACACAGCGGGACCGTGGATCTGTGTGTGTAAACACACAGATCAACGGTCCTGTCAGAGGAGAGGAGCCGATGGTGTTCTCTGTACAGAGAAACACCGATCGGTCTCCTCCCCTTGTGAGTCCCCTCCCCCCACAGTAAGAATCACTCTTAGGGAACATAATTAACCCCTCCCCGCCCCCTAGAGGTTAACCCCTTCACTGCCAGTGTCATTTATACATGAATCAATGCATTTAAATAGCATTGATTGCTGTATAAATGACAATGGTCCCAAAAATGTGTCAAAAATGTCCGATGTGTCCGCCATAATGTCGCAGTCACAATAAAAATCGCTGATCGCCGCCATTACTAGTAAAAAAAAATATTAATAAAAATGCTATAAAACTATCCCCTATTTTGTAAACGCTATAACTTTTGCGCAAACTAATCAATGATCGCTAATTGCGATTTTTTTTTTTTTTTTTTTTTTTTTAAAAAAAATATGTAGAAGAATACGTATCGGCCGAAACTGAGGAAAAAAAATGTTTTTTTATATATTTTTTGGGGATATTTAGTATAGCAAAAAGTAAAAAATATTGTTTTTTTTTTTTAAATTTGTCGCTCTTCTTTTGTTTATTGCGCAAAAAATAAAAAACGCAGAGGTGATCAAATACCACCAAAAGAAAGCTCTATTTGTGGGGAAAAAATGATAACAATTTCATTTGGGTACAGTGTCGTATGACCGCGCAATTGTCATTCAAAGTGCGTCAGCGCTGAAAGCTGAAAAATGGCTTGGTCAGGAAGGGGGTGAAAATGCACTGTAGTGAGGTGGTTAATCTTAAATTTTAATATATAATATTGCGAACACCAATCGTGTACGAAAAAAATTCCTAAAAAGCGTGGGACCCACTATCTTGCAAGTGAGTAGTGATTAATATTTACTGTGTAACTTACATACACACAATTGATGGTATTCAATTACACTCCCATGTGACCATATGGAAATATATATAGATCTTTCTATGAAAATCATATATTGCCAGAGAAATTTCTCAATAACACCACATTTTGAAAAAATCATAAAGTGACAAAGTCCATTAGGGTAAGTGAACCCCTCCAAATAATAATTGTGACAACAAATCTTGAAATCTGTGGTTTCCACCTATTCTTATGCCATCTTGTCAGCAGTATTAAAGACCCTTCACCATAAAAATCCTCTTCCAATCACCCAATAGTGATATATAGGCTGGCTGCTTACCAGATTGTATTGACTACTTTACCTAAAAAGTGAGTCAATAGTGCTTGTACAGGTTTGTGCGTGTTCACATATGAGATATCAACAGATGACAGGTTACTCTTCCTCCCAGGTGGCTCAGGCAGGATACATAAAAAGGAGCTAGCCACAGCCACATAGTATAATACTGTAATACAGACAACGGGAAGTGGCGAAACAGGACGTGACCAGGTACCGCCTCGATGTACGTTTCGTTTTCACGTCTTCGAGGCGGTACCTGGTCACGTCCTGTTTCCCCACTTCCGGTTGTCGGCGGCGCATGCTGGAACACACGCAGCGTACACTGAGCTGGTCGGAAGAGTTCTCCATTCTAAATTCCAACGTGAGCAGCCCCAGTGCCGGGTCGGGCACTGAGACATGTGAGTAGCCATATGGCTATGTTTTTAAAATCATCTTTTAATAAAATACAGTATTATGCTATGTGGCTGTGTTTTGCTCCTTTTTATGTATCCTGCCTGAGCCACCTGGGAGGATGAGTAACCTGTCATCATCTGTTGATATCTCATATGTGAACAGGCACAAACCTGTACAAGCACTATTGACTCACTTTTTAGGTAAAGTAGTCAATACAATCTGGTAAGCAGCCAGCCTATATATCACTATTGGGTGATTTAAAAGAGGATTCTTATGGTGAAGGGTCTTTAATTCTGCTGACAAGATTGCATAAGAATAGGTGGAAACCACAGATTTCAAGATTTGTTGTCACAATTATTATTTGGAGGGGTTCACTTACCCTAATGAACTTTATATATATATGTCACTTTATGATTTTTTTTAAATGTGGTGTTATTGAGAAATTTCTCTGGCAATATATGATTTTCATAGAAAGATTTATCTATATATATTTCCATATGGTCACATGGGAAAGTACAGGCTTGCTTTAACGCATTGGGTAGGTAATTTTGGCCTTCTAGCCAAGACAAAACTAAATATTCCATTTTTGCTTCTGAGAGTCATGCTTGTAGCTTTTGGAGTCTTGCAGTGCCTTATGGAACCTGCAGTCCCCCAACAGCTGGAGGGTCAAAATTTGGTTGTGGGGATCACCAGCACAGGTAAGGTAATCAGAGGCAAGAAGTCTTATTGCTTTGCAAACCATGAACAAACACAGACTGACTTAAAGTGTATAGCAACCTGAACAATGAAATGGGCACTGTGTAGATTAGAAGGTACTGCTTGGTAGCATAGGATGTTTGCTGTGTAACTAAGGGGTGGATGGGGTTGGTAGCTTTTTGTGACCTAGAAACAGGTGGACTATGAGCACAGGGAATACTGATGAGCAGTAACTCATGGCAACCAAATATGGCTCTGGAAAGTGAACCTTGCTGGTTGCGTTTTTATTCTGATATATATAAAAATGTTTTATGAATGTAACTTGTTTACTAACCCATTCAACTTTTGCTGTAATGCAGCCCTTGCAATGTGCTCTTCAGTTTTCTGAATACAATGGCATAACTGGCTTTGTTTTTTTTTTTGCTTTTTTATATTTATTTGATTTTTGATTTTTTTTTTTTTTTTCAGGCGCTAAAGTTCGAGCCGAGATCTATGAAGCATTTGAGAACATATACCCAATTCTGAAGGGCTTTCGGAAAACCACATAACAGTTGGCGTTTGCCTTTTTAACTTTTCTGTATATGTGTTTATAATATGGAGACATTTTAACATGGTGCACCGTTAAGAAATGGACTTGGGTTACATATGGTGTTCCACTGACGTTACTATGATCCGATGACATCTTGCATCGCCACATATTTTATTTACTTGCCAAATGTTTCTATTTTAAAGCAGGTTTTATGTGGAGGATATTGACTTTTTTTTTTTTTTTTTAAATGGTTCTGTTCCTTTTATTCCATGTAGTTCAGAATTTTATACACTATTTAAGTGCGACTGTTTTGGACCATGATGACTAACTGAACAAGAAGTATTTCTTGGAGACCATGCACTTCAAGTGTAACATTGGGATCCAAATCTGGTTTTGTAAATATCACTTAAACATGAGCTCTGTATTAATCCTCCTGAAGGGGAAATTTTTTGGCACTGTTTCACTTTTAATAAACCGATTTTAGTCCAAAGTTAATTTATGACCATCTAATCTTATGTTGTAGCAAGAAATTTTAATTTAACTGTTGTTTAGGTCATAATCTGTATATATTTCTTTCTCGTTTTTAACTGTCCCATATTAAACAGAACCGTTTTATGCTATGTGTCGTTCCCAGTAGGCTTTCTTTTATTTTATAAGGTTATTACAATAATACTCATGTGCCAGAAACATTCCTGGATTCCAGTGTTCAGCTTGGTAAAATAAATTTTGTCAACTTATTCTGGTTATTCAGGTGTTGTTTGTGTGAAATGTATGCTGTTTGATCTGACATTGTCAATTAATCTTTTGTGAACTTCTAACCACAATTTTAAAGTTTATCTAAAGCTAAAACTTTTTTGTTTTAGTGTGGCGAAGGGTTAGGATCTCTATCAAGATTAATTTGCTGTTTGTAGCTTTTACTCCATCTATTTGTCATAGTAACCATTGTCACTGGAACTGAAAATGAGGTAAAATACTACATTTTGAGTTTGACCATCACAGAAACAGTGGGAAAACCTTCCAGTTGGGTGGTGTATACTGGATGAATAAGCATGGTATTTTTTTGTTCTTTTGGTTTTATAAATTCTTTATACCAAGATATGGTTTTAACCATTCCCTACTCTATCTGCCTGTATCATAATTTGTATCCTAATTTATACTTGATCTATATAGTGCCAGCAGTACGTGAGGGCAGACAGTATATTTAAAATACAATTTAATACAGGAGGAATCGGAGGGCCCTGTTCAATGGAGCTTGCAATCTAAGACCATATCCATTACAATAGGTATTTGGGGCTATCTTCAGGTGACTGGACACAAAAACAAAAATGACAGGAAGTCTCCTCTTGGTCATAAGCCCTCCTAGTTAGGCAAGGCTTCAGGTGTTTGGTCGTGTCTGTGGAGTCTCTGCATGAAAATTTGGCTAGCTTCTCAACAGTTCCACCTGGTATTAGGAACATTTTCTGGTATCTAGACCCCGCTCTGGACACATGGAATGGCCTGTAATGTTGCCCATCAGCACTGAACCCTGCGCAGTTTATAGATGGAGATAATATATATCTCTATCCTTGAGGACCGGTGGGGTGCCTTTCAGTTCCAAGGCAGTGAACCCTAGCTCGAGTTCCTGAAGGCCCTGATGGCAATACCCATTGTGATGGGTGAGGATTTGACCCCCTAGGACAGTGGTCTTCAAACTACGGCCCTCCAGTTGTTCAGGAACTACAATTCCCATCATGCCTAGTCATGTCTGAGAATGTTAGAGTTTTACAATGCCTCATGGGATGTGTAGTTCCTCAACAGCTGGAGGGCCGTAGTTTGAGGATCCCTGCCCTAGGAGATCCTGCAGGCAGGACTGATGAGTGCCTGCTGGTATCTTCCCCCATTCCTTCCTTGGGCAGGACAAGAAAGACTTTCTCAGTAGTTGCCTTGATGGACTCCATACAACTTTTTCATCTAGGGGTCCTATGGCTTAAGTGTTGGTCGCAGAATTACCCTGCAAGCAGCATGTGGAGCATTTACCCTGTCAAGGGAAATATTTGTAGTCTTGACTAAGGATGGTTACATCCATAAGGTGACTAGGTAAGAGTACTTAACCAGTTCAAAAGAAGGCTAAACACATAGTTCAAAATTCTTCAAAAAGCATCCCTTTTGCTGACCTCCTGGCTCCAAATCCCAGTTCTGTAAGAAACCATTGACTCCCAGGGAAACAAGTCCTCTTCACAATGAAGGTGTGTCCCTACTTGGGGGGGGGGGGGGGGATGTTTGCATGCCCTCATGGAGGGTTTGGCAGAGGGTTGCACACAAGTGGATCCATCATATAGTGGCTTTAGGCTGGAATTTCAGAGCTTCCCCCCCTTTGGGCTATATGCTTTCAAATGTGTGGTGTGTTTGTTTTTCTGAATAAAAAAATAAAATAAAGGGATTGGCACTTTTTCAAGCTCTTGATAATGCATCTCATGAATCATTCCAGATGGTGAAAGACCTTGCGGTTTGTCCCATTTTTGGATCTCAAGGCTTAAAGAGGAGTTTCCATTAAAAAAATAAGTCAGCAGCTACAACTACTGCAGCTGCTGACTTTTAATAATCGGACACTTACCTGTTCCAGGGTCCATCGATGTGGGGGATCGAAGCTCCGCTCGGCGGCGCTGGGATTCCCGCTGTGGGCACCCAACTGTGGCTTCACAGCCAGGCACCCACTGCGTGAGCGCGCCGTGATTGGCCGTGCAGTCATCTGGGATCTGTCACGTGTCCCAGATGACTGATGGGAGGGAGGGGGCAGAGCTGAGCCCTTTCTGCACCAAGGGGAAGTGATTTCACCAACCCAGGCACTGGAGGAGGCAGACTACCAGGGACCCCCTAGCAATAGGTATTTAGAGGTGAGTTACAAAGATTATTTTTTTTTTTTTTTTTATTAGGAATTTTAATGTTTTGTGGTGGGTTTTTTTTTGTGTGCAACAAAATGTAGAAGTGCAAAAGTTCTGGTTGGAATCGGTGCAGCCCGTGGTGGCCTCTCGAGCAGGAAGATTTCTTATCAATGCTTTACCTGCACATTCTGATCTTTCCACCTCACCAAAAGTCACTGCAGTTTGTGTTTTTAATCTGGAGTTGTTCAGGGTTTGGCCTTGAGTATGATCAAGGGTCAGATTTCATCCTTGGTCCTTTTTTGAGAAACTGCTTCACATTCCTTGGTGCTGGGCTTGTGCAAGGCTTCAGGTGTATAGTTCCACTGATCAGTAAGCCATGGACTCAGAAGAGACCTCCAATTGGTATTTTATGTATTTCAGATATCTTGGTTTAAACCCATCTGAGATATATTCCTTTAGTCCTAATTTGCAAGATTATTTTTCTGGTTGCCATTATTTAGGCTTGCAGGGTTTCGGAAGTGGCTACTCCTTTCCTGGTGCTCCACAATAACAATGTGGTTCTACAGCTTCAGCTGTCCTTCCCCTTTTTTTTTGGTTTCTTGGTTCTATGTCAACCTGGACACTGCATTGCCATCTTTTGTCCCAAGAAAACTTGAGATGCTCCTTGCAAGGCCCAGCCATGCAACAAGCTTTCACTACAATGTTTCAGTTTGTCAAACTGCAGCTAACTGGACTAGGACATGAATAACCAATATGACCCTGTATTTTAGAATTGAGCTGTTACAGAACAATTACAGCAATTACTTTCTGCTCTGCTTTTCTGTGCAGATGCTCTAGAATATATCATTAGACTAATCCTATATTTGTGCGGAATACTATGGTTCAAAGGCTGGACAGTATGCCTGTCCAAGAAAGACATTTGTTTGGTGAGGCAGTTAACAAATTCATCAGAGGACAGAAGTGGGAAGGCTTTACTTCAAAACTCTCTCACAGTGTTTTCAACTGCTCGTGGACAGTTATACTTGCAGAATGCCCTGGACAACCTCTTGTCCCAGGGAATGATCAAAAACCAGACTGGTTTTTGATCAAACCTGTTCATAATTCCAAAGCCCAACAGGGGCTATTTGGCCTATTCTGGATCTAAAATTCCCAAATTTTACTTGGAATCTGCAAGGTCATTAGTTCTCTCTCCATGAGACAAGGGCAATACATGTCATTCATGGACCTCCAAGATGCTTATCTACATATTCCTATTTACCCACCTCATCAGTGCTTTCTAGTAAGACAACCGCTTCTGGTTTGTTGCACTACACTTTAACCTATCTTCTGTTCCTAGTATTCACAAAGGTCTTAACCTTCACCTCCTATGTGCCCTTCTCAGAACATCCAAGTCACAAGCATGCATGTCTTCTGAAGGTGTCCTTCTTTGCAGCTATCAGAAAATGTCCACAATACAATTCAGATGCTCTAAACCTTTTGGCTGGGTGATCAGTTTCATCAAATCTGTTCCCCGGCCTTCATTGGCCTGAAATGCTTAGATCTGATTCCGGACACAGCCCAAGTAAGTCTTTCCTCCAGAAAGGAAAGTTTTATGTAGGCGCACATGCTCGAGATCTGAGATTCTCTGAGAGCTCTAGCTCATATACCCCAGCAGAAGTCTGAGGATGAAATGCGTAGGGTGAATACGCCAGTTATATACTGCGCTTTTTTTTGTTTTTATCTCATTTTCATTTTATGGAAAAAAAAATCTTTTGTGGAAGTTGCTATATTCCTCAAATTCTCATTCGTTCATGGGGTTTTATACCATGAGGAGGCTCTTTTTCTTTCATTTTATGTTTCTGACATTTTTATTGGCTTTGAGAGGACTGCAGAGCTCATTGGAGGTCCAAAGGTTCCATCTTTTAACATACAGCGGATGGTGAGTATAGACTGGTGTACCATCCACTTTCAACGGTCGGATCCGTCCGTGGGCACCGCTTGTCGGTTCAAAAGCTCGTTTGACTCGCAGCCATCAGCTCGTGAGTCTACCACCGCTGGTAAGAGTACCTCGTCTCTACTTCATGCCAATTTATGATGTTAATATATTGAATGAAGATACATCTACACAACGATTTAGACGGAATTTGTACATACACGATCCAATGTATGAACTTTTTCCGATGAATGTTATGGACAACACATGTTCAAGTCACATATCTTAAACGATATATTGGTTTGCACTGTCACCTAATATTCAAGATCTAATTATAGAGTAGTGGGTTTTCACTTGGGATTATAGTGTCATTTATTCATCATTGACACCATTCATCAGATGATATGCACTTATTTTCTGACTAATTTCCTTGGGCAGGGTTATCACTTTCTCGGTTTGAGGGATATATTTACCCCTTTCAGGGGTTACACTTGCACCCCCAATTTATGTTTTCTGTCATTTGATATATATATAATTTTGGTTTGATGGTCCATACACCACCGTTCTCATTACTCGAGATGTACGAGGATCGATACACAGTGGCAGGTGTACACCACGGTGTTATATAGAGGCCAGATACATCTTGCTTGTAATTCACCATCTATTTTTATTATATCACATATGAGTTGAGTATATGTTTTGATTTACATATACTTTTTTGATTTCCTTCACGGAATGTTTTCATCATCATCTAAATAACACATGCTGTATTCAGTCACATTTTGTTTTACTGGTGTTGTTTATAAACATTTTTAGCGCTACAGATTTATTTCCCATCTGAGAGCTCTAGGCCTAATGGTAGCCCCTTTGAGGCAGTATCACTCGCCCATTTCCATTTAAGGACTCTGCAACTTAACATCTTGCTTGCCTGTAAAAGCAAGCTTTTTTTTTTTTTTTTTTAACAAACAAAAGATTTTCCAGCACCCTTGCCAGCCTGCAAAACAACTGAATTGCCCCTAACAGTTTAGTATCTCACACTGTATACAGAACATCTCCAGGTAGCCATATTGCATTTTCAGAAAATTACAGCAGCTGCAGATTGAAAAGGAAAGGTCATTTTTAATAACATTCCATTACAATATGACTTGTTGAAATTGAATACGCTATATTATTTTTTTTTTTTTTTCTTTATTTGCTATTCCCCCCCCCAACCTCCAAACTATGGCCTTCGAGCTGTTGCAGAACTACATATCCCATGAGGCATTGTAAAACTGACTTTCACAGACATGATGGGAATTGTAGTTCCTGAACAACAGGAGGGCTGTAGTTTGAAGACCCCTGGGCTGGATGGTATCTTAACTTATAATTTTATTGATAGGCTAAGGCCAACCCACAAACCTGGTCCATCTGTACTTTTCAGGAAGGTATACGTCTCCTCCCAATGCCACTGGGCTGCAGGAGAGTCAGGTTTCTGTAGGCATGAGTGGTAATGTTCACCACCTTCACACTTCCTTTCCCATTTTCAAGAGCCTTGGGTTTCTTGGTAATGACTTGAAAATTCCATATGGTAAGCATCAAGTGTGTTGACTCAAGGATCTTATGACTCAAGCATTGGTCAGCAAAAACTTCTCTGCAAGAAGCAAACCGAGAGGCTGCCCTTTGAGGATGAATGCTTGTTTGAATCATCTTTGGATGCCTTCATCCAGAATGTGACTGTGGGTAAAAACACAATCTTAGCCCCAGCGAAGAAGGTGACAGGTCAATTGGAGAGGCCTTTGAAATTCAAAAAGCGTTCCGTTAGGAAGCTAACAGCATGCGTCTAAGCAAAAGCTGATCCAGCTCCCTGCACTAGACTAATGTTTAGTTTTTGGCTTCATTGTAGTTAATGGAGCAGTGATTTATTGGTATTGTCTGTTATGCGTTTCCTAAACTGGGTGTTTGATTTCTCTTACCTGCTTTTGGAAGAAGTGTCCAGAATATAGGGCACGGAGATTCAAAATGCCTGACTATTTCTCATGCCCCAGCCAATTCCTGGAAAGAGGCATCCATAAGATTTTTGTGGAGGTGAGAAATGTTTGGGAGGCCTTGCCAGTGTTCTTTCTGCTCTTGGAAGGCTAAAGTTCTCATTGAGCTGTTGCACCTAGGAGAGAGCATCTAGGAGCACTGTCTGGCAGTCAGAGGCACAGTGCCTTAAATCTCACAGTGCAGATATACAGCTATGAGACTGCAGGCACATGAGTGCATGGAGACTCACATAACAGTGCTGGACTATGTTTTAGAATAAATTACGTATTAAAAAAAAATCCCCAGGTACTGTCTCACTTTGAGTTCAGGTTAATGTCAACATTAGACTAAGGCCCAGAAAATATCTATTCTTGGCTGGGTCCAATGTTTAAAATTATATTAAAATCCATTTAAGCTTTGTAGCAGGTGTGCGTTTTTTTTTTATATATAGCTGCTTTAGTATATGTCCTACGAAGCAAGGACCTTGATAGTATGTTTTAGGTTACTGAAAATTAAAATGACAAAAGAAAAACTGCTTAAACAGAACATTTATTGAAGCCTTTAACAGAGCTGCAAGAAATAGCACTAACAGATGATAACACAGACATAAGATTTCACATGTCTATTTTTATATTGCCATGTAGTGCCTGGGTTTTTATACCCTTTGTAAAACAAGTAAAAGCTGAACACCCACACAGGCCAGGCGCTGTACTAATGCCCTCTCCTGTAACATCATTTGTAGGTCAAGGAGCTCAAACTGAGAAGTGCTGCTAAGCTGTGACTTGACTGTAAAACTAAACTGAAATTGCTAGTCTGTATTCAGAAACAACTATTCATAAGCATATGTAATGTGAATAAATGCAAAACAGTTAACCCAGGAATATTCCTTAGATGGATCCTCTAATCAAAATTACACATTTTGTTAAATAGTAAGTCAAAAAGGAACATGATATTTCTGCACCTTGCCCATTCATGGGTATCATGCAGCCTTCTTACCAGGATGCAGTGCCTGGGCATAAGTGACCAAATGCCAAGCGTGAATAAAGTTGCTTGGTCCCACGAAGGTGGTCATTGACAGGATTTGAGGGCCAACAGAGGCGAAAAGCAAGGATCAATGGGGGACCCAAGAGAACTGGTCACGTTTTCTTAAACAAACATGAAGTACATGTAAGACAACCTAATAATAGTTGTGAAATAGATTTTTGCCTGAAGAGTGCTTCTAACGCAAAAACAGACAACTGAGTTCTAGAAACTTTTGGAGGATGTGGTGTCTGTACAAGGGTGTCCAAACTTTACATATAACTATGTATACTTTATTCTCAATTGCTTTACTATTCCAGCATTTTCTGCAGCATGAGAAAGCAGATGACAGAAGTTATTTTCTCTCACATTACCACAGAAACATGGCTCCACTTCCTATGCAATTCAATTGTCTGTAAAAACATAAAATTATGTTTTACACAGATCTTGTAGAACAGTCTTGCCAACACAAACACTATAGACATTGCAAAGAGCGTCCAAGAGCTTCAGATTCAGGCTTAATCGACATTTCTCATGCTACTGAAGAACGTTTTTGCTTGGTTCATTCTTCATATTAAATATTTCAAAACAAAACATTTAAAAGACTCAATATTTTGCATTATAAAAAAGGCAGGAAAAGTACAGTAATGCACACCAAAAAATAAAACCAAGGACCTTGGGATGAGAACTGGGCCTTAGAAAAGCCAGAATGTCAAGGAAGAGATGCATCATCTTAAATTTCATATAGTATTTTGCCCATAGTACATGGTGTAACTCAAGTATTATGAGCTGACTGCACCTCAGTTGCTGCCAAAAAAAACATGAAGTGTTCGGCTTATTGAACCTATTCAGGGTGCTCTGTCAGCTGCACTCACCAGCGCTACCGTATAATGCATTTCTATATTGTTCTGGATGTGCCAAAAGTAGCTAGACAACCAAATATCAACAAGATATTTGCCTGTCCTCCAGCAGCAAGATGGGGGGTATTGCTAGAATAAAGTCTAACAAAAAGGCACACAAGCTATACTAGTATTTCCTTACTCTTCTCCCTTTAAAAAAAAAAAAAAAAAAAAACTGGTACAGCTGGCAGAGAGATTTGGTAATAGGCTGGAAAATCTCACTGTGCATCAACAAGCATCTATAACAGTGGTTCTTAACCTCAGTCCTCATTACCCCCCACCAGGCCATGTTTGCAGGCTTTCCTTTTCCCTTGCACAGGTGCTTTAAATCTAAGTCAATGGCTTGGTATTTTGGACAGCTATTTTATCTAAGGGAAATTCCCAAAACATGGCCTGGTGGGGGGTAATGAGGACTGAGGTTAAGAACCACTGATCTATAACAATGGAGGACAGTGTCACAAATGGATAATGTTTAAAATGAAGTGTTGCTTGCTGTATTTGGACTATATATGGCCAAAGACACCCCCTATAGCAAAAGTTTGTACAGATATGCAAAATAAGGCACTTTAAGAGTCAATTTTTAAAGCCACAACAGTCATTCATTTAGCATGTCACATTTTAACTCCTTTTTAAATTAAAAAAAATAAAAAATTAGTCATCTGAGAACAACAAAGGGTGGTTTGTTTTTTTTGAATATCCAAACGGTTAGAGGAGAATGTAAAGAAACAAAAAAAAAAATAAAAATTGCATTCTGCAGAAGCACAGTCTCTCAGGGAGGGTACCAGAAGCAAGAGTGTTTTGTTTTGTTTTTTTGTTTTTTTTATTTACAGCTGGCAATGATAGATGAAAGGGGGGTGTACCATATACTTTATTTATGTGACAGCAGCTCCTAGTGCGATGCCTTCCTGACAATGAAGCCTTACTCTATAAAAGTAGACTTCTTTCTATACAAAAGAACAAAAAAACAAACACACACCTTTCTGTACAGGTGCAACTCTTAAAAAAACAGAACTTCAAATAAAGTGCAGTTAAATACTTTGTCATATTAAACACCACCTTTCATAAATAAATAATATCCTCCAAAATGATGTGAGCATTTTCAATGAGCATATTTCAAATGGTATTTCCTGGCACATCTTGTTTCCACAGGAATTCCTCCACATAATGTTTCTCTGCATTGCAGTTGGCAGCACATGTGTACACTGCTAGAATACCCCAGTCAATGCTTTCTTCAAGGCTGTCCACTTTCAGATGGTTCAGAAGCTGTGGCATTACCTAAAATAAACATAATATTCAATAGTAGTTGAGATGCTTACAGGTGTACTAAGAGTACCCAAATTATACTGACTGAAGTTATTAAAAAAAAAAAAAAAAAAAAAAAAAAAACACACAACACACGAAACTAAGGAATCTAGGAACAAGTTTCCACAATACTCTCCTGCACTACCCAAAGGAGGAGATAAAGTCTATAGCTTTTAGTCAGGAATGGGGGGGCCACCAGAACACTTACTGCTATCGGCTATAGCAGTAAATCGCATGTAAAATAATCCAACAGGCTGGTTGTACCCAAGTTGATTGACGGATCAACTTTGGTCCACTCAGCTTGCCAACAGATGAATCGAATCTTGCCCAGTGTCTGGTGAACCAGACAAACTTCGATCCATGTGTGGCCAGCTTTAGTTTAAAAAATAAATAAAAATAATCTGAATTAAATGGCATTGAAAGCAAGTCAAATAACTGGGGGGAAAAAAAAAAAAAAAAAAAAAAAAAAAAAAAAAAAAAGGAAACCCTTCAGGCTTTTGTCAAGATTCCAGCTTTAGCTTTTTATTCACCAGTTCAGTTTGTCAAGGACTGAACCAAAGATGGCATCATAGGAGTACAACTAATGTAAAATTAAAAGTTCCATTTACCTGAAATTCAAACATCCTTTTGGCTCCGCATGCACACTTGGGAATATCATCCTTTTCTGGAACACGTTGGAGTGACAGCCAGAGAGGATCTCCACCTTTACAATACCTCAGGATCTGTAGAAAATTAGATTCAAATCTTTAACACTATCTGCACAGCTCAGATACTTGGGACTCAAATCATTATCATGAGGTACCAGACAAGGGTGCCCGCTGCCCCTACTCATTACACTCGCCAATGGAACCCCTGGCACACCCATTTAGAAACCTATAGAAAAAGAGAGGGAGGGCACACTTTAATGCACACTTGTGAATTACCAAAGATTACATTTATTTACATAGTAAAAACAAGAGTAATAAAAATGTTTAAAAAAGGCTTAACAGTACTCCAACAATTCAGAACCGTGTCTTCTAGACACCTGCAACCTGGACCGGATGTTAGGAGGAACCAGATGGCATCGCAGACTTCTTATGCGTTACGAGGGAGTACCCTCTTCAGAGCCAAAGCAATAGCAGACTGACCTCCTCAAAGTTCCCTCTATATAAAGCCACATTCACATGTCTAGGTGGATGCCCACCAGAGCCTGCCACACCCATCTGGATGGGCACCACCCACCATGTCAGTCCATCATAACATACCACATACTATATAGTGCTGTCAACCATCTAAGCACTACGAATTTTCTACATAGGGTTATCTTTAGTCTCATATACAGGGAACCATATCCCTGCACTAGCGACAGGGTGCATCTCCTACATCCACCACGCTGTCATCCCATGTAGCGACCAGATCTAATGCTCCCCATATCACATTATAAACATAACATTGATGGATCACCCTGAAGTGCACCTACCCTTTTTATTGCGTTTTTCATCCCATGCTGTACACCGTTTATATCAGGTGTTCCCCCCTACAAGTAGGTTCATTTATAGGGCAAGGATGGGGTGGAGGAGGTTGTGGGAGAGAAACAAGAACAGGAGAGTACTTCAAAGTATAGTAATACGTTCTCTTCGATTATGTGAGGTAGATGCGTGATCCATGTCGACTCCACCAGGTCAAGTCTGGATGACCAAAGATCTCAGGGAACTTAATTTGAACTTTAAGTTGTAGTGAAGGGTGGGGTTCGTACTCCACACTGGGTGTGGTGTGGCATGGTACTTGGCCTACCGCTATCTGGATCATGTGGTACACACACCATACTGGTTGATAACTTAAAAATAAGCATAGGAGGTGTAGATATGTATACAAGTATATCAGAATGGAAGGACAGGCATATATAACAGCTCATTAGCAGGAGTTCCCCCAGACACGTGAACCCACAACGGACCATTTTAGTGGTACACTGTGGGGACTAATGGTACACATATATATATATATAAAAAAAAAATGCCAGTGAAACCTTAGTTTGTGCAAACCCAATCACATTAAGTGCATTAGTAGACTTGCATCTTATTCAAACCAAGTGCGGGGAACTCCCACCACCCTAGGTGGATAAGGAATGTTCCTTTTGGACAATTTTGCAGGCTTCAGACGTGTACTTTTAAGAAGGGCGATGAGGTTTTTAGTGTCACCTTGTTGCCACATCCAGAACATACATGACATGGTAGTTCTGGATGTTATTTAGCTGCACATGTCCACATTTTTACCTCCCATCGTGGAGTGATCTGCATTTTTTGTAATAATTCATAATAAATAATTTTTTACTACTTATCTTTACACGTTGTGGCACTTATTTGGTCTTCTGGTTCCTGCCTGTCTAGACAGGAACAAACCAGGTTTTTTTTTGATAGATATGCTATGAGGAACAGAGACTGATTTGTAAAGAGAAAATTTAAAGGAAAAAGGGTATGATGATATGCATATTGATGAGGCCTTTCAAAAGTACCTACAGTTATACGAGTGCACCTCCATGGAAGTAGGAAAACCGGCAAAGCACGATGCCAGCGACGAGAGATCACAAGGTACAATAACAGAGTTCCCTTGATACAAAAAATATTTAGAAAGAATTGGAAAATACTTAGATCTGATCCAATCTTGGAGGACCAGTCTGCCATCACACCCGAACCTGGTCTTCAGGAGACCGAAAGACTTAAGTATTATTGCCCCAATTAGGGTTAAGAAAATAAGGAACAAAAGGTCTAAATAAATCCTGGACCACTGTGTTCGATCAAAAGGGTAGCTATAAGTGCGGGATTAGCAACTGTGGTAATTGCATACATATGAGCCATCGGAAGAAGATGTTTGGAGTGGATGACAAAAGGCCAAAACAAGGACCCCATTTGTGATATATGGTCCCCTCTGTCCTTGTGGACTATTATATGTTGGTCGCACTTCACGACCTATGAGGACAAGAATGGGGTAGCACAGGAGTAGTATCACAACTGAAAAAGAACTACTCCGTACCACGACGATTCAAAGAGGCCGATAATAGCTCTGTGAAAGAGTCTTTGGGATTGAGGCCATAATGAGCGATCTTGATACTGGAAAAAAACACCAAATATTATGCACTTGAGAGGCCTTCTGGATATTCACTTTAGGATCCTTGGTCCCTCAAGGTCACAACGAGGGGATTAAACTACATAATGTAGTCTAACCCCGTTGAGGCTCCTGATAATTTGGCTAGTATGGTGCAGTCCCGTGACTCTCTGGTTGGTAAAATCTCACACCCTTTTGAATCCCTCTTTTATCCCACTTTGCATGGGGCTTTTAATCTTGGTTCACTCCTCTCTAATCTAACCATTACCCTTAGGGAATCTGTCCAATAGGGGTCCCGGGCTTTCTTCTGTCAAACAAGCATGCTGCTCTTAGCTTGTATATGTATGGAAATCAGTAGTAGTCATTATTTAGCAGGTAGGAAATATAAAATTAACTAAATATAATTTTTTATTTTTTTCCTCCTTGTAGTTAGTATGACTAGGTAGTGCCACTACATGATATATGCTGGGTTCGTTGGTAGGAAATTTTAGATCAAGAACAACCTCTAGATTATTGCTCAATAAATGTGTATAATTAACCAACTAATTATTTTATAATATTTTAGAATTTTCTATACCCATATTGTCACTAACAAGTCGCATAAATACTATGTGGACTAAAGTGTGGCATTGGGTTTTCCCCATATACAACCCCACATATCTTCGACTGATTTAAACTTTCACAATAAATTACTTTTATGATTATGTTAATATGCACTTTGGCTTATAGATTTATTTTTTTAAACTTTTATTCAAATATTTCTTAATTTTATAAAATATATCAACAGACATTTCCTCCAAGTTCCATCCCCCCCTCTCTGGTACTTTCCACCCTCTTGAAAAGCAATGTATGTAATGTACACATTTTGCGTGTTACCTGGGTGGGGTGGACATCCTGCGGGGGGACCTATATTCTCACCCATTTACTTCACACTCGCAGCTCCATCCATTCCGCTCATTCACTCAACTTTCAGACTCTCATAGTCTAGTTTCTCCTAGGTCACTTCATCGTTTCAGTGTTTTTCTAAACGGAAAGAATTTACATATTGATCCCTCTCGCTTCCCACCAGGGTTTCCAAATCAGGTCATATTTCTTTAACACCCCTTGCTTATAGATATATAGAGAGATTTATCCTTAAGAATTACCCCATTCATACTGTAGCCATTCCCCACTGGACGGGGGTGACGCCGACTGCCATCTCCGGGCGATCAGGTTCCTTGCTTAGAATAAGCATCTCAAAACTGCTACCTGGCTGTTTCCTGGGTTTTTCACTCCCTCCACAAATCCCAGTAGGCAAGGTTTTACCTCCAACTCAGTGGAGGTTTCCAAACGCCCGGTCGACGATTCCCTGTCACCTCCGTCCAGTAGCGGAACAGCTTCGGGTATCTCCAAAACATATGGAGCATATCCCCCTCTAAGTCCCCACACCTAGGGCATCTTGGGTCTGACCCGACGGCCGAACTGAAAAAGTTTGCGAGGGGTATAGTAGGTTCTAAATAAGAAAAAAAAAAAAAAAAAAGTGACATCTGCTGAGAGGGGGACAACGACACCAGTGAGGCCAGTTCCAAAATTCTATTCCACTGCAGTTCGGAGATGTCTCTCACATCTTCTCCCCCCCCCCTATTTGCTCTTATATCCACATATTAATAAGGGGAGAAAGGGAGGGATGGAACCCCCTGCGCATATTTTTGAAATTAGACCTTTCCCTGACTGATTAGTTTTTGAAGTACTGGGATTGTACACCATTCTAAAGTCCTCCAACTGAACGGTTCGTCCAATGCATGCCTGACCTGCAAATATCTAAAAAAGGATTTATTTGGTAGGGAATATTGGGCTCTCAGTTCCTGGAAAGTTTTCAAGTTGCCATCTAGGTATAGCTGGGAAATTAATTTTATTCCACGTCTCTCCCATTCCATTACTCCCCCTATCTTATGTAGTTCTCCCAGTCTACTATTCTCCCAAAGGGGGGTATACTCCGTGAGATCTCTATACTTCAATATTGATTTCACTGTATCCCATACTCTCATCATTAGGTTCAGAGTGGGAAGTCCTGAGGTAAAGGATCCTGCCTCCAAAGCTTTATAGTTATTGAGTCATGTGGGGTGTTTTGTAGGAGCATCTTACTTCCTGCTTCTCGGCCTACTAGGTTGCACCCCCCTATGTACTGGAGTGCTTTTAACCATCAAAAATTGTATTTTCTGTAAACCATATATCCAATCCCTTTTTCCATTAATGTGACTTTGTGTTGATTTTGTGACCCCATAGTACCTAATCTCATAACTGCAATTCATTTCAAACAAACAATCTTGTGTACCAAACATACCATTTGTTCCATCTCATACACCCATGCATCCCTCTCACCTGCCCTCTGGGCTTATTTGGGGGGCATCCTTATATAACCGTTACATATTCCAATCATTTTAAGTGTTATTAGCATCCTTAAACTAGTGTTCTTACACTCTTCCCTCCCTATCCCACCCCTTATCCCTATGCAAGCAACATCTAAAAACAAGCAAAAAATAAAAAACAACAACACACACAAACTCACCCACCCGCCCACCTACACCCTCCTCCCCTAGTTATACAACAGTGTGCTTATTGTGTAACTTGAACTAAATCATAATATTAGAGGAATTCTAGAGTAATACAGTCAGCTTATTCTACAGTCTCCTCTTTTAAAATGCTATCCAGTCTTCCACCCCCTCCACGGTGTCAAGAAACAGTCTCCCCCCATGGCATTTATTCGCAGCCTTGCCGGGTAAAAAAACAGTGCATATTTCACTTTTACTTATTGCAATTTGCGTTTAACTTCTCCAAACTTGGCCCTCCGGCGGGGCAGAAGTGACCTCTGCCACAACCGGAAGTGGTGGGTGGAACGCAAATCCACTTCCTGGTTGTGGTATAGCGTGCATACCACATGATCCAGATAGTTGTAGCGCCAATTACAGTGCCGCACGGCACCCAGTGTGGAGTATGAACCCCACCCTTCACTACAACTTAAAGTTCAAATTAGATGATGGAGGCGCCCCATCTCTCCTGTTCTCATTTCCCCCAACACCTCTCCACCCTATAAGTGAACCTACTTGTAGGGAGGAACACCTGATATGAACGGTGTACAGCATGGGATGAAAAACACAGTAAAAAGGGTATGTGCACTTCAGGGTGATCAAACAATGTTATGTTAGAAGGTGATATGGGGAGCATTAGACCTGGTCGCTACATGGGATGACAGCGTGGTGGATGTAGGAGATGCACCCTGTTGCTAGTGCAGGGATATGGTTCCTTGTATATGAGAGTAAAGATAACCCTATGTAGAAAATCCATAGTGCCTAGATGGTTGATAGCACTATATAGTATGTGGTAAGTTATGATGGACTGACATGCTGGGCGGCACCCATCCGGATGGGTGTGGCAGGCTCTGGTGGGCATCCACCTAGACAGGTAAATGTTTCTTTATATAGAGGGAACTTTGAGAAGGTCAGTCTACTATCGCTGTGGCTCTGCTGAAGAGAGTACTCCCTTGTAACGCGCAAGCCTTCTGCGATGCCATCTGGTTCCTCCCAACATCCAGTCTAGGTTGCAGGTGTCTAGAAGACACGGTTGCAAATTGTTGGAGCACTGTTAAGCCTTTTTTAAATGTTTGTTTGTGCGTATTACTCGTTTTTACTATGTAAATAAATAAAATTTTTGGTAATGCACAAAGTCAGTGCGCCCTCCCTCTCTTTCTATGTTTCAGCTCTAAGGATACCCATTGTTCTGAGGAGGGCAGCAAGACCTTTGATATTCCATATTCTATCGGAAGGGTTGGCTACACCACTTACACATTGACTAAGCTCCCGAGTGCAGGAGATTGTGTTGTTTACACCTATTTAGAAGCAATTCCAACATTCAGTGCAGAGACTTGGTGGGCACACATTAGTAGCCAAGCATATTTGATAATCTACTCTTACTAGCACTATACCCAATCTCTAGAAAACCCATCAGGAGTTTGGCAAAGTCTCAGGCTTACAATTTAACAGCAGTAAGTCTAAACAACTGAGCATCTACCTACCAGATTCCACAGTGGATCTTTATGATCTGACATTGGACTTTCGCTGGAAACCAAAAATTCCCCTACGATGCTTCTTACCCTGAATGCAGCAAACTAAACTACCCAGAACTAAGGGCTCTTTAAGACATGCTCCAGTTCTTACCCTCCTCTACAGAGGAATATGCGCTGAATGTGGAGCAGCAGCTGACAAGCTAACTGGAGGATGTATTGCCACTTGTTGGCACCCTTTCTTTTTTCCCCCCCTTCTCTTTTCTAACTTTTAAAATCACATAATGTGAATTTTACATTGCTGGACCACACAACTGCAAGCCACAGCCCTGTTAAACTCAAAAGTTTGACAAGAGAGAGTTTTTTTCCTGCAGGCATTTGGGAGGGTCTACTGTAATGTAAAATGTGTTATCTGTCAAAAACGCTTCTAAAGCAAATGCCCATGAACGCCACAAAACGCAGCATGATAAAGTGGAAAAACGGAAGTTCTCAACCGTCGGTTACTAGCTGTCAAGTTCCAGCTTTCAGAAGAAGTTTTCAAACATCCTGTGTACATGAAGCCTTAGAGCTGTAAAATTGCACACAGATGAAGGCTTGGAGAAAAATCGGAAAGTTACCTGCTCTGGTTCTGACGAAATCCGTTTCTTGAAGCTGTTAAAAACCTTGTCTTCTTTGGTTTCTTGTTTTGCCATAGCACTCAATTCATTCTCATCCAATTTTAATTCATCAAAGGACGATTCTACAAGTACACAGCTTGTTAGCTATGAGCAGATATTTCCAAATCACAAAAAATAAAAAACACAAAAGATACACAAAGACCTGAATGCTGTGCTTGGCACACCCCTCTAGTTTCCATTCTAGTATTTCCCAGCTACTTTTGTCACTGACCGTTTTCTGTAGCCCATTTACATCTGCCTAAAATTGAAAAACCCTGCAAAGGTCCTTCAGTACCCCCGGCTAACACGGAGGATCTTCGAACAAACAGCACCACTAGGAATACAAGGTTTCCCTTGGTATAATCCCTTACTATGTGGATTCCTACAGATCCCGTGATATGGGCTGTATTTTCCTTTTTCCTTTATGTAATGTTACAATACAGCACACTTTTGTATTTTTAAACCTGTATAGATAAGACTAAAAGAATAGACTATACATACACCAAGAAAACATTTAGTGACAAATATAAAGTCCTCTCTCTAGTCTCCTCCTACCTACGAATTTCCATAACGCTTCATCTTTGCCTACTAGAGAGACGGACGGCAGCTCCATGTCAGAATGGACACCCAGAGCTGCTGCTCGGCTCAGGTCCCCCCATAGCAGGAGCAGCAAAGAGGGACCCGAGGAGAGGATTTGTGAGAAAGAGAGATCATGAGTTAGGAACCACGATCTGTCATTTCCTCCAAGTCAGTCCCCTCCCCCTACAGTTAGAAACACACACAGGGAACACAGTGAACCCCTTCCCTGCCAGTGACATTTTTATAGCACCAATCACTGAATAAATGGCAATGGTCCCAAAAATGTGTCCGATGTGTCCGCCATAATGTCGCAGTCCTGATAAAAAAAAAAAAAAAAAAAACACAAAACAAAACCCTCAATTATGTAGGCATTAGATACTTTCAGAACTTCACACAGCTTGTATTTTGAATACATCATTGTGAATAAAAAAAATAAAAACACAAGAGAAAACCAAAAACACCCTTCCCCCACAGATGTAATTTTACCAATACACGAGGATGTGTCCTCTGACGTCAAAGTGTCCAACTCCATTCCTGTGCTGTCATCATCAGAATCTGTCTCCTCTGGTTCTGTTACAATTTCATATTCTGGAAACAGGAATCCATGATCTGCAACCTGAACACCCTGCACATCTGAACAATAAGAAGAGGAGGATCATGCTACAAAATACAATGAATGTGCACCATCAGGTATATTTATATCAACAATGTTCAAATTTAAATTTTGGTATATCACAAAAAGTATTTGGTACATGCACACAAAAATTCTCAGTACATGCATTGGCTTGTTTGCCTTTAACATTCGTTTTTGAAACAAATGGACTTTCCCGTATGAATACTACACACTGCTAGAATTTCCATCCTGCTCCTTCAAAAATTTCTCATCACTGTGGTCAAAAGACAAACACCAAGAATTAGAAAATTTCAGAAAAAGTGTATAGTGTATAGCCAGGGCAGGAGGAAATTACACACTGTATACTATTGCGACTCAAGTCATAAGGTAATTGAATGTTATTAAAAATGACCTTTCCTTGTCAATCTGCAGTGCTGTAGTTTTCTGTAAAATGCAATATGGCTACCTGGGAGATGGTGTACATAACGCTCCCCCAGATATGCAATTTCCTGCTTGTGCGATTGGCTCATTGATTTTCCCAGAAGTCTGCACTAAGATACAAATCAGACTTCAGGCATCCTCTGCAACTAAAACATTATTTTTGGTGAGATACTGCCAAAGAGAAATCATGTCTAAAGGGATGCAGACCCTGTCAGTCACTTTTCCTCATTCGAGCCCTGCAGGTGCAGCAGCTGATTAATATAAAACCACCACTCACATCCACTGTGCAAATGGACACAAACAACTGTTATTTCAGAATAACAAAAAGGTTGGAATCTGCAATGTTTGCTAAAATCCTTGTAATGAACATAGATCATCCAGAGGGGAATGTTTTTTTCTCAACAAAAGTGGAGTTACTCTAACAGATACTGTCAAAATTAACTCACAACTTTTATGCAAGTATGAAAATATATTAAAACATTTTTTACACCACTTGCTGTAGGTGTGAAGAGAAGACAAAATGTTCAGATGGAGTCAGAAGTTCTCGGCATGAGCTATA
Organism: Lithobates sylvaticus; assembly: GCA_028564925.1. NCBI lineage: Eukaryota > Metazoa > Chordata > Amphibia > Anura > Ranidae > Lithobates > Lithobates sylvaticus. The sequence continues at coordinate 119,267,683 of CM053028.1, read as the reverse complement.
TGTAAACTACAATTGGACCATGTCATATCTCGTAGCATCTTTTTTGTTTTGTCTAAACAAGTGCTCTTTCTAGTGTGGGTCTGTGCCTAAAAACTAAAACTGAATATTGCAGCCTACCAGTCCTTAGATGTCATGGTTGAATTCGTTTTTTAGGACTTTTTCCTAGATTTTTCACCTGGCAATGCTGTAAATAACAATGTCCCAATATATCTATGCTTACTGTCTCCGACTGTATCTAGCAGGATACCAGTGGTCGCTGTGATTGGTTCTTTACCTTGATCTGTTGTGATCAGCTGTGTCTGAAGGACACAGCTGATCACAAAGCACGCCGCAACAGGCGCGATCACAGGAGGACGTCATATGATGCCCTACCAGAACTGGCCAACCATGCTGTAGCTGTCATTTTGATATAGCGTGGTCGGCAAGTGGTTAATGACTTCTTACACCAATTCAACTTACCAAATGACTCATTACATAGCTGTTTATGCTGTAACTTCCAATCCATCAATTGATGTACTCTGCTACAGTAATTGACTTTATGACATTTGGAGCATGTTTTTGGTCCCAAGCAGCCGCACACTCTGCAGAGACGAAGGCCACACTTCAGCTGGAAGCTTATGGAGACTTTACTTGCAGGTGGAGGGGAATCAGGCGGTGGGCCATAGGAATAAGTATCATTTTTCCGAGGGAGTTGGTTCCTAAAAACTAAAAAGAGAAATCTGGTTTAGACACATCTCATACAATTCACGCTTGTGTTCCTGGCAGCTAACGAACTGTCCTGGACCACACTGTCTCTAAGCCGAAGTACACAGGAGTGTACCTCTACTTTGCCCATTCAATGTCACAGGCTCAGTTAAAAGCTTGTCCAGTCCATTGCTCATAACTAACCTCTTCACACTGCCCCGTTTTTTATTTTCTAACTAAAATTAATAAAAAAAATAAAGTGTGTGTGTGTGTGTGTGTGTGTGTGTGTGTGTGTGTGTGTGTGTGTGTGTTTTTCATTGATTTTCCCCTCTAAACAGTGCTAACTTCTGATTGGCGATAACTATGCTCAGTAGTAACAGTAAGTTGCCTACTTTTTTCCATTGTGTTGGTGTGAACTGAACTATAGGACATACGGACAAACTGCCCAACATACAGTGTGAATGGGCGCTTCTGGGTATAAAATTGCGGGTGTATTTTCACATCTGGGATAGACAGCTTCTGTGTACAGCCTGTCATAGTAATGAATAGCCTTATACAGGTTTATGCCGCTACACACATACAAACCTGCACATGCTTAAAGTGGAAGTAAACTTTGGCCTACAGGTAAGCCTAGATTAAGGCATTACCTGTAGGTCCAATAAATATCTCCTAAACCTACATGGTTTAGGAGATATTTAGCGATGAAAAGACAGCGGCGCGCAGGCGCACGGAGGATGCCGAGATCACGGCAATATGCCGATCTCGTGTGCATGCGCGGGAGTGACGTCATCGCCGCTCCAGCGAATGATAGCGCTGGAGCGGCGAGACCCGGAAGTCACTCCAGCCCTGGATGGCAGCGAAGAAGATCGAGGATAAGGACCGCTTCGGGGGCTTCGTTTTCAGGTAAGTCTTTCATAATGAGCTAGTATGCTATGCACCGATAGTATCGTGCCGAGTATTTGCCCCAGTACTTGTACTCAGGCAAATGCTCCAATGCTTAATCCGATACCTGAATAGTCAGGCGATTGGAGCAGTGCTGGGGAGGAGTTACAATCACAGATCTCCCTGTACAGATTTCAATAAAGCATCTGACAGCCTCTTCTCCTCTGTAGGGGGGATGGGACTGACTAGGAGAGAGCAAGATCAGTGTTCATACTTAGTATGAACACACGATCTGTCTACTCCTCTGAGAGAACCGGGATTTGTGCGTGTACACACACACACACACACACACACACATTCTGTAACGAGCAATCGTGGGTGCCCGCCGGTCATCGCACCTGCCGGGCACGCGCCAACGGAGGCACCTTAAAGAGCCAACGTACAGCTACGACGGCTCGCGCAGGGGAGCCAACCTGCCACAGTATAACTGCGGAGGCTGGTCCGGAAGCGGTTAAAATAGAACTATGAGCAAAACTTTTTTTGGGGGGGGGGGGGGTGGGGGATAAAGTAAGGGAGGGCTATAACCCATCAGTTATTTTCTTGCCATCTGTGTCGCATTGGAGCGATCTTCATTTCCCATCCCATAGCCAAAACAGGAAGTGAGAGGAAATCCCACCAACATAAGGGAATCCCAGGTTGTCACCAGAACTAGTATCCCCATTGAAAGATTTTCCTGCTGTTCTGGTGACAAATGAAAAATATGGGGAGTCTTTCACTTTGGTGATAACTAGGGATGAACTCAGGCATATATACCCTAGTCTGTACCCAGCTTCCACTAGGAAGCAGTCACCCGTACTGTGCCAATCATAAAGCGGCAAAGCATTCTCCACACTGCGCATATATGTGCAGGGAATGTTTAGGATTAACAGTACAGATAAAGGCTCCCTGGCAGAGTTGCTTAGGTGGAGTTGGACTAGGATCTGAATGCATGAGCTCATCCCTAACAGTAACAGTGGACAGGACACATACATTTTTCCCACGACTTGGGATACGCTATAACTCATATTTTATCATTTCAATATGTTTAAGATTTTTTTATTATATTTTTATACCTTTGAAGAAGGCTGCTGTCAAAAGAAGGGAGTATTGAAATAATTCCCCCATTTTCCTCATGTATGGAGACTTTTGGAACACCCTGCAGAGAGGGAGGATCTCCCTAATGGGGACACAGACAGCAATAAAACCTAATAGTTGTTCTAATCCCCCCCCCCCCCCCAGGCAGGGGGGGGGGGGGCTTCCGCCTGCTGTAATTGTTTGCAGGGAATAAAATCCACCTCTTCCCCTAGTAAAAAGCAGCGCACATCACTAAAACACTGGCTAGGCACACAGTGAACCCTTTGATCGCTCTAGACCAGGCGTGTCCAACCTATTCAACAGAAAGGGCCACTTAAGCGACTTGGTAACCAGTCGTGGGCCACAATGAGCAGAGCAGGCGTATGACAGGTCTGTGTCCACTCTGCATATGCAAAGCTCCCCTTCAGGTTTTTATTTTTTTTGCGAATTGGATTAATCCCGCGGTTTACCCACACTGCAAGTGCAGTGCAGCTGTGGCTTTCCTGTGGGTTACTTGCACTTTGCCATAGACTTCTATTATATCCTGCAGGTGTGGTGCACTTCAGAAAGTGCACCAAACCCACATGTAATAACAGAAGTCTATGGCTCAGTGCAGGTAACCAGTTTAAAAGCAGCCCAGTAACCACAGCAGAACAGATATGCCCATATACACACACTGCGATTTTACTAATAAACTTACCTTTTAATACCTTAACTTTACCTCTACTGCTGGCTTCATTCACAACACTGATACTCTGAGATGGTGGGTCGGCAACCTGCGATCTGGGCTTGCCAACTAGCAATGCCAGAGCAGGAGGTCGCGGGCCACATGAGAGGGCTCCGCGGGCCAGATGTGGCCCCCGGGCCACTGGTTGGGCACCCCTGCACTAGACTGATGCCAACCTACGCCCAACCACTGACATCCACCTAACCCCAACCACTGACACTCCAAACTGACACCCATTTATGCCCAACCACAGACACCCTAAGCTGAAAGACATCTACCCCCAACCACTGACATCTCAAAATTAAAACCCACCTATCCCCAAGCATTGACACCCACCTACCCTCAACCACGGATACCCCATATTGACACCTATCTACACCCGACTACTGATACCCCAAATTGACATCCAACCACTGACACCCCAAACTGAAACCCACCTACCCCAAACTACTGACACCGCAAACTGAAACCCACCTACCCCAAACTACTGACACCGCAAACTAAAACCCACCTACCCCAAACTACTGACACCCACTTTCTCCCAACCACTGACACACCAAACTGAAACCAACCTACCCCCCAACCACTGAAAACACAAACTGAAACCCAGTTTGTGTCACTGTAGATACAAAGAACACATTTGTCAGTGCGATTTGTCCCATTTATTACAATGTGTAAATGATATGCTTGGAACAAAAGATGGTAAAGTTATTTGCAAATAAAATAACAGCATTTACAATGTGTATGTTTAGTACAATGCTACAAAACAAAAAAGGCAAATTTAACAAAAATGTAAAAAGTTTGTATATGAACAACTGTAAGAAAAAAAATAAAAATAAAAAATGGAGAAAACTACTAGCAGAGAAAAAGAGGTGGCGGTGCCTCCTCTCTCCAGCCACCCCCCTCTGTGTAAAATGGATAGATTCATGCATCGCATCATGAATCTATCCATGGCCGCCGCCACCCCCTATTCAGGTGTCCGGACACTTTTCGGACAAAGCATTGCACTCGCAGTTCATCTAGGTGTGTTAGGAAAGCGAATATTCATTCGCTTTCCTAACACTGAACACATCATATAAGTGCCGGGCAGACAGGGAGCAGGCGGCGGGGGCACAGTGGCAGCATTTGATGGGGCACAGTGAGGCTGCAATTGAGGGTTTTTTTTCCCAGAAATTTTTCATTTGTTAGCGCCCCCTCAAAATATTTGGAGCACCAGCCGCCACTGGGTGGAAGGGCCCCCCTCCCACCACGTTTCGGTCATCTCCGGCGCTTACCGGAGCCATCGGTAGCGTCGGAAACAAATCGGGTCCTCTCCCCTCACAGGCTGGTGAGGAGATATGAAGACAGATTTCAGCCGGTCATACTGGCAGTGTGTTCAGATAAAGCTGTGACAACGACAGAACTGGAGAGAAGAGTGTTTATAGGATATAAAGTGGACCCGTCAGTACATCTGTCTGCAGGAATAAATTCCTGAAGTGTCACAATAGACAGCAACAGGAACCTGACAGGGGGACTAAGTAAAAATATAGAAACGTTTTGCTTTCAGATACACAGTATCTGGCGAGTCCCATCTCACCAGAGTCCCCCCACCCAGGTCCCTCGCTGATGTTGGTCCTCTTTTACTGGGCAGCCAGAAGAGATTGTCATGGTTACGCAGGCAGTGCCATGGACACCCCAAAGAAGGACCCCAGCAGGCAGTGCCCTGGACACCTGCATTTAGTTAGTAAACAAGTCAAAGGCCCCAGCTTATGACATCACAGGTCTGTGGGCTATAAATTAGCCTGCAACTGCTCAGTTCTTCAGAGTGATCACCAAGTAGTGGTGGTGCTCAGTGCCTCCTCTGCCTGGCTGCAATTTACATTTACACTCTGCATAATGCCTCTGTGTGCAATGGGAGGACGCCTCTGATTGCATATAAACGCAGATGCAGATTATTATATTATAATTCATTTATCATACCATTTAATGATAAATTCGATATTATAGTGTAAATGTAGCACACTGCTATCCCGTCTGTGTGCCTGGTCTCGACTGTAACGAGGGGGAGGATGGTAAGACCCCTGTTATGGAGGATAGATAGCTGGGGCCATCGGGGTAGAGGTGGCACTTTTTTTATTTTATTTCACGTGAAAATGGTAAGTTGTCCTGGGTCAGAGAAAAAACAAACACACAGGTAAGCTTTATACAAGAAAAAAAATAAATAAATAAAAAAATTAAAAAAAAATTGCATTATTTCATTGATGTGAGTCTTCAATAAAAACCTATGTACAAGAAAGGCAGCACAATGCATCAAAAACACATACAAAAAAGTATGGGACCCCAGATGTCCTGAATTGAGAAAAAAGACAACACAGGTAAGCTTAACAAAAATGCAGCAGAATGCATTAAAAACGCATGGAAAACATATGGGAACCCAGATGTCTTGAATTAAGAAAAACACACAGGTAAGTTTAAAAAAAAAAAAAAAATGCAGCGAAACGTATCAAAAATGCATGCAGAATGTATGGGACCCCAGATGTCCTGAACTGAGAAAAACGCACAGGTAAGCTTAAAAACGCATTAATTACTATGCGCGGCTGTGTATCCTGGGAAGCAGAAAGTAGCAGTCGCTGAATGGAGAGTATGTGGGAGGAGCTGGGAACCTTACCTTTATAGCACCGTCTCTCCGCCCCCTGATGACACTGGGGGTCCCGGCAGCAGAAGATAAAGACGGACCGGTGGAAGCTGCCCGTACACGGGGCGTACACCTGTAATAAGAAGGCCAGGGGCTTCCCACACAGTCCGCACTGCACAGCCTCGGGCTCCGGGACCCCCGCCTCACCCAACCACGCCGGCCGGCCTCCCACCTTACTGGGGAACTGCGGGCTGCGTAACCGCCATGGTTCCACCTCCTGAACGAAACCCAGTTCCATGATTTTGACAGAAGCTGCCATCACCCGCACCACTAATAACTACCACGTGTGGGGGGCGGGAGACGGCAGCAGGCTACGCAGAGCACGCGCGGCTCGCTCGGGGCATGCGCTGTAGAGAATCTAACGAAGCATAGTCCGCCATGTTTACTGATGGCGCAGAAAAGGCGTGGTGTTTTGTCGACCCGTCAGAATGTGTAACGGAAGTGACGTTCTGTCGCTGCCATTTTGCTACACCTTGCACTCCTCCACAGTGAGAAGGGTGAAAGCGGACATGTTGCACCCACCGAAGTTTTGCATTTTTACAGTGAGTTTATATAGTGAAATACAGTAGTTAGATTTTGTGTACTTTACACATCTGTAATTACAGTCCATCTTTTATTGTTTTTATGTTACAAGATCAAAATAAACACTTTTCAAAAAAAGAAATACAGTAGTTAGAACTCGTCTGGTTAGATGCCAAATCTATCAAACAGAAAAATAAGCAGTATGGTAAAAAATGCATAGCTAACCTGTATTGAAATTTAGTAGTATGTATGTCGACCTTCTCCAGGGGCTGGGGATCAACTGGCGATTCCCAGCACCGCAGAAGTTTTATAGCCATGCCAATTAGGCATAGTTAATTGCAGGTGGTAGGGGGAAGACCTCACATCTCCGTCGCCAGGCACACATACCGCATGGCGCTGCGCGTGGCTTCCTTGGCATTCCGGAAGGCCAGAAGCCCCAACCACTGACGTCACTTCCGCCGCAACATTGAGACAAAGTGCCGTCACAAACGGTGCATGCGAGGGAACACAATATGTCCGGAAGTGATCCGGGACACCGCCGGCAGGGGAAAAGCTCCATCTTGTGAGTGGAAAAAATATCTCACCCACTTAACCACTTGCCTACCGGGCCTATTTTGGCCTATTTTCCTTCATGTAAACATCATCATTTTTTTGCTAGAAAATTACTCAGAACCCCCAAACATTGAGTACGTTTTTTTAGCAGACACCCTAGGGAATAAAATGGCGGTCATTGCAACTTTTTATCTCACACGGTATTTGCGCAATAATTTTTCAAACGCCTTTTTTTGGGAAAAAAAACAGTTTCATGAATTAAAAAATAAGAAAACAGTAAAGTTAGCCCAATTTTTTTATATAATATGAAAGATGATGTTACGCCGAGTAAATAGATACCAAACATGTCACGCTTTAAAATTGCGCACAACCGTGGAATGGCGCCAAACTTCGGTACTTAATAATCTCCATAGGCGACGCTTTAATATTTTTTACTGGTTACCAGTTTAGAGTTACGGAGGAGGTCTAGTGCTAGAATTGTTGCACGCGCTCTAACGCACGCGGCGATACCTCACATGTGTGGTTTGAGCGGCGTTTACATATGCGGGCGGGACTTGCGTGTGCGTTAGCTTCTGATCGCGAGCTACAGGGGACAGGGGCGTTTTAATATTTTTTTTTTTATTTATTTTTTTTTATTTTACTTAATTTTTTTTATTTTTACACTTTTTTTAAAAAAAAAAAAAATTTTGGATCACTTTTATTCCTATTACAAGGAATGTAAACATCCCTTGTAATAGGAATGTATGTGACAGGTCCTCTTTATGGAGAGATGTGGGGTCAATAAGACCCCACATCTCTCCTCCAGGCTGGAAAGCATGAGATCGGTAAAAAATGTTTTACCGATCTCATGCTGATCGCGGCTTTGTTTACATCCGGGTACCGGGCGTGACGTCATAACGTCGCGCCCGGACCTCCGACGGTCATAGAGATGACTGGTGACCATCTGGTCACCGGAAATCTCTATGCTCGTCATCCGGCGGCGAGCGATTCTTTCTCCGGGCCCCCGATGGCACGGGAGAGCCCGGAGAAGCACCGGATGGCGGCGGGAGGGGGGGGGACGTCCCCTCCCGCTGCCTATAAGAACGATCAGGCGGCGGAACTGCCGCTATGATCGTTCTTATGGTGCACAGAATCGCCGGCCGGAAAAAATGATATCTGAATGATGCCAATAGCTGCACGCATCATTCAGATATCACCACTTAAAGTCAAGGACGTCATATGACGTCCTTGGTCGGCAAGTGGTTAAGGAGAATATGTGGGGCGGTGGACATGGAAAAAGGAGCCAGACACATGAGAGGCGCGGAAGTCTGAAAGGCCAAAAAGGTGAAAAAAGAAGAAACAAAGCAATTTATTCAAATTATTTACTGTGCTTAGACATTTTTAATTTTACATATTTTTAATATGACTGCACTAACCATAGATAGATTACCTCCGCTTGGACAGTCAAGGAGTTACATTTTTAACTTAACTATATCGTAATGAATTAATTAAAACATTTGAAAAGAGCAGTGTATTATATTGAGGCTGTTTTATCATAAATAGAAATTCAGTTATAATAAAATAAAATAAAAAATGAGGGACTACAATCGACATTTCTATGTCATGGTTGTAGTCATGAGCTTTCACTGTGCTTTGTGAAGCCTTTCAAGAAAGGTGCAAAGCAAATCGAATCATTCAGACCTGGAGGCACATTGGCCCGAAATCTGAAGATCCACCTTTGCTCAAGCTGGAGTAAGATCTTATTCCAGTCACCTCCTCGTTCTGGGATGTGAACACGTTCCAATGCCATAAAAGAGACTTTGGGTACTTTGTGTTCAATTGCAGTATGTCTTCCTGCCGGGAGATGACGATTGCCAATCTCCATACTGTATATGTGTTGAGATATACAGCATCCGAATTCCTGTTTTGTCTTGCCGACATAAAATGCACCGCATTCACATGCCATTAGATACACTACTCCTCGAGTTTGACAGTTTATGAAATGTGAAAATTTTAATATTTCACCATTCGGGATATGGGAGATCTTTTCCTTACATATGAGAGGACTAAAGGAACAGTGTCCACATGGAAAACAACCAAAAATTGGACAGTGTTTCTTTCGTTGTTGTTCACTTTTGAATTCGCTCTGAACGAGTTTGTCCTTTAGGGATGTAGCTCGTTTGTAAGTTATTGAGGGGGAATTGATCACAAATGAGTTTACTCTTGGATCATCTGTGTTTTCGGACTATTTTTCTAATTTCATTTGTATAGCACTGATTGCTGTATAAATGACAATGGTCCCAAAAATGTGTCAAAAATGTCAGACGTGTCCGCCATAATGTCGCAGTCACAATAAAAATCGCAGATCGCCGCCATTACTATTAAAAAATATATATTAATAAAAATGGCATAAAACTATCCCCTATCAGAACAACTATACAGAAATTTACAAACTACCTAATTCCAAATGACCCGGCATTTCCTTTTTTTTTTTTTACTTTATTGAAATATCAAAACGGAAAATTTATATCAAATACTTAGTGATTTTCCTTTCCTGATAGGCTCCATGACAGCATACGTGTGGGTTGACCCCGCCTCCATAACTACCCAATAGGACCCCTCCCTATAAATTTCAGCTGTGAGCACCTAGCCATGTTTCGTAACTAGCCTACTCCAAGCATTGGGAGGGACTCCTGCTGCCATGGAGCCTATCAGTAAAGGAAAAGTAAGTATTTGATATAAATTTTCTGTTTTCCTGACAGGTTCCATGGCAGCATACGTGTGGGAAATAACTCGCCAAACACACCCGGGTGGGCACAATGCTGAGCAAAGAAAATAAATTCATTTAATACTGTCAACTGACAGCACTTTTAAACCAAAATTAACAGATGACCAAGTGGCTGGTTCAACACAAAAGTATTAATAGATGACCAGGAAGCCGCTCTACATATAACTTCAGGCGCGACGTTGACGAGAAGCCACCCAGGAAGTTGAGATACTCCGCGTTGAGTGTGCGGTCACTGCCTCTGGAGGAGCCAAGCCCTTCGCTTTATAGGCCTTTTGAATGGTCTGAACTATCCAAGCAGAAATGGATCTGATTGAAGCCCGTTTTCCTTTATTTTTCCCATGTAGAAGAATGAAAAGGAACTCCGTTTGTCTAAATGATTCCGTAGCTTCCAGATATTGACTCAGGGTATGTCCCACATCGTGAGGATGGACATCCTGACCCTCTGTTGCCTCAAAGGTAGGCAACACAATTTCTTGATTTTCATGAAAAATAGATGTTACTTTAGGGTTTGAGCCCGGCATGGGAATTAATACTGCTCTGTCTGGGAAAAAGGTCAGGAACGGTTCCTTGGAACCTAGGTTTATGATCTCAGACACTCTTTTAGCTGACGTTACTGCCACCAGGAATACGGTCTTGAGCGTAAGATCTTTGATTGATAGAGGTTTGTCAGGATCTGTTCCAAGTGTGGAAAGGAACTCTAGAACAAGAGGAAGATCCCACTTAGGAAACCTTGGCTTTTTTTGGGGTCTAAGTCTGATAGCACCCTTGAAGAACTGACGAATCAGGGGGTGATTAGCCCATGAAATTCCTGTAAACGCCGAGATGGCTGATATTTGTACACGAAGAGAGCTTACTGCTAGAGGTAAATCTATACCTGACTGCAGAAAACTAAGGATATCCTGGACCTCTGGAGAACCACACGGATTAGGCCTAGAAGACATGTGTTCCGAAAACTTGGACCAAATCCTTTTGTAGACTCTATTTGTGCTCTTCCTTCTGGCATTAAGAAGAGTCGGAATGGCCTTTTTAGGACAACCTAAGGCTTCAAGCCTTCCCCTATCAAGAACCAAACCCTGAGGTGTAGTTGAGCTGGACATGGATGCAGGGTTGAGCCTTGGGACAGAAGATCCGGCCTGAGAGGCAGCGGAATTGAGTCCCGATAACTGAGGAGAGTTAAGAGGGGAAACCATGGCCTGTTGGGCCAGAACGGTATTACTGCCATGATCTCCACCTCCTCTGTTCTGAGCCTGCGGAGAAACTGGAGTATCACAGGTACTGGAGGGAAGGCGTATGCCTTGCTGAACCTCAAACTGTCTGTGAGGGCATCTATCCCATAGGCTTGTGGATCCCGGAACCTTGAGTAATACTTGGTCAGCTTGTAATTGCATAGGGATGCAAAGAGATCCACTTCTGGAGACACTCCCAGAGTTAGGAGCCATTTGAACACCTCTTTGTGTAGGGACCACTCGTTGTTGTTCATTTGAACACGAGATAGAAAATCTGCCTGTACATTCTGAATCCCTGGAATGTAGACTGCCGAAATGTTGGATAAATTCTTCTGAGCCAAATTCATGATTGGCTCCACCTCTCGTAGGAGAGACCAGCTGCGAGTTCCACCTTGCTTCCTTATGTAAGCCACTGCGGTTGTATTGTCCAACCGGAGCATCACTGAGGAGTTCTCTATCAGATGGCGGAAGGACTTGAGTGCCTGATAGGCTGCCTGCAGTTCCAATATATTGGACACAATCCTTTGAGATGGTGAGCTCCATCTGCCCTGAGCCACTTCTGATAGGCAATGAGCGCCCCAGCCCCAATTGCTGGCATGTGAAGTTATTGTAACCCATGTGATGGGAAGAATCGAATGGCAGTTTCCATTCCATCTCTCATGGATGGAGTGAGAAGGATTTGCTGATTCTCGCTGGGAGAATCCCATTGTTGGAGAAACCCTTTCTGGAATTGGCGAGTGTACCATTGCGCCCACTTCACCATGGGAATGGTGGCTGCCATGGTGCCAATCACCTTCAGACATTGAAGAGCTGTCAGATAAGATGAAGAGAGGGTTGAGCGGATCCTGTCCCGGATCACCACAATCTTCTCCTCGGGCAACGAGATGGTTCCCTTTACTGTGTTGAAATGTGCACCCAGAAATACTAGAGACTGAGTTGGATTCAGGTGACTTTTCTCCAAATTCAGGAGCCATCCGAACTCTTGAAGGGGGGAAATTACTAGACTTCTGTGTTCTAGAAGTTGAACCTTGTCCTGAGCTAAAAGGAGGAGGTCATCTAAATAGTGGTGAACTCCTTTGACAACAGCTAGCAGAACCTTGGAGAACACCCGAGGTGATGTTGTGAGACCAAATGGAAGGCAGGTAAACTGTAAATGTCGATCGCCTACTGCGAAGCGAAGGAACTTTTGGACGTCTGTTGCCACTGGAACGTGAAAATAGGCATTCTTCAAGCCTATTGATACCAACCAGTCCCCTGGCTGGACCGACTGTTGGATCGTTAATAGTGATTCCATTTTAAATCTTTCCTTTCGCATAAACCGGTTGAGATGAGTCAAGTCTATGACCGGCCTCCATGTGCCGTTCTTTTTCTGCACCAAGAATAGAGGGGAATACATGCCTTCGCCTTGATCGCCATCTGGAACAGAAATGGCTGCGCCTTGCGCCAACAAAGAGCTTATGTAATCTAAAAGAACTTATTTCTTCTCCTCTGAACTTGGCAGATTGGTTGGTATAAATCTTAGTCTGGGAGTGCTGTTGAACACACACGGAGACCGTTTTTATGGTCCAAAAATCCCGAATTGAGGCCGCCCAAACATGCCGGAAGTGGAGAAGGCGAGCCCCCACCTGACATGCTTGAGTGGGCCCAATTTCAAAAGGACTTAGTGGAGTCCTGGTTACCAGAGGAAGCCCCTTTTGTGGGCTTTTTAGAAGAGGACTGCCTGGATTTCCATGATCTTGAAAATTCACAACCAGGCCTATAGCTGCATGCTTCCCTTGCACGATCGGAATTCTGTGTTCTTGAAAAATTGCGTTTCTGGTTCTGTAAACGCCTATCCTGGGGGAGGAACCTCGACTTACCACCCGTGGCCCGGGTTATGGCGCTATGAAGCTTGTTGCCAAAGAGGGAAGAGCCACAAAGCCCGACGGGCGGTGACCGCTGACAACATCACCCGGGCCACTAGGCGAATAACGTCAATAGAGACCTCCCCTACTTCTTCAGAGATACCTCTAAGAGACTCATTCACATTATGTGACCATGCCTCTAAGGCTTTAGTTTGCAAACTGTGCCTGCTGTCAAATAAATCTGTTTTAGGTCGGAATCAATCCGTCTCTCGAGCGGATCTTTAAATGAGACCGTATCTTCCAGGGGTAGAGTTACATACCTCACAAGTCTCATTAATGCAGCATCCACCAAGGGGGCTGACTCAAGGTGCTTAACCTCTTCTTCCTTGAAAGGGTAAAGTTTTGAGATCTTAGATTGCATAGAACTTCTTCTGTCCATCTTGCCCCATTCTTCAGAAATTATGGCTCCAACTTCAGTGAGAAACGGAAAGTATTGGCGCTCCTTACTGAGCTGTTTGAAAAATTTTCTCTGTTTAGGAGGAGAAATTACTGGCTCTTCCCAATTCAAAGCGTCTTTAACAGCTTTAACCAGAGAAGGAACCAGGGCGTATTCAAAGCCCATCCCAGGATCACCTGTTTTTGACCCGCTATCTGAAGGGGGAGCTGACTGGTGACTAGGTTGTGAAGACTCCCATGTCTCCTGGACTTGTCCTTCCCCTGACAGGGGAATCAGTGGATCTGGAGATGAATCACGAGGCTTTCCAGCTTCTCTTTCTTGTAGCGACTCCTTTACGACTCGCATAATCAATGTTTCCAGGTGTTGGTCTGCACCTTCTCTCACATTAGCTGCTTTAGAGAAACAGCGGTCACAGAGAGACTTGCTGGCAGGAACTGGGGCCCTGCATCCCCAACATGATCTCTCCGGGCCCCTACTGTGAGATGAGGGGGGTGAGGAGAGCCTCTACCATGGTCCTTGGACTTAGAGGAGGAACCATGATGTCTAGAACCAGAGGAGGAATGCCGGTGGTGTGATTTAGAAGACCTGCTCCTTCTGCGGGAACTACTTTTCCATTGGTCAGACCTAGAAGGGCTAAGAAAAGAGGGAAAGACAGAAATAGAGAGAGAAAACAGGCACAAAGTCAGAAATAATGCCCATACTCCATTCTCTTCCCCCCAGCAGGCAGAATAAGGAAAAAATAAAATTTCCAAATCTTACCTGCTGCGAGAGGACTGGCCACCAGGAGGCAGTGAAGAATCCATGACAGATACCACATACACTGCAGGTGGATCATAGTATACATCAGGTACCATTACAGAAAAAAGACAAATTACAGACCCATCTGAACTTGCACTTACCTGGGGAAGGCTCTGCAGATGCTCAGGGAGGTTGCCGCTATGCCCACGATCGTTCCTGAGATCCGAAGGCAGACGTCATGGCGGCGCCAGGCCCGCGATCCTCGCGCGCATGCGCGAGACCAAGCCTCGCTTCCGTTCCGGGACCGCGCATGCACAGACCGCAGATGGAACCCGGAAGTGAGAGGGAGCAGCGGCTGGAACGCACAGGGAGCCAGCCGCTGCATAGGCAGGTGAAAAGGACATAGCAATTAGAAAAACAAACTACAAACAAAAACACTGCTGCCATGAAGGCGATCACTCACCACTACCACCTACGATCTATTCGGCCAAGACGTCCATCCACACACACCGGACTTTTAGGGCAGATAATGGCCACCTGCAGACTGCTAGGCAAACAGGCCAGTGCGCGCTTGTCATCCAATAGACATCCCAGCTCTTCAGTGCATACTCTGCAATACACTCCATACCCTGCTAACAGTCAAAGCTTATTGGAGGGACGTGACAAACATGTCGTTCGGCCGATCATGATCGTAGGATATCGTCTTCAGGTAGGAGAACCAAACATATGGTCCTACTGAGGAGGACAAAAAAGGAAAATGGCTAGGTGCTCACAGCTGAAATTTATAGGGAGGGGTCCTATTGGGTAGTTATAGAGGCGGGGTCAACCCACACGTATGCTGCCATGGAGCCTGTCAGGAAAGATACATTTCATTCCAGGCTTTGCAAGTTCATTTGCAAAAAAATAATAAATGTCCATTTTCTTTTGGTGCAAATAGTGTATATGTGCACTTAAAGAGGAAGTAAACTTCCCTCTAATGTTTGTACCCTATAGATAAGTGTGTAATTAGGCTTACCTATGGGTACTGTAAATATCTTCTAGACGTGCGCCATTTAGGAGATATTTACTGTATACTGTGCCAATGATGTCATCGGCGCATGCCCTCTGAAGGAACAGCCGCCCACGTCGTTTCTTCAGAGCCCTGTGCCGTGACCGGCGGCTCCCGCATGCATTGCATGGGAGTGACGTCACACGGCTCCGGCCAGTCACACAGCCGGAGTCCACGGACCCGGAATGAAGACAGGTGAAGATGGATGCTACCTCAGGCGGGGACAACTAGGGCTTTGTTTGCAGGTAAGTGTCACATAATATGCTAGTATGCGATGCATACTAGCACATTATGCCTTTACTTTGCAGGTTAGATATATTTTTCAAACGGTGCATCCCTAGGTGACATTTAGCTGCCACGGAACACAACGAACTATCCATGGCTAAACTGCCTTGTGAGTGTAGCCTTAAAGTGGTTGTAAACCCTCTGGGACCACTTTAACCTACAGGAAAGCCTAGATTAAGGCTTACATGTAGGTGCAAGGAATATCTCCTTAACCTACACGGTTATGGAGATATTTTACAAAAAACAGGCACCAATGTCTACGGCGCATGCGCACTGAGCATGCCGTTAGTGAAGGCTAACATGCCGTCACTGACGGCTCCCACGCGCATGTGCCGGAGTGACGTCATCGCTGCTCTGGCCACTCACAGCTCCCGAGCAGCAAAACACAGAAGAAAGATGGACGCTTCGTGGAACAGTGGACAGCGGTGACATCGCTGGCTCCTGTGTCATGTAAGTGACACATAATGGGCTGCTATGCGATGCATAGTAGCCCATTATGCTTTACCTTTGCAGGGAAACAAAGAAGAAGTAAACCCATCAGGGTTTACTTCCTCTTTAATGCTCGTATGAGATTTTGGTGATTAGTTTTATGTCTAATTGAATAACTTCTGGACCGCCCACTGTATATATATGTCGGTAAATTTACATTATATACCGTGGTTATGGCAGCAGATAGCTGCCATAACCCCGGTATATTTTTATACAGTGGGCGATCCTCTTTCAGATAAAAGTGGTCCTGGTGGCGAAAATTTTATGGGCAGCGGGAGAGGTGCCCCCGCCGATTCACAGTCGTTTTCCCCCGCTTACTGGAGACATAAGAAAGAAAAGATCTGACTGTCTGAATTGATGGGCAGGAAGTCGAGTGAGGACAAGCTGGCCCTCACTCGACTCTATGCCCTTGGAGGACCAGAGCGAAGTCAAATGTCACTTCGGCCTTCCGGCCATTAAAGGGCCCATTTTTATTTTCTGTGTTTATGTAAAATTTATTTAAATTTTTTAAGCTTTTAAGTGTAAATGAGAGAGCTGAGCTCTTTTTTGACCCCAAATTACATTAAAGAGGCCCTGTCCTGCTTATTTCTATTATAAGGGATGTTTACAATAGGAATACAAGTGATCCAAATTTTTTTTTTAAAGGGACATTGTAAAAATAGAAAAAATAAATAAATAAATAATTTAAAGCTCCCCATCCCTCCGAGCTCAAGCGCATAAGCGAACACATACGCAAGTCACGCTAACATATGTAAACGCTGTTCAAACCACACATGTGAGGTATCGGCGCAAGCGTTAGAACAAGAGCAACAATTCTAGCACTATACCTCCACTGTAACTCTAAACAGGTAACCTATAACAAACAAATAAAACGTTGCCTATGGAGATTTTTTTGTACCGTAGTTTGTCGCCATTCCACAAGTGTGCGCAATTTTAAAGCGTGACATGTTGGGTATAAATTTACTTGGCGTAACATCATCTTTCACAATATACAATATACAAAACTTTACTGTTTTCTTGTTTTTTTCTTCAAAAAAGTGTATTTTTCCCCCAAAAATTGCGTTTGTAAGACCGCTGCACAAATACAGTGTGGCATAAAGTATTGCATCGATCTCCATTTTATTCTCTAGGGTCTCTGCTAAAAAAATATATATATAAATATTGTGCATCGACAGTGCCATCATATAAATAAACACAAAACACTGATATCCTCTTGTGATGCCCTCTAGTGGATACTAGAGAAAGTGCTAGTGCGCTAAAAGTCCATATATCATGAAGTTAATAAAATAAAATAATAAAAGTGACAGGTGCTCTTCAAAAACTGTATTCGGTGCTTCTTAAAGGTGCCCCATAAGAAAAGCACTCACCTGAACCTCCCCCAGCTCGTATACCGGGATCGTGCGAGGAGCCTGTGGGACACAGTAGAACTGCCAGGACTACATACTTATGACGAGCATGACTCCCACTTATATCATGACAAGCTGAAAGGAGATTACTTTATGCCTTACACCGCAAACACGGAAGCAACCAGCTGAAGCAGGACCAGGTTTTCTGTGTGCTACACAGTGGCAAATACTGTGAAGGTGAAATAGCTCCGTGTGGGGTGAATGGTTCAGGTGAGTGCATTTCTTATGGGGCACCTTTAAGAAGCACCGAATACAGTTTTTGAAGAGCACCTGTCACTTTTATTATTTTATTTTATTAACTTCATGATATATGGACTTTTAGCACACTAACACTTTCTCTAGTATCCACTAGACGGCATCACGAGAGAATATCAGTGTTCTGTGTTTGTTTATATGATGGCACTGTCATTTATGCACGTTTTTTATATCTTTTAATATCAGACCAGATTGTTACATTAGAATCAAGGTTTTTTTGCATACAAGGATTGCACTAATTATTGGTCTGGCTGTTTGCACATCTGCATCCCAGCAGCGTTGCATTAAGCCCCATACACACGGTCGGACAATCCGCGGACCAGGTCCGTCGGATCATGTCCGTCGTACTTTGTCCGATGTTGGTTTTGCGTACACACGGTCGGACAAAGTTGTCGGAAAATCTGATCATTCTGAACGTGGTGACGTTTGTTGCCTACGACGGGACTACGTAGAGGCTAGTAGCCAATAGCTTTGGTCTTGTAATGTGATCTGACCATGCGTAGCACTTTGTCCGGTCGGACAACCGTACACACGATCGGGTTTGGTGTGATCGGACCGGGTTGACGGCAAATCTTTCCAGCAGGAGATAAGACTTTGTCCGTCGGACAAACCGACGAACACTGTCCGATGGTGCATACACACGGTCTGATTTTTCAACAACATTGTCCGATCGGACAGAATCCATGAAAAAGTCTGACCGTGTGTATGGGGCTTTAGACTGTTGCAACAGTACCCAGACCATTTGTATATTAAGATTGCACATTTATTGGTTTGGGTTTGAATCTCTTTGATATCATCTGCACAATTATTACATTAGGAAACAGATCCACTCAATAGGTTTATTTCAAATTTAGGGTCTCTTCACATGTCAGGGGTGTGAGACATTTCACCCTAGAACAGCGCCATTTCTACCCTTTTACTTTGTATTCATTCTATATTTCCACTTAGGTGGACATATTGGTAGAGGCAGCTGTTCTTCACCACTGTTTGCTTTCCATAAGCGCGGGATCTCATATATTTCTAAATATATTTTTTACACTATAAAAAAATATATATATATATATATATATTTTTTTTATAGTGTAAAAAATATATTTAGAAATATATATTATATATATTTTATATATATATATATATATATATATATATATATATATATATATATATATATATATAATGTTTGGGGGTTTTAAGTAATTTTCTAGCAAAAAAAAATGATTTAACCACTTCCCGACCGCCCCATGTACATATACGTCAACAGAATGGCACGTACAGGCAAAACCACGTACCTGTACGTGCCATTCTTCAGGCGGTTGGGGGGTCCGATCGGACCCCCCTCTGCCGGCGGGGACGGTCGGGATCGCTACAGGAGCGATCCGGGAAGAGGGGACGGCCAGTGGTTTCTGGTCACCCCCTCGCGATCGCTCCTGGCGAATCAGATTCTCCGTTGCCTGTGTAATTGTAAACACAGGCAACGGGAAGTGACGTCACGCTCCTCGTGTCGGTCTTTCTGACCGGGACGCCGAGCGGAGAAGACACACCAAGTAAGTGCACAACAGTACACTGACACCAGGACACTTAGGCACACAATCCACCCCCCTGTCACCCCCAGATCACCCCCTGCCCCCCCAGTCACAGTGTCACTGATTGCAGTGATCATTTATTTACTGATCACTGCATTTAGTGTCAGTTGTGACTGAAATAACTGTCAGGGCAGTTAGTTTTAGGCCCCTTTAGGTCTAAGGTAGCCCCCTACCCCCCCCCCAATAAAGGTTTAACCCCTTGATTGCGCCCTAGGTAACCCTTTCACCCCCTTTTGCCAGTGTCACTAAGCGATCGTTTTTCTGATCGCTGCATTAGTGTCACTGGTGTCGCTAGGTAGCCAGTTTTTTTTTAGGTAACCGCCAGGTTTATATAGGTTCATAAATAGGTTTATAGGCACTGATATCCTCTTGTGATGCCCTCTAGTGGATACTAGAGAACGTGCTAGTGCGCTAAAAGTCCATATATCATGAAGTTAACCACTTGCCGACCGCCCCCTGTATATATACGTCGGCAGAATGGCACGTACAGGCAGAACCACGTACCTGTACGTGCCATTCTTCCGGCGGGTGGGGTGTCCGATCGGAACCCCCTCCGCCGGCGGGGACGGTCGGCATCGCTTCAGGAGCGATCCGGGACGAGGGGACGGCCAGTGGTTTCTGGCCACCCCCTCGCGATCGCTCCTGGCGAATGAGAAGCTTCCCCTTCCTGTCTATTGTATAGACAGGAAGGCGGAAGTGATGTCACGCTCGGTGCGCCGGTCTATGTGACCGGAACGCCGAGCAGAGAACATGTAAAGGTTAGTGCACAAACAGTACACTGACACCAGTACACATAGGCACACAATCCACCCCCCTGTCACCCCCAGATCACCCCCCAGATCACCCCCTCCCCCCCCAGTCACAGTGTCACTAATTGCAGTGATCATTTATTTACTGATCACTGCATTTAGTGTCAGTGTGACTGTAATAACTGTCAGGGCAGTTAGTTTTAGGTCCTAGGTAGCCCCCTACCCCCCCCCCTAATAAAGGTTTAACTCCTTGATTGCCCCTAGTTAACCCCTTCACCCCCTTTTGCCAGTGTCACTAAGCGATCGTTTTTCTGATCGCTGCATTGTGTCGCTAGGTAACCATTTTTTTTTTATTTTAACCGCCATGTTTTATATAGGTTCATAAATAGTTTTATAGGTCAGGTACCCCCATATTACAACCTAAATAAAGGTTTTAACCCCCTGATTGCCCCTAGAGTTAACCCTTTCACCAGTAATCACCGTATAACTGTCGCTGGTTAGCCAGTTAGTTATTTTGTTATTTAGGTTCCCCGTCAGGTTTTTATATAGCGTCAGGTACCCCCATATATTACCTAATAAAGGTTTAACCCCCTGATTGCCCCTAGTTAACCCTTTCACCCCCTTTTGCCAGTGTCACTAAGCGATCGTTTTTCTGATCGCTGCATTAGTGTCGCTAGGTAACCAGTTTTTTTTTAGGTTAACCGCCATGTTTATATAGGTTCATAAATAGGTTTATAGGTCAGGTACCCCCATATTACAACCTAAATAAAGGTTTTAACCCCCTGATTGCCCCTAGAGTTAACCCTTTCACCAGTGATCACCGTATAAAATGTCACTGGTGACGCTGGTTAGCCAGTTAGTTATTTCGTTATTTAGGTTCCCCGTCAGGTTTTTATATAGCGTCAGGTACCCCCATATATTACCTAATAAAGGTTTAACCCCCTGATTGCCCCTAGTTAACCCTTTCACCCCCTTTTGCCAGTGTCACTAAGCGATTGTTTTTCTGATCGCTGCATTAGTGTCACTGGTGCCGCTAGGTAGCCAGTTTTTTTTTTGTATTACTGTTACGGGTGACGCTGGTTAGTTAGCTTGTTTTTTATACTGTCAGGGCACCCGCCATTTATTACCCAATAACGGTTTTAACCCCCTGATCGCCCGGCGGGTGATATCAATTAGGTTTTAGGGTCAAATAAGGTCTGCGTCGCCCCAGGTTAGTGCCAGTACCGCAAACACCCACGCGCAAAGCATACACCTCCCTTAGTGGTATAGTATCTGAACAGATCAATATCTGATCTGATCAGATCTATACTAGCGTCCCAGCAGTTTAGGGTTCCAAAAAAACGCATTGTTAGCGGGATCAGCCCAGATACCTGCTAGCACCTGCGTTTTCCCCCTCCGCCCAGCCCAGCCCAGCCCACCCAAGTGCAGTATCGATCGATCACTGTCACTTACAAAACACTAAGCACACATAACTGCAGTGTTCGCAGAGTCAGGCCTGATCCCTGCGATCGCTAACATTTTTTTTGTGGTAGCGTTTTGATTCAGTCGCTAACAGTCAGGAGCTTTTTTACCTGTGAATCTCAAAAAAATAAAAAAAACAAAAATAGTTGTCGTTTTATTGTTCTCTCTCTCACTCTATTCTCTCTCTATTGTTGCTCTTTTTTTACTCCATTCTATTCTGCAATGTTTTATTATGTTTTATCATGCTTGCTTTTCAGGTATGTAATTTTGTTTACTGTGTTTTAGTGTTAAGCATTTTTTTGTTTTCAGGTGCGCCATTCAGTTGCAGCGCGGATTTATTTATCTTGACAGCAACAGCGTTTGCTCCCACGATACATAAAGCCGCGACTCCAACGCTGTAGGAGGTGATTTCACCACCACAGTTAAAAAAAAGAGCATATGTGCCGAAGCAGGGGGGCAGCAGGGGGGGGTGGAGGAGCGATTGGCTCCTAATGCCACGTACATACGGTCGAAATTCCGACCGTGTGTACACGGCATAACTTTTGCGGGAGGATGCCCCCATGCATCGGCATATATAAATGGTGCATGTATGCCCATCATTAGAAGTGGGTGGATGAAGGGAGGTATTCTAATGGTGGGCATACCCACCAATCAATCTCTTTTTTTCGTTCAGCCAAGAGGCTGCATGAAAAAAAAAAAGATTACAATATATGTCCAGTATGTTGCTGGACTTTGAATGGTTATACCAGAATGATGCCTGCAGGTTTAGGTATCATCTTGGTATCATTCTTTTCAGCCAGTGATCGGCGTTCATGTAAAAGCAATTCTAGCGGGTAATTAGCCTCTAGACTGCTTTTACAAGCAGTGGGAGGGAATGTCCCCCCTCCCGGATATAAACCGCGCCATTGGGAAATTGGGAAAGCATTTTATCACACCAATCTTGGTGTGGTCAGATGCTTTGAGGGCAGAGGAAAGATCTAGGGTCTAATAGACCCCAATTTTTTCAAAAAAAGAGTACCTGTCACTGCCTATTGCTATCATAGGGGATATTTACATTCCCTGAGATAACAATAAAAATCATAACAAAGAAAAAAAATGGAAGGAACAGTTTAAAAATAGAATAAAAAAGCTAAATAAATAAAAAAAAAACTAAAAAAAAAAAAAAAAGCACCCCTGCCCCCCCTTCTCTTGCGCAAAGGCGTACACAAGCGTTGGTCTGGCGTCATATGTAAACAGCAATTGCACCATGCATGTGAGGTATCACCGCGAAGGTCAGATCGAGGGCAGTAATTTTAGCAGTAGACCTCCTCCGTGAATCTAATGTGGTATCATGTAAAGGCTTTTAAAGGCTTTTAAAAATGTATGTAGTTTGTCGCCACTGCGTGTTTGTGCGCAATTTTAAAGCATGTCGTGTTTGGTATCCATGTACTCGGCCTAAGATCATATTTTTTATTTCATCAAAAATTTGAGCAATATAGTGTGTTTTAGTGCATTAAAATAAAAAAAAGTGTATTTTTTCCACAAAAAATGCGTTTGAAAAATCGCTGCGCAAATACTGTGTGGAAAAAAAAAAATGCAACACCCACCATTTTAATCTGTAGGGCCTTTGCTTTAACAATATATATAGTGTTTGGGGGTTCAACGTAATTTTCTTGCAAAAAAAAAATATGTTTTCATGTAAACAAAAAGTGTCAGAAAGGGCTTTATCTTCAAGTGGTTAGAAGAGTGGGTGACGTGTGACATAGGCTTCTAAATGTTGTGCATAAAATGCCAGGACAGTTCAAACCCCCCCCAAATGACCCCATTTTGGAAAGTAGACACCCCAAGCTATTTGCTGAGAGCAATGTTGAGCCCGTTAAATATTTTTTTTTTTTGTCCCAAGAGATTGAATAATGAAAAAAAAAAAAATATATATATATATTTTTTTTACAAAAAGTTGTCACTAAATGATATATTGCTCAAACATGTCATGGGCATATGTGGAAATACACCCCAAAATACATTCTGTTGCTTCTCCTGAGTACGGGGATACCACATGTGTGGGACTTTTTGGGAGCCTAGCTGCGTACGGAACCCCAAAAACCAAGCACCGCCTTCAGGCTTTCTAAGGGAGTAATTTTTTTATTTCACTTCTCACTGCCAATCACAGTTTCGGAGGCCATGGAATGCCCAGATGGCATAAAACCCCCCAAAATGACCCCATTTTGGAAAGTAGACACCCCAAGCTATTTGCTGAGAGGTATTGTGAGTATTTTGCAGATGTCGGTTTTTGTCACAAAGTTTTGAAAATTGAAAAAAGAAAAAAAAAAAATTTTTTTTTTTCTTTACTTTCTTCATTTTCAAAAACAAATGAGAGCTGTAAAATACTCACCATGCCTCTCAACAAATAGCTTGGGGTGTCTACTTTCCAAAATGGGGTCATTTGGGGGGGTTTTGTGCTATTTTGGCATTTTATGGCCTTCGAAACTGTGATAGGTAGTGAGGAGTGAAATCAAAGATTTGCACCCTTAGAAATCCTGAAGGCGGTGCTTGGGTTTCGGGGCCCCGTACGCGGCTAGGCTCCCAAAAAGTCCCACACATGTGGTATCCCCATACTCAGGAGAAGCAGCAAAATGTATTTTGGGGTGCAATTCCACATATAACTATGGCATGTGTGAGCAATATATCATTTAGTGACAACTTTTTGAAGAAAAAAAAAATTCTTTTTTATTTTTGTCTTTATTCAATCACTTGGGACTAAAAAAAAAAATATTCAATGGGCTCAACATGCCTCTCAGCAAATAGCTTGGGGTGTCTACTTTCCAAAATGGGGTCATTTGGGGGGGTTTTGTACTTCTCTGCCATTTTAGCACCTCAAGAAATGAAATAGGCAGTCATAAATTAAAAGCGGTGTAAATTCCAGAAAATGTACTCTAGTTTGTAGACGCTATAACTTTTGCGCAAACCAATAAATATACGCTTATTGGCATTTTTTTTACTAAAGACATGTGGCTGAATACATTTTGGCCCAAATGTTTGACTAAAATTGAGTTTATTAGATTTTTCTTATAACAAAAAGTAGAAAATCTCTTTTTTTTTCAAAATTTTCGCTCTTTTTCCGTTTATATCGCAAAAAATAAAAATCACAGAGGCAATCAAATACCATCAAAAGAAAGCTCTATTTGTGGGAAGAAAAGGACGCAAATTTCGTTTCGTTACAAAATTGCATGACCGCGCAATTACCAGTTAAAGTAGTGCAGTGCGAAATTGAAAAAAGACCTCTGGTCCTTAAGCTGACAATTGGTCCGGGGCTGAAGTGGTTAATAAAATAAAATAATAAAAGTGACAGGTGCTCTTCAAAAACTGTATTCGGTGCTTCTTAAAGGTGCCCCATAAGAAAAGCACTCACCTGAACCTCCCCCAGCTCGTATACCGGGATCGTGCGAGGAGCCTGTGGGATGCAGTAGAACTGCCAGGACTACATACTTATGACGAGCATGACTCCCACTTATATCATGGCAAGCTGAA
Organism: Lithobates sylvaticus; assembly: GCA_028564925.1. Classification (NCBI taxonomy): domain Eukaryota; kingdom Metazoa; phylum Chordata; class Amphibia; order Anura; family Ranidae; genus Lithobates; species Lithobates sylvaticus. Next base: position 119,242,714 of record CM053028.1, on the reverse strand, counting down.
AGGAGATTACTTTATGCCTTACACCGCAAACACGGAAGCAACTAGCTGAAGCAGGACCAGGTTTTCTGTGTGCTACACAGTGGCAAATACTGTGAAGGTGAAATAGCTCCGTGTGGGGTGAATGGTTCAGGTGAGTGCATTTCTTATGGGGCACCTTTAAGAAGCACCGAATACAGTTTTTGAAGAGCACCTGTCACTTTTATTATTTTATTTTATTAAAGAGGAGGGCCGGGCAAAAAAAAAAAAATTAAAAGTCAGCAGCTACAAATACTGCAGCTGCTGACTTTTAATAATCGGACACTTACCTGTCCCGGGGTCCAGCGATGCGGGGGAACGAGACCCCCCCCTCGTTCCCCGCTCCGCTCACGACGCCGGCATTCTTAATGTGGGAACCCGGCTGGGCTTCACAGCCGGGCACCCACTGCGCATGCGCGAGCGGCGCCGTGCGCCGTGATTCGACGCTCACTCATCTGGGACACATGACATGTCCCAGATGACTGTGCGTTGCCTACAGGAAGTGACTTTTAGCCCGGGCTATGAAGGTGGCAGACTTCGAGGGACCCCCTAGCAACAGGCATTTAGAGGTGAGTAAAAAATTTTTTTTTTTCCAATTATTTTTTTTTAATTTTTTTTATGATTTTTAAGCCCCTTTTTGTTTTTTGGCTGCAACCCCACTTTAACTTCATGATATATGGACTTTTAGCACACTAACACTTTCTCTAGTATCCACTAGACGGCATCACGAGAGAATATTAGTGTTCTGTGTTTGTTTATATGATGGCACTGTCATTTATGCACGTTTTTTATATCTTTTAATATCACACCAGATTGTTACATTAGAATCAAGGTTTTTTTGCATACAAGGATTGCACTAATTATTGGTCTGGCTGTTTGCACATCTGCATCCCAGCAGCGTTGCATTAGACTGTTGCAACAGTACCCAGACCATTTGTATATCAAGATTGCACATTTATTGGTTTGGGTTTGAATCTCTTTGATATCATCTGCACAATTATTACATTAGGAAACAGATCCACTCAATAGGTTTATTTCAAATTTAGGGTCTCTTCACATGTCAGGGGTGTGAGACATTTCACCCTAGAACAGCGCCATTTCTACCCTTTTACTTTGTATTCATTCTATATTTCCACTTAGGTGGACATATTGGTAGAGGCAGCTGTTCTTCACCACTGTTTGCTTTCCATAAGCGCGGGATCTCATATATTTCTAAATATATTTTTTACACTATAAAAAAAAATATATATATATATATATATATTTTTTTATAGTGTAAAAAATATATTTAGAAATATATATTATATATATTTTATATATATATATATATATATATATATATATATATATATATATATAATGTTTGGGGGTTTTAAGTAATTTTCTAGCAAAAAAAAATGATTTAACCACTTCCCGACCGCCCCATGTACATATACGTCAACAGAATGGCACGTACAGGCAAAACCACGTACCTGTACGTGCCATTCTTCAGGCGGTTGGGGGGTCCGATCGGACCCCCCTCTGCCGGCGGGGACGGTCGGGATCGCTACAGGAGCGATCCGGGAAGAGGGGACGGCCAGTGGTTTCTGGTCACCCCCTCGCGATCGCTCCTGGCGAATCAGATTCTCCGTTGCCTGTGTAATTGTAAACACAGGCAACGGGAAGTGACGTCACGCTCCTCGTGTCGGTCTTTCTGACCGGGACGCCGAGCGGAGAAGACACACCAAGTAAGTGCACAACAGTACACTGACACCAGGACACTTAGGCACACAATCCACCCCCCTGTCACCCCCAGATCACCCCCTGCCCCCCCAGTCACAGTGTCACTGATTGCAGTGATCATTTATTTACTGATCACTGCATTTAGTGTCAGTTGTGACTGAAATAACTGTCAGGGCAGTTAGTTTTAGGCCCCTTTAGGTCTAAGGTAGCCCCCTACCCCCCCCCCCCAATAAAGGTTTAACCCCTTGATTGCGCCCTAGGTAACCCTTTCACCCCCTTTTGCCAGTGTCACTAAGCGATCGTTTTTCTGATCGCTGCATTAGTGTCACTGGTGTCGCTAGGTAGCCAGTTTTTTTTTAGGTAACCGCCAGGTTTATATAGGTTCATAAATAGGTTTATAGGCACTGATATCCTCTTGTGATGCCCTCTAGTGGATACTAGAGAACGTGCTAGTGCGCTAAAAGTCCATATATCATGAAGTTAATAAAATAAAATAATAAAAGTGACAGGTGCTCTTCAAAAACTGTATTCGGTGCTTCTTAAAGGTGCCCCATAAGAAAAGCACTCACCTGAACCTCCCCCAGCTCGTATACCGGGATCGTGCGAGGAGCCTGTGGGATGCAGTAGAACTGCCAGGACTACATACTTATGACGAGCATGACTCCCACTTATATCATGACAAGCTGAAAGGAGATTACTTTATGCCTTACACCGCAAACACGGAAGCAACCAGCTGAAGCAGGACCAGGTTTTCTGTGTGCTACACAGTGGCAAATACTGTGAAGGTGAAATAGCTCCGTGTGGGGTGAATGGTTCAGGTGAGTGCATTTCTTATGGGGCACCTTTAAGAAGCACCGAATACAGTTTTTGAAGAGCACCTGTCACTTTTATTATTTTATTTTATTAACTTCATGATATATGGACTTTTAGCACACTAACACTTTCTCTAGTATCCACTAGACGGCATCACGAGAGAATATTAGTGTTCTGTGTTTGTTTATATGATGGCACTGTCATTTATGCACGTTTTTTATATCTTTTAATATCACACCAGATTGTTACATTAGAATCAAGGTTTTTTTGCATACAAGGATTGCACTAATTATTGGTCTGGCTGTTTGCACATCTGCATCCCAGCAGCGTTGCATTAGACTGTTGCAACAGTACCCAGACCATTTGTATATCAAGATTGCACATTTATTGGTTTGGGTTTGAATCTCTTTGATATCATCTGCACAATTATTACATTAGGAAACAGATCCACTCAATAGGTTTATTTCAAATTTAGGGTCTCTTCACATGTCAGGGGTGTGAGACATTTCACCCTAGAACAGCGCCATTTCTACCCTTTTACTTTGTATTCATTCTATATTTCCACTTAGGTGGACATATTGGTAGAGGCAGCTGTTCTTCACCACTGTTTGCTTTCCATAAGCGCGGGATCTCATATATTTCTAAATATATTTTTTACACTATAAAAAAAAATATATATATATATATTTTTTTTTATAGTGTAAAAAATATATTTAGAAATATATATTATATATATTTATATATATATATATATATATATATATATATATATATATATATATATAATGTTTGGGGGTTCTAAGTAATTTTCTAGCAAAAAAAAAATGATTTAACCACTTCCCGACCGCCCCATGTACATATACGTCAACAGAATGGCACGTACAGGCAAAACCACGTACCTGTACGTGCCATTCTTCAGGCGGTTGGGGGGGTCCGATCGGACCCCCCTCTGCCGGCGGGGACGGTCGGGATCGCTACAGGAGCGATCCGGGAAGAGGGGACGGCCAGTGGTTTCTGGTCACCCCCTCGCAATCGCTCCTGGCGAATCAGATTCTCCGTTGCCTGTGTAATTGTAAACACAGGCAACGGGAAGTGACGTCACGCTCCTCGTGTCGGTCTTTCTGACCGGGACACCGAGCGGAGAAGACACACCAAGTAAGTGCACAACAGTACACTGACACCAGGACACTTAGGCAGACAATCCACCCCCCTGTCACCCCCAGATCACCCCCCAGATCACCCCCTGCCCCCCCAGTCACAGTGTCACTGATTGCAGTGATCATTTATTTACTGATCACTGCATTTAGTGTCAGTTGTGACTGAAATAACTGTCAGGGCAGTTAGTTTTAGGCCCCTTTAGGTCTAAGGTAGCCCCCTACCCCCCCAATAAAGGTTTAACCCCTTGATTGCGCCCTAGGTAACCCTTTCACCCCCTTTTGCCAGTGTCACTAAGCGATCGTTTTTCTGATCGCTGCATTAGTGTCACTGGTGTCGCTAGGTAGCCAGTTTTTTTTTAGGTAACCGTCAGGTTTATATAGGTTCATAAATAGGTTTATAGGTTAGGTACCCCCATATTACAACCTAAATAAAGGTTTTAACCCCTTGATTGCCCCTAGAGTTAACTCTTTCACCAGTGATCACCGTATAAGTGTCACTGGTGACGCTGGTTAGCCAGTTAGTTATTTAGTTATTTAGGTTCTCCGTCAGGTTTTTATATAGCGTCAGGTACCCCCATATATTAGCTAATAAAGGTTTTAACCCCCTGATTGCCCCTAGTTAACCCTTTCACCAGTGATCACCGTATTACTGTTACGGGTGACGCTGGTTAGTTAGTTTGTTTTTTATACTGTCAGGGCACCCGCCATTTATTACCCAATAACGGTTTAACCGCCTGATCGCCCGGCGGGTGATATCAATTAGGTTTTAGGGTCAAATAAGGTCTGCGTCGCCCCAGGTTAGTGCCAGTACCGCAAACACCCATGCGCAAAGCATACACCTCCCTTAGTGGTATAGTATCTGAACAGATCAATATCTGATCTGATCAGATCTATACTAGCGTCCCAGCAGTTTAGGGTTCCAAAAAACGCATTGTTAGCGGGATCAGCCCAGATACCTGCTAGCACCTGCGTTTTCCCCCTCCGCCCAGCCCAGCCCACCCAAGTGCAGTATCGATCGATCACTGTCACTTACAAAACACTAAGCACACATAACTGCAGCGTTCGCAGAGTCAGGCCTGATCCCTGCGATCACTAACAGTTTTTTTGGTAGCATTTTGATTCAGTCGCCAGCAGCCTAGGAGCTTTTTTTCCTGTGAATCTCACTAGTGTATTACTAAATTTAGAGCCCAAAATGGCAAATCGCAAGTACACTAGTGAACAGGCCTACTTGTTTCTGAGTATGTCAGATAGTGAAGAGGAGGTCACTCATCTGTCAGAATCAGGCTCAGAATACGATCCAGTAGACGATAGCGGCTCCATGACAGATAGCTCTGGCGACGGAGGTGAGGTCCCTGCTAAGGTCAGGCGTACCCGATCCCGATCTTCTGCTGTTGTTGAGGTGCAGGAACCGCAGGTCTCTCGTATGGAGCAGAGAAGTACTAGCGCCGCTATTCCTTCTGGTGAACTGGCAAGCACCAGCGGCCTAGTACACCCTGGACGTAGTCAAACCAGCACTGCAGTAACACTTGGTGACGTGGCGAGTCCCATAAGTGCAGTTCAAGCTGGCGAGGTGGCAAGCACAAGTAGTGTCCCGCTGCCACCAAGAAGAAGACAAAGGCAGGCCCGTCGATCACATAGTGTCCTTCCTGCAGAATTCGCCAATCCTGATTGGGTGCCCACCACTTCTGCAGGACCCGTACTTCCCCCATTCACTGGCCAACCCGGTATTCAGGTGGAAACAGCTGATTTTAAGCCATCCGATTTTTTATCGCTGTTTTTCACGGAAGATCTCTATAGATCTATTGTGGACCAAAGTAATTTATATGCTGGTCAATACATCGCCGCTAATCCCCAGTTGCCTTCCCTTGCCAGAGATTGGAAACCAATTACGGTTTCCGAATTTAAGTCCTTTCTGGGCCTTTCCCTCAACATAGGCATGCATAAATTCCCGACTCTGAGGACTTATTGGTCCACCCTCGCACTCCACCATATGCCCGTGTTCTCTCGCTCCATGTCCAGGGCACGATACGAACAGATCTTGCGGTTCATGCACTTCAGTGACAATGAACTCTGTCGTCCTCGTGGAGACCCTGAATTTGATCGGCTCTACAAAATTCGGCCCCTCATAAACCACTTCAACCAACGTTTTGCAGCCTTGTTTACTCCCAATCAAGTTGTCTGCGTTGACGAGTCCCTGATTAAGTTTTCTGGCCGCTTGTCTTTCAAACAGTTCCTTCCCAGCAAGCGTGCCAGATACGGGGTCAAGCTTTACAAGCTCTGTGACAGGGCAACAGGCTATACGTGGAGCTTTTCGGTTTATGAGGGAAAAGATAGTCACGTAGAGCCGGAGAACTGTCCAGATTACATAGGAGCGCTGGCAAGATAGTGTGGAACTTGGTGTCACCCTTATTCGGAAAGGGGTACCACTTGTACGTGGACAATTATTACACGAGCGTGCCACTGTTTAGTCATTTGTTTGATCAGCAGATTGGAGCATGTGGCACCGTGCGACCTAATCGCCGGGGCTTTCCCCAGCGGCTTGTAGATTCCCCTCTTAGAGAGAGAGCTGTGACCCAGGCGGAACGCCGCCCCTCCACCCGGCGGCCGTTTTAGGACAGGCCGCGGCTTCGGCCTACTCGGCGGCCATCTTACCACTCCCAGAGTCCGGGCCTGCTCCTGTCCACAACACTAACCAAAACGGCCTCCTTTGCCACGCAAGCTGCCTTAAAGTGACAGACTCGCCGCCCGCTGAGACCCCCAGGCACTTACAATACCCCCTGGCCTGCACACAGTGGATCGGCGGCCATCTTGCTCCACCCGGGCCTACACCTGCTTCCACCCACGGCCCTCCTGGCTCTCCACTCACCGAATACCTCAGGAGCCCTCCAGAGACACTTCAACTGCCCGGGGGCCCAGCGGTATCACGACCACGCTGCACAGGTGAGCCCCTTGAGGCCTAGCAGAGACACGGCGGCCATCTTGGTACACCTCAGCAGACAACAGAGGCCTTCCCGTCCCCCTCAATGCTCGAACTAGGGGGCGTGGCCTGGACATGGCGGAATGAGGTTGCATAGTGCCTGAGCGCCCGCTCCCGGACCTGGCAAACAAAGTCGCTATGCCAGCGGAACAGCTAATTTTCACCCTGCCATGAGCTATCGCAAGAAGGGAAAGTTCAAGGGTACTGCCAAACCAATCCCGGCTTCCCAGATCGACAGATTCCTCAAGGAAAAATCTAAAACGCCGCCTGAACCGCCACGTGGGGAGGCCCCATCCGCTATCCTCCCAGTCAACATGGCGTCCCCGCAACCATCAGGCTCGCAGCCTCTGACTGGTCTCCCGGCGATACTGAACCCAACCTCGCTGAGCCAGGGGGGTCAGGTACCCCCTCACAACACGTGGGGGACGACACGGACATACGGGCGCTTCTGCGGGCCCTCCCTACGAAGGCCGACATGGAAGCCTTACCCACCAAGGCTGATATGGAAGCGCTAGTCCAGCGGGTGGAAGAGCAGCACCGACGAGACCTCCAGGAGATTAGGTCCGAAGTACAGGACATAGATGTGAGGCTAACAAGAGAGGAGGCCACAGTTGGATCCCTGGAGGCTCAGGTCTCGCAGTTAGAGAGAGAACAACAGAGGCACCAGGAACAACTGGCGGAGGTACAACTCCATGCGGAGGACCTCGACAATCGCAGCCGCCGCCAGAACCTGAGATTCCGGGGTATACCAGAAGCGACAGGGGCAGGAAACCTAGCGGAGACGGTGCGGGCTATTGCCCACAAGCTACTGGCACAAGACTGCCCGGCACTCTTGGAGTTTGACAGGGTGCATAGGACACTAGGCCCACGCCGGGCGGCGGGGTCGGGCGGGGGTGGGGGTCGGTTGTTTGGTGGGTTGCGGGGGGCTCGGGGGCTGCGTGCTTTGGTGTTTTGTGCACGTGTGCGGGAGCTTTGCAGGTTGTCCCTTGGGGCTTTTTTTTGTAGTGGTGTGGTTGCGTCTTTTGTTTGACTGGCTTTGTCGTCGGGGCACAGTGCTTGTGGTCGCGTGTGTCGGTGGTGCGTGGTGTGGTCTTTGTTGCGGTTGGCTGGGCTTTCTTACGTGCGTGTTGTCTGTTTTGCCGTTTTGTGGTGTTCGGTGTCGGCTTATGCATTGCGCGGGTGCGTTTCGTTTTTGTCAAGTTTCTTTTTTTGTTGCGTGGTGTTGACACCTTGGGGGAGTGGCACGGGGTCTTGGTCTGGTGTTGGGCGCACTGCCACGGTTTTTCTTTGTCGTAACGTGGGTGGGGTGTGCTGTTGTGGGGGTCTCTTCGTTTGCTGTCTGTGTGCGGTTCGGCTTCTTTCTTGTGTTTGCTGACGTATGTTTCTTTTGTGGGGGGCTGTGGGTGCCGCGGAGGTAGACCGTCCCCGAGATGTCCTGTGCAAGCTCCACCGCTACAGCCACAAGGAGATGATTTTACAAGCGGCCAGGCTCAAGGGACCAGTGGACTTTGATGGGGCACAAATATCGGTCTACCCGGATGTTTCCCGTTCCACACTGATCAGGAGAGCAATGCTAAAACCCTTGCTGGAGCGCCTCAGCAGAGCAGGATTGACATACAGATGGGGATTTCCCCTACAACTTACCATCCGGAAAGGAACTGACTCTTTCACTCTCCGGCGGCACGCAGAAATGCCCGATCTCTTCAGGTTCCTGGGAATGGAGCCGTTCCCGCTGCGGGACTGGTTGAGCCCCTTATCGTACAGAGATCCGCGCCCGCCAAACCAGGAGAACAACAGAGGCCTCCCGCGCAGATCCTCGAGGAGACGACAGAGGGAACCCACTCCGATCGGGAGGGGGGACCCGGAACAGTAAGCCGAACAGAGAAGAGACGCAAGTGATGGGCACGGGCCCTTTTGTTTGTTTTTTTTGTTTTGTTTTCATCAAGACTGACGGTGTGTGTGCCAAGACAGAACCCTGCTGGTGAGTGTTTCTTGTCTATGTTGCCCAGCCGGACTGACGTCCCCCTCTCCCGGTGTTGTACCCCCCCCCCCCCTGCTGGTTGTTTTCTCCCGCTCCGGCCCTCACCTTCCCTTCCCGGGCCACTTTGTGCAGGGAACACACCCCTCATAGGCAACAGGCAGAGCACCCGGGCCCCAGCACCATCAATGTCTACCCCGGAAAAGCTAACTAGAGACTGCCCCGTTTTGGGCTTTGGGGATACCCCACCGGTCAGAGACAGACCAGGGTCTTGATAGCAGCAGGAGAAGGATCCCGGTGGGGAGACCCAGGAGAAAGGAGACAACATGCAGGACAAGGCAGCCTTAGGAGCCCCGTAGCAGTAGAATAGACCTGTATCCGTTGGCTTCAATGAACTGCTCAAGGGTGCTTCAGTTTTACCAGGGGTCCTCTGCATTCATGTTGGGGCATGTGGGGGAGGTGGGTGGGGGGTATTGGACGGGAATGTACTGTATTAACTGTTTGTTTTTGAGCATCCGGGACCGGTCTCCTCTGGGAGTGGTACATGGGATCCGGAGGAGTACATCGTTTTGAGGCTCCTATCCCCCCACGGGCCTTTAGATCACAGTCCCCCTCGGAAAAGTACTCCGGAGGGGAATGTCGGGAGGTGTACTGGAGGAGCCCGATCCTGGAGGGGGAGGAGGGAGGTGTACGGGTATTGCTTGGCGGGAATTGCTTGGTAGCACTACTGTTGTATTGATTGTGCCTGAAGCCCACACTGTCACCTGTGTTGGCACTGATTTGAGATGGATGTCCGTCCGTGTCCGGCTTTCCCCCCTCCTAACAGAAAACTTTTTACAGATAACTACTGAACCCACCCAGAGTTTTTGGCTGGGAGGGTAGTGGGGGGTAGTGGGGGACAGGCGGACATCTCAGAATTCACAGCGGTATAGATGTACACTTGTACGGTTCAGGGCTGTTTTGCTGATGACATGTTTAGTTTTATAGTTACATGCTTTGTTGAATGGGTCTGGGAGGGGTGCTCTGGCCTCCAAAGTGTCCAGTCACCCTCCCACATAGATAGTCACCCCGCTGGGGCTCTGCTGGTGAGAGCCCTAAGGGCGAAGAGAGACTTGGTCTCACAAACGCGGATAGCGTTTTAGGATAAGGGACTGCTCTATTGCGGTCCCCTCTAATTTCCTTTCTACTTCTTTCTCACTTCCATCCCCTCTCTTTTTCTTTTCCGATTCTTCCTTTCCCCCTCACACCTCCCCCCTCTCAGTGTCCCCCCTTCCCTCGCCAGCCCCACCCTCCTCTCCCTTCCCCCCTCGCCCCCCCACCCTCCCTGTTTTCCCTGGGACCTGATATCCCTCCTCCAGCTCGTCGCAGGCCATGGGTACCACAAACACCCTTAGATTAATGTCCATACATACTAACGGCCTGAACACTCCCGAGAAACGTTCGATGGTCCTTTCCAACCTGAAACATTCAAAAGCGCATGTGTGCTTCCTCCAAGAAACCCACTTTAGAGCTGACAAAGTGCCAAAATTACAAGACCGCTACTTCCCGATTGTCTACCATGGTTGTTCCTCTGAATCCAAGTCGAAGGGGGTTAGTATTCTGATCCGAGCCACAACTCCGTGGAAGCTGCGGGATCAGTGGGAGGATGGGAAGGGTAGAGCTCTGTTTGTCAACGCTGGGTGACAGGGTGGTTACGTTGGTTAACCTTTACCTCCCCAACATGGGACAGTTGGGTTTCCTGGAGCCGACACTGTCTAAACTACAGGAATTTGCTGAGGGGGAGGTGATCTTAGGGGGCGATCTGAACGTAACGCTAGATCCCGGCCTCGACTCATCCAGACAGGCATCACAGATCTCTTACCCGGCCCTTAAACGCCTAAAAAGAAACCTCTACTCGTTCCACCTGGGGGATGTGTGGAGAGTTTTAAATCCCACCCGAAGGGATTACTCCTTTTACTCCCACCCACATGACTCCAACACCAAAATCGATCTAATCATGCTACCCCAATCCCTACTATCCAAGGTCCATTCAGCCTCCATAGGCTCCATTACGTTCTCGGACCACGCACCGGTCTTCGTGGACATTGACATTCTAGAAGCAGGCCACAGGCAGTGGCAATGGAAGTTTAACGAATCCCTACTCCAGACCCCAGAGGTGGTGGAAGAAATCTCAAGGGAGTTGAGGAATTTCTTTAACTCCAATGTTGACACAGGCAGCACGCCACTGATGGTGTGGGAGGCACATAAGTGTACAATTAGAGGGATCCTTATAAAAATTGGTACTAGAATTAAGAGGGCCAGGGCCAAACAGACAGTAGACCTCCTGGACAGGATCAGGTCAGTGGAAACCCGACACAAACAGACATTAGCTGGACAGGCCTTGCATGAACTGACGGGTCTGAGGAATCAACTGAAAGAGCTAGCTATGTTCGGAGCTAAGGCGGTCATAGCAAAATGCAGACGCACCTTCTATGAACATAGCAATAAATGCGGTAAGCTGCTAGCGAGGGCTTTGAGGTCCCAACGATCGCAAGCCTTCATTCCAGAGCTTAGGAAGGAAGGGGGAGCAAAGGCCCACACCACAGAAGAGATTGCGGACCAGTTCTGCAAATACTATTCCTCTTTATACAACTTACCTCGTAAACAGTCAGAAAGAGGGAAATGCTTAGAAAGGGAAGCTATAAAATCCTATATTCAAAAATCAGGGCTCCCACAGCTCCCAGAAGAGGCCTTAGGTATTCTAGAAGAACCACTCTCGGGGGATGAGATCACGTTAGCCATAGCTGGTATGCAAACGGGTAAAGCCCCCGGGCCTGACGGATACTCACTGGGGTACTACAAAACCTTTAGCGCCATTCTGATGCCCCATTTCCTAGCAGCATATAACGAGGCGGGGGAGGGGGGCACACCACCTGAGGACACACTTAGGGCCTTTATTACAGTCATTCCCAAAGAAGGAAAGGACCCCCTACTCTGCCAGAACTACAGGCCAATCTCCCTACTCAACGTAGACCTGAAGATCTTCACTAAGGCATTATCAATGCGGCTGTCCGAATGGATCCCAGCAATAATCCACTCGGACCAGGTGGGGTTTGTGGTATCTAGGGAGGCTAGAGATAACACCGCTAAGGCACTAAATCTCATTCATGTGGCTAAATCAAGGGGTACCCCATTAGTTTTGCTCTCAACCGACGCAGAGAAGGCGTTTGATAGGGTCCACTGGCCATTCATTATGGAAACCCTCCGCCATATAGGACTAGGACAGAGAATGTTGACCTGGATTCAGGCCATCTATTCCAGACCGTCAGCCAGGGTTAAGGTTAATGGACAGTTATCTCCCGCCTTTGGCATCACTAATGGAACAAGACAGGGGTGTCCTCTATCCCCTTTAATTTTCATCCTGTCTTTAGAGCCCTTTTTACTCACGGTTAGAAACAATCCCGACATAACCGGCATCGACCTGGGGGAATCACTTTCGCCAAAAATAGCTGCATTTGCAGACGACCTGCTCTTCTTTTTGACTAATCCCCTTATCTCAGTGCCCAACCTAATGGCGGAATTGGAGCTATATGGAAGATTGTCCTTTTTTAAGGTCAACTTCCAGAAATCAGAGGCCTTAAACGTCTCTGTACCCAACCCTACATACACCCTACTACAAGCAGACTTCCCTTTCAAATGGGCTAACACCCACATTAAGTACCTGGGGATTAACTTGCCTAACAAAATTGAGAACGTATTCTCCATCAATTTCCCCCCCCTCCTGCAGAATATTAATAGGGACCTGCAGAATTGGAACACTGGTTTATTCTCATGGTTCGGAAGGTGTAGCATAATAAAAATGAATGTCATGCCTTGTATATTATACTACCTTCAGGCCCTACCAATTAAGATACCGAGCACTTTCTTGAGGGCACTCAATCGATCACTCGTCAGATTCGTCTGGGTAGGCAAGCCACCGAGACTGGCCCAGTCCATTCTAAGATTACCAAAAGTGCTAGGGGGCATAGCCTTCCCAGATGTGTCCAGATATCACACAGCCTGTCACTTGACCAGGATCATTGATTGGTGTCGCCATGGGACACTCAAGCAATGGGTCCAAATAGAGCAGCGCATGACGGGAGTGGATCTGCGGGGCTTGCCTTGGTGCCGGAGGGGCTACGCGGAGCAGATAACTAAGCATCCCACGGTGGGAGAGACTTTGAGAGTAGCTCAGAAGGCCACTGGGGAATTGCTGGGGATATCCCTACCTTCCCCATTGACCCCAGTAGTGGGGAACCCGGACTTTAAACCGGGCATGGAAGATACTAGGTTCCAAGACCTATCGATGAACGGAAAACACCAACTTAGACACTTCATCAGAGAGGGACGATGGATGACTAGAACTGAAATATTAGAAGACCCTCTTTTGAGCAGCCTTCCCTTCTGGCAAAAGTTCCAATTAGCACATTTCATCAGGACACAGCCTCACCCGAGGCCATTCATGAGAAAGCTAACCCCATTCGAGCAGTTATGCTCAGATCAGGAGCCCATAAGACACACAATCTCACTGACATACCAAGCATTGAATATCCCACCTCATGACTTTAAGCTGCCATTTATAGCAAAATGGGAACGAGACCTGGGGTTGGAATTCACAGAGAAACAAGTAGAGAGGATCCTCCTCTTCACGATGAAATCGTCAGTGAGTGCTAACCAGCAGGAGTCAGGGTACAAAGTCCTCACGCGCTGGTACTATAACCCAGTGAGATTACATAAAATGTTTCCTCAGAGCTCGGACCGATGCTGGAGATGTGGAGAGGAGGCGGGTAGCCTCCTCCACATCTTCTGGTCCTGCAGACTCCTGACCCCGTTTTGGACAGAAGTCCACCGAATCTTGCAGAAATTTGTGGATAGGGACCTGCCCATGACCGCAGGCTTCTTCCTAATACATCACCATGAGATTCCAGGTAAGGTCTATAGGAAATCTATCATCCCCTCCCTGGTCACGGCAGCAAAAAGTTGTATTCCCCTACTGTGGAAACAGACAGATCCCCCAGGAGTAGCAATGTGGTTGAAAAAAGTAGCGGACATCCATAGGATGGAGGACCTGGTGGCATCTGACAAAGGCCTCAGGGAACAATATCTCAAAAAATGGCACTACTGGCTTGAATTTTATTTCTCGGAGGAGTACGCGAGATTGACGACTTGAGTGATGGGGTATGTTGTACTCCGGACTCAGCAAGACGACCGAGCTGGGGGGAGCTGGAGGACGGACTATCCCCCCTTCCCCCCTTCCCCCCCCACCCCCCCTGTCCACCCCCTATTTGTTGACTCCTTTCTTCTTAGCGTTCGGCTTTCTCCTGCTTCTTCACCTTTCCCCCCCCCCCCCCCCCCTCTTCTTTCTTTTCCTTCCTTTTTTATAAAGAAAAGTAAGTCGACTCATGGGTAGACTTTTGATTAAAAAATGTGAACAGAACTAACTAATGCTATAGAACATCACAGCGGAGGGGGTGAGGTGAGGTTACTTCCCCCCCCTCATTTAGAGGGATATCGGGGAAAACTCGACCTAAGTTCCTGTGGTTCATAACTATCTAACAACTCTCAAGTCGAGGGATAAAAATGTTGAAGTTAACAGATGGTTGATGTCCTTTGTTTCAAAGTTTATATATGTATGTTAACTGATTTCTCACAAATAAAGAATTAAAAAAAAAATAAAATAAAATAAAAAAGCTAAATAAAAAGAAAAACTAAAAAAAAAAAAAGCACCCCTGCCCCCCCTTCTCTTGCGCAAAGGCGAACACAAGCGTTGGTCTGGCGTCATATGTAAACAGCAATTGCACCATGCATGTGAGGTATCACCGCGAAGGTCAGATCGAGGGCAGTAATTTTAGCAGTAGACCTCCTCCGTGAATCTAATGTGGTAACCTGTAAAGGCTTTTAAAGGCTTTTAAAAATGTATGTAGTTTGTCGCCACTGCGTGTTTGTGCGCAATTTTAAAGCATGTCGTGTTTGGTATCCATGTACTCGGCCTAAGATCATATTTTTTATTTCATCAAAAATTTGAGCAATATAGTGTGTTTAAGTGCATTAAAATAAAAAAAAGTGTATTTTTTCCACAAAAAATGCGTTTGAAAAATCGCTGCGCAAATACTGTGTGGCAAAAAAAAATGCAACACCCACCATTTTAATCTGTAGGGCCTTTGCTTTAACAATATATATAGTGTTTGGGGGTTCAACGTAATTTTCTTGCAAAAAAAAAATATGTTTTCATGTAAACAAAAAGTGTCAGAAAGGGCTTTATCTTCAAGTGGTTAGAAGAGTGGGTGATGTGTGACATAAGCTTCTAAATGTTGTGCATAAAATGCCAGGACAGTTCAACCCCCCCCCCCCCCCCAAATGACCCCATTTTGGAAAGTAGACACCCCAAGCTATTTGCTGAGAGAAATGTTGAGCCCACTTAATATTTTTTTTTTTTGGTCCCAAGAGATTGAATAATGAAAAAAAAAAAAAAAAAATAATATTTTTTTTTACAAAAAGTTGTCACTAAATGATATATTGCTCAAACATGCCATGGGCATATGTGGAAATACACCCCAAAATACATTCTGTTGCTTCTCCTGAGTACGGGGATACCACATGTGTGGGACTTTTTGGGAGCCTAGCCGCGTACGGGACCCCAAAATCCAAGCACCGCCTTCAGGCTTTCTAAGGGTGTAATTTTTTTATTTTACTCCTCACTGCCAATCACAGTTTCGGAGGCAATGGAATGCCCAGATGGCACAAACCACCCCCAAATGACCCCATTTTGGAAAGTAGACACCCCAAGCTATTTGCTGAGAGGTATGGTGAGTATTTTGCAGATCTCGCTTTTTGTCACAAAGTTTTGAAAATTTAAAAAAGAAAAAAAAAAATGTTTTTCTTTACTTTCTTCATTTTCAAAAACACATGAGAGCTGTAAAATACTCACCATGCCTCTCAACAAATAGCTTGGGGTGTCTACTTTCCAAAATGGGGTCATTTGGGGGGTTTTGTGCTATTTTGGCATTTTATGGCCTTCGAAACTGTGATAGGTAGTGAGGAGTGAAATCAAAAATTTGCACCCTTAGAAATCCTGAAGGCGGTGCTTGGGTTTCGGGGCCTCGTAGGCGGCTAGGCTCCCAAAAAGTCCCACACATGTGGTATCCCCATACTCAGGAAAAGCAGCAAAATGTATTTTGGGGTGCAATTCCACATATAACCATGGCATGTGTGAGCAATATATCATTTAGTGACAACTTTTTGAATACATTTTTTTTATTTATTTTTTTTGTCTTTATTCAATCACTTGGGACTAAAAAAAAAAAATATTCAACGGGCTCAACATGCCTCTCAGCAAATAGCTTGGGGTGTCTACTTTCCAAAATGGGGTAATTTGGGGGGGTTTTGTACTTCCCTGCCATTTTAGCACCTCAAGAAATGAGATAGGCAGTCATAAATTAAAAGCGGTGTAAATTCCAGAAAATGTACTCTAGTTTGTAGACGCTATAACTTTTGCGCAAACCAATAAATATACGCTTATTGGCATTTTTTTTTACTAAAGACATGTGGCTGAATACATTTTGGCCCAAATGTTTGACTAAAATTGAGTTTATTGGATTTTTCTTATAACAAAAAGTAGAAAATATCTTTTTTTTTTTCAAAATTTGCGGTCTTTTTCCATTTATAGCGCAAAAAATAAAAATCACAGAGGCAATCAAATACCATCAAAAGAAAGCTCTATTTGTGGGAAGAAAAGGACGCAAATTTCGTTTGGTTACAACATTGCATGACCGCGCAATTACCAGTTAAAGCAGTGCAGTGCGAAATTGAAAAAAGACCTCTGGTCCTTTGGCTGCCAAATGGTCCGGGGCTGAAGTGGTTAAACAACAAATGTCGGAAATAGGCTTGGTCCTACTGCGAGTCTGTAAAAAGAACTGGAAAACACTTTGAGGGATGGTTTTGGGAAACTTTGTACTTATACCAGTTAACCGTTTAGTCTGTGTGAACAGGTTACAGTTACAATGCTAAAGTTGACCTACATAGTAATTTTCATTACATTATCTTTGTGTATAAACATGCCAACGGAAGGCCTTGATAACTGGCAGTCGAGTAAAAATGTGCCTTCCCTTAAAATAACTGTAATTATAGACTTGAATATAAAATGATTATCCAAGAGTAGATATATTTTTTTTGAAAGAGTAAAAGTGCTGTAATGTGAGACATTCATTGGATACCACATTTTAAATGAATGGACCATTAAATAATTCAGAAGGAATCCTAGACAAGTGACATAAAGGCGTTCATTGATGGTGTTTTAAATGCACATTGACCTAGGAGATATTTACTGTTCCTATTTCAGCTGCTGTAAGTTGAATTTTTTTAGGTATGCCAAACTGTGACAGTGTGAAAGTTGCTGTACGTGTGAGGCCCTTCAGTAAGGTAAGATCTTTCCTTTGTTTTATCTTCCTTTACTGCTCTGAAACCTTCTTTTCTGCCTGATTTGACATGCAGTGAAAATATTTCCAAGTATTGGAATAAAAGTAATATTGTATATTTGAAGTATTGCCCTAAATTATAATTTCCGTAGAGTTTTCAGGTACTCCCATAAGTATAATATTTGCATTATGTGATTTGACAATGATTAAGGATCTCTATGTATCATTTCCCTTCTGAACTATTTAATTATCAGACAACCATGGAGGACACTGAAACGAAAAAAAGCGAATAACTAGTCAATCCTATATATATTATAAGGCAAGATATATTTCAGGCTGGATTAAGTCAATTAGTACATGATGGGATCAGTTGCCATGTTCAAAACAGCCTATAAGAATTATTTTATAACTTGAATAACTTTCTGGATGGTATGGATGGAACCAGATGTGGAGTACTGTAGATATATTTGCATGGGAAACACACATATACGGAGAGATGGTGGTGCTGCACACCCCAAATAGTACAATATGGGAAAAATCCCCCAGGGGGGATTTTAGGCAGCAGGGTATATAAGTTAGTAAGGAGTAGGTGGGTTTAGAAAAATAAGTTATTGGAATACAATATTTTCATGATAGTTAAAATATGAGCTCTGGTGGGGACATGTCCATACCAAATACAAGGATTGCAAACACAAAAATTACACACAACATTGCATAATGTCTGATGTAGTAAGGCATTGTTATACATAAGACATTATTCAATGTTGTGTATAATTTTTGTGTTTGCAATCCTTGTATATGGTATGTCCCCACCAGAGCTCATATTTTAACTATCATGAAAATATTGTATTCCAATTTTCTAATAAAGAACTTATTTTTCTAAACCCATCTACTCCTTACTAACTTATTTACCCTGCTGCTTAAAAAAACCCCTGGGGGATTTTTCCTATACTGTAGATATATATATTTTTTAGAGTTTAACAACCTTAGCTCCGGAAGGTTTTACCCCCTTCATGACCAGGGCACTTTTCAGCAGTGTGCTACCTTAACTGGCCATGCAACGCTGTATTATATCATTTTTATATCATTTTTTTTTATTTATAAATGAAAAAAGACCGACATTTTTTTTTTTTTTTTTTTTTAAGGGACAGTGCAAAAATAGAAAATAAAAAGGGAAAAAAATAAGAAAATAAAAAATGCAAGCGCCCCATCCCTCCAAGCTCACACGCAGAAGCGAACGTAGACGCAAGTGGCGCCCACATATGTAAACGTTGTTTAAACCAGGTATCGCCGCCAACGTTAGAGCAAGAGCAAATAGAGCAAGTTAGAGTAGGAGAAATAATTCTAGCACTCGACCTCCTCTGCATCTCTAAACAGGTAACCTATAAAAAAGTGTCGCCTATGGAGATTTTTTTAGTACCGCAGTTTGTCACCATTCCACGAGCGTGCGCAATTTTAAAGCGTTACATGTTGGGTATTAAATTACTCGTGGTAACATCATCTTTCATAATATACAAAAAAATTGGGCTAACTTTACTGTTTTCTTATTTTCTAATTAAAAAAAGTGTATTTTTCCCTAAAAAAATGGAATTTGTAAGACCGCTGCGGCAAATATGGTGTGACATAAAGTATTGCGACAATCTCCATTTTGTTCTATAGGGTCTCTGCTAAAAAAAAATATATAATGTTTGGGGGTTCTAAGTAATTTTCTACCTTTTTTTACCTTTTTATATATCCAATAAAAAAGAATCAAATATCTTCATAAAGTTAGGCCTAAATGTATTCTGCTACATGTCTTTGGTAAAAAAAAAAGTTTCCCCACTTTTTTAAAGGATAAGTTCACCTTCTGTAACATGTTACATCCGTATTCAGGGTGTAACATGTTACAAATCCACCAGCCCCCAAACCTCCACACCCCCCGATGCCTGTGACAGGCATCGGGCGATCTTCTTCCCCATCTCTCTGTCACACTTTGCAAAGAACGTGGGCATGCGGGGCTCCCCCCCCCCCCCCGCCCACGTCACTTGTTCACAGAGTCCTGTGAATAGAAAATTACAAGGTCCAGCAGCCTTTGCAGCTGTCGACTTGTAGTTCTCAATGAACTACCACGGCACTGTTGAGCACTGTGGTAGTTCATTGGCCATATGATGTATGGCCAAACAGCTTACACACAGAGTCTACAAGAGCCCTGTACAGCACCCACAATCTGCTGATCGTGGTTTGTAATGCTTTCCAGACTCCCAACGAAAAAAAAATAATAAATACACATTTTTTTACCTGCAAAAAGATGTGTATTTATTTTATTTTTTTTTTTAAAGTGAACTTATCCTTTAAACGCTATTAAATTAATAAACGTGCGGAAACTTTTTGAAGACCCCTAATATATTGGAATTTTTTCGTGGAGTGCAATAGTGCAGCAGGGAATCTGGCACTAACTGACGCTAGAGAGAACTAACTAACCGATACCGACATCGCCAGTGACACTAATACAGTGATCAGTGATAATACTACACACTTTCACTGTATTAATGACACTGTCTGAGAAGGGGTTAACATCTAGGGCTTTTTACTAAAGATCAGGTTTCTTATCCCTGGTTTGCAAGGATGAGAAACAGATTGGTCCCTCTATACAGAGCCCTGTGTTGATTGTCAACATATGGCTCTGGGCTGTGATTGGACACAGCCAATCAGCAGGTCCCAGCCATGAATCATTGGCCGAGAGCTGTTGACAGACTCCAGCTGTGCACCCTAAATCCGTAAACCGGCAGCAACGTACCAGTACGTCACTTTGGCTGTACAGGCCCCCGTCTACAATACATTGCTGGCGGGCGGTCCTTAAGTGGTTAAACTCTTTGTGGTAGACAGAAATTGAGGAATTATGGCATAGTATCTAAGACTTTTAAATAGACAGGGGGTAATTTAGCCCTATCATCGGTGTCAGTGGATGGCACAGTGCCCCAAGGGCCAGGTAAAGGCAAGCAAAGGGCCACATCCAGCCCATGGGCCGCAGTTTGGAGACCACTGCTTTAGAGTTTTGCAGAATATGTTGAGGCTGCATAAAGCGCAGTAATAAGATCTTCTTGCTTTTTTGGGTGCTTTTTTGAGTGCAGCTTCCAGGGTTCAGTTCCTGTTTAGCTTCCAGAAATGTTTGTTATTTGCTCATTGGCATCAGTCTCTGACTAAATAAATATATCTCTTTAATCAACAACATGGAAAGAGCAGCTCTAGGAACTGCCAATTTACATAAGAATGTATGTATGGGTGATAGGTATCAAATTTCTTACAAAATTGGCACTTTTTGGTCCTCTGCAGAACGCCAAAATAAATATGGCATTCCGCAGTCTGCATATTTTTGTTATCTACAAATAAGACACACAGCAGCCGCACAGTTAGGTTTGGTGGTGTAACCTTATCTGTCTCTTAATTGGAACAGTTGCTTCTTCAGCCAAGGCACAACTATAAGCTAATTTCTACTTACTACATGGCTTTACTTCATCGAAAGTCCACAATTTGCCTGAATTAAACCTCAGTAGCAGAGGGATATACCACACCGGGCAGAGAATGCCTGGCAAGATATATTAGACTCCTATATGACCTTTATCCTCTTCTAGAGACAAATTAATCCAGATAAAATACCACCACCATATTTCTTATGTCATACGCATAAAGGGGTAAATTGTTTAAAATGATGTGAACAGCCATCGCCTGCCAGATTCTCTCAGTTGTTAACCCCTGGAAGAAGAGTCAGTACCCTGTTCTGTACTGTTAACAATGTTATTTTGTTTATCTCCCTGCATGGAGAACTTTACTATCTACATTACCTGATCAATAGCTTGTGATGGCTCTTGTATCATGTAATAACATACTTGCATTAGAAAATGGGCACACTGCCTTCTCTTTTATTCCCCAAATATTTAATCAATGCAGGTAGCTTCTTTCATGATATGGGACTGCAAACTACACGGGCATTTTGGTCTGAATTCACAGACAATCTCTTAAATTTACCCAATATTTGTAATCCAGCTAGATATTTATTAGGTTATGTGGAAGAATCTGATTTACCTAATTGCACTAAACTTCTTCTGCATTCATTTTTTTAATGAAAATAAATCCCCTAATCCTCCAAAACAAACTAATTGGCAAAGGCTTATCAATCAAGTCATCCTTTTATTTAAACTGACCTACGAGGCACACGGTTTATCCATGTAAATTTGACAAAACATGTTCTCCCTGGCTAAAAATGCAATCTATCATATCCATTGAATGATCCCCCTTTGTGATACTGTATTTAATATATGAGGTAAAATATCATGTATAAGGGTTTATATGACAGTAGGGAGTGAGGCAGGAGCTATTATAAAAAATGCTAACTTTATTGGTCTCAGTGAAAACAATACAGTAAACTTTTTTTCCTTTTGTATGTGTGATTCACAATGGTGCTTGGTAAGTATAGACTGACATATGACGTGTTTTCTGTATTTCCTATTACTTACTATTATTGTGACCTATTATTGAACTGTAATGCTGCCTAAACATGAGTAGATACTTGCTGTTGTCTTATTCTTATGTGTACTGCTTTCTACTTTTAAAATAAATCTATTCCTCAAAAAAAAATACAGAATGTATGAATGGCCCCAAGCGGCAGAGTCCCACCCAAATCCAACATTCACATGGCTACACTTGGTATAGAATGAATCTGTATAGAGGTCCCCCCTTGGAACTGATCATAAATGTTTTCTACATCAGCTATCTCCACAACTATTAAGCCCCATACACACGGTCGGACTTTTTCATGGATTCTGTCCGATCGGACAAGGTTGTTGAAAAATCAGACCGTGTGTATGCACCATCGGACAGTGTTCATCGGTTTGACCGACGGACAAAGTCTTATCTCCTGTTGGAAATCTTTGCCGTCAACACGGTCCGATCACACCAAATCCGAGCGTGTGTACGCTTGTCCGACGGACAAAGTGCTACGCATGCTCAGAAGAAATTCTGTGACGGAAGCGCTCGGTCAGGTAAAACTACCTTTCCTAATCGACACAGCACATTCGTCACGCTGCAATGTTAAAATGTCTTTAATGCAGCGCATTCTCTTTTTCTTTACAATGCAACAAGAATGACATGTTTTAGCTGCTCCTATTCACCCGCACTTCTCACAAACTTACTTCTTTATTACTTTGCAGCATTTATACACTACATGTTTATTTTTACTCAGATCGTAAAACAATCTTTGTTATTTTTTTACCATGATTTTTTTTTTTTTTTTTTTTTTGGGGGAATACATATTTGAAGGAGAATTTGTTTGTTTTTTGGAGGGGGGTTGTATGTCTCAACTTCGCAAAACCACATTATTAACATTTGTATTTCTTGCTTAAATTTACTAGGAGTTTGTTGGTTGTTGGTGCCCCTTGTTAATTCTACTTTAGGATTAGTGAAATGTACCTGCCTACTCAAAGAAAAACTGTCATTGTAGAAAAGTAAAACACAATAGTCAATGATTATTTCAAATCAAAAAAACATTTATTTAGTTCTCAGCAACAAACCAAAGAGGAACGCAGCCATGATGAAACTTGGGGAATTTGCAAAGCCTTGGACACCCATGGCAACCATCATTTTACAGGCTTAAACAATTGGGGGCATGAAGAGTACCTATCTAAATAATAAGGGAGCGCAATCTGGTCCTGAAGTCCAAAACATCCGGAACTGCAGCAGATGCCATCTAGGTCCCCAGGCTCTGGTCCTACGAGAGGCTCCATCTTCTCTCAGACCAGACTGAATCCAGGTCGTCACTCTCAGGTCTTCCTTGTACTCTTCCTTCCACGCCGTGGTGCTGGTGCTGGTGGGGTGGCAGAAGGAGGAGGAGGAGGCGGAGCAAGGTCACTCTCGCAAACATGTGTGAGGGGAGTCATCTCCCCAGCCATCCCCTCATTTAGTATTTTGAGGATGACCTCCTCACACATGCTGCGTTGCCCCGCCTCCATACCCGTAAATTTACTGCCAACCAAGGAGGCAAAGGCCTCCTCGTAGGTGGGTGTGGCATAGAGGGAGGCTGAGGCATCTCTGATCAGCTGGAGCGCTGACTCTCCCACCTCCCCCATGTTTTTCGCCCTTCTGTAGGGAAGGCGGAGGGGAGAGACTTGGGAGACAGTCAGGCTCCTACGCCTACCCCCCTCTTGGCTGCCACTACCCCCTGCCTCCTCCTGACTGCCACCTTCCACAGCCACCTCCTGGCTGAGGTCTTCCTGTGTATGAAAAAGGGACATAGTTTCAGTTATTTGTTCATCAAACACACACAATTCTCATCTAGTGACTGTTGCAAAATGTTTACAAATAGAAAACCATACAATTCTCTGCCCTGCAGTTTAGATTCTTCCCAAAAATGTCTCCAACACCACTGTCTGTTGATATGTCAATCACGTTAGGAACTAAGCAATTGGGGATCCTGAATTAACTGAACATCATTCATTATTCCCCAAACTGGTTACAAAACTACTATACCTGGAACAAGCTGGGCTCCTGCACATATTCCATACTGGAAGGCCCAGGTTGGTCCTCGGAAGCCTCATCAGGGGTGGCGTGCGTGGAAGGACGCGTGCAAGGAAGAGTCGAGAGTGACTTCCTGACAGTAGCCTGGTCTTTGAGAAAGTGGAGCCTCTCATAGTACCAGAGCGTGGGGACATGGACATCAGCTGCTGCAGCTCCAGATGCTAGGGACTTCCGGACCTTATTGCGCTCCCGGAAATAGGTACTCTTCATGTTGTTGATCTTCACTTTTAAGTTTGCCACGGTTGCCATGGGCAGGGTAGGCTTTACAAATGCCACAAGTTTCAGCAGGGCTGCGTACCTCTTTGGTCTGTTGCTATAATCCCTGTGTTTCGCCTGCCATAAGAGGGGGAATTGCCGGTATTTATCAATGAAGAGGGGTAGAAAGCTCACGTTGTAGAAGGCCTCCATCACCTCTGCAAGACACAACGCCACACCAAACAATATAAATAATGTCAGCCTAAACTCTCCTAATCTTCTCCATAAAGAAGCCTCAAGTTCTAATCAGTCTAGGCTAGTTATGTACCAACGTCAATTTGTACCTTCGTTTGTAGCGATCGTCTCGTGCGTGAGCTTTCTCTCCCCTCGTCTCCCAGATCGTGGCTACGACACAGGCGTGTGACGTTTTATATACAGTGCGCATGCGTCAAACTCCGCCCGCCCCTGACGATCTTTCTCGTCTATTCCCCACCCCTTCTCTTTACGGCGCAGTGGGGAGAGCACATGGCGGGGACACAGCAGGTGCGCCCCAAATATCCCCCCAACGAGGAGGAGGACGAGGAAAGTCCGGAGGCAGAAACGTCCCGATCCCGGAGCCTGAAATTCAAGGCCTCAAATATGTCATTTGGAGAAATGTTGGAGATGGTGGACATATTAAAGAGGAGCGACTATGATGGGAAGTATGGGCCTTACCTGAACCCCAATGTCCGCAAGGCCAAGATCATGTCTAAAGTTGTGAGAAGGCTGTACAATCATTTTGGGGTACAACGATCCAAGGAGCAACTGAGGAAACGCTGGTCAGACCTGAAACTGAGGGAGGCCGATCAGTACAGAAAGATCAAGCGAATTCTTCAAAAAAGTAAGTAGTTGTGTTTTGTGTTTGATTTCTTGCTTGCATACTGCTCCATGTGGTTTGATTTTTACAAAGTTGTACATTCCAAAATGGCCACTTTCATGTTCGTCTGTGCATTCGATCGTACTCAGCCTCGATCTTTCTGCCACTGTCATGGTCGTGTGTGTGTCCATTCGATCGTACGCAACCTCGAACGTTCGGCCACTTATAATACGTGGTTTGGTGTTTTTTTTGGAGAAAGGAAGTTTGTTCTCACTAGAAATGTCATCAAGAATGTAAAGCCAATTTATTCAATGTAAAGGAGAGGTCACCCAGTAGCTGTTTACCCATCTGGACTCTAGAGCACTAGTGCTGGGACACCCAAACCCCCTTTTTATTAGGCTTTTCCACACATGTGCTCCAGTGGATACTAGAGGGGTGTCTCCATCACACAAACTTCTACCAAAAAGCTAGTCAGTTTAGCACCTTTACAAAGTGACTACATTCATGTTGTTGGCATTTGTAACTGGCCAAACTAAAATAGTGTCCGTCACTTTCAAGCAATGTTTGTCATTTCCTATTTCTGCCCTCAATAGATAGTCTTGCTAAATCTTCCTTTTGTACATTCTCATAGGGGAGCGAAAACTTGGGCCGTCTGCGGAAACCCCCAAACCAACACCTCCCAAAAAAGGGGAAAGAGCAGAAACAGAGGAGGAGGAGGAGGAGGAAGGAGAGATCATCGAACTTGGAGAAATTGTCACCACAACAGGTGAGTGTGGGAGAACCCAGCTACTGGTAAGCTAATCCATGTATGGCTGCCTCATTTCCAACACCCCATTTTTGTTTGTTTGTGGTTTTTAGGTGACGTGGATGTTGAGGAAGAAAAATCGCACTTTACCACAGAGAGTGCCCACGTACTCATCGGGGAGATAATGGTCTGCAATAGAGATCTAGATTACATAAAGCAAAACATCAATGATGTTCAACAAAAATTGAAGAACATCATTGATGTTTTAGGAAAAATATGAAAACGCACCAAGTAATTAACACACATTTGTGCCAGCTTCTGAACACATTTGCAACTTAAAAACTGTGTGAAATTTGGAACATGCACACATTGTGTCCACATGTGCTAGCTCCCATCATGGTGGATGAATGCCAACGTTTTTTTGGGGGTGCAAACACTTTACGAACTACGAAAGTGGTTGTGGTGAAGGGGTTGCACCCCCAAAAAACGTCCATTCATCCCCATGATGGAAAATGGCACTTTTGAAGCTTCTAGGCATGTGTTTTACCATCTAATGACCATTTTCAGACCCAAATTGTGTGCATGTTCTAAATTTCCACTTTCCGGGGGTGACCCCCCCATGTGATGAAGGCAAGATCAAACACACTTTGAACATATAGTCATGTCTGATCTTGTCTTCACTTTACAAAGTTGAACTTTCCTAGTTCATAGGTTCTGTTTTGCTCCATGCCTGGTTTTACCAATTGCGGAATGTTTGTAAACAATGTTGGAAATAACCAAGATGTTGTCAGTTTTGGCGTGAAGATTGTAAACGCACTTGTGAATGTTTTCCTAGTAAACTTTTTTATTTTTCTAAATGTGTGGCTTCCTTATTTAAAAAACACAATGCATTATGTATGTAAAATGTAAAGGATATGGGGGGCAATGGGTGTTATTTACTAAAGGCAAATCCACTTTGCACTGCAATTGTCTTGCCCAGGGAACTTTTTCAATGCACTTGTAGAGCATAGCGGATTTGACTTATGTAAATGACACCCACAGTGCTTTGTACGAAAACACGGAGCACAGCATTTTTGAGAATACACACATGTCAGACCTGGTGATGAAAAGGAGTATTTTGGGTGTCAGTTATGCAGTACAAACCTTCTCTAGACCAAAGATTAGGAAGCAAACACACAACATGAGAATAATCTTTTTGGGAAGAAGAGACTGTTACCTCCTTTTGCCCAGAAAGTGCATTCCCACTGTCGAAGGCAAAGGGAAAAAATGTCAAGGTAAAATAAGCTAAAAAGAAGACTGAAATGACAAGAAATCATAGGTTGGTTAAAATATCAGATTTATTAAAAAATGCCTCTCACACATCGTCAGGCAGAGCAATGGCCCCCCTACCCACAAAGTACTCCATATATTGCTCGCGGACCACGCGGGCATTTAGAGGGGGCAAGCCTGGACGTGCCACTTGAAGGGCTGTGAGGTCCGCATTTGGAGGGCCCTCCACATCTGGGCCAACGGGCACCACATAGTTCCTGTTATGTCTTTTGAGGAAGTTGTGCAATATGCAACAGGCAAGAACTATGTGGTTCAGTTTGTATTCCGCCAAGTTAAATGCCGTCAGGAACAGGCGGAAGCGGCTGGCCAGGATGCCAAAAGTGTTCTCCACCACTCTTCTGGCTCTGGACAGCCTGTAGTTGAAGACCCTCTGGTCCGGGGTGAGGGTCCTCATCGGGAACGGTCTCATCACATGGGGAGTCAACGCAAACGCTTCATCTGCGACAAAGACGAAGGGGAGTCCTTCGGCATTCTCCTCTGGAGGTGGCAAGCACAGACTGCCACTTTGGAGACGCCAGTAGAACTCCGTGTGCGTAATGGCACCACCATCCGAGATCCGGCCGTTCATCCCCACGTCCACATACATAAACTCGTATGTTGCCGACACCACCGCCAACATCACTACACTATTAAACCCTTTATAATTATAATAGTGGGACCCCGAGTTGGGCGGTGGGATGATGCGGACGTGTTTCCCATCAATTGCCCCTCCGCAGTTAGGAAAGTCCCAACGGCTGGCAAAGTGGGAGGCCACAGTCTGCCATTCCTGTGGCGTGGAAGGGAACTGTGGAGTGAAACAAGAAAAAAAAATTCGTCACTTTGCACTTAAACATTGCAAGCAGATTAGACAATCAACATCTTGGAACAAGAGCATTGTATAAAATTGGAGGCTGGAAAGTATTTGCACAGAAAAGTAGAGGCTCCCCTTCACAGATTACTCACCCCCCATCAATCCCCCCACTTCTGATGGGCCATTGGCAATAACTAGGGTTTTGGGGGGGGGGGGGGGGGGGACAGGTAACCCTCTGCACTTCATTGATTGGCAAATGGCTAAATAATGTGTGCTAGTTTGGCCAGACCCTCTGTACTTAACACTATTGGCAGCCCCCAGGAAAGATAAAATAACATTTCACCCCCCCCCCCCCCCACCCCAAAAAAAGGCAGGCACATTGTGACATTCTGAACTTACCAAGCAAGCTAATAGGAGGGAAAGAAGACAAAAAATTAGGAAATGGAATGTATGGAGGCAGCCCCTTGCACTACATGCTTTGCTGAATTCATCCCTAAAGATGCCCACTATAAAGAGGTAGGTATATAGTGTGTATGGACCTTCGAAAAGCCAGCAGATAAAGGATTGGTACCATCTGACAGAGCAGTTGGGGGAGGGGGTTCCTAATGAGTTTGCCCCCCCCCCCCCACCAAAAAAAAACAATTCTAAAGGGGCTCTACATGAAGTAAACCACACAGCAAACATTAGTGCATATTTTAGGGGGTGTTTGGGGGCAAACAATACTATGCAGCAGACAAAATACATTGCTTAGGTGACTAGGCCATAGGTGTCTATTGGGGCAGAAGAGCATGCTGGTAAGGTAAGTGAAGGGAAAAATGCATGAAGGAGAAAAGGGGCACAGCATATTAGAACATATTGCAATCATGGTAATTAGGGAAGGAGGTCAAAAATAGAAGACATTAGCAAACAGAGCATACATAGAAGGGAATAGTAAAGTATAAATGTTACCTTAATATAGTCCTCCTGCAGGACCTGGATGATGGCAGAACAGGTCTCTGGAATAATGATTCCCAGGGCCTGGGGAGAGATACCTGAAGAGAACTTCAAATCCTGAAGACTTCTCCCTGTCGCCAAGTACCTCAACGTGGCAACAAGCCTCTGCTCCGGAGTAATGGCTTGTCTCATGCAGGTATCCTGCCGGCTGATAAAGGGGGTCAGCAAAGCCAAAAGACGGTGAAAATTGGGGTCAGTCATCCGGAGAAAGTTCCTGAAATCATCAGGATTATTCTTCCGGATCTCACGAAGCAAAGGCATGTGCGAGAATTGGTCACGCTGAAGCAACCAATTCTTGGTCCACATACTCCTCGTCACTCTGTTCATGGACGGGTCTTGGGTCAAAGCTAAAAGCCCGACACCAATTCCGCGTACAGCACGAACTCGGCGACGAGTACGCACGGGAAACATCGCTCACAAGGTCACAAAAGGTCGGCTGGTCAGAACGGACAAACAGAAAGCACCGATAAACAGCAAGGCCTGAAAGAACGAAATGAATACCAGCAACGAGCAGACAATAAGCAGTGCAAATCAAAGCGTCCTATATCAAGATATAGGCCGCAATGACCAACAAATGCGAACTGACTACATGCACTAATAAACAGATACGCACGACAAGCACAAACTGAAGAGCAGTAACGATCTGAGTCAGAAAACTGAGAAGCGCGAATCTTAAGTCACCAAACTTCCACTAACTCTCGATAAACACGGGATCAGCAGAAGGAGCCCAACGGGTGCCTGACGTGGTGCTGAACTTCCCTTTTCTAATCTCGTGGACGACGACTTACGTCACGACGTTCTTGCAGACCGGATATTCCGACAACGTAGTCCGACCGTGTGTACGCAACACCAACATCGGACAAAGTACGACGGACAAAATCCGACCGACCTGGTCCGCGGATTGTCCGACCGTGTGTATGGGGCTTTAGAGTCCTCAGAGATAGAGCTACCCATCTAGAGCTAGCTAAAGTCTTGATTTTATCTCATTTCTGTTTTTGCTTCAGAGAGAAAAGGATGCTGGAAGTAAATGTGTAATTTCCATGAAAGCCAACTGCACTACCGGGGGTTCAGTCGGCTGTTTGCCCGCCCCCCCCCCCCCCCCCCCCCCGGTGAGGACTATGACAGCAATACAATCCTACAAACAGCAACCACCCCAACCTAGAACTGCCCTTTGCAGCAAGGAGCACATGGAAGGGCAGCACATGTCAAAAAACAACAAAGAAAAATTTCCTGCTCACTGACCAACCAGCCTGCAACAACCCGCGAATTGTCCTAACAGGTCACGTTAAAACCAGGGGTCTGGTTTGCACACATTTGCAAATAGCATATATTTGCAAATGTGTGCAAACCAGACCCCTGGTAAGCTGCAGGCCCAATTCACAGCACCCCATTGTACTGTAGTCCTAACTATAAATTTTGAGAGCCTCCAAAAGTGAGCCTGCAGTACACAAGGGAGCAGTGAAGTGGCCCTGCAGCTTATGCATATATTTGCAAATGTGTGCAAACTAAACCCTTGGTTTCAACATTAACTGCTAGACAGGACAATTCTGTTTGTTGCAGGCTGGTTGGTAAAGGAGCTGGGAATTTTTCTTTTTTTTTTCTAAACAATACAATCCTGACAGAGGTTTCCAACCCTAACCACATTCTATCCAAATGTTAAAGAAAAAAATAAATAAAAGAAAGAAAAAACGGTTTTAGGTCTAATTATCACCACAGCAACGGATATTTCCATGGCCTAGGTACAGCTTTGGTTTAAAAGAAAACCTAGTAAAACACCACTCTTTCCCAACCATTACAGTGATGTTTACTGTGAGGTCCTGCCTGATGCCAGCAAAGAAAACAACCCCTGCTGATGATCTTCTTACCAAGCATGTGCGCCACAGTCCCATTTATTCACATGGGCGAGCTGTACTTACGCCAGCCTTCAGCCCTCCAGCGACATATGGCTCACCCATAGGAATGAATAGAGCATGTAACATGCACAGTAATAAATAAATAAGAAAAAAAGAAGGACACAGGTTTGTTTTACTAATGCCTAGTACACACAATGGGGAATCGGACGGAAAATACTAATTTGAGTGCGCTTGTACGATAATCTGATTGTTTGTACACAGCTTTTGAGAGCGGATCATGACAGTTAATACGAAATTGTCTGAAGGGACAAAAAAAATAAAAATGTCGTACCAATCCAGAACAAACCGATCGATTTTTGTTTTACTCAGTACAGTATTTGTCTGTAAAAAAAAAAAAATCGGAAGACCAAGAATGCTCGGAAATGAAAGATTACAACACAATACATCACTTTCAAAGTTGTATCCTGTTGTACTTGAGCAACCTATTGGTTTTCGATACGAGACTAGTATGCAAAAATAAATAAATAAATAAAAAAAAGGTGGGGGGGGGTAATCATCATTCCTCTGATATTCTCATTTACAAAGGCTGTGCTGCACTAGGCAGGGCCACAAAGTGTAGATAACTGGAACACTGAGGTGGGTAGCACTCAGGGTATTTGAAGGAATAATAATGTAGAGGTCATTCAAAGAAAGCCTGTGCCCAGACCATGGAAAAACAGGCTTGGATTAAATAGGTTGTGCATAATAAGCAGCATTTTGAGAAGACGTAAAATACAAGCACTGTATAACTGCAAAGATGGAAGAACAGCTGCTAATTTTATGAACAAATAAGGCTGTCCCTGTGCTAATTAAAAAAAAAAAACTCAAATATTACTAATCAGTCTCAACTTTCCCTTTAAACTTTACTAGTGATGTATTTAAGAGATAGAATAAAGTACAGAGGATACACCATACCTGGACTGCATATAAGCGCGATATTGGTTTGAATTCTCTTTTTTTCCGCACAAACTGAACCCTCTGTGTATTCAAGTACAATGCGATCGCCAACCAACTTTGGAGGGGACAAAAACTTCCCTAAATTTTTACTTTTGCCGGAATCTGTAAGAAAACAATAATAAAGTATAATATCCCAAAAAAAATAAACACATAGCTGGCCTATAGTATTACAATTCCCAATTCTTACCCACTGCACAAATTGCAGCATCCTCCTCACAGCCCGCAGCACCTCCTCTCTGTAAGACCTCATGGCACACATTAATATAGAAACGATTCTTGTCATCAGGGTTAGTGTTCAAAGCCTCCCAATTCTGAGCTGTGCTGGACTCTGAAAGAATTCACAAATTAAAGGGAAATGAAGTATACTATTTGCAGTGAAAACATTCTAAATATTTCAGTGTTAGTCCTTTAACCACTTCAATACCAGGCACTTAGACACCTTCCCGCCCAGACCAATTTTCAGCTTTCAGCACTGTCGCACTTTGAATGACAATTGCGCGGTCATACAACACTGTACCCAAACAAATTTTTTATCATTTTGTTCCCACAAATAGAGCTTTCTTTCGGTGGTATTTGATCACCTCTGCGATTTTTATTTTTTGCGCAACAAATAAAAAAAGACCAAAAATTTTGAAAAAAAAACAAGTTTTTCTTTGTTTCTGTTAATTTTTTTGTAAATAAGAACATTTTCTTCTTCAATGATGGGCACTGATATGGCTGCACTGACGGGCACTGATAAGGCGGCACTGATGGGCACCGATGGGGTGGCACCAATGAGGTGGTACTGATGAGGTGGCACTGACGGCCACTGATGATGGGCACTGATAGGCGGCACTGATGGGCACTGATAGGTGGCACTGATGGGCACTGATGGGCACTGATAGGTGGCACTGATGGGCACTCATATGTGGCACTGATGGGCACTCATAGGCGGCACTGATGGGCACTCATAGGCGGCACTGATGGGCACTCATAGGCGGCACTGATGGGTACTTATGGGTGGCACGGATAGGTGGCATGGATGGGCACTGATAGGTGGGCACTGATAGGTGGCACTGCTGGACACTGATGGGTGGCACTGATTACACTGATGGGTGGCACTGAAAACACTGGATGGCATTGCTGGGTGATGGGTGGCACTGGTTGCTACTTGATGGTGCCAGCCAGTGCCCATTTGTGGGCACTGACTGGCACAGATTGGGCATCATTTGCACATGTGGATGGCCAGGGGGTACATACCTGGCCATCCACATGTTGCCCACTTCCCTGGTGATCCTAGTGGAGTCCCTGGTGGTCCAGTGTGGGCATCTGAGGGGGGGCTGCGCTGATAAACAATCAGCGCAGACCCCCCCTGTCAGGAGAGCCGCCGATCGGCTCTCCTCTACTCGCGTCTGTCAGACGCGAGTGAGGAAAAGCCGATCACCGGCTTTTCCTGTTGACATCGTGATCAGCCGTGATTGGACACGGCTGATCACGTGGTAAAGAGCCTCCGCCGGAGGCTCTTTACCGAGATCAGTGTAGCGGTGTGTCAGACTGACACACCGCTCCACCGATCGCCGCGATGCGCGCCCCCCACGGGCGCGCGGCGGCATGTTATCCTGAAGGACGTCATATGACGCCCAGTCAGGATAACAGAACCACTTCCCGGACGTCAATATGCTATTGACCGGGCGGGAAGTGGTTAAAAACGACTGCAAGGTCAACAACATTGTACATGCCTTTTTGTTATTAAAATGTCATTAAACCAGTGTTAATTTAGTCGACTAAAAGAAAACTATTTTAGTCTACTAAAATACGACTAAAACTAAAACAATTGAGATGACTAAAACTAAATGCCATTTTAGTCAAAAGAATATAACTAAAACTAAATTGCAATTACTAAAATGTACTGGAGATTTTAGTCAACTAAGACGTAGGTCATTTCAGTCAACTAAAATGTACTGGAGATTTAGTCGACTAAATCCAACTAAAACTAAAAAAAATTGCAGAAGACTAAAATGGGACTAAAACTAAAATGCCATTTTAGTCCTAAGACTAAAATTAACATTGCATTAAACCCACATAAAAAAAAAATAATAATACATCATGTATTACACGCTGTTCAGATTTACTCAGGCACTTTGAGATTCTTTTTCTGTATTCTGCAAAAAAACTTGGTTGTGATCCTGCTGTTCTCTAGCTCCCCCTTCTGTCCATGTCCCCAATTCAGCTAAGGATTTTGCAGCTGTGGTGGCAACTCTGCACATGCTCAGTTTTAAGTGAGGTTTTTTTATGCAGAGCATTTCCTCCCTATAACATCTGAGCAGGCCATGTGACTATAAAGTCAAACATGTGGGTGTATACACAGTGGTAAATGAAAGCCCACTCCCTCCCTTCTCCATGCCCACTAACCAGCTAAATACAATGGGGGTGGGATATTACATGTAGATTAGTCAAGGCTTTATCTCCCTCGTATTCCAAGACACAGGCTGGAGGGTTGTGACACAGCCTGTGACTGGCAGAAATCCACCCACACCAAGATATTGCAACAAAATAATAAAGATTTGATTTTAAATATACATTTGTATGACAATTTAAAACAGTTTATTGATTCTAATTATTTTTACTCCGTATTCCAAAGGCAGTTTTTTTTTCTATTTTGAACATGTGACCAGCAGCAGAGAATAAGAAGCTCCTGCTTATGTTTCCCTGCAGACAGGCTGGGAAAGATCATGTAACAGCTGTATATCGATTAGAGAAAGCACTTAGATTTTTTTTATTTATTAAAATAATGACAGTGCCATCATCCATATATAGAAATAAAAAAAATAAAACAAGGAGAGGGGCGCCCCTGAATAAATAGTAAACCCTTTAAGAAAAGCAATATCAACTCACATGATAAAGCAATGTTGCACATAGGTGAGATGGATACTGTCCAAGAGCAGGGTCAGGATGGATGGTCAGGTTACGATGAGATTGGCTTCTCACTAGTGATAGGAGTCCTGCTGGAACATCAGGTATCCAGGGAGGGGTTGAAGTGGTGAGCTGTCAGAGCCAAAGTGCTCAGCGCTGCTATTCCTTGCTTGTCCTCGCTGTTCACCGCTTCAAGATGGGAGACAGCCGTGTAGTGTCAGGTCTCATCCAAAGCGAGGCTTGGAAGGCACGTGGCGGCACGGGGCTGTGACTTCATTAATATGCAAGGCGTTTTCAAGCTTTCGTACTGCCGCAGCCCTGCGCCGCCACGTGCCTGTCAAGCCTTGCTCTGGATGAGACCTGTTCCAGCTCACCTAGGTGCAACATTGCTTTCTCTCATGTGAGTTGATATTGCTTTTCTTAAATTAAAGTGTTTACTATTTATTCAAAGGCGCCCCTCTCCTTGTTTTTTCCCCAGCTCTACTGGTTTTCTGGCTTCTGGTCTATGTTGGTGGCAGCCCTGACTTGCAGACCCATTACTCATCATATACCCATTGCTGGACCTTTATGGATTTTACTACATGGTCACCTCTGAGGTACTAGTGTGTTGCGCCTTTTACTGGTATTTATATACAGAAATAAAAGTGACAAATGTAAATTAGACCGGGTGTGTGTGTGTGTGTTTAGTATCACTTTAAATGTAAATATTTGCACATTTGTTACTACAGGCCGCTACCCCTACCATCATTCTGGTGGTGACACAATATATCACCTACGTAGAAAATACATTAAAATATAGAAGAAATCACATGTGCCATGAGTAGGACAATCAGACCAACAATAATACACATACATATATATATATATATATATATATATATATATATATATATATATATATATATATATATATATATATATATATATATATATATATATATACACATATACACACACACACACACACACACACACACATATACACACACACACACACACACACATATATATACAGTGCCTTGCGAAAGTATTCGGCCCCCTTGAACTTTTCAACCTTTTGCCACATTTCAGGCTTCAAACAAAGATATACAATTTTAATTTTTTGTGAAGAATCACCAACAAGTGGGACACAATTGTGAAGTGGAACTAAATCTATTGGATATTTAAAACTTTTTTAGCAAATAAAAAACTGAAAAGTGGTGCGTGCAAAATTATTCGGCCCCTTTACTTTCAGTGCAGCAAACTCACTCCAGAAGTTCAGCGAGGATCTCTGAATGATCCAATGTTGTCCTAAATGACTGATGGTGATAAATAGAATCCACCTGTGTGTAATCAAGTCTCTGTATAAATGCACCTGCTCTGCGATAGACTCAGGGTTCTGTTGAAAGCGCAGAGAGCATCATGAAGACCAAGGAACACACCAGGCAGGTCCGTAATACTGTTGTGGAGAAGTTTAAAGCCGGATTTGGATACAAAAAGATTTCCCAAGCTTTAAACATCCCAAGGAGCACTGTGCAAGCGATCATTTTGAAATGAAAGGAGTATCAGACCACTGCAAATCTACCAAGACCTGGCTGTCCCTCTAAACTTTCAGCTCAGACAAGGAGAAGACTGATCAGAGATGCAGCCAAGAGGCCCATGATCACTCTGGATGAACTGCAGAGAACTACAGCTGAGGTGGGAGAGTCTGTCCATAGGACAACAATCAGTCGTACACTGCACAAATCTGGCCTTTATGGAAGAGTGGCAAGAAGAAAGCCATTTCTCAAAGATATCCATAAAAAGTCTCGTCTAAAGTTTGCCACAAGCTACCTGGGAGACACACCAAACATGTGGAAGAAGGTGCTCTGGTCCGATGAAACCAAAATCGAACTTTTTGGCCACAATGCAAAATGATATGTTTGGCGTAAAAGCAACACAGCTCATCACCCTCAACACACCATCCCCACTGTCAAACATGGTGGTGGCAGCATCATGGTTTGGGCCTGCTTTTCTTCAGCAGGGACAGGGAAGATGGTTAAAATTGAGGGGAAGATGGATGCAGCCAAATACAGGACCATTCTGGATGAAAACCTGTTGGAGTCTGCAAAAGAACTGAAAGTGGGACGGAGATTTATCTTCCAACAAGACAATGATCCCAAACATACAGCAAAATCTACAAAGGAATGGTTCACAAATAAACGTATCCAGGTGTTAGAATGGCCAAGTCAAAGTCCAGACCTGAATCCAATCGAGAATCTGTGGAAAGAGCTGAAAACTGCTGTTCACAAACGCTCTCCATCCAACCTCACTGAGCTCAAGCTGTTTTGCAAGGAAGAATGGGCAAGAATTTCAGTCTCTCGATGTGCAAAACTGACAGAGACATACCCCAAGCGACTTGCAGCTGTAATCGCAGCAAAAGGTGGCTCTACAAAGTATTAACGCAAGAGGGCCGAATAATTTTGCACGCCCCACTTTTCATTTTTTTTTATTAGTTAAAAAAGTTTCAACAATCCAATAGATTTCGTTCCACTTCACAATTGTGTCCCACTTGTTGGTGATTCTTCACAAAAAAGTAAAATTTTATATCTTTATGTTTGAAGCCTGAAATGTGGCAAAAGGTTGAAAAGTTCAATGGGGCCGAATACTTGCGCAAGGCACTGTGTGTGTATATTATACACACACATACATTATACACACACATACATACATACACACACACACACACACACACACACACACACACACACACACACACACACATACACACACACACACATACATATATATATATATATATATATATATATATATATATATATACATACATACATATATACAGCTCCAGGTATCTGGGTGGATCCCAACATTAAAGTCAGGAATCCTCCAGTGCCTGGGCTAGCTGAGTGGTGTCAGCCAACAACAGGCTTTAACCATCTGGCGGCTGAATACGGGTCACAGAGGTGCACTCTTGTGACCCACATGAGAATAGGGCCAAAGGAGCTTTGGTCATACTTCCCCTTTAAAGCCAAAGAAACGTGTGAAAAGGTTCCCAGAATTTCTAGAAAAAAAGGTCAGGAATGGCAGCCTATGTATGTCTCTTACGGCAGATTTACTTTAAAGATGCTTGCAAGAGCACATGCTTACCAGGACTGCGAATTAAATCAAACAGGTTATAGTGCTTCTTCTTGCTTTCAACATGACACAGGTCCTCTTTCTTCTTAAGACAAGCATATTTGGTCTCCCAAGAAAAGAAATAAGTGCAATCAGCTTCACCATCAAATTCTGGCACTCCTTTCCCATCATTCTCTAAAACAAGACAATAAATTGTACAATACGTTAATATAAATGTTGCAATAAAGTTTTAAACAATGGAAGATGTAAAGAAAGAGCAACAGAGAACGGATTCCTGTTTGGAACAAGGACATTTCTAGCCTTACTAAAACAGACACATAAAACGTACCAAAATATTGATAAATGCCCAAAAATGTCTCATTCCCAAAAATATAAAAAAATAAAAAAAAAGCAAACCTGTCATGAATCTGGTTAATGCAAACTGAGCATACAATGAAACAAATATGAATCAGGAATTACCTTTAGTAAACCAGCATGCCAAACAATATATCCAGAGATATTCGTGATATTCGTGAAATCAGCATGCCAAGAGATAAAAACAACTAAAGCTATAGGCTGATCTCTACTTTTCCTGAAAAACTTAGGGGGGGGGGGGGGGGGGCAGGGGGGATTAGACAATTGACTAATAAAAACATTGTCCCCTTATGGTAAAGGGTCAGTCCACCCACAAGTGGTATTAGAGGTGTTATAAGAGTTTCCATAAAGAAAGTGATGACTCCACATAGTGGCAGTTTTCAGGTGTGCAAGTGCAGATATCCAAGATAATCTATATAAAAATACAAGAAACTGTCAACATGTTCATATCTCCAGCATTAAGTCTCATGCGTGTAACAGTTTGCAATGCAAATATTGCAAACATACTCTAGAGTAAAATTCCCAAACTCTGGAAGCAGCAGGTGGCATGTAAAGCAGGGCCAAAGAGGTGAATGCAAGCATGCACAAATGTCATATTCCCCGAACACGGAATTTCTGCGTACAGCTATTCACTTTTGTAGGATGCCACCCCAAGATTTTTACGCTAGAGCAACAATGCACTACTAACTGTTAATGTGCATGAGCCCTAAAAAACTATCAAGTTTTTAAAGCGAAACAAAAAAGGCAAAAATAGTTCCAATGGTCAAACAAGAGCGCGATCACCAGCATCATCTCCCCTGCTAGTTTCTGGGTGCCAGTCTTCAGACCATCTTGATTGGCTGAAGACTGAGTTGTGCATGCACAGCTCAGTGAACATTCACCAGGGAATTGCAGCCAGGTAGGCAAGTATTTTATTGCAGAAGATACATGTTTTTCTGCAAGAAAGATGCTGCCTTTTCCTTATGTTTTCAGTTTTAGTTCCACTTTAAGTTAACCATCTTCTTCACTGAGGAACTTATTTGAACATTATGCCCCTTTCACACTGCCGGCGCCCAGGTGTCAGCGGTAAAGTGGCGCTATTATTAGCACCGCTTTACCGTTGTTTTAGCAGCGCTATTTGGCCGCCAGTGGGGCAGTTTTAACCCCCACTAGCAGCCGAGAAAGTGTTAAAAACCAGCCACGAAAGGGTTAGAACTTTGCCGGCGTATAGCTGCGCTGCCCTATTGATTTAAATGGGCAGGAGCGTTGTATACAGCGCTCCTTCACCGCTCCAAAGATGCTGCCAGCAGGACTATTTTTGGCGTCCTGCCAGCGCACCGCTCCAGTGTGAAAGCCCTCGGGGCTTTCACATTGGAGACAGCAGCGGCTGTTTCAGGGCGAATTGCAGGCGCTATTTTTAGCGCTGTAGCGCCTGCAAAGTGTGAAAGGGGTCTTAGGCTCTTTTAACAAAGCTAACACACAAGGGAAAGGATACGTATCTGCAAAACAGTGATCGTTATTTTCAAAGTGCAATTACCGTATTTATCGGCGCATAACACGCGCCGGCATATAACATGCACCCTAAGTTTAGGAGGAAATTTTAAAAGGGAAAAAAAACTTTCATTTAAATGCCCATCAATGCAGCCTTGCACAGCGTCCATCTGCATGCTTGTCAGTGTCATTTGCAGCCTTCTTAGTGTCAATCACAGCGTCCATCTGCAGCCTCCTCAGTGTCATTTGCAGTCTTGCCCAGGCTGCAATTAAACTGCAGTGACATGTCAGTGTCATTTGCAGTCTTGCAGCGTCCATCTGCAGCCTCTAAAGTGACATTTGCAGCCTTGCCCAGGCTGCAGTTTGAAAATTGGCGCCATTGGCCGTTCTCACCGCCTTCGACACATGGCTATATCAATATAGTTATTCATGTGTTAGAGCTTTGTGAATAGAATAATGTGTCCCATACAGCCATTATTTTTGTGAAACAGTGAAAGTTCTCTTTACCTGCAGTTTCATTACATTCAAAATTAATCACTGTCATACGCTGGAAGCCAGTGCTACAGGTTTCTCCTCCAGAATACGTCAAAGTAATGTCACCATCAGAAAATCTAAGGAAAGACATCAGAAAATTACTAAACACTTACATGTCAACATCTAGAAACATCGAAATGACAACAACAAGTCTATAGGTTAACGGTGATACAACTCTGCTAGATGCCACATCCCTAATGGAAGTATAGAACCACAGAAAATCTCCTATTGGTGGGACGTGAAAAAACGAAAAAAAAAAGCTTAATAGAAAACAAAATGCAGCCTCCACATTCAAAGCGTATTAATTAAAAAAAATTTAAAACTGCAGCTTACCAATTCAAAAGTTAGGTGGCTGCATTGGTTTTATTTTCATCTGATAATCCACAGAGTAAGGCCCCTTTCACACCTAGGCGTTTTTCATGCGGTGCAGCGCTAAAAATAGCGCCTGTTCACCGCATGAAAAAATCCTGCCCCTTTAACTCCAGTGTGAAAGCCGGCGGGCTTTCACACTGGAGCGGTGCGCTAGCAGGATGACAAAAAAAGTCCTGCTAGCAGCATCTTTGGAGCGGGATAGGAGCGGTGTGTTCATCGCTCCTATACCGCTCCTTCCCATTGAATAGAATGGGACACCGCGGTGAAACCGCGGTAATACCGCCGCAAAGCGCCGCTACGGCGGCGCTCTGCGGGGGGTGTTTAACCCCTTTTCGGCCGCTCGCGGGGGTTAAAACCGCACCGCGAGCGGCCGAATACCGCGGTTAAAACGACGGTAAAGCAGCGCTAAATATAGCGCTGCTTTACCGTCACCGCGGCTCCCCGCCCCGGTGTGAAAGGGGCCTAAGTCTGTTGTTCAACTTACTTTAACATACCAAGCTGTCCAGACAATGTATCGGTTAGAGGTTTGAGACAAGCCATTTAACACTGACAGCGGTGCTTACAATAGTCAGCTTTTATTCATTTATTGTGGAAGTAGAGTCTTATTTTTTACTTGTACCTATAGGTAAGCCTATAATAAGGCTTACCTGTAGGTACTGTGAATATCTCCTAAACTTGCAGTTTAGGAGATGTTCAGAGTGCATGCAGCTGGTGACCTCATCGGTGCATGCGCTCTGAAGGTCCAACTTTTACCGTGCCAGACCTTCAGAGCCTGCCCTGTAAACACTGGGGAAGATGTCAGCAATCTCAGCGGTGTGCGAGCACTAAGGAAAGTATTTCATAATGTGCTAGTATGCGATGCATAATAGCTCATTATGCCTTTGTCTTATATTTTTTTTTTTTTCCAGGGTACAACCGCTTTATGCGAAACCTTTATCCCAAAAGGAAAATAACGGTTTGCTGTAAATAATTATAAAGTGATAGCTGGAGTTCAGCTTTAATTAAGTCCATTTAATCTGCTAACGCTGCGGATGGGGATGAAGTAAAAACATAAAAATAAATAAAAAACCTCATACAAAAACGAATGAATTCA
The DNA here is from genome assembly GCA_028564925.1 of Lithobates sylvaticus. Classification (NCBI taxonomy): domain Eukaryota; kingdom Metazoa; phylum Chordata; class Amphibia; order Anura; family Ranidae; genus Lithobates; species Lithobates sylvaticus. The sequence continues at coordinate 119,201,485 of CM053028.1, read as the reverse complement.
GCCCTCCAGGGCTCCTAATGGGCCGGCTGCTCTAATACCCCTTCCACATCAGCGGGGATCTGTCTGCTGATCCCCGCTGAGCAGGCCGACAGGTCCGTATCCGCTCCGTTGATGCAGAGCGGACACAGCTCGCTATTCTCTATGGAGCAATCGGATGGAAACAAACCGCCTGTCCATTTCCATCAGATGCCTTCCGATCCGATCTGCTAGATGGATGGGGAATGGAATCCCCATCCGTCTGTTTTTAGCAGACTGGATAGGATGCAGGCGGGTGTAAAACGGACGCATGTCCATTTACATCAGTCTCTCCATAGAGAACAATGGGTGGTCCGATTGGGCCCGCCTGAAAAATGGACAGGCAGACCCGATCGGTGTGCTTATGTGAAAGGGGCCTTGTTTACACAGGGCATACACAGCGTACCTTTACAGAGATTCCCAGCTGTTCCCTTCATCTCTGTGCAGGCAGTCCCATTGATGTCATCATTTGGGATGTAGCAACTGCCACATGCATGTCCATGAGCTCAATGTCTGCGGTCGGGGTCATGTACCCACACCCACACGGATGTCAGATTGGGAAAGGCAGCTATGCCTGTGCAGCCATTGCATCCCAATTGACATAAATGGGACTGCCTTTACGGGGATACACGGAACACATGTGTTTCCCTGTGCGGGTAAACATGGCCGCCCATGGACATACACTTTAGTATGCCACATGTGAACAATGCTTTAGTAGTAATTTAGCAGGAATTTTTTAAGTTATGTTGCGTTTATTTTTTGTGAAAATAGCAATATGATGAACATTTGCGCAATTATTGCGGGGCCCAAAAAAATCAGTAGCACTTTTTTTTATTCTACAGGTCATGTCATGTTCTTTTCAGAAAATGTTTAGTTTGAGGGGTCTTTTCAAATTCTGAAAGCTATAAAGTGAAAAATGGTAACCTCCAGGATTTTAGAGCAAATGGTTATAATTTACAACTTTGTGTACCTTCAGTTTTCACCATTTCACAAAAAGGTGCAATTAAAAATGTACAAATATTTGTTATTTATTAAAGCGGGGCTCCACCCTAAAGTGGAACTTCCGTTCATCGGAACCCTCCCCTCTCCGGTGCCACAATTGGCACCTTTCAGGGGGAGGGGGATGCAGATACCTGTATAATACAGGTATCTGCACCCACTTCCGGGCATAGATAACCGCAGATTCTGCAGCTATTATGCCACTTCCTGCAGGGCCCCCGCTGTCTGCTGGGAAACACATGGATCCCAGAGACAGCATGGACCATCCTTATTGTTCCCTACTGCGCATGTGGTCTTTCATAAACGCTGAAGACTGTAAGGGAAAAATTAAACCCTTCAGATTGAGAAATTTGTACATTTACATTTTTGCGTACACTCGATTTTAACCATTTTGCAAAAAGGCGCAATGTAAAATTTTTTATTTTTTTGTCATTTATTACCTCCATATAGGTTAAGCTTTTATATTTAGTAGGGATTTAGCAGGAATATTGTAAAATGTGTTGTGTTTATCTGCCAATAATGGTTTTAGTGTATTTTTTGCGAATATTATATATAAATATATTAGTTTTATAAACATTTTCGCAAATACTGCAGGGTCTAAAAAATCAGTAGCACCTTCTTTTTATTCTAGAAGTCATATGCTTTCAGGAAATCTATGGTATTGGGGGTCTTTCACAAATTCTTAAGGGGAAAATTAAAACCTTCAAATTTTTAGAGAAATTTGGATACATTTACATTTTTGTGTACGTTGTGTACGTTTTTCACCATTTTGCAAAAAGGCGCAATTTAAAAGTTACAAATATTTGTTATTTAATAACTCAATACAGGTTAAGCTTTTTTTTTTATTTTTTTATTTAGTAGGAATTTTGTAAAATTTGCTGTGTTTTTATCTGCCAATAATATGGTTTTATTGATAAACATTTGTGCAAATACCGTGGGGTAAAAAAAAATTAAATAAGTAGCACCTTCTTATTCTACTGATCATGTGCTTTCAGGAAATATATGGTGTGGGGGGGGGGGGGGGGTCTTTCACAAATTTTCAAAGCTATAAGTGAAAAATAAAAAAGCAAATGAACAATTGCAAAAATGATCTGGCCACCTGAGTGTACAAACTGGAGCACAGGGCCTGGTAGCGAAAGGGTCAATACTGCTTTAAAAGTTGTTAAGCTGCAATATACTTAAAGCAGGATTCCACCCTAAAGTGGAACTTCCGCTTTTCGGAACCCCCCCCCCCCTCCGGTGTCACATTTGGCACCTTGTCTAAGACAGGTATCTGCACCCACTTCCGGGCATAAACTCCCACGAGAGTTTTCGTCACTTCCTGTCCCGGCGCGCTGTCTGCCGGGACACACACGTGTCCCGGCAGACAGCGCAGAAGATTCTCATTGCGCCGCGCGACTCGCGCATGCGCAGTAGGAAACCGGGAAGTGAAGCCGCAAAGGCGACACTTCCTGATTCCCTCACCGAGAATGGCGCCGGCAACAGCAGAAAGCCGAGCGATTGATCGGCCTCTGCTGCCGACATCAATGGAACTTGTGACAGGTAAGTGTCCATTTATTAAAAGTCAGCAGCTGCAGTATTTGTAGCTGCTGGCTTTTAAAAAAAATTTTGGCAGGTACAATCCCTCTTTAAGTTTTGCTTTTAGGTTTAGATTTTTCTTTCAGTTCTTGTCCCGCCCCAGTCTGTGACTAGACAGAGAAATGAGACGTAGCAGCCTAATGATCTAATATGTCACTTTGCTCTCTACTACCATCAGTATGTTCCTTGTTAGTATTTAAGTGCTGCAGTACGATTGATTCGCTCCTTGTGCTGCTTCACCCTCTTTTATGCTGGGTTCACACTGCAGTATGGAGCGGCTTAACAGCAGGGGTCCAGTGTGTCCCTGTTCACCGTTTCAGGTCCAATTACGGTCAGAATTTTTGGCGGAATTAGGACCTGAAAACGGACCAGAAGACACACAGAACTCCAGTGCAATTCCCGCCGAAGCCCCTCCGGAAAGGTGTGAAAGCCGGTCACAGTCTGATATGCCAATTGGATGCGGGGAAACCCGTATTCAATTTGCAATTGTGTGAACCCAGCCTTAGTTTGAACTCTACTGGCTGATACCAAGTCAAATTTTGGTACTTACAAAGCTTTGATTAAAACAAAAAAAAAAAAAATAAATAATAATAGCGATGCATTAGAAGTGCACTAATTTGCGTCTTTTATATCTGCCTGTACTTAAGATTTAACAAATTGTCCAACAAAAGCAGTCCACTAATCAAGGAGACAATCCCAATAAAGTTGAAATATTTATTTAGGACAGAACACGATAAAGTACACATCACGGTGTGCATGTACCTACCTGAGCGTCTGGTTATTATAGGAGCCTGCACCTTTACTCTGTCTGCCAGCTTTCTTAAACTGACAGGAAGACATTTCACCCGAGCATTCTCCTCCACGCGTCTTATCACAAACATTCAAGTAATACGTGTATTCACCCTTGTCATCTTCTGCATGGTAAGCACCGACTGGAACACAAGAATGGGAAATGTATCTGTACAACAATTTCCTTTTACTAATCATATGAAGCAATGTGAGAAGTTTGATGTGTGGCAGCACATTTCTATATCTCTCCCAAATTCTAGTTTACCATTGCTGCCCTTCGCCCCTCAAAAAAGCCAAGAGAGATTTCTGTCCGATTACAACTTTTGTTGTATAATACCAGCCAAAAGACATTTTTTTTGCACTGGATAGAGTGGAGAAAAATTAGATACTCTGGTTTTTGTTGAAATCGAAGACCTTACCGTTAGGCCTCATTCACATTGGCACTGTCAAATGTGCATTAAGAGCGGGCGCCACGACACCAAGCCCCGGGCTGCAGACCGGTGCTGGACCATGCCCAGTCTGAGGCCGGGCTGCACAGGGCGCACTGAAGGAGCTAAGCGGCAGGTGAGCAGACACCAAGCTTGGTTGCATCACTGTCCACATCACTACTATTGGGTCCATCTTCACGAGATTCTAAATCTCATAGGAGTGGAACCCTGTGTAAATCACATCACTACTATTGGGTCCATCTTCACGAGATTCTAAATCTCATAGGAGTGGAACCCTGTGTAAATCAACTGTGCATGTGCCGGTTTTTCCCTGGCTCCCGACTTGTAATGCCGGACTCCATGCTGGTGGCCGGCTACCGCAAACCCTCTGCCCCTGGTGGCCGGCTACCGCGACCCTCTGCCCCTGGTGGCCGGCTACCGCGACCCTCTGCCGCTGGTGGCCGGCTACCGCGACCCTCTGCCGCTGGTGGCCGGCTACCGCGACCCTCTGCCGCTGGTGGCCGGCTACCGCGACCCTCTGCCGAAGCTGTGGGGACTGTTCTAGCTGCGGGAAAGAGCGGAGCAGTGGAGGATTGGTTAAGTAAATCTCCTTTTATGGTTCCCATAGAGAAGCAGAAAACTCTTGAGGTGTGGGCACAACCTCACACTGCATAACGGTTTTTGTTTTGGGATATAAAAATTACGTGAATAAATAAAAGTGGATGATTGTAAGCACCCCTGTCAGTGGTAGTCAATGGTTTGTCTCAACTCTCTAACGGCTACAATTGCAGAACAGCTTGTTCTGTTGAAAAACAGACTTACTTGCCAGATCACCAGATGACAATAAATGAAAAGTCCTAAAAAATTTGTAAACTAATACAGCCACCACATCTAAGAGATGGTAACCTGCAATATGATAAAATGTTTGTTTTTGTGTTTAATAGCACTTTGACTGCATTTTCAGTCCTGGTGACAATATACAGTACACAAGTCAATTTTAGCACAAGCATTTACATGTATGAAAGCTATAATGTATAAAGATAAAATATGAACATAAATACAGCCCTGGGCACTGCTGTTTTTTTTTTTTTTTTTTACACTGCTGAATACAGAGCAAGAATGCGCTGCAAGGCGCAGGTAAGTGAATTGGCCCATTTCCTGCTCAACTACTGCATAGATGTGTACAAAACTGAACGCTGTACATAGCTTTGGCCTGTGGATGAGCCCTTATATTTACAATTTTGCACATCATCTGTTTGTTGCATGACCCCACTATAAATATCACTTCCAGAATGATCACTCACTTCCTGTTTCCTGCTCTGCTTGTTACACACCCCACCCATTTGGATCATGTTCTCTCACCTAGGATTCAAACATCTCTTGGCTACATTGTTCATTTTTGGTGTTTTGTTTCACTGGTTTTTCTTGATGCTTTTTTTCCTACCGCTTATTCCTTTGATGAGAGCTACAGGTTCTCATTTATACGATATCTACTTTGAATCCTCACCTGGGTTCACTTTGACCGACACCATGCTTTGGGCTTTAATCCTCACTATATCATTAGACATGCACTACCAACATTAATATACAGCAATACCCTGGATTACAAGCATGACTCGTTCCAGAAGCATGCTTGTAATCCAAAGCACTTGTATATCAAAGCAAGTCTCCCCATAGGAAATAATGGAAACTCAGAAAATCCATTCCACAGCCAGGGCTTGTCTATGCAGTACCCCATGTGGACAGAGTTGTGGGGGCACCAGAGACACTCAGAAACCGAGTGTCTCCAATCGCCACCGGTGCCCCCGCACCTCTGGCCAAATGTTTTACTGCACATCTCAGTGGCTTGAATCCTGCTCGTCTTGCGACACAACACTTGCAAGGTGAGTAAGAATTAAAAATAAAAAAATTGCTTGTTTTGCGAAACGCTCGTAAAACGCATTACTCGCAATCCAAGGTTCCACAGTATATTTTATTACTCTCCAGAGAGTCCTCTGACACACACTGCATCACTTTTGGTTTCCAATGGAGACCCCACTCCCATGGTAGTCTATTCATTACTGCTGGCCACTGCCACAGCTCCCAGAGATAAAGCCCCAAATTTGGCTTCGGCTCTCAGCACCCCATTTGAAACCTATAATGGACTTGTGAGTAACCAGGGGGAATTCTCCCCCCTCCCCTGTTCCTTCCCCACTTATACACATATATACATATATATATATATATATATATATATATATATTATATATATAAATATACACATATATATAATATATATATATATGCACTTGTTTGCAGATACAAGTATTTTATCTTGTGTACATCCCTGCATCAGCTCCTAATGAGTGGAACAAACCCACGAAAAGTGTAGAGCCTTTTTTCAATGCTACGCTATCACTACCATCTGATTATACTTGCTTTTACAAATCACAAATCTTTTACAAAATTATTTACTTTTTTATATTACTTAAAGAGGTCTAGGTTACCAACTAACATCACGATGGCTCAGTGATCTCTCTCTCTCTCTCTCTCTCTCTCTCTCTATGTGTACCATGTGTTACTAATGAGCAATACTATTTATTGATTTTGTACCAAGAAACATGACATTATATAATCGTGTTTTTTTTGTTTTTTGTTTCCCACCCCCCAAATCACTGCACTGTGCTTTTTTTAAAGTCCCAACTTTCCCCTCTTTATTTTGTTGCAAGAATGATTTTTTTTTTTTTTCTGTACAATTATAGTCAATTGTTTAATTACAAGTGGTTGTCAATGCAAGTCCTCACCAGACGTTTCTTTCAGGGGAGTTAGGTCGATAGAAATGCCTCTTTCCTTGCTGAAGAGTGTGCAGCTATCACTTTCCAGGTACTCTGTGTGGCAGGCATTCTCGGTTACCCATTCGATCTCATAGCGGCAATTGGAGTTGGCAGTTAGTTTTGGGCCTGTAACCTAAATGACAGTAAAAGTGGTACAGTGTCTAAAATTATGCTTTTTCACATAACACAAAAAAAAAAAAAAAAAAATACAAGAACACAACAATCTTTGGAACTACTGTTCTGTGTATTCATGAAGGTAAAGAATTAATCCCTACATGTGACAAAACGGAACCTCAGTCAGAACGTGTGTGTTCATTTTTGGATAGAGTGGGGAGTAGTAAGATCATCTATTTTAATTGCTGTATGTGACAATTTCTAGGAAATTTTCCTAAACTTTCCTGTCCCACTGAAACCCAGGGTACTAGTGTGAGCAAAACCTTCAGTATGCTTCTCTGCAATGCATTCGCATTCTATTCTTAAGCCCCATACACACGATCGTATTTTCCGATAGGAAATGATGGATGATGGATGATGGGCTGTTGGTGGAAAATACGACCGCGTGTATGCTCCATCGTACAAATGTTGTCGGACTTTCTGCCCACAAATGGTGGCTAGCATGTCTTCAATTTTTCCGTGGACAAATGTGTGTTGTTGGATTTTCCGATCGTGTGTACACAAGTCCGTCGGACAAAAGTACAAAGTACAAACACGCATGCTCAGAAGCGGTCGGTCTTGTAAACTAGCGTTTGTAATGGAGAATTAACATTCGTGACGTGGCAAATTATGAAATCTCTAAATGCAGCGCATATTCTCTTCTTCTTTAATAGGATAATAATGAAGCTCCTTTGCTGGTGATACTGATTATGGCAAATGTATTTTCAAAGGCTTTTTTTTCCTAGTGATATTAAGAATATGTTTTTTTTTTATTTTTTTTTTTTTATTTCTGCAAGTTACCACAACACTATTATCCTGTCGTTTTTAAGAACAAAGATACAACTATGTTGATGTTCCTTTTCAATTTTACACTGTATTTTTTTTTTAAATGTAACTGCCTACTCCCAAACTGTCATTTGAAGTAAAACACATAGCCAAGTATTATTCTCCACAATGTATTACGCTACTTTTAGCTTCACAGCTAGAATACCTTGGCTACTGTAGCTGGGGGGGCAGGTAATTAAGCACGATTTGTGCTTGATCAGCTGCATTGGCGAGTAGGGGAGACATTGGGGTCTAATAAACCCCCAAATTATTATAAAGAGGACCCGTCACCTGCCCAATGCTATAGCATAAGATATTTGTTAGCCCCATTGTGTTAAAGAAAACATTTTTAAAAAGTGTAAAAAAAAGAAAAAAAAAAAAAAAAAGCATAGGGTAAATATGTGTATGTAAACATGAACTGCACCACACATGAGACATCACAGAAAACATGGGAGCAATAATTCTAGGGCCATAATTTATGGTTAACTCTTAACAGATAACCTGTAAATGCTTTTAACATTGCAGCCTATGGACAATCCTAAATACCATAGTGTTTTTTTGGTGATTTCAAATGACGTGCACAAATTCTTAGGCTTGATAGATATAGGTATGAGAGATTATATATATATATATATATAAATATATAAATAAAATATTTAATTTTTTTTTTTCCAATAAAGATTTTTATTGAGCAAAGTTAGTTAGTCTTGTTATATATGGCATCATATAGGTTATCAACTCGATGCACAAAAACTTGTTGCGATACGCTGTGGTGACATGTGGTGAGGTGCCGTGCATGGTGTAAAAGTGCAGTATGTTTGCATTTTTATGCAATGCATCACATCCCACCTCAATGCAGCGTTATGGTACGAACAAGGCACAAACAATTGTTTTCTGCGTGATTTAGTGTTGAGTCTGTATTGTAGATCAATGCAGTTCAATACAGATAGCGTGAATGAGTCCTTTATTTATACAGTGTAAAAAATAATGATTATTCATGCATGCCTAGCTTAGCCAGCATCAGTAATGGCAACATTGCACTAACCTCAGTTCCTGCTGTTGGACAGATAAACGTTATAGTTACTGCTGGCTGATGATCATTACAGAAATCAGGCTTTGTGTCCGTTTCATAGTGTAGAACAAGCCTTAAAAAAAAATAAAAATAAAAAACAGTTAGTGGAATAAAAATCTTCCATACAGGCTAAAAACATGAAACAGGTAGGTACATAAAGAACTAGCGGGGTAGACTGTGTATGAGAAAGTGACACTAGTCACTTCTTTGCCACAACTGAACTAAATGTTGCTTTGAAGCTCCAGCCAAAAGGGACTTCTGGTAACAGAGACAGAAGCAACTCAAAGCCCTTTATCTTCCCGGGTTCTGGAACTTACTTCTAGTCACCTAGTAAAAAGAGGACCAACAGGACCCAAAAGTCTTATAGCAGGCCATTCAAACAAGAGATCAGAGGACCTCCAAGGGGATGTAGCTTTATACACTTCACTAACTGTCAGGGCTGCACTCTTACCACTTCAGGAATAAAAACATTTTTAAACTGTCAAATTTACAAAGAGCAGTGTAATGCAAATGTGTATTAAAAAAAAATAGAAACCAGCAGCCATCTTGGTGCTCCACTCTTAAAAGGGATTACAAAAGTACACCTGAGACACTACAAATGAAATTGAGCCCGTGGACAGCTCAAAATGGGTAAAAGCCCATCAATGATGTGGAGACGGAAAGTATGGGTCTCAGTCTGTATGCTTACATAGCTGTGTTACTGCTTTAGCATTCCCAAAGCCTGGTTGATATAAAATTCAAATATCAGGTTTAGGATCTGAAGTCCCAAATGGCCACCCTCTTTCCACAAACCATATCTCTGTATGTGCACACAATTCTCCTTAGTAAGTTTAACGGGGCCAGGCATATCATTTGTTTCCGAAGTTCTTTGACATATCAGATGACCCAGGCTTTGGGGTTGCTAAGGCTATATTGTACACTGGAACTCCCCTAGACATGCACTCTACTAGCAACAGAAAAACCCTTAAGACAGCAAAAATGTGTCTAAAACACGGGACCACTTTTACCCACATTTTGCTACGTTTAGTGCCTGGACGTTTAATTATTTCATTGGTCAGAGTTCTGAGGTGCGTTTTGCCACGTTTCCATTTTTTGGCCAAAACTTTCTTCTCCTGAACACGATTATTCTGCATTCAGGAGAGGCAGGTTTAACTGTCCCTAAACTCTGCTGCTCCTAAACTGATAAAAGCTTAGTGTGCATGGACACATAGGCCTTTATTGACTTCAGGAGCTTTGGCAAAAAAAAAAAAACGCTAAAAGCTCCTAAACGCACATTAAGGAGCAGCAGTGTACATGAGGCCTAAAGGCAGTGCCAATCCTGACCTCCCTGAGGCCCTAAGCAAAATTCTGCTAAGGGGCCCTCTACTTGACCCGTGATGCCGTTAGCTATGTAAACCATTTGCCATTGCCACACAGTCACACCTGACGCTTCAGTGCTCCCAAAACAATCCTCCCTCCTTTAAACAAAACAGTCAAAGAATAAGTACAACAATATAGAACAGAATGAGGTCCCCAGAGAGCCCCCTTACATCAGGGTCCCCAGAGGGTATCCCCTTACATCAGGGTCCCCAGAGAGCCTCCCCTTACACCAGGGTCCCCAGAGAGCCTCCCTTACACCAGGGTCCCCAGAGAGCCTCCCTTACACCAGGGTCCCCAGAGAGCCTCCCTTACACCAGGGTCCTCAGAGAGCCCCTTCTAACACCAGGGTCCTCAGAGAGCCCCTTCTAACACCAGGGTCCTCAGAGAGCCCCTTCTAACACCAGGGTCCTCAGAGAGCCCCTTCTAACACCAGGGTCCTCAGAGAGCCCCTTCTAACACCAGGGTCTCCAGAGAGCCCCTTCTAAACATCAGGGTCTCCAGAGAGCCCCTCTTACACCAGGGTCCCCCAGAGAGCCCCCCCCCCCCTTACACCAGGGTCCCCGGAGAGCCTCCCCTTACATTAGTGTCCCAAGAGAGCCTTCCCTCTTACATTAGTGTCCCCAAAGAGCCCCTCCTTACACAGGGTCCCCAGAGAGCCCCCCCCCTCTGACATTAGTGTCCCCAGGGGGCCCCCTTTTACATCAGTGTCCCCAGGGGGCCCCGTCTTTACATCAGTGTCCCCAGAGGGCCCTGTCCTTACATCAGTGTCCCCAGAAACCCCCCAAACAGCTGAATCCCCCCCTTGCAGAGGTTCCCCTGTACCTGGCTGGTGGAGGTGGGAGGTGGCGATCGGCAGCTATATGGTATTCACAGGCAGGGGGATCTCCCTGGGGCTAGTAGTTCTATCTCCGAATGTATACAGCGGAGAGGGGAGAGGCCTCTGACTTGGGCATCAGCAACAGTGTTCAAGCAGAGTGAAAGTGAAACTGATACCTGCCTGGGTCAGAGGCCTCTCCCTTCTCGTCTCCACTGTATACACTGAGAATACTACAAACCCCAGGGAGATCCCGCCGCCCACTCAGGCACCATAGAGCTGCCGATTGCCGCCTTCCACCTCCTCTCCTCACTGCACTCTAAACGACCAGCCAGAGGTGCAGGGGGGGATGCTGGGTCTTGGGGGGGGCCCCCCCACAGTGGCGGGGCCCTAAGCAGCTTGCATAGTGTGCCTATAGGGCCGATCGGCTCTGCCTAAAGGTTCGGGAAGGTAAAGATTTCAGAGCACACATGCAGTGCACCCGTTTTGCCATCACTGAATCACTTCTAGGACTATTCATTAAGTCATTATCAACATTCACTTGAACTGGAATTATTTTACACAAGCAATTTTAATTACTGCACACACTTAGTCCCCTTTCACACTGGGGCGGTTTTCAGGCGGTACAGCGCTAAAAATAGCGCCTGTACACCGCCTGAAAAAAAACGGCCCCATTCACGCCAGTGTAAAACCCGGCAGGCTTTCACACTGGAGCGGTGCGCTAGCAGGACGGTAAAAAAAGTCCTGCTAGCAGCATCTTTGGAGCGGTATAGGAGCGGTGTATTCACCGCTCCTACCCATTGAAATCAATGGGACACCGCGATAAATCTACGGCGGCGCTTTGCCGGGGATTTTAACCCTTTTTCGGCCGCTCGCGGGGGTAAAACTGCACCGCGAGCGGCCGAATCCCGTGGCTAAAACTATGGTAAAGCAGCACTAAATATAGCGCTGCTTTACTGTCACCGCGGCTCCCGCCCCAGTGTGAAAGGGGCCTTATAGACTCTCCACTTAAAGCCGAAGTAAACCCATCTATTTAACAGCTTCAAAAAATAGTTACATTTCCGGGATGTGCCGGGAATGTAACTGTCACATTGGTTGTCCTCTCAACCAACTGTCAAACCATCCAATGGCTGGAATCATAACTGATCCCATGTGCAACATCATGGCAGTTGAAGATCAAACAGAGGCCAAGATGGCAGCTTCCTTGGCTGAAAACAATAGGAGGGTTTACTCCCACTTTAAGCTGGCCATAAACGGTTCAGCAGGGACTGGCCGAGATTCAAACTGTGCATGGACAAGCTGAATGTGCCAACCAGCCTGTCAGATTTACCATGCTTATTGCTAGCAGTAATCACTGTTCTCACACCGGGAGAAAACGCAATGGCTTTGTGGGAGGGATTTTCCTATCAACACTGACTATAGATGGGGGAATCAAGCTATTTTCTTTCCTGCAACCTGTGGTTGCAGGCAAGAAAATCACTCCATCTATGGCCAGCTTTAGTGGCTACCTCTGGTCAATTGCCAATACAACTGCTGAGACAAAATCAACTAGCCACATTTATACACCGATTTGCATCTACACTTGGTAAAAATGATATTCTGCCTGTGTAAAAAGCAAACATGGCTGCCCTTTGTAACCTAAACTGAAAACTTAACTTAGAGGGTTTTTAAACCTTCAACATACAATTTTTTTTACATTTCATGGATCACATTTAACTATATATCCAGGACATTGATGTAAAGATAAATGCACTGCTCCAGGTCAGTCCAACAATATAGTGCCTTGTAAAGAAAAAGGTGCACTGGCTCGTACTGAAATCATTGAAAGAAATAGAGGTGGGCGATCACACTTCCGAAGATAAAACTCTTTACAGAAGAAATGCAAAACTTCAACAGCACAGACACACATTGTAACAAGGTTGACGCGTTTCACGTCACAGAATCATAATCGCAGATCCAGGACACTTGAAAATAGTTCTCATAACCTTCAACGCAGTACAACTATTAATTTAATAAACTCTTACACAACATTTGAAAAGCAAGCTAAAGTTTACCTCTCTGCGAAATAAGATTTAAGGGGCTCCTTTGGTCGCCCAATATCATAAGCCTTGCCATCCTTAACAATGCACGCAGCACTTGCTGCAGGACAAGCCGATGTGTCTCCTTCCGAGTTGCCTTTTGAAGGAAATAAAAAAAAATGTCAGAAAATAACCTATTTCACAGTATAGACAGACACAAAACACAATGCATTAAAGGATAATTTTCGCTTTAGATGGAGTGCAGAGGGATTAGAACACCGTCAGGTTTTTATTGCCATCACTCCCTGTTAAAGCTGATATCCATGTTTCAGGTCACTTTAAAGCAGGGGTCTCAAACAGGCGGCCCTCCAGCTTTTGAGAAACTACAAGTCCCATAAGGCATCAATGCATTTAAATAGATTTGATTGCTGTATAAATGACAATGACAGTTAAGTTACAAGCATGACTCCCACAGGCAGAGGCATAATGGGACTTGTAGTTTTGCAACAGCTGGAGGGCCGCCAATTTGAGACCCCTGCTTTCAAGAGTCCTGGTCAAAAAAAAACTATTTTTCCTTCACTAAGTGCTGTAATGGTTCTATTCACTGTATGTCCTGCATGCAACTTCAACTACATACAATCCATTGAAAAAGTATTCATACCCCTAGAAATTTACCACATTTTCTCATGTTACAACCAAAAACAAATGTATTTTTTGGGGATTTTATGCAATAGACCAACACAAAGTGGCACATAATTGTGAAGTGGAAGGAAAATGATAAATGGTTTTCAAATTTTTTTACACATGCAGATGTGAAAAGTGTGGCATGCATTTGTATTTTGCCCATTCTTCTGTGCAAAATAGCGCAAGCTCTGTCAGATTGGATGGAGAGCGTCTTAACTGCAATTTGCAAGTCTTGCCACAGATTCTCAATTGGATTTAGGTCTTAACACATGAATATGATTTGATCTAAACCATTCCATTATAGCTCTGGCTGTATGTTTAGGGTCGTTGTCTTGCTGGAAGGTGAAGCTCCACCCCAGTCTCAAGTCTTTTGCAGACTAACAGGTTTTCTTCTAAGATTGCCCTGTATTTGGCTCTATCCATCTTCCCATCAACTGACCAGCTTCCCTGTCCCTGCTGAAGAAAAGCATCCCCACAACATGATGCTGCCACCACCATATTTTACAATGCGATGGTGTTCAGGGTGGAGTGCAGTGTTAGTTTTCCACCACACAGTGTTTCGCTTTTAGGCCAAAAAGATTAATTTTGGTCTCATCTGACCAGAGCACCTTCTTCCACATGTTTGCTGTGTCCCCAACATGGCTTCTCGCAAACTGCAAACAGGACTTATTATGGCTTTCTTTCAAGAGTGGCTTTCTTCTTGTCACTCTTCCATAAAAGGCCAGAGGTGTGGAATGTCCGACTCATCGATGTCCTGTGGACAGATTCTCTCACATGAGCTGTGGATCTCTGCAGCTCCTCCAGAGTTACCATGGGCCTCTTGGCTGCTTCTCTGATTAATGGACGGCCATGTCTTGGTAGGTTTGCAGTTGTGCCATACTCTTTCCATTTTCAGATAATGGATTGAACAGTGCTCCATGAGATGTTCAAAGCATGGTGTGTTCCTTGGCCTTCATCATGCGGTTTACTAAGGTTCTATAACAAACCTCTGAGGGCTTCACAGAACATCTGTATTTACACCGAGATTAAATTACACACAGGTGGACTCCATTTACTAATTAGAAGAATTCTGAAGGTGAATTGGTTCCACTAGATTTTAGTTAGGGGTATCAGAGTAAATGGGGCCGAATACAAATGCACGCCACACTTTACACATATTTGTAAAAAAAAAAATTTTAAAAAACATTTATCATTTTCCTTCCACTTCACAATTATGTGCCACTTTGTGTTGGTCTATCACATAAAATCCCAATAAAATACATTTACGTTTTTGGTTGTAACATGATAAAATGTGAAAAAGTTCAAGGGGTACAAATACTTTTTCAAGGCACTGTACAATACATAGTGCTGGGTTCCAGCTGTGCGACAGAGGCTTGCCGTCTTACACCCGGAGCAATGCAGAATGTGTCTGAGCGCCATTCAGCCATTCAGAGACAGCTTTGTAACTTGTGAATTAGAGCTGCACGATTCTGCATAAAATGAGTCACAATTTTTTTTTGCTTAGAATAAAGATCACGATTCTCACGGCATAACATCACCTTTCATATTACACCAAAAAATAGGGCTAAATTTACTATTTTTTATTTTATTTTTTTTTATTCATTGAAGTGTATTTTTCCCCAAAAAATTGCGCTTGAAAGACCACTGCGCAAATACAGTGTGACATAAAATATTGCAACGTCCGCCATTTTATTCTCTAGGGTCTCTGCTAAAAAAAAATTATATAATGTTTGGGGGTTCTAAGTAGTTTTCTAGCAAAAAGTAACTTGTAAGCAACAAATGTCAGAAAAAGGTTTGGTCTTTAAGTGGTTAAACTGCCCTAATCTACCGACCGAAGTACATTCCTTTCATCTAAAACTGGGGTCTCAAACTGGTGGCCCTCCAGCTGTTGAAAAACTACAAGTCCCATCATGCCTCTGCCCGTGGGAGTCATGCTTGTAACTGTCAGCCTTGCAATGCCTTATGGGACTTGTAGTTTTGCAACAGCTGGAGGGCCGCCAGTTTGAGACCTCTGATCTAAAAGAACCGAGAGATACATTAGAAGTCTTCTCCATCTCTCAGCACTGAGGAATGTTGATAAACATTTGTTAGCTTTTTTTTGAGAGCTCGACCCAGCACTGTTTACATAGAATCACGGAAACAGCGATTAGGATCGTGAGGGGGTTGAACCGAGATTGTGATCTTTTAATGATTAATCGTGCAGCTCTACTCTGAATGAATGGATACAAATCTTCCTGAGTCAGAGTGTGACGTCAGAGGAAGCTTTGTATGCATTCACAGAATATAAAGCTGTCTCTGAATGGCTAAGCGCCGCTCAAACCAGCTCTACATTGTTTCGGATATAAGATGCAACATCTGTCTCCCAGCCAGAACCAAGCACTGCATACTACATGTAGCTGAAGATATATGCAGTTCATACAGTTCTTAGAGAAACTACAGCACTTAGTGAAGGAAATAGTTTGGCTCAGCTTGATCCAAACAAACTTATTAAAGTGATAGGAAACATGGAAAATCGGCTTTAAGGAGAGTCACCCTCTTTATATGTCATGTTTATCGTTATCTCCAAAAGTGAAAGTAAATCCCAAATTTTGGGTAGTCACCAGCACAGAAATAGAGGGAACATTTTCAAATGGGGACACTAGTTCTGGTGACAACCATGGATTCCCTCACTTTGGAGGGATTTCCTTTCACTTCCTGTTTTTGCTTAGGTTGAATAATACAAAAAGCCGCGCTAATAACTCAAATTAAGAAAAATAAATGTGCAAGTAAAAAATAATAATGAAAGACCTGAAGCAATTACGTGTATTATAATCTAATTGATAATCATAAAAAGTCCAGTGGGTAAGTGATAGAGGCCTGAAGCAATATCATGTGATATAATCTAATTAATAGCCAAAAAAAAGTCCAATAGGGAAAAATAAATACAAAAGTGACAAGGTGAAAATCCAATAAATAGTGACTGTCGTGATCCACCACCATTAGTAGAATGTGCTTACCAGAGGGCAAGCTCAAATAAGCCCATATGTTGATATCAGGATAAATCACAGCCAGATGGACCCCAGATACGATCTCCTTCCTAAGGTCAACCAGGGACGGATAATAGTCTAACAATCTTCCTTGGGACCGATGGTAATAAGGGCAATCTCCAATAATAACGAACCAATAATCTCTTCACACATCATCAACAGCAGCACATATACTGGATGGAGCCAGGGCTTTACTGGGCAGCCTATTTTTCTTAATTTGAGTTATTAGCGCGGCTTTTTGTATTATTCTGTTTATCCATTGTGCATATCTCACAATTTTTCAGCTGCTGCTTTATGTTCTATTGTTTATTTTTCACTTATGTTTATATGTCACATGTTATCTATTTTGATCAATAACAGTGAGTGTTATGTTTATTTGAGTTAGGGAGTAGCGCGGTGTTTTATTTGCCTTTTTCTTTTGCTTAGGTTGGCCTACACAAATAGATTTTCGAACAAACCTTTACCGGGGAAAATCATGGGTGCATGTTATACGGTGTTCCCCAACCGTCTGTGAGGGGAAAAAGAGCGAGTGCCGCAGAAAAAAAGGCCGAGCGCCGCCAAAAGAGAACGAGCCGAGTGTACTGAGTACTCGGCTCAGCTTGCAGTCCCGCCATTGGACCTGTGTTATGTCCATCATAGGAGCCGGGTCAAGGGGCGGGACTGCGAAACGAGCCGAGAGGAGCCGAGTACATACGAGTACACAGGCTCTGTCTATCTCGGTGGCGGTAAATTTAAGCGGTTACATGCCGCAAACGGCACTGGGCAAGGCTGCAAATGGCACTGGGCAAGGCTGAAAATGGACACTGATCATTCTGCAATGATGGACAAGTCTGCAGATGGACACTGATGAGGCTGCATTAATGGGCATTTAAAGCAATTTTTTTTCCTTAAACTTCCCTCCTAAACTTGTGGTGCCTGTTATACGCCGATAAATACGGTATATGAAAATTCTCATTTGAGGACATGATGAATGTTGTTCGAAAGTGCTTCAATAAACATCTGTTTTAACATTCCATTTTGGAGTAAATTAACTTTACTGAACCAAAAAACACATCTATTGTTAGAAATTCATTTTGTGTCCAATTTCTCTTGTCGCTGCAGTCGCAAAAGAGCGTTAATCCGACGCCACTAACAATTCGAAAAACAAGCATTTTTCAAACAAAATTCTACTAGTGTATGGACAAAGCTTTAGTAAAGGGAAATATCCCCAATGGGACACACATTACAAATTTAAAAAACTTACAGGGGGGGTTATAAATCCTCCTTTATCTAAAAATGATAAAGAAAGTTTTGCTTCTAGTTCTTCTTTAAACAAGGATAAAAAAAATAAAAAATAAAATAAAAATAAAACCACGGAACCTGATAAACCTGCTTAATGTTATGCTAAGATGAAATACAAACATAGTAAAAAAAAGTTTTTAAACGGAGGGGGGTACAGATACCTGTATAATAATACAGGTATCTGCACCCACTTCCGGGCGTAGATATCCGCAGAATCTGCGGGGATTTACGCCACTTTCTGCGGGGCCCCCGCTGTCTGCTGGGAAACACACGGATCCCAGAGCAGGGACGTCCTTATTGCACAGCTCGACTCGCGCATATCATATCATATCATATCCTGATTCCCATACCGAAGATATCGGCGGCGGCAGCACCCGAGAGCCGATCGGCTTTGGGTGCCGACACCGCGGGCACGCTGGAGGGGTAAGTGTCCATATTTTAAAAGCCATCAGCTGTCGTATTTGTAGCTGCTGACTTTTAAAAAAAAAAAAAAAAAAAATTTTTAAAAACGGCGGAACTCTTGCTTTAAGTGTAAATGTGAGATCCGAGGTCTTTTTGACCCCAGATCTCACATTTAAGAGGTCCTGTCATGTTTTTTTTTCTATTACAAGGGTTGGTTACGTTGCAGTGAGGTGGGTCAGAGCTGAGAGAGCTGGAATTCAGAAAACCAGCACGTAGGGCTGACAACCAGGTCAGGATTTCAGTACAGAAAAGGATTGGTGTTGTCAGCTCACACAGTATGCTAGGAGCACGCTGAGTCTCAGGCAAAAAATGTTTTTTATTTTTCTGTGCATGCCGTGTTTTTAAAGAAATAAAGTAGAAAGCTATGTGTACCGCAGAGGGGTGTATATTTTTTTTCTTCGACATACCTTTTAACTGATAAAAGCGGATAATGGACTACTGTAGGTGTTATTTTAAGGAGAAGTACAACTAAAGCTCATTGTACTGTACGTGGGGGGGGGGGGGGGGGGGGAGAGCAAATAATGGTGACCGACAATCACCAGCCCTTTGCTCATGGAGTACTGAGTGCTGAGCAATCAGCGAGGTATGATCGCTCGGTTCTCAGTCTTGGAGCCGACGGCGGACCGATGCTACATTCATCTAGGTAAATACGATTTAAAAAAATAAATAAATAAATACAAATCTATTTTAAAGCATATCAGTGTTTATTATTTAGCTGTTAACTAAAAGGCACCCATAGACTCTTTGAAACTCAGCCGGTTCAGCAGGGAACAGACAAGATTTGAAAGTATGGGGCAAGCCGATTGTACCCAAGATCTTTCAACTTGGGTACAACCAGCCTGTCTGATTTTACATGCAATTATTGTTAGCCATTATAATAGCTGCTAACAGTATTCACCACAGTAAACACAATGGCTCGTGGTTGCAGGAAAAAAAATCATTCCGTCTATGGCCAGCTTAAACTGATGACTTCCAGCGAATGACGATATGTATCAGCACAATGGCATGGCTGCGCAAATGGGTGTACCTGTACGTCCCCTTTAAATTGCAGGCTAGTGGGCGTGTGCGATCGTGACACGACATGTAATGAAGGCATTTCCCTGTTCTGCCTAGCAACATGACAGGGATCTACTGCTCCCGGTCATCAAGAGCAGTGATCTCTGTCATGGTCTAGTGCGTCCAATCCCCCCTACAGTTAGAACACACTGAGGGAACACACTTAACCCCTTCCCTGCCAGTGACATTTACACAGTAATCAGTGCATTTTTATAGCACTGATCTCTGTTTAAAGGTCACTGGTCCCAAAATACTGTCAAGTGTCCAATCTGTCTGCCACAGTCACGATAAAAAAATAAATAAATAAATCGCAGATCGCTGCCATTACTAATAAAAAAATAAAAATAAAAATGCCATAAATCTATCCCCCATTTTGGAGACGCTTTTGCGCAAACCAATCAATACACCCTTATCGTGACTTTTTCCATGCAAAACAGTGCTTTTTTGGTTCCATAGACTTCAATGGAGACGATTCAAAAAAGCAGGTAGTGCGGTTTTACCGCGATTTGACTGCTATTTTGCTTTTTTTTGGCCTAATATGATTTAAAAAATGCGAATTGTGACAAAAAACGCACTGCATGCTTTTCTGCGCCTATGGAACAACAAAGCACCTTTTTGCGTTTTAAAAGTCACTGACCCTTTCCGAAAAAAAACAGGAGCTGAAAAAAGCATAGATGTGAACGTGACCCATAACAAACCATTTTAAAAAGGACTGTAGTGTGTTTCTGCAAAAAGCACCAAAAAATAAATAGGTGTCAATCAGGCCTAAAAGTCAGACGAAGTCAGAACGACTGATCGAAGGTTTGTTCCAGGTCAACGACTCCAAGTAATTAAGCAGCTAGATCAGCAAGACTGCCAGGAAATCAGCATCTTTAGTGGCAGTGACCGCTTTTACATTTCCTTTGAAATGAGAACAAAATGAGAACTCTGTCCAAAGAAATTGAGATGCAGGTACCCTTTCAGAAAATGGCTACTATAAGAAGAAAAAAAAAAAACAAAAGCACACAACCGAATTACAAAATAACCTTACCAATTGTTCGACAAACATTAATGTACAAGTCAGAATCAGGATCCCAATCATCGACTAAATATCCACCAGTGGTCCTTATTAATGGGTTCAAATCATGCTTCTTGTAATCAGCATCAAAAATGTAACAGGGCACCTAAAACAGAGAAGTAGAATTGTTACATGTGTATTTTAACATTTTAACTACTTGGCAGATTTTACACACATTATAATATTAGCCAATGTACATTCTACCTAGGGACCAGGGGTATTACCTGGAATCAGGGCACACATACAACTCCCATACAGCACTCCCAATTGGAGGAACCCGGGGATTGGCTATGGCCACACAACGTGATTTTAGCAGAAGTGAATGTCAGGGAGGTTCTGTAGAAAGGGGGTGGAGCCCCAGAAACCCACCAGCCATTTTTAGCATTAGCTGTTGACAGCCATTCTGTTGGATGCCGGTGCTAGTCATTGGTGGTCCATTCTTTCCCCACCCCATCTATAAGGTTTGGTGATTAGCTTGATATGCCTATTGATCTATTATGTTTGTATCATTCACATTTTATGCTTAAACAAATTATGTACTTCACAAGGCTAGTGCGCTCTGTTTTTCTATTTATGTACGCTTCAAGAGGCTTTCAACAAGTACTGCTGAATCTTACCAATTCTTGAAGCCTGCAAGAAGCTTGTTTAAAGCCAGCCATGGATGAAGAGATTTTTTTTCCTGCAACCACATAGAGAAAATCTTCCAATTCCCCCACCAACAGTGTCAGTGTAGACTATGGATTTCCTCTCGCAGAGATATTGTGTTTGCTCGGCAGGGGAGCTATCCTTGCTGGGAGAACACAAAGCGATTATTGCTAGTGACTATAGACACTAGCAATAATCGCAAGAAAAATCTGACATACTGGTGGGACCCAAGCTGATCAACCAACTTGGGTACAATCAACCTACCCAAACATGGTTTGAAACTCAGTCGGTCCCTGCTTAGCCAGGCCGGGATTAGAAACGGTCTATGGCTGGCTTTAAGCGAAAGCTGCTTAAACCCGGCTGAAAAGTCTGCAACTAATTTGTAATAGCTTGATGTACACATTGTTATTATGCAAGCTGAAATCTGTGTATGTGAAGCCTTAAATATCAAAGCAATTACTAATAAATATTGTTTTAGCTATTCATCAAAAAAAAATAGTAATGGGTTTGTCATTATTTATGATAAAGAAGTAACAAATATAGCATTTCATTTGGTGGCATTATCTTTCAGAACTTGTACTGGTATTTTAAAAAGGCAAAAAAATGTAAGCCAAAACCTGCCCCTTTATCACAATGGTAAAGTGTGTTGCTGGTACAATCCAAACAACTGGCATAAAAAAAAAGAGAAGGGGGAAGAAGTGGTTAATAGGGGCCAAATTACAAACTTTATCCATTTCTTTCTGTACTCCACAAAATTTCCCTCACCTTTCTGTCCATGTGAACAACCTAACAGGACAGGATCTGACTATTGAAACCCTCCTTAATAGGGACAAACTTAAACTTTTGCTTCTGGTAGGATCACTATATATATATATATATATATATATATATATATATATATATATATATATTTTTTTTTTATTATTTATTTATTACACATACACACACACACACTATATAGATGATAGAGATATATATATATATATATATATATATATCTATCTATCGCCATCTATCTATCGCCATCTCTCTATATCTATACACACACACACACACACACACACACACACACACACACACACACACACCTGTGATCTGCACTAACAGAGGCTCCACATAAAAAGGAACTAACATTTTCCAGTGAATGTTTATTTAAACTGGCAGTGATCATTCAAGCAGGAATTTCTGAGTGGCTCCTTCTCATACCTTAGAATCCACCATAGGCACATACAGGAAGAAAGCAGAACACGTGGCCACAAATGTAATAGAGATTTAGGCCCCTTTGAGACAAGGCAGACTCCATCAAGTGGATCTGCCTGCTGGAGGAGGTGGATAACAGAACCGTGTCTGCTCCACAAATGCAGAGCAGACAATGACACAGAATGCGGTCCTCTATGGGGCAGCTGGATGGAAACAGACCGTCTGTCCGTTTCCATACGACTGTCATCCAAACCGATCTGCCAATCCCCATCCATATGTTTTTAGCGGACAAGATCGGATGCTATCGGGTGTCAGCGGACACACGTCCGCTGACATTCACCGCTCTATAGAGAGAAATGGATGGTCTGATCGGATCCAAATAAAATAACTGACAGGTGGACCCGATCAGTCCATCCATGTGAAAGAGGCCTAAGAGCAACTCTTTGGTTTAAAATAATTGTATTCAAGTATGTATTCTTAACTCATAAAAATGTACCCTCAATTTTGCTCAGCCTCCTTCAAAACTCCATATGTTATTTAGATTTTTTTGCTGCTATAACCCAACATCCTGTTAGAAGGTGGCTGCGTTCATCCTCCATGGTCCCAGTGTATGTAGAATGTAGCCACCCTCTCTTGTTCACCACTGAGATGGACTAGGGACTATGGGATCTGTAGTACACTGAGGCGCTTTACAGGCGCTACAGTACTAAAAACAGCGCCTGTAAAGAGCCGCTCCTGTCTCTCCAGTGTGAAAGCCTGAGAGAAAGCGCCTGTAAAGCGGTGTATACACTGCTCCTAAAGTGCCCCTGCCCATTGAAATCAATGGGGAAGCGCAGCTATACCGCCGGCATAGCGCTGTTGCAGCAGCGCTTTGCAGAGGACCCTTTCTTGGCCGTTAGCGCGGGGGCGGGGGGGTGGGGGTAAAAGCGTCCTGCTAGCAGCTGAAAAGCGCAGAGAAATTGACGGTAAAGCACCGCTAAAAATAGCAGCAGTTTACCGCCAACGCACCCAACGCCCCAGTGTGAAAGGGGCCCAAGGCCATGCATATGAACGTAACTAATGTTTACTACTTAGTCCAAGTGTATGGACTTTTTGGCAATTCTTAAACTTTTATATACCGTATATACTCGAGTATAGGCCGTCCCGAGTATAAGCCGAGGCCCCCAATTCACCACAAAAAAAAAATGGGAAAACGTATTGACCCGTGTATAAGCCGAGGGTGAAATATGCAGCAGCTACTGTAAGTGGAAAAGAGTCATCAATGTCCATCTGCATGTCCCCTGTACAGACCCCCGTGTCCCCATTGTAGCCGACCTGTGCCGATCTGCGCTGATCCGCTGGTTCTGGGTCCTCGGTCCTGGGTCCCTCCCTGTACGATCTGGCAGCCGATGCAGTTCCGCTCGGTCCCCCCCGTGTAAGGCGCCATTCTAATACAAAAAACGCGCCTCCTCCTCCTCCTCGTCCGTGATAGGAGGAACACTTTTTTCCCCAGCAGTCAGTGTGCAGTGTTCAGCCTATCACGGACGTCCTCTCATCCTCGTCCATGAGATGAGAATGACAGGACGTCCGTGATAGGCGGAACACTGCACACTGACTTACTGCTGGAAAAATTAGTGTTCGCCTATCACGGACGAGGAGGAGGCGCGGCTTTTGAACACTGCCGTCTGTCTGCATGACACGCTGTTCATGTAGGCAGACGGCGGTGACTCGAATATAAGCCGAGGGGGGGACTTTCAGCCCTAAAAAAAGGGTTGAAAATCTCGGCTTATATTCGAGTATATACGGTAACAGGTTTTGTTTTTTTGCACATCTAAAACTCCAAACAATAACAGAAAGGAGGAGCAATTTCCACCAAATACACAACTGTATATGTAAGAATAGTGGGAGAAGACTGTTTGAACTAATGTTGTTTAAGGTCATAATGCTATATTTTTTACATGCAAATTCCATATAGATGGAACTATCTTGCCATATTCAAAACGAATTAAATGATTGCAATTAAACGCACAGAAAGAGCAGTTAATTACATTTCTCATTATCGTTTATATCGTTCATTGCATGAATATAAAAAAGGATGTTTATTCCACCTTAAACCTGCACCTTACCTCTTGGATAGGTTTAAATTTGTTCTTCTTGCAAGCAGTGAATGTTCTCCACTCAAAGTAATGTACACACTCTTCAAGCTTCACAAACTCAGGAGTTCCCTGCAGAGAAAGCAAATATTTTAACTCAGATAATATTGCATCTTCACATTGTATCCCCAGTCTTGTCAGTGCAGACAAGGAATACTGCAATAGTGTGAAGGTAAGTTTATAAACCTCCTGGTATACACTGGGTTAAAATAAGCTCACGGCTGTTGCAGATGTGTCCTTGTATTAATTTTACAGCCAACACTTGGCTTTAAAAGGAAGAAGTAATCTGGGTGGCTCTACTTTTGCAGAGCACAAAAAGGTACCCCACCAACACCTTCAGTGGTTCCAGGGCTCTCCAGTTCCTCCGGGAAGCCTGGAACTATGGTAAATGGAGGCAAATTTGGGAGTAGGAGGCGATTGGGGAACATCTGTTCTCAGAGCCCTCTTGCAACTAATAAGCCTGGAAGTGTCACTTCTGGGTTCACAGCGGTTATTTGCTTTGGCTATTGTTGCACGATCTGTGCTTGATTAGCTGCACTGGAGGGTAGGGAAGACATCGGGGGGTCTAATAGACGGTCACCTGCCCAGGCTATCACATAGGAAGTGTGTTAGCCCCATTGTGAGAGCAATTAAGTTAAAAAGGTAATAAAGTGTACAAAAAAAAATTGTAACGAGAGTTAATCGCCACAAATGTATTAGAGAGAGCGCAATAATTCTCGGACCATAATTCATGGTTAACACTAAACAGATAACCTGTAAAAGCTTTTAAAGCCTTTAGAGAATTTGGGTATCACCATTGTTTTTTGCTTCGTCTGTGTTTGCACTAAAATTTTTTGAGCAAATACCAACATAAAAAAAAAACTGCAACTACCATCATTTTTTGGTAAAACAAAATTCACAGCTCACTTACCAGCCAACTAAATTGACCCCAGGGTTGCCAACCGTCAGTAAAATTTTTTTTTTTTTCTTTTTTCAAGAAAAACTTTTATTGAAAGTTTACAGTCGTACAATAAATGCAAGAAGTATAATACAAACAATGCATGTTGAAATTTTGGAAATAACTGTCAATAGTGATGTACATAACATTTGTCAAGGTACAAGGGACAGTGTCAGAAGTAAACCAAAAATCTGTAAGAAAGATAACTTGAACAACTAGTCTCGAAGAGTTCTATAACATTCAAATCAGGATGGGGAGCCCCTTAGCAGGACACTGGGAGGATGATAAAAGGGTTCAAAGTCAGGTATTAGGGTGTAGTGGGGTTCGTATACCTGTGTGTGTTTCAATACCAAGCCGGTCCAGCATCTCCCACCTGCAGCCACCCCCGAGGGGATCTTGCTGTGGATGCAGGAGAGAACAGAGTAGCTTTTGATGAGTAAAGAAGAGGCGGCTCGGTAGTCGGCGTGAGTTTGTCTAGTGTGATGTTAATTCAACATGGATCATAGAATATTGTAGGTATCGGGTTAGTAATCTGGGTGGCATGGAAGGTGCAAGAGCAAGTATTAGGTAAGGAGATAATATTTTGCAGTTATACACGTGGAGGGAGGATGTGAGACTGGGAGGTAGGCCTGGTGAAGGAGAGGAGAGGAGCTTATCTTGAAAGCATCCTGTCAAGCTAATTAAGGTACCGTCGGGGGGGTAAGTGGGGGGTTAGAAGCATTTGGTGTGTTCCTTAAATGTGTCCAGCACGCCCATGTGGTGTTGTATTTCGTGGGGTTATCTGCGGCTTGGTGAATGAGGCATTCCATGTGGGCTATGTTATCTACCCTCTTTATCCACTCATTTATGGTGGGGGGAGAGGGGGTCCTCCAATGTAGTGGGATACATTGCACTGCTGCATTGATGAGGTGCATGACTAGGGATTTTGAGTAGGAATGTTGGGGAATGGACGTATGATGCAGGAGGAACTGGGCAGGAGTGAAGTCTGGTGTATAGGTTGTGATCTGAGAGATCAGGCGATGGATCTCTGACCAGTAGGCTGTGAGGACCGGACATTCCCACCATATATGTAGTAAGGTTCCTAGGGCGGAATTGCAGCGCCAGCAAGATGAGGGAGTAGTGGGTTGAAATTTGTGCAGTATGTCCGGGGTTCTATACCATCTAGTTAGTAGTTTGTATCTACTCTCCTGAATGGAGACATTTATGGAGCCTTTGTGTACGTGGTGGTAAATGTGTTCCCAGTCTGCAGTGGAAAGGTCTAGAGCAAGATCTGATTCCCATTTACGGACTCTGTTATCTGTTTTAATGACATGGGTGTTGAAGAGGAGAGCGTATGTCTTGGAAATCAGGTGTCTTTGTGGTTCAGTCTGAACACAGAATGACTCAAAGGGGGAATAGTCCCTGCACCAGTGAGTGGGCTGTGTGGAGTTTTGGAAAAAATGTCTGATTTGAAGAAATTTAAAGAATGGAAAGTGGTAGTCTGGGAGAGTTGTCGCCATTTCTTGGTGGGATAGGAGTTCTCCCTTTTGGAAAAAGTTGAGGGCCCTCGGAGAGGGGTTGTGCGTTTCTTCTCGTGGCGCAAGCAGTGTCAGGCTAGGAGGGAATGCAGGGTTACCAATTAGTGGCGTCATGGGGCCATTTGTTGGATCAAGTTTCATGTGTAGGCAGGATGTGCGGAAGCATCGTATTGTGGTATCAATTAGTGGATGGGAAGATAGGAGCTTAGGAACATGTGTGCGATGTATCCATGGAAGGTGTGATAGTGGGATTCGAGAAAATACTTGTTCTAACTGGATCCAATCTTTATGTTGTTTGTGTGAGTGCCAATCAATCATTCTGGTCATGTGACATGCTAAGTGATACTTTTGAATATCGGGTAAGCCTAATCCGCCTAGTAGCTTAGGTAACGTCATGTGAGACCAATTGAGTCTGGCTGGTTTAGAAGACCAGATGAAAGTTCTACACATTTTTATTGTAGGTGGAAAAGAAGGATGGGGGTAATTTGATGGGTATAGTTTGTAGTAGATATAAGATTCTGGGTAGGGCATTCATTTTTAAGATTGCTATTCTTCCGAACCACGAGAAGGACCCCGAGTGCCATTTCTGTATATCTCCTTGTAAGGTTTGCAATGTAGATTGAAAATTCAAGGTGTATAAATCCGATAATTTAGTGGGCAGCTTGATACCAAGGTAGGAGATGGCAGTGGGTTCCCACCCGAAGGGGAAGTTAGTTTTACACTGACACTAGGTTGGCGGGGAGGGAGATGTTCAAGGCTTTAGATTTGGAGAAAATTAATTTGTAAGTTCGAGAGGGTCTTAAAGCGGGCGAAGTCCTTGAGGAGGTTGGGAATGGTGACAATGGGGTCGGATAAGAATAGTAATATGTCGTCCGCATAGGCGGCTATTTTGTATGTTTTGTCTTTAATCGGTATTCCCTTGATGTCAGGGTTTTCTCTTAGCTTGCGGAGAAGGGGTTCCATGGTGAGTAAGAAGATACTAGGGGATAAAGGACATCCTTGGCGCGTGCCATTGGAGACGGAGAAGGCGCTCGACAGGCGGCCGTTGATCCTAAGCCTAGCCGAGGGGGCAGAGTATAGCAACATGATCATTTGGAGTAGGAGCGGGGGTATGCCCACCGCCCGTAGTACTGCTTCCATATAGTCCCATGCCACCCTGTCGAACGCCTTCTCCGCGTCCAAGGACAAAAAGAAGCCTTGGGTAGAGGTTTTGGTAATCCAGTGGTGTATATTTAGAGCTTTGATGGTGTTGTCCCTGGCTTCCCTGCCAGGGACGAAACCAACTTGGTCTAGGCCAATCAAATCTGGGAGGAAAGGTAAGATACGATTGGATAATACTTTGGCGTAAAGCTTTAAATCAACGTTGAGGAGGGAGATGGGGCGATAGTTCGTGACTAGTGTGACGTCTTTGTCCGGCTTTGGAATGAGCGTGATGTGGGCCTCTAAAGCCCCATACACACGCGCGGACAATCCGTGGACCAGGTCCGTCGGACCATGTCCGTCATACTTTGTCTGATGTTGGTTTTGCGTACACACGATCGGACAAAGTTGTCGGAAAATCCGATCATTCTGAACGTGGTGACGTTTGTTGCCTACGACGGGACTACGTAGAGGCTAGTAGCCAATAGCTTTGGTCTTGTAATGTGATCTGAGCATGCGTAGCACTTTGTCCGGTCGGACAAGCGTACACACGATCGGATTTGGTGTGATCGGACCGGGTTGACGGGAAATCTTTCCAGCAGGAGATAAGACTTTGTCCGACGGACAAACCGACGAACACTGTCCGATGGTGCATACACACGGTCTGATTTTTCAACAACCTTGTCCGATCGGACCAAATTGATGAAAAAGTCCGACCGTGTGTATGGGGCTTTAGAGATCCCTACGGGCTGAGTCGGAAGGTGAAAGGGCATTGAAAGCATTGACCATGTGTGGGATTAGAGTGTCAGGGAAGGATTTATAATAACTGGCCGTTAGGCCATCCGGGCCCGGGCTTTTCCCTGGTTTCAGCTGTTTCAGGGCATGGAGGAATTCACTTACCTGAAGGGGGGAGTTTAAAGCAATTGAGTCCTCTGCAGCGATGGGAGTAGGTGAGTATTTTTGTAGGAATTCTTGTATGGCGATATTACGGTCAGGAAGTGAGCCCGGGTCAAGAGGCGTAGGGAGGTTATATATTTTGGTGAAGTATTTAAGGAATTGGTCTGTAATGTCTTCTGTCTTAGAGTGGGATAGGCCCTTTGAATCCTTGATCATATGAATAGCCTGAGTCGCTTTTTGTTTTTGAAGAGCTCTGGCCAGCAATCTGCCGGATTTGTTGCCAAGCTCATAAAAGACTTTCTTGGACATGGTGTAATTGCGTTTCAATCTAGTTTGTAATTCTCCGAGGAGTTCCTCTCTGGTTTGTGTTAGTTCTGATAAGATCGCTTCATTTAGGGATGCCTTATGTTTTTTCTCAAGATCACGGATCTTTTTGGTCAGGTGATCAATGCGTTCTTTCCGAAGTTTATTGCGTTTGGCAGATAATGATATGAGGGTTCCCCTAATGACGCATTTATGGGCGGTCCATATCGATGTTGGGGAGGAATCCTCGGTGATGTTGTCCCTGAAGTAATGAGAGAGGTGTTCAGTTATGATGCGAGTGTTCTCGGGGTCAGTCAAAAGTGAGCTATCTAACCTCCAGATAGGGGATTTGGGTCGTTTGTTGGGTAGGGATAAGGTCAGGGAGATCGGGTTGTGATCCGATAGGACCATTGGATCAATTGTAGTTCGAGAGATGAAGGAAAGGTCATTTTGCGAGACAAAAAGGTAATCAAGCCTTGAGTACCGATTATGGGGTGCGGAGAAAAAGGTGAAGTATTTTTCAGTGGGGTGCATTGTACGCCAGGAGTCATGCAGTAACAAGTCATGTAACTGTGATTTTATCGCTCTTAACGCCTTGTAGGGTAATGTAGAGTGTCCGTTCGATGTGTCTATCAGTGGGTTTAATGCTACATTGAAGTCTCCTCCTAGTATAAGGGTGGGGAAAGGAGGAGTTTGAGTTTGTGTTGCCGGGGTTTCTTCCATTTGTGCTGAGTATAGAAGGAGTCAAAAAAAAAAAAAAAAAAAGGGGGGGGAATCCCCTACGGTAGGATCGAGCAGGGGAGTGAGGTTGCGACCTCTGTCGAGAGTGTTGGTGGTGATTCGCACCAATTAACCGAAGAGGCGGAGGGAGAATATCCCTAACCGTCTCTAGAACGAAAGATTCGGTGTCAGTACAGAGTGGGAGCAAGCCCCACACTCCAAGAGGAGTAGTGGAACGTGCGACCAGCCCTGTGTGGGGGTTGAAGATAGCTCCGCCACGAAGAGGCGAGAAAAGAGTGTGCGAGGACGTGGTGTCCCGCCACATCAGGACTATGGCATAGCCATGTATGAAGGAGGTGGTGTTTTTATGGGGTCTGGGGGAGTATTGGATATTGTAAACATCTGGACATGAGAGGTTAGATGGTCAAGGTGTAGGAGGAGTAAGTAGTTGCGTGTATGCGCATAATAATCGCATGGGGTGTGCGGGGGTATGAGCTGAGGGGGTCCCCAGTGATAAGTGAAGTGGTAGCAGGAAGGCATGTGATCTATAATGGTGTCGTAAACATGTGTAGAGGCCTGTGGTTAGATAAGGTCGATGTGGCTTAAAAACATTTCAGTAAACATTTTAGTGCAACCATGTATTTTAGCAAATAATTGTCAGTAAACAGATTAGGTCTATCGGCAAACATGTCAACATGACTATACCTTTAAGGGAACCAATCACCAAGACCTAAGACAATAAATGACAACAAGAGTGATATCCTCGTGACATTACTTAAAGGCAAACTGTAAACCATAAGGGGTACCGGGTGATCATGAGGTGTGGAAGCAGCAGTCTGTCGGCCTTAGCAGATCTTGGTGGCACTTGTGTTGAAGAGGTCTCGGTCTGGTGCTAGTTAGCGAGCAGTCTGTGTGGTTGTGGAGACCAGGTCTTCGGTGACAGGCAAATTTCGGTAGCCGTTTGGGAGGAGAATGAGGCGATTTCAGCAGGCTGCCAGTGATGATCGTTATGGTCGGCAGGATGTGTGTAGAAAGGCATCTTAGAAGATCCGGAGCAACGGGTCGCCTGAATGTCTTCCCAGGTGTACGCCTTGTAACGGATATCCATATGGCTAAAGTCAGAGCGTCAGAGGGCAGGGGGTCAAGAGGAGTGCCAATCACCCTCTGTTGTTGAGGTGATGACGTATGTCTTACAGGAGCCGACGCTGCTTGCACAGTTTAGGCGGGAGATCCGGCGCAGTGCAGTATGGGGTCTGTAGTTCACGGCCAAGATATAGCTTCTGTGGTGAGGGAAAAGAAAAAGATAGGGAAGAAAAAATAAAAAAAACAAGTGTCTATCGTGAACCATGCCGTGCGACCTTAGGAGGGCTACAGCAGTAAACAAATACACAGTAGGGGATTTCGGTTAACTGTAGAAGTGCCCACCAGGTTTGTTTAAGTGAAAAAGAGTCATAAATCTTCAAGTGGGATTCCTGTCAAATGTCAGCCGTAGCAAGCGGAGGCATAACCGCTTAATTCCTGGTTAGGGGATATTGAACCGGTCGTGTACGGGGATATCAAATCAGTAGCGTAGGCTTACCAACTAGGTATCCAGTACATGTCACATAGAGGGGTTGCTGTAAGTGAAGAGGCCTGTACAGTACAGGTGCCACGTTGCGATCCGAGCATTACTTAGAGCCGGTGTTCAGTTCGTCAGGGAGAGCGAAAGGGGTACAAAACTGAGGAGAAGGTACCCGGAGTATCTCCATCTGTGGGTCACTTAAGGCAGGGAGAAAGAAAGAAAGAAAGAAAGCCCCATGGTATATGTAGCTGGCAGTTTCAGTAATCCCTCCTGGCCCGCCGCTGAGGTGGGGAGCGAGGAGGACTGCGGTGTCTGTAGGAGCCTCTGCGGTAAGTGCGGCCATCAGTAGCGGACGGAGATCCATCGTGGAGCGGGATCGAGGATTGGGCATCCATCTGTTCAGTAGGAGGTGGGTCTCGACGCACTGCTGAACGGCGGAATTCCGCAAACCAGTCTGGGACCTCGGTCACCGGAATGTTTAGTGTGTGGCAAAAATGAGGTAGGTCCTCCGGGACCTTCAGAAGTGCTGTGCGTCCTTGAGATGAGGCTGATAGGCAGAAGGGAAATTTCCATTTGTATATAATCCCTTTGGATCTAAGGACGTCAAGTAGCGGTCTCAGGTTTCTTCGGTGCTGGAGAGTGATATTGGATAAGTCCTGATATATTTGGATCGGGCAGCCATCATATTGTATCTGGATGCGGCCCCTGGCTTGCTTGAGGATTTCTTCTTTTAGTTTGAAGTCGGAGATACAACAGATGATATCTCGTGGGGGATCATTTTCTCTGCCTTTGGGTCGCAAGGCTCTGTGGATTCTTTCCATCTCGATTGCAGTGGGGGGAGGCCTCTGTAGCAGATCATTGAATATGCCGGTGACCGCCGGCAGTAGCCTGTCTCCCTCGACAGCTTCTGGAAGACCTCTAACCCTCAGGTTATGGCGTCTTCCTCTGTTGTCGAGGTCTTCCAGGTGTCGAGCCATGTCTCGTAGCTGCAAGGTGTGGGTATCCACATGGTGAGTGTTTTTTTTTAGTTGGGCGCTCTGTAGGTGCACAGTATCTTCAACCGCCATCACTCTGTCATTGATAGCCCGCAGATCCAGACGCAGCTCCGCAATGGCTGCTGAGAGGGTATCTTTGATATCCGTCGCTATGGATCGTAGGTCCTGGATGCTGAGTAGTGGTTGAGATTGTGGTTGGAGCTGCTCCGGTGTCCCGTCAGACGGAGAGATGATCGGGGTGGGGAGAAGCGGTATCCCGTTCTGAGATGGGTTTGGCGCCTGAGAGCTTCTGAGGCGGGAGTCCGCCATATTCCTCCTGTCGGCTCCAAACATGTCCGGTATATTGCCTTGCCGAGAGCCAGAATGTCTCCTCGGGGACCGGGAACGGGAGGTTGAGGATGTCCGAGAGGCAGTCCCCATGTGTGAGCTGATGATAGCTGGATGGAAACCTCCGATAAGCAGGAGATATGTCGTGAGGTAGCGGGAGCTAATGGATTAAGCGTCCATCTTCCTGCAGAGCTAAGCCACGCCCCCGTCAGTAAATTTAAAGCGGTTCTGCACTCTGAAAAAAAATTTTTTTTTTTTAGGATGTAATATAAAGTGTGCTTACCTTTATTAGGGGACTCACCTGTTCCATCTTCCATCTCGATCGCCGCCGGTTTTCGTCCGATGAAGTTCCTCGTCTTCTTCTTTAGTGCTGGGGGCCATCTTGCCTGTGGGCATGTGAAACACCCACAGGGACTTTAGATGGCCCAGCATGCACTGCCGTTACTCGCGCGTGCGCAGTAACGGCTCATCTGCCGAGATCTCACGAGATTTCGGCAGATGCGGCCGAAATCTCGGGAGATTTCGGAAGATGTGGCCGAAATCTCGCGAGATTTCGGAAGATGCCCGCACTGACTGCTGGGATCAATGACACCAGATCCCAGGAGACAGTGCGGCGTGACGACGAACGACGCAAGACCCCGCCCGCCGCCGCAGAGGGAGAAGACCGGAAGTCTTCAATTACAAGGTAAGTAAAAAAAAAAAAAAAAAAAAACATTTCATTTAGTACTCTTTGCCTGATTTGGAAGGCAAAGAGATTTACTAAATGAAATGAGTGCAGAACCGCTTTAAAGACGGTTTGTAAAAAAAAAAAAAATTAAATTTTTACATTCAGCTGATAATTTGTCATGTTGACTTCTTAAGTGTAAACTATGCAAATTACTTGTTCTGGGTATTGTCAGCGTTTCCATATTGTGTTTATACTGTCTTTTCAGCCTTGTGGAGAGAAAAAAAGTGTAAAATGTATAAAATGTGTAAGAAAAAAAAAAAGAAAAAAATTGAAAAGCGCCCCCGTCCCTACATATGTAAACGGCGTTCAAATTATACATGTTAGGTATTGCCGCGTGCGTTAGAGTGAGAGCAACAATTTTAGCCCAAGACCTCCTCTAATTCTAAACTGGTAACCTGCAAAAAAAATTTTAAGAATTTAAAGCGTCGCCTTAAAGCGTCGCCTATGGAGATTTTTAAGTGCCAAAGTTTGGCCCCATTCCTCAAGTGTGCGCAATTTTATAGCGCAACATATTAGGCAACTATTTACTTGGCGGAACATCATCTTTCACATTACACAAAAAATTTGGGCTAACTTTACTGTTTTTTTTTTTTTTTTTCTTAATTCATAAAACAGTCAGAACCCCCCCCCCCCCCCCCCAACAGTCTTTGTAAAAAGATACAAAGTTCAGTGAAGCAGCTGTTCTTTTCTGCACCATAACCGAAAATCCGCGGGTGGCTTTTTGAACAATTCTGGTCTGATAACCATATGACTTAAAATGTATTTTTTTTTTTTTTTTAATAGAGTTTTAAAAAAAAAAAAGTTCCACACAAAAGAAAAATTCATGGAAAACACAGTTACATAGTTAGGTTGAAAAAAAGACACAAGTCCATCTAGTTCAACCATAAAAATAAATAAAAAATAATATCATACAATCCCATGTACCCAATCCTATACCCACAGTTGATCCGAGAGGAAGGCAAAAAACCCCAGCAAAGCATGATCCAATTTGCTACAGCAGGGGAAAAAAAAATAAAATCCTTTCTGATCCCAGAGAGACAATCAGATTTTCCCTGGATCAACTTTACCTACAAGACCCCTTTCACACTTGTGCGACTTCAAAGTCCCGCGATTTCAAGGAATGCCTGTGTAAGTGGCATCAAAAATCGGACCAAAGTAGTGCAAGGACTATTTTGAAGTCGGAATGACTTGAAGTAGTACTAATATGAATGGCTGTCATTGGAAATCATGGGGAACTACTTGTCTTGCTACTTTGCAGTACCAAATCGTGGGACAAGTCGTATAAGTGTGAAAGAGGCCTAAGGCCTCATGTACACTGGACGTTAAAAAAACATCAGTAGCTTTGCAGTGAGTTTATCAGCTCTTTTCAACGTTTTTTGCAATAGCGTTTGTTAGCTTCTTTCCACGTTAGTGTTTTTTTTTTTCAATGGATCAAAAACTTAAAAAAAAAAAATGCTGGTGAGCAACGTTTTGGAGTGTTTATCAGCGTTAGAGCGTTTTTACAGTTGAAACACGTCTCTTATGCCCCGTACACACGGTCTGAAATTCTGACCACAAAATCCGTCGGATTTTGTCCGACACTGGTGTTGCATACACACGGTCGGACAAAGTTGTCGGAAAATCCGATCATCCTGAACGTGGTGACGTTCGTTGCCTACAACGGGACTGCGTTGAGGCTAGTAGCCAATAGCTTTGGTCTTGTAATGTGATCTGAGCATGCGTGGCACTTTGTCCGTCGGAATTCGCTACACACGATCAGAAAAAGTCCGATAGGACTTTGTGGTAGGAAAATTTGAGAGCAGGATCTCAAACTTTTTCCGTCGGAAATTCAGACGGAAAAAGTCAGATGGAGCCCACACACGGTCAGAATTTCCAACAACATGGTCCGATAGGACATTTTCCGTCGGAAAATCCGACCGTGTGTACGGGGCATTAGAACCCACTCGTTTTGGGGTTTTTTTGCTGCTCAAAAATGCCACTGCTCAAAACTGCTGATAACAGCCTATGTGTGCATGGACACATAGGATAACATGGAGAGTTTAATGACTGTAGAAAAAACGTCTACAGCCAAAAACAGCTGCTGTAAAAAATGTCAAAAAACGTCCAGTGGGCATGAGGCCTAAATGTTAGTACCCAGTTATATTGTGTGCATTTACAAAATAATCCAGGCCTTTCTTAAAGCAATCTACTGAGTTAGCCAGAACCACCTCTGGAGAGAGTCTATTCCACATTTTCACAGCTCTTACTGCGAAGAAACCTTTCCGTATTTGGAGATGAAATCCCTTTTCTTCTAGAGGTAAGAGTTTCCCTTGTCCTCTGTGTTGACCGTAAAGTGAATAACTCAACACCAAGTTCACTATGTACATGTTCATGTTGATCATATCTCCCCTTAACCACTTGCCGACCGCCCCATGTAGATATACGTCGGCAGAATGGCACGTACAGGCAGAACCACGTACCTGTACGTGCCATTCTTTAGGCGGTTGGGGGGTCCGATCGGACCCCCCTCCGCCGGCGGGGACGGTCGGCATCGCTTCAGGAGCGATCCGGGACGAGGGGACGGCCAGTGGTTTCTGGCCACCCCCTCGCGATCGCTCCTGGCGAATGAAAAGCTTCCCCTTCCTGTCTATTGTATAGACAGGAAGGCGGAAGTGATGTCACGCTCGGTGCGCCGGTCTATGTGACCGGAGACGCCGAGCGGCGAACATGTTAAGGTTAGTGCACAACACTACACTGACACCAGTACAGTTAGGCACACAAAACACCCCCCTGTCACCCCCTGATCACCCCCCAGATCACCCCCTCCCCCCCCAGTCACAGTGTCACTAATTGCAGTGATCATTTATTTACTGATCACTGCATTTAGTGTCAGTGTGACTGTAATAACTGTCAGGGCAGTTAGTTTTAGGTCCTAGGTAGCCCCCTACCCCCCCCTAATAAAGGTTTAACCCCCTGATTGCCCCTAGTTAACCCCTTCACCCCCTTTTGCCAGTGTCACTAAGCGATCGTTTTTCTGATCGCTGCATTGTGTCGCTAGGTAACCATTTTTTTTTTTATTTTAACCGCCATGTTTTATATAGGTTCATAAATAGTTTTATAGGTCAGGTACCCCCATATTACAACCTAAATAAAGGTTTTAACCCCCTGATTGCCCCTAGAGTTAACCCTTTCACCAGTAATCACCGTATAACTGTCACTGGTGACGCTGGTTAGCCAGTTAGTTATTTCGTTATTTAGGTTCCCCGTCAGGTTTTTATATAGCGTCAGGTACCCCCATATATTACCTAATAAAGGTTTAACCCCCTGATTGCCCCTAGTTAACCCTTTCACCCCCTTTTGCCAGTGTCACTAAGCGATCGTTTTTCTGATCGCTGCATTAGTGTCGCTAGGTAACCAGTTTTTTTTTAGGTTAACCGCCATGTTTATATAGGTTCATAAATAGGTTTATAGGTCAGGTACCCCCATATTACAACCTAAATAAAGGTTTTAACCCCCTGATTGCCCCTAGAGTTAACCCTTTCACCAGTGATCACCGTATAAAATGTCACTGGTGACGCTGGTTAGCCAGTTAGTTATTTCGTTATTTAGGTTCCCCGTCAGGTTTTTATATAGCGTCAGGTACCCCCATATATTACCTAATAAAGGTTTAACCCCCTGATTGCCCCTAGTTAACCCTTTCACCCCCTTTTGCCAGTGTCACTAAGCGATCGTTTTTCTGATCCCTGCATTAGTGTCGCTAGGTAACCAGTTTTTTTTTGTATTACTGTTACGGGTGACGCTGGTTAGTTAGCTTGTTTTTTATACTGTCAGGGCACCCGCCATTTATTACCCAATAACGGTTTAACCCCCTGATCGCCCGGCGGGTGATATCAATTAGGTTTTAGGGTCAAATAAGGTCTGCGTCGCCCCAGGTTAGTGCCAGTACCGCAAACACCCACGCGCAAAGCATACACCTCCCTTAGTGGCACAGTATCTGAACAGATCAATATCTGATCTGATCAGATCTATACTAGCGTCCCAGCAGTTTAGGGTTCCAAAAAAACGCATTGTTAGCGGGATCAGCCCAGATACCTGCTAGCACCTGCGTTTTCCCCCTCCGCCCAGCCCAGCCCAGCCCACCCAAGTGCAGTATCGATCGATCACTGTCACTTACAAAACACTAAGCACACATAACTGCAGCGTTCGCAGAGTCAGGCCTGATCCCTGCGATCGCTAACATTTTTTTTGTGGTAGCGTTTTGATTCAGTCGCTAACAGTCAGGAGCTTTTTTACCTGTGAATCTCAAAAAAATAAAAAAAACAAAAATAGTTGTCGTTTTATTGTTCTCTCTCTCTCTCTATTGTTGCTCTTTTTTTACTCCATTCTATTCTGCAATGTTTTATTATGTTTTATCATGTTTTATCATGCTTGCTTTTCAGGTATGTAATTTTGTTTACTGTGTTTTAGTGTTAAGCATTTTTTTGTTTTCAGGTGCGCCATTCAGTTGCAGCGCGGATTTATTTATCTTGACAGCAACAGCGTTTGCTCCCACGATACATAAAGCCGCGACTCCAACGCTGTAGGAGGTGATTTCACCACCACAGTTAAAAAAAAAAGAGCATATGTGCCGAAGCATGGGGGCAGCAGGGGGGGCGGAGGAGCGATTGGCTCCTAATGCCACGTACATACGGTCGAAATTCCGACCGTGTGTACACGGCATAACTTTTGCGGGAGGATGCCCCATGCATCGGCATATATAAATGGTGCATGTATGCCCATCATTAGAAGTGGGTGGATGAAGGGAGGTATTCTAATGGTGGGCATACCCACCAATCAATCTCTTTTTTTCGTTCAGCCAAGAGGCTGCATGAAAAAAAAAAAGATTACAATATATGTCCAGTATGTTGCTGGACTTTGAATGGTTATACCAGAATGATGCCTGCAGGTTTAGGTATCATCTTGGTATCATTCTTTTCAGCCAGTGATCGGCTTTCATGTAAAAGCAATTCTAGCGGGTAATTAGCCTCTAGACTGCTTTTACAAGCAGTAGGAGGGAATGTCCCCCCTCCCGGATATAAACCGCGCCATTGGGAAATTGGGAAAGCATTTTATCACACCAATCTTGGTGTGGTCAGATGCTTTGAGGGCAGAGGAAAGATCTAGGGTCTAATAGACCCCAATTTTTTCAAAAAAAGAGTACCTGTCACTGCCTATTGCTATCATAGGGGATATTTACATTCCCTGAGATAACAATAAAAATCATAACAAAGAAAAAAAATGGAAGGAACAGTTTAAAAATAGAATAAAAAAGCTAAATAAATAAAAAAAAAACTAAAAAAAAAAAAAAAAAAGCACCCCTGCCCCCCCTTCTCTTGCGCAAAGGCGTACACAAGCGTTGGTCTGGCGTCATATGTAAACAGCAATTGCAGCATGCATGTGAGGTATCACCGCGAAGGTCAGATCGAGGGCAGTAATTTTAGCAGTAGACCTCCTCCGTGAATCTAATGTGGTATCATGTAAAGGCTTTTAAAGGCTTTTAAAAATGTATGTAGTTTGTCGCCACTGCGTGTTTGTGCGCAATTTTAAAGCATGTCGTGTTTGGTATCCATGTACTCGGCCTAAGATCATATTTTTTATTTCATCAAAAATTTGAGCAATATAGTGTGTTTTAGTGCATTAAAATAAAAAAAAGTGTATTTTTTCCACAAAAAAATGCGTTTGAAAAATCGCTGCGCAAATACTGTGTGGAAAAAAAAAATGCAACACCCACCATTTTAATCTGTAGGGCCTTTGCTTTAACAATATATATAGTGTTTGGGGGTTCAACGTAATTTTCTTGCAAAAAAAAAATATGTTTTCATGTAAACAAAAAGTGTCAGAAAGGGCTTTGTCTTCAAGTGGTTAGAAGAGTGGGTGACGTGTGACATAGGCTTCTAAATGTTGTGCATAAAATGCCAGGACAGTTAAAACCCCCCCCAAATGACCCCATTTTGGAAAGTAGACACCCCAAGCTATTTGCTGAGAGCAATGTTGAGCCCATTAAATATTTTTTTTTTTTTGTCCCAAGAGATTGAATAATGAAAAAAAAAATATATATATATTTTTTTTACAAAAAGTTGTCACTAAATGATATATTGCTCAAACATGTCATGGGCATATGTGGAAATACACCCCAAAATACATTCTGTTGCTTCTCCTGAGTACGGGGATACCACATGTGTGGGACTTTTTGGGAGCCTAGCTGCGTACGGAACCCCAAAAACCAAGCACCGCCTTCAGGCTTTCTAAGGGAGTAATTTTTTTATTTCACTTCTCACTGCCAATCACAGTTTCGGAGGCCATGGAATGCCCAGATGGCATAAAACCCCCCAAAATGACCCCATTTTGGAAAGTAGACACCCCAAGCTATTTGCTGAGAGGTATTGTGAGTATTTTGCAGATGTCGCTTTTTGTCACAAAGTTTTGAAAATTGAAAAAAGAAAAAAAAAAATTTTTTTTCTTTACTTTCTTCATTTTCAAAAACAAATGAGAGCTGTAAAATACTCACCATGCCTCTCAACAAATAGCTTGGGGTGTCTACTTTCCAAAATGGGGTCATTTGGGGGGTTTTGTGCTATTTTGGCATTTTATGGCCTTCGAAACTGTGATAGGTAGTGAGGAGTGAAATCAAAAATTTGCACCCTTAGAAATCCTGAAGGCGGTGCTTGGGTTTCGGGGCCCCGTACGCGGCTAGGCTCCCAAAAAGTCCCACACATGTGGTATCCCCATACTCAGGAGAAGCAGCAAAATGTATTTTGGGGTGCAATTCCACATATAACTATGGCATGTGTGAGCAATATATCATTTTAGTGACAACTTTTTGAAGAAAAAAAAAATATTTTTTATTTTTGTCTTTATTCAATCACTTGGGACTAAAAAAAAAATATTCAATGGGCTCAACATGCCTCTCAGCAAATAGCTTGGGGTGTCTACTTTCCAAAATGGGGTCATTTGGGGGGGTTTTGTACTTCTCTGCCATTTTAGCACCTCAAGAAATGAGATAGGCAGTCATAAATTAAAAGCGGTGTAAATTCCAGAAAATGTACTCTAGTTTGTAGACGCTATAACTTTTGCGCAAACCAATAAAATATACGCTTATTGGCATTTTTTTTACTAAAGACATGTGGCTGAATACATTTTGGCCCAAATGTTTGACTAAAATTGAGTTTATTAGATTTTTTTTATAACAAAAAGTAGAAAATCTCTTTTTTTTTCAAAATTTTCGCTCTTTTTCCGTTTATATCGCAAAAAATAAAAATCACAGAGGCAATCAAATACCATCAAAAGAAAGCTCTATTTGTGGGAAGAAAAGGACGCAAATTTCGTTTCGTTACAAAATTGCATGACCGCACAATTACCAGTTAAAGTAGTGCAGTGCGAAATTGAAAAAAGACCTCTGGTCCTTAAGCTGACAATTGGTCCGGGGCTGAAGTGGTTAATTGTCTCTTCTCAAGATTGAATAAATTCAGTTCCTCTAATCTCTTCTCATAGCTAAGCTCCTCCATGCCTCTTATCAGTATAACAACATAACATATAATAACATACTTACTAGACTTTTCCCACACACTAGGTTAATGATACTTTGGACTGTATGGTCGGGCTTTGAACAGCTCACAGACGTGTTATACACAAGAACATTATTGTCACTTTGCACAAGTACATTTCCTGGTGAAAAACAAGAAAGACAGATCAAAAATATATTTAAATGCACAAAACAACACAAAAATTAAAGTTCAACTCTAGGCACATATAAAAAGGCACAATCTAAAGTGATTCAAAATGTGTTATTTGTATTCCTTTAACCACCTGAGATCCAGGCCAATTCTGACATTTCTCTCCTACATGTAAAATTCCAAATTTTTTTGCTAGAAAATTGCATAGAACCCCCAAACATTATATATGTTTTTTTAGCAAAGACCCTAAAGAATACAATGGCGGTCATTGCAACTTTTTATCTCGCACGATATGTGCGCAGCAATTTTTCGAACGCGTTTTTTTCAGAAAATAAACAGTTTCATACTTTAAAAACAAAAAAAAACAGTAAAGTTTGCCCAATTTTTTTGCATAATGTGAAAGATGAAGATACGCCGAGTAAATAGATACCCAACATGTCATGCTTCAAAAATTGCATGCGCTTGTGGAATGGCCCCAAACTTTGGTATTTAAAAATCCCCATAGTCAATGCTTTAACATTTTTTACTGGTTACATATTTTGAGTTACAGAGGAGGTCTAGGGCTAGAATTATTGCCCTCGCTCTAACGTTCGCGGCGATACCTCACATGTGTGGTTTGAACACCGTTTTCATATGTGGGCGGGACTTACGTATGCGTTCGCTTCTGCGTACAAGCTCGCGGGGACAGGGCGCTTTAAATTTTTTTTGTTTATTGTTAATTTTACTTTATTTTTTAAGTTCAACACCTTTAAAAAAAAAAAAAAAAATATTTGATTACTTTTATTCCTATTACAAGGAATGTAAACATCCCTTGTAATAGGAATATGACACGATCGGACCTATTTACAGTGAGATATGGGGTCAATAAGACCCCACAGCTCACCTCTAGGCTGGGAAGCCTAAAATCCCCCAAAAAAAAAAAAAAAAAAAATCACCGCTTCCCAGCCGCGGTGCCGCCGTTTTTTGAATGCAGAGGCCGGGCGTGACGGCATAACATTGCGCCCGGCCTCCGAACGATCATAGAGACTCCGGCGACCATCTATGATCATCATCCGGGGGCCGGCGGATCCTGTGTCCGACTCACCGATGGAAGCGGTGAGTCGGTAGAAGCACCGGAGGACGGCGGGAGGCGTCCCCTCCCGCCGCCCGTTAGAACGATCAAGCGGCGGAACAGCCGCTATGATCATTCTTATGGTGCAGGGAATCGCCGGCTGAAAACGGCAATATCTGAATGATGTCTGTAGCTACAGGCATCATTCAGATATACCCCCGGAGAAGAAAAAGACGTCATATGACATATACTGGGACTCAGGTGGTTAAATTAATACACACATCATACTTCAACAGCTCTGCTCGATGGTTTTGCACAGAGCAGCCCTGATCTTCCTCTTCTCGTGTCCCCCGCTGGCACTTTTGGCCACTCCCGTCGAGTGCCCCCAGAGCAAGCTGCTTGCTTTGTGGGCACTCGTGAGTGTGCTCACTCCCGAGCCGCCTGTGTGCGATTGACAGCAGCAGGAGCCAATGGCTCCCATAGCTGCGTCTCAGCCAATAAGGAGGGAGAGACCCGGGAGAGCTACTGCTCTTGTGCACATTGCTGGATTGAGCTGTTGGGGGAAGTGCACACTGAAGTTTTTTTTTTACCTTCATGAATAGAATGCAGGACCTGTAGGCTGAAAGTGAAACATCAGGTCTCTTCCAGAGGACTGTGCTGTTTGGAATAGCGGTGTAAATCTCAGGACTGAATGTTCCTTTGACAGGTAAAAGCACTCATATGAATTTCATCTATGAATTTACCCAATTGCCTAGAGTTCAGCTTTAAACATAAAAGAGCAACAGCTTTAAAAGCACAAGAAGTTTATCAAGTCTGACGTTTTTTTTTTGTTTTTTTTAACCTTTCGCCCAAGTAAAGATTTAGGTTTATTCCCAGCGTGTTTAAAGTGGTCTCACCAAAAGCTAATAAGACTAGTTAGAACCCCAGGGAATACTGTGCACACGTCCCTGTTAAAATCTGTGCTGTGGTTTCTAAGCAGCATTGAGCCCCTCCCATGGCCCCCCGTTTTCTGACCATGCTGGACAAAACAGATGGATTTCTGACAGCACACAGAGGAGAAGGGGGCAGTACAGACTGAGCCTGCAGCAACCCTCGCCTCCCCTCAACGCCGCAGAGGGCCCTCGCCTCCCCTCAACGCCGCAGAGGGCCCTCGCCTCCCCTCAACGCCGCAGAGGGCCCTCGCCGCCTCTGCTCCATTTGTAGACCAGCCGCAGCCCCGTCTCCATTCTGCAGTTGTGCTTCACTCCTCTGCCATTGTTAGAAGCCTGAGCCTGCAACCTCCAGCAGCCATCCAACTAGCATTTTCAGAGCCGGTTGTCTTTAAAAGATCTGCAGTCAAATAGGCGAGCAGGTTAGCCAGACAGGATTCGGCGGCCTGGTACCATGAGACACCCCGACCTGCAAGGGGGACTGGCACCTTTGTGCCACCATGGTACAGACGCCTGGACTTGGGGGTCCCGGGCGGGGGGCGATGTGGGGAGAGGCAAGTTGAAGGCGTAGCCCCCCCCCCCCCCCACACGCGCCTGTCTGGCCCACCCCTTAACCCCATGCGATACACCATAATCTAAAGATTGTCTAGTAAACCGTCTAAATTTAACACGCAGAAGAACTCCTCTTTAGGAGGCCAGACTCGTCTCACACTCAGCAGAAAGTGTGACGGGCAGAGCTTAGCTCGCCCGCTGAATAGGTTGAAACCTTCCCGCCGACCCGTTATTTGAAAATTGACCCTTCTATAACTTCAGTTGCATCAAAGTTCTATTGTGAATGTCATTTATGTTCTCATACCCTTCTTATGTGAAAAACAAAAAAAAGAAATGACTGGTGTATAACGTGAAGCAACCCCCTTTGGCAATTTTTTTTAATGCATCACCCTGTCTTTCATAAATAAAGATATTTAAAAAAATAAAAAAAGAGAAGGATCTGCAATCAAGACAGGGAAAGTTATAGCTTTTTTTTTTAACCCACTTCTACTACTATGGTAAGAGTCCAACATAAAAAAGGTATGTAGAAGTAGGGCTAGTAGCAAA
Source organism: Lithobates sylvaticus (assembly GCA_028564925.1). Classification (NCBI taxonomy): domain Eukaryota; kingdom Metazoa; phylum Chordata; class Amphibia; order Anura; family Ranidae; genus Lithobates; species Lithobates sylvaticus. The sequence continues at coordinate 119,157,186 of CM053028.1, read as the reverse complement.
AACAGAAATCAATATCACCAAGTCTTACCGACTGGTTGAGAAGTATTCTTGCTTGTATCATGAGCACAAACAAAACTTGCTGTCCCTCCACAATCGCCAGCTTTTAGGTTTTCACAGACGTTGATTTTGTAGTGTAACGTTCCATCGTCTACTGCTTCCCACGTGTGTCTAAAAAGGACAAAAAAAAAAAAAGAAATCTATAGAAAATGCTTTCAAGAACAGTCTCAATAACTTGATTTAGGTACCGTAAAAATATGTAAGTTGCTTAAACCTGTCGCTGGCCAGGAGCTTTTTATTTTTTAGCATACATGTAAAAAGTACTGTAAATTTTCTTAAAGCAAAAAATCTATTTTTATGCTACACAATATTTGCGCTACTTACATACCGTATATACTCGAGTATAAGCCGAGGCACCTAATTTTACCACAAAAAAATGGGAAACTTATTCACTCGAGTATAAGCCTAGGGTGAGAAATGCGCAGCTACTGTAAGTGGAAAAGAGGGTCAACAATGCCCATTTGCTGCCTCACTGTGCCCATTTGCAGCCATAGGTCCCCCAAACTTCAAACTGGTAGTTAAGGGTTCCTAGATGCCCCCTAGCTGCAGCTAAAATTTGGGGTCTCTGGACCCAAAGGGTCCCGAAATGACATTGCTGCAGATACACAGTTGACCGACTTTGAGGCCCTGTATCTCGGGGCCACTTGTTGCTGGGAACCCCATATTTGGATATGTTGTAGTGCTAGTCCCACTGGGTCTGCAGTCCTAGCACCAAGTGGGCCCGAGATACTGGGGCCCCCCAAGTCGGGTTAGAAAATGTCAAGCACTTTTCTGCAGCAGAGAAGGACATTTTCCAAACCGACTTTGGGGCCCAGTATCTCGGGACCACTTAGTTCTAGGAACCACTGAGTTTGCACACCAAATTTGGAGTTCCTAGCATCAAGTGGCACGAGATATGGGGTTGGAAAATGTCATTCTCTGCTGCAGAAAAGTGCTTGACTCGAGTATAACCCGAGGGGGGCACTTTCAGCACAAAAAATGTGCTGAAAAACTCGGCTTATACTCGAGTATATACGGTACTTTTCCTACTAACTACACTGAAGTAAGAAAAACAAGGAAAGGCAATCCCTAGGTTTTAAAGAACATGATTAGCATGCTGTTAAGACAAGAAAATACACTTCTGTCTGAACCTAATTTTCAAAATAACATTTAATGAGGGGCGAAGTTGGTTACTAAGGCATGAGATCAGTACAAACCCACATGTGTTTTTTTTTTTTTTTTTTTTTTAGTAGAAGATACTTTGGTGAAGCAGTTTTTCTTGTCAAAATTAAGTCTATGAACATTTTATTTCCTTTTCTGTAATATATATATATATATATCCACTTAGTTATTAAATGCCATGCAAACTGTTGGCACTAAATATATACGGCATAATGCTAAAGAATCTAGTGCATGCTTGCTGGAGTTGCATTGTTTTGACACCTAACTGCGTGTGAGTGAGTGAGTTAGAGAGAACATTTTATTTCCTTTTCTGTAATATATATATATATATATATATATATATATATATATATATATATTATATATATATATATATATATATATATATATATATATATATATATATAACATACATAAACACACACACACACACACACACACACAGGGCTAAGATGGATCGATTCCAGGAGGTAAATGCTCTTACTTAAAAGAGAAGTACGGGTTTGGGATTTTTTTTTTGCCCCAGCATACTTACCTAGGTGGCGACCTTCTCAGTGCAGAGGCGTCAGGAAATCAGACTAATGCTGCCTCTGTCCCCAAGTGCCTCTGCACTGAGAGCCGAGCGATCAAACATCGCCGATGCCTCGGTTCTCACTTCTCACAGCTCCCCTAGCATAGAGCTGCTGACCGTCAATCAGCAGCTCTCCGCTCTGCTCCTCCTCGCTCACTGGGAGGCTGAGACGGACATCAGTCCAAGCACCTGGTGGATCCAGACTTCCATTGTCAGGATCACGCAGTGCCTGGACCGATTCCTGTGATGTCAGCAGAGAGTGGACTTCTGAAAACTGGTCTGTGACCCATAGGAGAAGTACAGCTAAACGATCTTAGGCTGGGACTTCTCCTATAAGATGGCCACGGCCAGAAATGGATGTGGGTTATTTCTCAACAAAATAAAGCATGGAAACATGGATGGGTGAGTTTGCTTTGAATATTAAAAATGATTTAAATAGTGCTTTTTTTATTTGTGGCATTCAGATGCAGTGAAGATCCATTTCAAGGTTGGTAACGTCAGGTACACGAGTCTGGGCATCACTCTTTTTAATAAACCTGAACATTGGTTTTTAAAAATGCTAAGTGTCTTCCTCTTCTTTAAGACTAAAGTATTCCCAATGGAGCAGTTCACGACCATTAGGAGTATGCATCCGGGGTCATAGGACTAGAGAGAAGGGGGTTTCGCCTGTAGTAAGATACAATTCTTATTATACTGTGGGTATGGAGGGCCCTGCTCATGGGAGCTTACGATCTAAAAAAAGGAAAGGGTAATCAATGAGTACTCAACGGCCAAAATTTATATATAAACACAGAAGATAGCAGTGGCAATGAGGGGAAGTGGTGACCTTGCATTGCTGGGGGGGGGGGGGGGGGGGGTCAAACTGGTTTCTATGTGTTCTTTCAAGTTGCATGTCACCACTGCTGTTTGAAGTAGCTTAGTAATTTTAAATACTAGTGACCAGAGCAGACAATACTCCCCAGGATGTAACTGTGTTTTTACTTCTAAGTTGATAAAGTAGTCAAACCAGTTTAGCAGAAATGAGCTCTGAGCAGTAGACCAAATGCAGAGTACACAACATTTTTTTTTTCCAACTGGCAGCTTTGAGTAGTCACTACGGTCATATGATTGTTGGCAGCGTTCTATCCAACCAGCATCATAAAGAATACTTAGCTTGTCATACAAAAATATTTCAACATTTAATATTTTGCCACTTTAAAGCGATAGTAAACCGCATCCAAACAAATAATTAAAAAAAAAAAAAAAAAAAAAAATCGAGGCCTGGGCAGTTTAAGTTGTGCTAGTACGCATCAGTTGGAGAATCGCTGGTTGGGAAAAAAAAAAAAAAAACAATATGGGGGTTATGGCATATTGCTGCAACCATGACCCTGGTATTCCACTTCCGACCAGGGATGTCTTTTGTCTATGGCCCATCGGTTAAAGTGGTAGTAAAGCTTGAAGGTTTGGACGGTAAAAAAATGTGCACGGGAGCCTTGGCTGTGCCAGGTCTCTCCCTCTCTCATCATTGGCTACCACTGCTGTTAATCACAGCTAGTGACCCAATGAAAAGGTAGCGGGGGGCGGGGGGGATGAGCCGATGCTCTATTGGTCATATGGACGCATAGAGCAGGGATCGGGAGCGAGCATGCACCAGTGCCTCCATAAACAAGCAGCTTGCTATTGGGGGGACTGGTCAAGGTGGTGGAGTGTTGGCTGGGGGCCAGAGAAGAGAAGGATCAGGGCTGCTCTGTGCAAAACCATTGCATAGAGCAAGTAATTAAAAGACCTTTAATATCACTAAGTTTATTGGATAATCCTGCCTGTTTTTGACCACTTGCATGACGTTGCACGGGGAAGAGAAAGTTTATGCTGAGAGCATAATTGGATACTTTATCTGTGGCACAAAGTACCATAAACATCTAGTATAAATACTCCAGCATTCACAAAAAATTATAACTGCCTATAAACATTTTTGAGATAATGAAGTTTGTTTACTTGTCAGGGTTTACCAGGAGCTACATGGAAAATCTACTGTAGTTTACAAGAGGAGGGTGGTGGGGATCCTGTCTTTCAGCTAAAAAGCAGGGTTCAAATAGATAGTTTTAGATATAAATAAAAAAAAAGAAAAAAAGGAACAATTAAAGTGGGGTCCCATTAGCCCAAAGTTTGGCAGAAGAATCAGGAAAATTAAAACGAAAAAAAAACAAAACACACCCCAACACTCACCAACACCTGAGCTCTAAGGGCTCTTTCACACAGGGCGGATCAGTGCAGATCCGCCCCGTGGATAGCCGCTTGCTCAGCGGGGATCGCCGTAGCGATCTCCGCTGAGCAAAAGATGACAGGTCCGTCCCTGCACGGAGTGCAGGGACGGACCTGTCAGAGCGCCGCTCTCCCCTATGGGAGATCGGGTGACGACGGACCGTAGAGTCCGTCGTCACCCGATCCGCTCTGCAGACGGATGAAAAAATGGGGTTTTCCTCCGTCTGCAGAAACGGAGCATGGCGGGCACGGACGAGAGCGGGTGTCAGCGGATGCTCATCCGCTGACACCCGCTATCCCATAGGGATACCTGTATGTCCGTTTTTCATCCGAAAACGGAAGGATGAAAAACGGACATACGGTCCGTCCGTGTGAAAGAGCCCTTAAGATAAGGAAAATTAATGATGTTTAAAGGCGTGGTTACATCGTAATAACCTTCCATCCTGCTCATGGTAGCAGTTTAACAGCCAAACAAAGAAGAACTACAACACCTCCCACCATCATCAGCATAACAGATGTGAACCTAAGAGATTATTGCGTAGAGAGAAAAGGAAGTGGAGCAAGGAGATTGTGCACTTAGTTAAAGAGGCAAGTTAGCTAGATAAGGAACAGAGAAGTAGGCTCTGCATCACCTATGGAGTCATCACCTAAATCCCCTTCCAATTTCCCCATCCCACATCCCCACTGCACTCCTCATCTGGCTAAGCCTGGACTACGGCTGATGGCTCAAATGTCCACCAAATCCTGCTGAAGCTGTCGAAATTGGAGTTGTGGGTGGCTCTACAAGTACCTGGAGAAATGATTAGGCAGGCAGTCACGGGTGTTAATATAGTCCAATACAATTAAAAAAAAAAAAAAAAAAAAAAAAGTCATAAAAAGTCAATGAATAAGTGAAAAAAAAAAAAAAAATGTATGTATGTATGTATGTATGTATGTATGTATGTATGTATGTGTATGTATGTATGTATGTATGTATATATATATATATATATATATATATATATATATATATATATATATATAGAAGGTTGATTTCCAAAGATGCACCCGTGCAAAGTCTTCTTCCCGCAATAAGTGCCCTTTGATTTCTTCACGAGTGAACACCCGGTGCTCAATGCACCAAGCCACATATGCGCCTACCATTGATAGTGCGACACTCAACTTCTTGAGAAGTCGAAAAATGCTTTATGTAACTGCCGGTCCGAAAACCAACATACTCAGCTGCACAGCTCACACTTGTGGGAAAATCACATGGCAACCAGTCATCACTCAAAGAGAAGAAAGGAGCACCAAACTTGCATAGCGTAAACGCATCATTGGCTGAAATCTGCTGCCAAACTTGTGCTGTGTCCAATTACAGTATGGGTGGTCAGGGGGCGCGCACATGTGCGCCCCAAACCCGGGCGCAAGCCAGCAACGTACATGTACAGGTGACTAATCATTCTCCAACCAGCAGGCCGTGTAGGTGAAGAGGGCAGTGTATACAATCTCTATATACAAATGTGTTTATCCATGTATTGCAAATTCATATTCGAGAAACCAGGTAGCAATGGAGCCATACAGCCAAACTAGCATGAAACTATTCTAAAGAAAGATGTATCCATTTTACACCGCACTGCCAATGCTATAAAAACTGCAAGTCACCATCCACTGGTGTAACCAAGCCCTAAGGAGCATAGTGATAAGCAGTTGGTAGCCCTCCAGGCCACAAGAACAGGCATAAAACTACCGTAGATGTAAAGTAAAATAGAAAAACAAACAAAAATGAGTATATGATTACCAATGAAAAGTCGGTAAAACACAAATGCTTTCTGTAATGCATGGAACGAGAACACAAATGTGTTAAGAGAAAGAATTCAGCACTGTCAGTTTGTGAAATAAATTACAGGGAAAGTGAAAAGCAGCTATTATGGTTAACGAGATCATTAGCAGATGCAGTTATCACCTACTTAGCAAATGCACTCATTAGTGAACGACTGAACGGATCTACATACATACGTTGTGCATTTTGTTCATAATGTTTGGAGTAGGATTCTTCATATAGCCAATTTGTTGCACTGCAATATTATTGAGCGGATGATTTCTTGCAGTGTAGGATAGGATGACTGTATTGGAAGCTCATTCTCCCACGAGGTCCCAAGAATTCTCCTGCATTTTAGGCTGACTTTTTACACCTATGTTCAAGCATTTAAGGCAGGGGGGGGCCTCTAAACTTTTTAGTATGGGGGCCACATCGAAACTTTTGCAAACATTTGAAAATGTTTCCAAAAACTGGAAAAAGAATTTAAAGTGGCTGTAAAGTGTATATTTTTATTATTGAAATAATAAACAGGTTTATGCTTTAACGATGTTGCACAGAGCCACCCTGAACCTCCTCTCCGCTCGCTGGCGCTTACAGGCTCCTCCTCTTCTCCAAGCCGTTTGCTATGGGGCAGCACGCTACCTTTTATCTTAATGCATTCCATGCATTAAGATAAAAAAAAAAAAAAACTGTGCAGCAAATCCCCACCTCCCCTCATAGCTATCTGAGTCCCTCTCAATCCAGCGAAGTGCATGAGAGACTCGGCTGTCCTGTCTCTCCCTCCTGATTGGCTGAGACACACAGCAGTGCCATTGGCTCCCGCTGCTGTCAAAATCAGTGAACCAATGGAGAGAGGGGGTTGGGCCATGGCTCCATGTCTGAATGGGCACACAGATCAGTGGCTCGGGTGCCCCATAGTAAGCTGCCTGCTGTGGGGGCACTCGGCAGGGGCCAGTAGTGCCGGCGAGGGATCTGAGAAGAGGCAATCGTGGGAGAGAGAGAGAGAGAGAGAGAGAGAGAGAGAGAGAGAGAGAGAGAGAGAGAGAGAGAGAGAGAGAGAGAGAGAGAGAGAGAGAGAGAGAGAGAGAGAGAGAGAGAGAGAGAGAGAGAGAGAGAGAGAGAGAGAGAGAGAGAGAGAGAGAGAGAGAGAGAGAGAGAGAGAGAGAGAGAGAGAGAGAGAGAGAGAGAGAGGACTTCCCTACCAGTGGCATTTATACAGTGATCAGGGCATTTTTATAGCACTGAACACTGTATTGGTGTCACTGGTCACCAAAAAGTGTCACTTAGGGTCAGATTTGTCTAGCGCAATCCCGCAAAATAAAAAAGCTGATGTCCACTACTAGCAAAAAAAAAAAATCTTTAAAAAGTGCCTAAATCTTTCCCCTATTTTGTAGACGCTATAACTTTTGCCTAAACCAACATACGCTTACTGCGATTTATTTTTACCAAAAAATGTAGCAGAATACTTATTGACCTAAACTGACAAATACATTAGTTTTTTTACATTTTTTATTTTTTTTTTTGGATATGTATTATAGCAGAACGTAAAAAAATGGTTTGTTTTTTTTCAAAAATTGTCGGTCTTTTTTTGTTTATAGGGCAAAAAAAATAAATAAAAAAAAAAAACACAGGAGGTGATCAAATACCACCAAAAGAAAGCTCTGTGGGGGAAAAAGGACGTCAATTGATTGGGTACAACGTTGCATGACTGCACAATTGTCAGTTAAATCGGCACAGTGCCGTATTGCAAAAAAAAAAAAAAAAAAAAAACGGCCTGGTCATTTAGGAGGAAAATCTCTATGGGGCTGAAGTGGTTAAACAAACTATTATTATTATATTATTAAACTATTATTATATTGCAGTTAACCAATTCTTAGATGTGAAAGCTGTATTCGTTTTCATTTTTTAGGCTCTTCTACGCTCATCTAGTGATCCAGCCAGCACGTATGTTTTTCATTGCAGAAAATATCAGTTTACATGGATGAGACAAACAACTTACCACTGACAGGGGTGATTAAAAGGAACAGCTTTATTTATTCATGCAAAACCTTTATACTAAAAGGATAAAAATGGAAAAAGAAATAAAACTGTTTGCTGTAACTAATTATAAAGTGTGAGCTGGAGTTTGTCTTTAATTTGTCGGTGTAGTTAAATCTGCTAGTACATCTAAAGCCTCATACACACGATCGGACCGTGGACCAACTTTCCCGTGGATTTTTGTCCAAAGGGCGTTGGCCCCAAGTTGGTATTGCATACACACGGCAGGATTTTTTTCAGCCAACTTTCACCAAATAACTTGTTTTTTCTGCTCTTTACCGCCACCTTTGGTCAACTTCTGTATTGTTGTCTGATCTTTTGCATTGGTTCTGCATTGGTTTGTACAAAAGTCCGTTGGTTTTGTGTACACACGGTCGGACTTTTCTTGGCAGAAAGTTCGTCCGTTCGCACAGCCAACAAAAGTCTGTTGAAACCTGGAAAAATGTGGTCCGATGGAGCGTACACACGGTCAGATGTTGGTCCAAACCAGCTAATTTGCATGTTGGTTGTCAAAAAGTCTGATCGTGTGTACGGGCCTTAACACTCGCCTCCCCCCAGACTGACAATGCTGCTGTCTGATGTGCCTCCTGTACTCATTCCTCCAGAGTGGTGTCTCACTAATACAGGAGTTATTGACCAGATCATAAGGTAAAACCAGGAGGTAAAAAAAAAAAAAGCCCAAGGAAAGAAAAACCGATGCAGCCACCGCATCTAATGATTGGAAAGTTGCAATATAATGCATTAGTTTTGGATTTAATACCACTTTAAACATAAGCGAACGTGTACAATTAAAGAAAATAGGACTTTTTTGCTTTGTGGATGCTTGTTGATGTTCCATAGAAAATGTACAGGCATAGGTACTACAAACCATTCAGCTCTCCAGCTGGCCAGATTTTTGCTGGCAAATGTAAAGATCTAAATGCACAACTGGCACTGGAGATCGCTTTAAAGGTCTTGACACTTGCAAGCATTTTTCAAATTCTGTACAAAACATCACAGGTATAAATTGGCCTAGCTACAGAACTAAGCAAGCTAAATTCTTCACAATGTAAATCTCAAATCTTGGCACGCAGATGCAAACACAGTAACAGGAAATAGAACTGCCTGCTTTGTGTTCTATATTAAATTAGAAACAACAAAAGTAAAAACAGGTACAACGTTGCATGACTGCACAATTGTCAGTTAAATCGGCACAGTGCCGTATTGCAAAAAAAAAAAAAAAAAAAAAACGGCCTGGTCATTTAGGAGGAAAATCTCTATGGGGCTGAAGTGGTTAAACAAACTATTATTATTATATTATTAAACTATTATTATATTGCAGTTAACCAATTCTTAGATGTGAAAGCTGTATTCGTTTTCATTTTTTAGGCTCTTCTACGCTCATCTAGTGATCCAGCCAGCACGTATGTTTTTCATTGCAGAAAATATCAGTTTACATGGATGAGACAAACAACTTACCACTGACAGGGGTGATTAAAAGGAACAGCTTTATTTATTCATGCAAAACCTTTATACTAAAAGGATAAAAATGGAAAAAGAAATAAAACTGTTTGCTGTAACTAATTATAAAGTGTGAGCTGGAGTTTGTCTTTAATTTGTCGGTGTAGTTAAATCTGCTAGTACATCTAAAGCCTCATACACACGATCGGACCGTGGACCAACTTTCCCGTGGATTTTTGTCCAAAGGGCGTTGGCCCCAAGTTGGTATTGCATACACACGGCAGGATTTTTTTCAGCCAACTTTCACCAAATAACTTGTTTTTTCTGCTCTTTACCGCCACCTTTGGTCAACTTCTGTATTGTTGTCTGATCTTTTGCATTGGTTCTGCATTGGTTTGTACAAAAGTCCGTTGGTTTTGTGTACACACGGTCGGACTTTTCTTGGCAGAAAGTTCGTCCGTTCGCACAGCCAACAAAAGTCTGTTGAAACCTGGAAAAATGTGGTCCGATGGAGCGTACACACGGTCAGATGTTGGTCCAAACCAGCTAATTTGCATGTTGGTTGTCAAAAAGTCTGATCGTGTGTACGGGCCTTAACACTCGCCTCCCCCCAGACTGACAATGCTGCTGTCTGATGTGCCTCCTGTACTCATTCCTCCAGAGTGGTGTCTCACTAATACAGGAGTTGTTATTGACCAGATCATAAGGTAAAACCAGGAGGTAAAAAAAAAAAGCCCAAGGAAAAAAAAAAAACGATGCAGCCACCGCATCTAATGATTGGAAAGTTGCAATATAATGCATTCATTTTGGATTTAATACCACTTTAAACATAAGCGAACGTGTACAATTAAAGAAAATAGGACTTTTTTGCTTTGTGGATGCTTGTTGATGTTCCATAGAAAATGTACAGGCATAGGTACTACAAACCATTCAGCTCTCCAGCTGGCCAGATTTTTGCTGGCAAATGTAAAGATCTAAATGCACAACTGGCACTGGAGATCGCTTTAAAGGTCTTGACACTTGCAAGCATTTTTCAAATTCTGTACAAAACATCACAGGTATAAATTGGCCTAGCTACAGAACTAAGCAAGCTAAATTCTTCACAATGTAAATCTCAAATCTTGGCACGCAGATGCAAACACAGTAACAGGAAATAGAACTGCCTGCTTTGTGTTCTATATTAAATTAGAAACAACAAAAGTAAAAACAGGTTTTGAACAAGAGAAAAAAAAAAAAAAGAAGAAATTTAAATCGACCTTCCCAACCCATTTGATCTCACACACGTGATCAGGTTAGCATAGTATGACATAACACAGATGTAATATTCCATTAATTTGCCTTTTTTATTTTCTCAGAAATTATTCATTCACCATTTCAGCTCTCACACCAGTATATCACCTAAAGACCAGAAAAAGGATTACATTTCCAATGTGGTCCTGCTTATTTGGTGGTATGTGTGTCATTACTTGTGGTGGATGATGGTATATTTTTTGGGGGGGGGGGGGAGGCAATCCCCCCCTCCCCAGTAGGTCACTGGACTTACCCCATCTAGGTTGCGGGTTTTCTCCAGGCGGCGGCTTGACCCTGAGCCTCCCCCCCCCCCCCCCTCCTCGACTTCATGGCTTCCGCTGCCTCACCTCCCTCCTCGGCGGCCAATAGGATTGCTTCTCCTCTCGACCAATCAGGTCTCAGGACGACAATAGCGAATATTTGCTATTGTCACACAACTGGGTGGGCTCAGGGCGCAGTGCCCTGCGCCCCAAGCCCACACTTGTTGGAGGCCAATTAGAGCCTCAGGGTGTAATCATGTGCTTCTTAAAGAAAAAAAAAAACATTGGAATCCATGTGTCCGGCGCCCTGCATGTAAATTAGGGGCCGTGCCCTATATGGACAGGCAGCCGCTGGTCATTACTCAAGTTAAACAAAGTAACAAGTAATAGTATTTGAGATGAACAAGGCGTTTAAACTACTTCTAGTCTGGGCCAATTCTGACATTTCTCTTATACATGTAAAATTACTGAAACCCCCCCCCAAAAAAATCACACACATACACACACACACAAAAGCTCATGTTACTCAGACTAGCACACTCTAGGATTATCAGACTCTTTTTCATAGTAGTCCTTTAGCAAGGGTGCTAACTGCTATGAGTGTCGTAGGTGCATAAAAATAAGAGATCCTAAAAAGCCATGTGTGCCGTAATATTTCATGGACAAAGTCAAAACAAAAACATTTTTTTCACATTTTATACAGCAGCCACTTTGGCTCAGTTCACACTAGCCCGATGTTAGATTTGACTTGAGTCACAAACAATCACATGGCAATGAAAATCACATCGTTTTCAAAGTTGCCCATTCTCATCCATACAACTCTGCACGATTTTGCAAAAAGGTTCCTGTTCTACTTTGGTGCGATTCCAGTACCATTTTGTCCCCCTAGAACAGGTAACAAGGAGGAATAGTGCCCCATCAATGGTGTCAGTGGGCGGGACCGTGCCCCATTGTTGCTGCCAGTGAGAAGGATAGTACCCCATTAGTGGTGTTATGGGGGGGGGACAGTGCCTCACTGTTGGTATCGGTGGAAGGAAGAGTGCCTCATATGAATGAGAAAATAGTGTCCTAGGAACCAGATAGAAGCAAGTAAAGGGTTGAAGGTGGCCCTTGGGCCGCAGTTTGGAGCCCACTGCCCTATAAACATGCAAACCACACTCAAGTTGCGCTACATGAACACACTGAAAGTTGGACCAAAAATGGATGGAAACAGTGTGGACCTAGCCTAAAACCAATGCTTTGTAGAAAACATGCAGCAGTTCCATCCAATGAAGAGTGAGCTTGTGAGTCTCATTGCTGCAATAACTCTTCTCCGTTTTAGATGCAACTTCCCATTTTCTCAGTACAGACGCACACACTGAAGTGGTCATGTTCCTCTAGACAGCTATGAAAATGAGGATAAAGTGCAAGCCAATAATGTTCTCTTCTTGTTGACTTGTAAAGAAACCCAACCTAGTAGCAACAATAAAATGATGCCATGGAGAATGACAGGGAAAATATCAATTACACTTTTACGAGGGAAGGACATGTTGGGAGTCTACTTTGGGCTTGTTCTGCTGCAGTAAAAAAATAAAATAAAAATAATGGTCAGGATAAATGACTGCAAGTAATGTCATATAGGCAACACTTTGTAGTTCTTGAAAAATAAAGACTATATATAAGCGTTTTTTTCACACGCTTATATTTCTATTACAAGCATGTCTGAACTTGGTGATCCTGCCATGAAGATCCTTATTCAGACGCCTTTTGTTCTAGAGTGAAACGCTCCGATAGGTCTCACAATCGTGCGCAAGCATGGTCACCCTTGTCACGCAGTTTCCAATGAAGACTACAAGTAAAATAAACACAAACTGTGTAGAAAAAAGGGTCCACTTTTTTCCAGTACAGAACTCTTAGTAATTCCGCCATCAAGTTCCTTTTGCAAGCACTTCCTATGATGGGGTGACAACTGTGTCCCAATAGTGCCCCGGCATTGTTACCCTATCACATGCTTCCTGCTGGAGACTACAAACAGCCATGCTGACACACATTGAGCAGGCATGGTCCACCATTGTCACTCAGGAAATTGGTCCACAGCATTGATGTACAGCCGATGATGGAGCAAATGCCTATAGACAGGCTGAAAAAAGGCTGGAGGAGAACAGCAGCACAGATGCAAAAAATAAAAAAGTGAAAACAGTATTTTAAGGGGGGGGGGGGGGGGGGGGGGGGGGCTTTGCATGACATGACATGACACATAGCGCTTTAGCAAACTTCATCTAGTTATATCAAGATAAATTTAAAAACCAATTTATTCTCCCAAAAGTCACCTTTTAGTTTATATTGCACATGACTAACACACACACACACACAATATTGGCAAAAGTATTGGGATTCACAGAACACTCCTACAAATAGGTAGTAGGTATAGGGAGGGATATGGGGTGCAGACAACTCTTTCGTTTCAATGTCAAATGGCCTTGCTGCCCTCCCAGGACAATGGGTATCCTTAGAACTGAAAAAATATTTAGAAAAAGGAGGGCGCACCGAACTAGTCCATTACCAAAGATAGATAAAAACAGCAATAGTTGTACTCACAAACAGATGCAATATATAGACATCTCACAGCATAGGCAGATGCGAGTAGTCTCTCTTGGGTCTGTTACGAAGAACTGGTGATGCTGGAAGACCAGATGATGTAAGAAATGGCTAACGCATTTCGAGGGAGAACCCAATTCAGAGCCAAAGCACTCAAGTATTGGGATGCCTGTCTTTACATGCACATGAACTTTCATGGCATCCCAGTCTTCGTCTGTAGGGTTCAATATTGAGTTGGCCCACCCTTTGCAGCAATAACTGCTTTAACTCTTCTGGGAAGGCTATTCACAAGGTTTAGGAGTGTGTCTATGTGAATGTTTGACCATTCTTCCAGAAGCGCATTTGTGAGGTAAGGCACTGATGTTGGTTGAGAAGGCCTGGCTTGCAGTCTCCACTCCAATTCATCCCAAAAGTGTTCTATCGGGTTGAGGTCAGGACTCTGTGCAGGCCAGTCAAGTTCCTCCACCCCAAACTCGCTAATCCATGTCTTTATGGACCTTGCTTTGTGCACTGGTTCAAATGATTTGGTGGAGAGGGGATTTATGGTGTGGGGTTGTTTTTCAGGGGTAGGGCTTGTTCCCTTAGTTCCAGTGAAGGGAACTCTTAAGGGGTCAGCATACCAGGACATTTTGGACAATTTCATGCTCCCAACTTTGTGGGAACAGTTTGGGGATGGCTCCTTCCTGTTCCAACATGGCTGTGCACCAGTACACAAAGCAAGGTATGTTTTGTGTAAAGCCCAACTCCTGGCACAGCTAATTTTATGGGGGGCAAGGTTTTCTTAAAAACAGAGTATCCAGGGCAAACTGAAGGGGTTTATTTTCTTTTTTTATTCTTTAAAACAAAAGCCTGCAAAGTATTGCACCTGCAATCAGTCGATCGCGGATACAGTGTCATGCTGCTGTGCACACTGCCTACTACTCTGTTGGCCAAACCTCTGTATAAGCCGTCATTTTCAGAGCTATAGGCAGTGTAAATCTGACACGGTGACAGACGTGTAGGTTTTTTTCATGCACAGATTCCTGAGAATGAATGGCGTGACTGTGTGGGAGGAGGCCTTTACAGCCACATCGTTTTCAAAATCGGACACTGGGCACGGGCAGGAGAACCCTCACCTGCTGTCACACTGAGGTGGAGAGGAGAACAAGAACAGGTTACATCCTAAATATGGGTATAACATGTTATAAAAAGGTGAACTTGTCCTTTAAAAAGCCATTTATAAACAGATTACCCCGATTGTAACGTGTGATGCTCCTGAGAGGCAAGGGTGATTGTCACCATTGCTTTCCTGCAGAGCTGGGAGCCTGAAATCCCAGCAAAAGCCCATTGCAAGAGTGCAACCTTGTGAGATTCCCAGCTATGCCAGGAGACAGTGGTGAGGCATTGTGCACTCCTGGAAGCCTCACTGGCCGGAGTCCAGGTAAGAAGAGTTTGTTTTTGGATGATCTGTTAAATGGTTCCAAGCCTCACAGGCGAACCTCTGTTTCTGATGAATAGGATCTATCAAACAATGAAGAACAGTTGTTAGTGGGGCTTTAAAAACACTGGCCATGTTGCAGATGCCGTACAAACACATGAGTTTTTGCATGGTTAGCTTATATTTCAATGGTCCTCAAAAACTCAGAGTAGGTTTATTGGAAGTGAGGACAATGGACCGTGCTTGTGTAATGTTTGCTAAAAAGCAACTTGTAGGCTTCATAGAAAGCTCATGGGATAGTTGTGCAGTTAGTCACAGAGTTGCTTTCAAGAACACACACATGGCCCTCACAATGGAATAAAAACTCAGCGAATGAAAACAGGATAAACCTGTAGGATACAAGAAATGGCACTATAGGAGTGAACAGAACTAGTAATTAAAGGGTTAGTTCACCTTTTCAGAGAAAAAAAAAAAAAAGTGAACAAACAGCCTACACTCTCAAGAAGAAAAAAAGAAAAAAAAAAATAAAGAAGAAGAAGGGGTGGGTGACAGGCTGTCAGTGCCGATGCAGCCGTATTGGTCTGGGGATCTGAAAACCCCACTCCTTTCACTTACTTCTGTAGGGCTTTCAGGATGGATCAGAGCAATTCCTGTTTGTTCAAAGCACAGATTCATGCCAGTGCTGACCAATCAGAATCACTCCGATCTGCACCAGAATCCCTACTAAAAGAAAGGGGGAGGAGATTTCAAATTCCTGAAATGCTACACCAGCTACATGGGCAACTCATCCACCAATGCAGGGGGGACTGGGGACCCGGGGGGTTGTAGGGTGCCCGTTCACCTTTTATTTCATTTTTTTTTAAAAAAAAGGTAAAAAAAAAAAATAATTACTTTAAATATCAACAAAATTCTGTAAAATGCATGTGGTAACCATAGGGAAACAAACATGCCTTTAAAAGGAAATTTGTTAGTGAAAAACAACAATATGTCACTGTCCTGGAACAAATATGTTGGATGCAAGTGAAGGATTTTTAGACTCGAGGTACAGGAAGTCCCCTACTATTTTTCAGGAGAACTTTTAGGTAATTTTAACCTCCCTGGCGGTATTCCCGAGTCTGGCTCGGGGCGGGATCTTCAGTACCAAAAGCGGTAACCCCGAGCCAGACTCGGGCTTGCGTTGCAGGATACGGGGGGGATTGGGTTACTTACCCCTTATCCCCTGGATCCTGCGATGTCTCCCCGCTGGGTGTGCGACCCGTCCGCTCGCTCGATTCACACAGTGCCCGAGTGCTGCTGATCTCCGTTCCCTGCGACGTTACGATGCACGGGAGCGGAGATCGGCGCCAAATTCAAAAAAACTTTAAATCTTACAGATTACAGTACTGTATACAAAAAAAAATACACATCCCCTTTGTCCCTAGAGGTCTGCCCAGTGCCCTGCATGTCGTTTTATATAATAAAAAGATTTTTTCTGCCTGGAAACTGGAGATTGTCCATAGCAACCAAAAAGTGTCCCTTTATGTCAAAAGTGATTTTAGACCAGCTAGAAAACAGCAATAATAAATTAGAATCACAATTTATCATCAAACACTAAATTTAATGACAGCGACTATTCTGCAACTAAGTAAATGTCAGTGTTTTTGATCTGATTACATTATTGAATCATTTTTATATATATTTTTATTATATTATAATTTATGATTTTGTGTTTCAAACTTTATCATACCCGGGATGTCTACTAGACTCTGGTTCGGACAGATTTAAGTGAGTTATTCATAAGAATTGCATGCCTACAATATAAAAACGACAAATTTCCATGCAAAATAATTGTACCGCTTTCAGCACAAAATTCCAGACAGAATCATACCGCCAGGGAGGTTAAAAGGTACTGCTGAAAAACAATTAACATTTTCAGATTTTTGCTATAATGCAGCAAATCTTTATTTTTTGCATTCTGGTCCACTTTAAAGTGGTTGTAAACCTCAGGCATGAAAAATGAACGAAGTACATCCCTCTGGTTTACTGGTCTCAAAGTGGTTGTAAAAGGCACAATTTTCTGTGTTCAGCAACCCCCACCCCCTACAAATACTGACCTGAACCCCCTCCCAATCCAGCGATATCCACGAGAGCCTTGCCTCTCTGGGGACTGGCGCACATGATTGGCTTTGGGCAGCAGCAGGAGCCCTTGCGACCAATCACAGCCAGTGAGCCAAATTAGGAGACTGAGGGGGCGGGGGCGTGCCGCAGCGCCGTGTGTGAATGAACACACAGAGCCGCGGCACAGAAGCGCACCTGCTTGGGTGCGCCCAGAGCAAGCTGCTTGCTGTGGGGAACTGGCAGAAGGGAGGAGCCAAAAGCACCGGCAGGGGCCCCGAGAAGAAGGGGATCTGGGCCACTCTATGCAATACCACAGCACAGAGCAGGTAAGTATAACTTGTTTAAAAAAAAAAAATAAATAAATACAAACAAGGATTTTTTTTTTTTTTTTAAACAAACGTCATACTTACCTCCACTGTGCAGCTCGCTTTGCACAGAGTTGCCCCAACCCTTGATTTCTACGGTCCCCCAGCGGCTCCTTCCCACATCAGAAAAACCCCTAGGAGCAGCGCTCTCCCAAGGGGTTACCTTGCAGGTGTGCTCCATAGACACGAATGCCGGACTCAGCCCGGCGCCCATGTCATTGGATTTGGTTCACAGCCGCGAGAGACAAAGGCTGCGCTGCTATCAATCTATCCAATCAAGAGCCGGGACACCGCGGAGAGAGGGACAGCAAGTCACCGCCAAGTGAATTCCAGGGCTCGGGTATATAAAACAGGGGAGCTGGGGGGCCGGTCAGTGCCAGAAGTTTTTTCACCTTAATGCATAGGATGCATTAAGGTGAAAAAACACAAGGGTTTACAACTCCTTTAAAGTGGAAGTAAACCCTCCAATCGTTTTCAGCCAAGGAAGCTGCCATCTTGGCCTCTGTTCAATCTTCAACTGCCATGATGCTGCACATGTGATCAGTTACGACACCAGCCATTGGATGGTTTGACAGTTTGGTTGAAAGCATAGTCAATGTGACAGGTAGCATTTCCGGCATGCCATTTTTTTTTTTAACTATTTAAATCAAAGGGTTTACTTCCTCTTTAAGAGCACTAAGTGTCATATTTGTCTGCTGCTTTGTTCCTCTGTTATCCACATGAATCAAGTCTGACCAGTTTTCTTGACACCAAGATAAAAATGGTGACGGGGAGGGAGCTTTAGTCGATTGACAGCCTCGGCTCTGTTCCTGGGTTCTGTGTGGAGGGGGGGGGGTGGTCTCCTCCCTCCAATCATCTCTCAGAGCTCTCCTCACTGAGCTCTGAAGTGTGTCATTTCAGCTCTCCGTCCCCTTTTTTCAGAACTCTCAGAGAAGCTTTATAAATTCTGAACTTTGAATTGATGTAGAGAAGAGAAGACTGAAGATAAAACAGGTACAACTTATTTAGGAGGATTTGTTTAGTCTGAGTCCAGTCACTTCTCTTGGTATATGTAAGGGTTCACATCATAATCACTTTAAGCAGCCTCAACTTTTACACCGCATTGGAGGGAGTAAGTAATGTTATCACAAAGAAACATGGACAGAAATGTAGGCATTTAGAATTGAGATTTTCAGGTTACATAAATCAGAATGTCGTAAAAAACAAACTGAACAAGCTCTTACAAAAAATAAAGCCAGGCCTGTGGGAAAGTGATCTGTGCATAATAAATCTTTAAAGTTAGACAAAAACCATTACAGGAGATCAAAGGCTCATAACTAGAAGTGCACTTACTCAGATGAAATAAACCTCAGTGAGGCTGGGAGCTATTTGAAAAACAACTTCACTAGTTGCATATTTCTGTAATGGCAGCCTTCATATTTCTTGAGGAACAAGAAAATTACAATAATAAATTATTAATACAGGATTGATACTGTATAGCGCACACAGTGCATACAGTTTGCTTAGCGCTTTACCAAATAATGGTTAACAGCACAGTTACAAATTCAATACAAAAGCGCTTCCCTTTAAAGTAGATTTCTATTTTTGCAACAAAATTGGGAAAAGGCCGCTTTATATTTGTTACGTTTTATTCACATAGAACATAAAAAAAAATAATAATAATTGAAGCTCATTTCTGGAAACACCAGCAATGAAGAATCCTTATTCTGCTTGGTTAACCACTTTGTATCTGGACCAATTCTGGCACTTCACTCCTACAAAATTTTCTATAAAATTACTTAGAACCCCCAAACATTATTATATTCATTTCTTTAGCAGAGGCCCTAAAGAATAAAATGAAGGGTGTTGCATTCTTTGTATGTCACACTGTATTTGCACAGCAGGTTTTTTTAAACGCATTTTTTTGGGGAAAAAAAAAAATACACTTTAATGAATAATAAAAAAAAAAACAAATATTTACACCAATTTTTTTGAATAATGTGAAAGATGATGTCACGCCACGTAAATAGATACCCAACATGTCACGCTTTAAAATTGCTTCTGCCTGTGGAACGGCTGCAAAATACAGGGCTTACAATTCTACATAGGCGAAGTTTTAAACGCTTTTACAAGTCACCAGTTTAGAGTTACACAGAAAGTCTGCTGCTAGAATTATTGCTCTCGCTTGGACGTTCGCGACAATATGTCACATGTGTAGTGCGAAAACGGTTTACATATGCATGCTGAAGTAACGCATTTGCGCAGGGGTGGGGGGGGGGGTTACAGGGGCGCTTTACATTTTGTTTTATTTTATACAACTTTTTTGCGCAACATCCCTTGTGACAGCATGGGCCATGACAGGTCCTCTTTATGGAGAGATCTGGGGTCTTCTAGACCCAGAATCTCTTCTCTAGTCGCCCATGCAGCCAATCAGGCGGAACAGGAAGTGATGACATACTTGTCGCTCCCGTTTTACGGGGTCACAGAGAGAGAGGAACAATCCTTTTCTAGAGCCGGCGGTCGGCTCTCTTGTGATTACAATCTGAGTGGCTATAACAAGCAGTGGGAGTTGACGCCCCCCCATCTCCACCCGCCTTCCACGGCTCTCTCGGGCTGTCCAGTCCCACGAGAGACCCAAGTGACCAGCCGGTGCTTCTGCTGTTCCTGATAGTAAGTCGGATGCGATGGCATATTACTTCCAGTTTACTCTGAACCAAAGGCAGCGTTTTTATAAACTCAAAAGCATTCAAAAACACGGATCTTGGTGTTTTAAAATCTTTTAGGTGCAGAAAAGGGATTACTCCAAAAAGAGGACCGAGTCACATGCCTATTGCTGTCACAAGGATGTTTACATCCTTCCGTGCTCGTGTGCAAAGGGGAAAGCACGTGTCGGTCCCACACGCAAACAGCCATCGTCCCACACATGTGAGGTATCACAGTGAACGTCAGATCATGGGCAACAATTCTAGCACCAGACCCCCTCTGTAAATCTAAAGTGGTAACCTGTAAAGGCTTTTAAAGTGTCACCTGTAAATACTAAAATAGCTCTTCCTTCAGCGCCATTGCACAGGCGTGCGCAATTTTAAAACGTGACGCGCTTGGTATCTATTTACTTGGCGTAACTTCATCTTCTATATTTTACAAAAAACATTGGGTTATGTATTGTGTTTTTTTGCAATAAAATGTACAAAAGTGTATTTTGTTAACAAAAAATTGCGTTTGAAAAACCACTGCGCAAATATCATTGGACATAAAAAAAATAAAAAATAAAACCCACCAATTTATTCTCCAGGGCCTCTGCTTTCAAAAAAATAAAAAAATAAAAGTATGTATGTTTGGGGGTTCCAAGTAATTTTCTAGCACAAAATACTGATTGTTGCATATGAACAAAAAGTGCCAGAAAAGGCCAGGGCTGAAAGTAGTTAGGCTCACCTAACCGAATAACAATAAGTTAACATCCAGGTCCCTTTTACTGACCTGAGCAAATATGGGCAGATATAAACTAGTGCACGTCCGCTTACATCAGCTACGCATAGGGATTATAATGGGCCTGTCTTTTACCCCCCCCCCCCCATTACAAAATGGAGGTCAGACCTGCGAGTGTTTACCATTTGTCGTGCACCACTCTATCTTAATCAGCCATATGGGCTTAGAAGGATTTTCTGAAAAGTAAAAAGGTAAATAGAGCTTTCAACACAAGTACAAATAAAAAGATAAAACGTTCAAGTTACAGCAAGCTGATCAAAACATTCATGGAAAAAAAAAAAAAAAAAAAAAAAAAAAATCAGCCGAGCCTGTTCCCTTCAGAGAACGTTTTCATCAAACAGGGAGTTCACCTGCAAACTGCCTTCATTTATGGATAAAATAAATGGTTTAGCTTTGAACAGTAATGAGGAAAAACAGACAAAAATTTTAAAAGCCAAGGTCACTTTAAATAAAAAAAATAAATAAAAAAAAAAAAAAAAAAAATAAAAAAAAAAAAAACGCACTTTTTGCGCAAAAAAATAAATAAAAAAAAAAAAAAAAGGGTGCATTTATTTTATTGTTTTTTTTCTCTTAGGAGCCTGCAGAGCAGTGAACCTGCGATCAGCAGATGGAGACTGCAATGCAAGGCTCCTGCAGACACTCAGGTCTCAAGAGTGCTCATCAGCATCCTTGCAGTTCATTGAGAACTACTAGTCGTCTGCTGCAGTGGAAGATGGGACTTGTAGTTCATTCATAGATCTGTGTGGGAAAAAAAAAAAAAAAAAAAGGGACGTGGCTGTGTGGGTGGAGTCCCACACAGCCATGCCATTTTTAAGGCCGGGTTCACACTGGTACAACACGACAGTCATACGACTGTTGATCCGACTTTGCCCTGCCACTTGAAGTCCGACACGTGTCCGACCTCAATGAATGGGGATCAGATTTTGGTATGAATCTTTAGGGGGAACTCCATGCAAAATGTTAAAAAATAAGAAAAAAAAAATTGCATGGGTCTCCCCCCCCCCCCCCCAAATCCATACCAGACCCTTATATGAGCACACAGCATGGCAGGTCAGGAAAGGGGGGTGGGGATGCGCGAGCGCCCCATGCCAATACAAGTAGTGGCACACCACACACACAGCATTAGAGAAGGCGAGAGCGTTGACTAAACATCTGAAGCACAACAGAGGGAGAAACAGCAGGGAAGATCTAGCAAAAGAGCGAGAAGACAGCGGAGAAGACCCGGCAGAGGCAGAAGACAGCGGACAGGGGGAGAAAAACCCTGCAGAGGAAGAAGAGCTGGAAATGAAGTCTGAAGAGATGATGGAGCCGTCTTAAAATGAAATGGACTTTAAAAACCTGTGTACTGCGTTTTATTTTTGACACCAACTACAAGAAACATCTTGCCTCTGTCCTTGCGAACAAGAGTTTTTCCATCAAGTACTAAGTCATGTTTTGCTTGAGGACCAAATACCTATTTTACTCGCTGAACTGCAAATCACGTGGTTTTTAATGGATTTTTGGTTGATATTCTGTCTCTATCATTTAAAATACACCTATGACATGAAAAATTATAGACCCTTCATTTTTTTGCAAGTGGGCAAACTTATAAAATCTGCAGGGGATCAAATACCGTATTTAATCGGCATATAACACGCACTTTTTTCCCCCTGAAAATAGGGGGCAAATCACAGGTGCGTGTTATACGCCGACAGCATATCTCGGGGGGGGGGAGGGGAGGCGGAAACCGCCGGAATTCACGAACAGTCATCTCCTGTTTACTCGGCTCCAACGTCACACACACACACAGTCCCGCCTCCGCCACTGGCATTGGACCAGTGTTCTGTCTATCACAGGAGCTGGTCCAATGCCGATGGCGGAGGCGGGACTGTGTGTGCGTGTGTGAGAGCCGAGGGGAAGCCGAGTAAATAGGAGAGGACGGCTCTGTGATTTCCTGCACTGTCCAGGCTGCATCAATAGTGAGGCTGCAGATGAGCATTGAGGCTAAAAAGGGGTATTGATCAGGCTGCATTAATGAGATGTGCTGCAGATGGATGGGCATTGATCAGGCTACATTGAGGCTGCAGATGGATGGGCATTGATCAGGCTGCATTTATGGGAGATGAGGAGGCTGCAGATGGGCACTAAACAGGCTGCATTGATGGACACTCACCCTTATTTTAATTCAATTCAAATTTAATTGTTTATTTAAAAAAAATATTTTTTTTCCTGAAACTTCCCTCTTAAAATTAGGGTGCGTGTTATACGCCAATACAGTAATTATTTTCCCCACTGTATGTGTACTGCATAAATTGACAGTGCTATATAGGGAACCTGTATTAAATATATAGAGATAGGAACAGATCCAGCATAGCTCCTGCTGATGCCATAAATTTTATAGCGGAAGCACACTCGGGCACCCTGATCTTTCAGTTTGAAACAAGTTGTGAATGACAAAGACCTTTCCGTAAGCAACGTACAACTGCTTCTTCTTTTTTTTTTTCCTCCAGGCCCAGTCTGTCACCCATTCCACAGCACCGTGAGGCTGTGAGTCAGCTTTCATATCAGAGGTGGTGCAATGCCCTCATAAAGAATCTATTTCTGTTCCTGGCCATAAATGTAACCCTAGCTTATCAGAAGGCGGCATGGACAGGATATGCACCAGTGATCCCCTTTAATCGGTTATAATATACCCAGATTTTAGACAAAAGCTCTTCTTTTACAGTTACTGCTGTGATGTAATGTTTAAAGCCATGAAGAAAGAAATACAAGGTATTGCACTAGTATTACTTTGTAACTGGCAGGAAACCACAATGGTAGCCATTTACCAAGTTCAGCACACCAAACAACTGGCTGGTGAAACAGCAATATGAAATGTAATAAACGAAATGATCCTCTTTCTACTCAACTGTACAAACGGCAAGTTGGTGAGATGTCGAAAGTCCCCAGTATGTTAAAAATCCAGCCAAAAAAACGATAGTTTTAGCAAGGAAGGGTAAAAGCTCTAATAAAAATGGCTTTTAGATAGACTTTACCATGTTAAAGAAGACAAACTGAATACTGGAAGCTGTGCCTAAAAAAAAAAGGAAGGTAGGGACAAAGAGAAGAAGAGAAGCAGAGCCTTCCAAGTGTAGCATAAAAGTACTGGCTGGACTGTTCCCGCTGTGGTGGATTCAGAATCAAAGCCCTCGGCTGTGCTGGTGGCTCCTGATCGAGAGAATTCATGCTCCTTCATTATGCTCCTGATGGAAAACGCATGCTCGAAACATGTGCCACTCCCACCGCTTCCGCCTCCAGTGTGGACGTCACCTCCTCCTCCCCAGGGGGTCTCGGACCGACCAAGAAAAGCTAGGAGCCACCAGAAGGCGCTGCTTCTCTTCTCATTAATCCACATACCGAGGGACTTCTAGCTCTTCAACCAGCGGCAGTCAGTCAAGCACATGGGCATACTAGCATTTTCACAGGCCCCCATCCATATACTGATAGCCTATACAGTGGTGTGAAAAAGTGTTTGCCCCCTTCCTCATTTCCTGTTCCTTTGCATGTTTGTCACACTTAAGTGTTTCGGAACATCAAACCAATTTAAACAATAGTCAAGGACAACACAAGTAAACACAAAATGCAATTTGTAAATGAAGGTGTTTATTATTAAAGGTGAAAAAAAATCCAAACCATCATGGCCCTGTGTGAAAAAGTGATTGCCCCCCTTGTTAAAACATACTATAACTGTGGTTGTCCACACCTGAGTTCAATTTCTCTAGCCACACCCAGGCCTGATTATTGCCACACCTGTTCACAATCAAGGCATCACTTAAATAGGAGCTGCTTGACACAGTAAGGTCCACCAGAAGATCCTTAAAAGCTACACATCATGCCGAGACCCAAAGAAATTCAGGAACAATTGAGAAAGAAAGTAATTGAGATCTATCAGTCTGGAAAGGGTTATAAAGCCATTTCCAAAGCTTTGGGAATCCAGCGAACCACAGTGAGAGCCATTATCCACAAATGGCGAAGACATGGAACAGTGGTGAACCTTCCCAGGAGTGGCCGGGCCGCCCAAAATTACCCCAAGAGCGCAGCGACGACTCATCCAAGAGGTCACAAAAGACCCCACAACAACGTCCAAGGAACTGCAGGCCTCACTTGCCTCAGTTAAGGTCAGCGTTCATGCCTCCACCATCAGGAAAAGACTGGGCAAAAAATGGCCTGCATGGCAGAGTTCCAAGGAGAAAACCACTTCTGAGCAAAAAGAACATCAAAGCTCGTCTCAATTTCTCCACAACACATCTTGATGATCCCCAAGACTTTTGGGACAACATTCTGTGGACCGATGAGACAAAAGTGGAACTCTTTGGAAGGTGTGTGTCCAAGTATATCTGGCGTAGAAGGAACACTGCATTTCAGAAAAAGAACATTATACCAACAGTAAAATATGGTGGTGGTAGTGTGATGGTCTGGGGCTGTTTTGCTGCTTCAGGACCTGGAAGACTTGCCGTGATAAAAGGAACTATGAATTCTGCTGTCTACCAAGAGATCCTGAAGGAGAATGTCCGACCATCTGTTCGTGTACTCAAGCTGAAACGAACTTGGGTTCTGCAGCAGGACAATGATCCTAAACACACCAGCAAGTCCACCACCGAATGGCTGAAGAAAAACAAAATGAAGACTTTGGAGTGGCCTAGCCAAAGTCCTGACCTGAATCCTATTGAGATGTTGTGGTATGACCTTAAAAAGGCCGTTCATGCTCGAAAACCCTCTAATGTAACTGAATTAGGACAATTCTGCAAAGATGAGTGGGCCAAAATTCCTCCAGGACGCTGTAAAAGCCTCATTGCACGTTATCGCAAACGCTTGGTTGCAGTTGTTGCTGCTAAGGGTGGCCCAACCAGTTATTAGGTTTAGGGGGCAATCACTTTTTCACACAGGGCCATGATGGTTTGGATTTTTTTTCACCTTTAATAATAAACACCTTCATTTACAAATTGCATTTTGTGTTTACTTGTGACTATTGTTTAAATTGGTTTGATGTTCCGAAACACTTAAGTGTGACAAACATGCAAAGGAACAGGAAATGAGGAAGGGGGCAAACACTTTTTCACACCACTGTATACTAACTTTGGACTGTTTTCTGCTAGTGCGACAGATACCACCCCCTTTTCTGTTTTTTGGAGGTAGGGACAAAGGACTAGTCACCAGTATGGCCTGGTTTCCTCGTAGCTTACCTTTCATCATTAGTAACTTATGACTTGTTCTAAAGGTTTATATGTATAAAAGGCAGCCATTGTGGTAGAGGAGCAGGTCTTCTTCCTCATTTCAGAGCCTCCAGCAAGGAGAACAGTAGTGACATGACTAAGTTTCACTTAAAATCACCTAAGACTACAAGTCGGAGGCAGCAGTACCTTAGATCTCACACTGCAGATAACCAGCTATGACGCTGTAAGCAAAGATACCCCCACATATCAGGAAGGGCACAGTTTTTTTTTCCCCGGAGAAATTCAAAGACAAATACTGTTTAAACATATTTACAGCAACATTTTTTTTTTTTTTTTTTAAGTCACATTACTACAAGTTAATGAACCACTGCAACACACCAAATCTTTGCTTTTTGTATTCAGGTCCACTTTACATTTTTCAAGTTTGCGCGATTGAAATGGATGAAGATTTTACTCTCACACCCTTGTCACAGTCCTTCCCCGAAACACACAATATAAAATATGAAAACTACAACTTTTACATCATCTAATATAGCACACCTAAATAAACTACAAAAAATAAAAAATAAACATAAAAAAGTAACACCATCTTTGAACTAAACCCATCATGAGAAATGGGAAGGTTGCCGTTATTGACCTACTGAAAATGCTAGCTACCTGGCTGCTGACTATGGCTTCATACTGACTGGGGAAATTTACAGAAAGTCAAAAGTCTTTATTCAAATATTAGTTTTTAGCCTCATTTTCACAAGCAGATGTCAGTAATGGCAATCTCCGTATTTTCTAAACACTATTCCACTTTAAGTTTCTCTTGTAGCCTACACAACTTGCACCTCCTATATCATTTCAGGGAAAATACCGGAGCTTAAAGGGGTTGTATAGGTTCATGTTAAAAAAATAAAATCTAACAAACATGTTATACTTACCTCCACTGTGCAGTTAGTTTTGCACAGAGTGGCCCCGATCCTCCTGTTCTGGGGTCCCTCGGCGGCTGTCTCAGCCCCTCCCCGCAATAGCCAACCTCCCTCTGGGAAGCTCTATCCCGAGGGGGTTAGCTTGTAGGCACGCTCCCTGTCATACACACTGCGTCCATAGACGCAGCGTGTAAGGCTCGTCCGAACCCCCCCCAGCGGGCGGCATCATTGAATGTGATTGACAACAGCGCAAGCCAATGGCTGCGCTGCCATCAATCTCTCCTAGCTATCCAATCAACGGCCAGACTTCATGGAGAAGAGGACGCCGGGGGACGCGCACAGCAGGTGAACGGGCTCAGGTAAGTAAACGGCTTGATGTCCGCAGGGATACCCGCGATCGTCTCACGGAGCTGAAGAACAGGGGAATGCTTTTGTAAACAAGCATCTCCCCGTTCTGCCTAGTGACAATGTCACTGATCATAGCACCCTGTGATAGGGAGCTATGATCAGTGATGTGTCACACACGCCCCTCCCACTAAGTTAGAATCACTCCCTAGGACACACTTAACCCCTTCACTGCCAGTGTCATTACAGTAATCAGTGCAATTTTATACCACTGATCGCTGTCAAAATGGACAATGGTCCCAAAAACGTGTCAAAATTGTCCGACATAATGTCGCAGTCCAAAACTTTTGCGCAAAACAAACAAACGCTGATGAAGTCACGTGACCGTGACGAACACGCGTCGGGTCATACAGATACCGGAAGTGAGGTACGAGCTCGCTGCTTGTTTTCCATGCACTGACCACCATTTTAAAATGTGAGTTTTATCTTTTTGTCTGCTACTTTTAATAATAAACTACCTAACAATACTACACTATCGAGCATCCCCTGTTTACTTACTTATCCGTGAGGTACACACATTCGCCCCAGTGTTAGGAGGGACCCCCCAAGGAGACGTATAGCATTTGGAAACCAAAAGGGAGACGCCACCCAGAGGACCCAGAGGCCCCCCAGGATCCACTGCACCCATATACGCTGTTACCTTACAGCGGTAAGGTAAGGGGACATCCGTACCTAAAACCACGGAAGAGCAGAAGTCACCCACTTTTGTCACAACCCTGAGAAAAACACCCACTAGCACCGCTATTATCCACTATAACCTGGATTCACAACTAACAGCACTGAAGCCTATACCATAACCCGATTAGAGGGGAGCTTTTATTTATGGACTTTCTGGCACTTCACTAGCACATTGTCTTTGTTGACACTATATTTTTATGAACCTTATTTTTTAATTTATACATAAAATTTTTCCTCTATGATGATATATATTTATGACCTTCATATGTGAAATCTATTTCCTCACTCATATTCACCCTTATATGGAAATCCTGATATGGCAACTCTCTATATAAAACTTTATGCGGTTTATGCGATTACAGTTTTTATGCGATTATACTCTATTATCCCAATCTTATCCTCACTTATGCACGTTAAGCACTTATTCACAATCTGATATGTTTTTTTTAAATGGGACCTTTATATGATCTTATGCGATTTTCATGCGTCTTATTTGAAGAATTTTATATTTATTTTATGCGGTTTTACACACATAATCTACTTTGATCTATTTATTTATGCACACCAAGCACTTTTCATACTAGGATTACCTATACCAACCTACCGTATTGAACTACCTCCATTGCTATCTTGAATATTTAGCCTTTATAGTTTAGCTTAAAAAACAGCGCAGCACTACTTCTCTATCACAAATAAACGCTTATTGCGATTTTTTTACCAAAAATATATAGAAGAATATGTATCGGCCTAAACTGAGGAAAAATAATGTTTTTTTATATATTTTTGGGGAGATATTTATTATAGCAAAAAATAATGTGTTTTTTTTTCAAAATTGTCGCTCTATTTTTGTTTATAGCGCAAAAAATAAAAACCGCAGAGGTGATCAAATAACACCAAAAGAAAGCTCTATTTGTGGGGGGGAGGGGGGAGGACGTCAATTTTGTTTCGGAGCCATGTCACACAACCACGCAATTGTCAGTTTAAGCGACGCAGTGCCGAATCGCAAAATGTGCTCTGGTCTTTGGCCAGCAAAATGGTCTGGGGGTTAATTTAAAAAAAAAAAAACGGTAAAGTTAGCCCAATTTTTTTGTATAATGTGAAAGAATATGTTACACCGCGAGAATCGCGATCTTTATTCTAAGCAAAAAAAAAAAAAGAAGATTTTCTTTCCTTCAACCAGTGTCTGAAGGAAAAAACAACTGGCAATGCTGCTCTCAGTGCTGCTTCCCTAAACTTCTGGTTTTCCCAGGAAGGAGTTAAAGCCCCGTACACTCTGGACGAATGCCGAGAGACAACGGCCGGTTGTAAAATAACGTCAGACATTCGGCCCGTGTGTGTGCCCAGGTTTGTCAGGCCGGCTTCTGTTGGATGTGTATGCTGGAAAACCAGCATCCGACCTACTCCTGATCAGCGCTGTCAGCCAATGGCAGAGAAAGCTGAGATACCCCTGTCAGAAAACAGCTCAGCAGGGGAGATCGCTGTACTAACCTCACATGTCTGTTAGTTTGGAGAAGGGAGAAGGGAGCAGGGGAGTACCTATGTTATGTTTTTCTATTAATATACACAGTGTAGGGCAGAGATATGCAATTAGCGGACCTCCAGCTGTTGCAAAACTAAAAGTCCTATCATGCCTCTGAGTGTCTTGCTATGCCTCATGGGACTTTTAGTTCTGCAACAGCTGGGGGCCCGCTATTTACATATATACCGGTACCTGTAGTGTAGGGAGTCCCTGCATGCAAGGGTGACTCCAATGGATGCTGCAACAGAAAAGGAGGCACCCTGAAACCGGAAATCTAAGGCAGCAGTCATGGCTTCAGCTTAAAATTTGAACATAAGCAATATTTAACAATATAAAGAAGCTGCATACGTGGAAAGTGAATAAATCAGCTGCTGGAAATATTAAAAAAATTCTGGACCATGTTGGTCTTAAATGCGAAATTGGTTAATTTTATATTCTTATTGCAAAAATGGATGCTTATCAGCATATTATACTGTATATTCCTGGAGTAAGAATCACCAAAGAGCGCAAAAAATAGAGAGTCTGACCAAAAAAATATCAATCCTGTCATTCACCCCATAGCAATAATACCTCAAACAAATAAACATTTGTCTTAATGCTCCTAATGTTTAGGGTGTAAAATAGAACATGTTCCAGCTCTTGCCCCCCTCTACCCCATCCCTTGTGACAGCGGGGGAGGGGGGGGGGGGTCCTTTCCTCCCACAGCCGCTTTCATATTAAAAATCTGTGCAGCTGAGCGGAGATCAGCCCACACATCCGTGCCATTCATTCACAGGGATCTATGAATGAACAAACTACAAGCCCCTCTCCCACTGCGGCAGACAGGTTCCTGGTGCTCTATGGACTACAAGCATGCAGTCCCCATTTACTCTTCCTCCTCTGCCAACTAAAAGCTCATACAGAGGTACAAGCAGAAAGCTAGAGGGAGAGTGTGCAGGAGCCTGAGAAGGCACCCACAATTCACTGATTGTGGGTGCAATACTTTGCAGGCTCCTGTACAAAAAAAAAAAAAAAAAACAAACAAATAAAAAAAAATGCACCATTTTTTTTTACCTGAAAAAATGTGCATTATTTCTTCCTATTGTCTTTAATAGTGAGGGTGAGTTGGGTTTGGGGGATGTTGTATGTGACCATGCTTCATGGTGTAATAGGAAACATGGTCTAAAACAGGGGTAGGTATGTGGAGATCTACCTGCACAACATGGGAGAAGTCAAAGATCACCAGGCACAGTGTTGTCTCCTCACACCTGCTTTAAACCTCTAATTGCCGTACTACCGTGTCACAATCGCGTGCATTGCATGGCAATCGTGGGTTTAAATCAGGTGGTGAGGAGGCAACATGTCGCCTCCTCACCACCTGTCAGCACACACTCGGAGAACTTTTCTGAGGAGCAGCAGTTCCGGCTTCACTTGTGAATGAGCCCTTAGTTGCATTTGGCAGCAGCACCCTTAGGGCTTTTTCACAGGTAAAGTTGGGGGTGGTAAAACAGCAGGATATAATAGAACCGCACCTGCGGTGTGGGTAAAACCGCAGCGCATCAGTGTGAAAGCAGCC
Source organism: Lithobates sylvaticus (assembly GCA_028564925.1). Lineage (NCBI taxonomy): Eukaryota > Metazoa > Chordata > Amphibia > Anura > Ranidae > Lithobates > Lithobates sylvaticus. The sequence continues at coordinate 119,126,144 of CM053028.1, read as the reverse complement.
CTATAACTATTATGCCCAGTGTATTGCTTCACACGGACCTGAAAATCTCTCTTTCTTTCCTGCTGCTGGCACCTTTCTGGAGACCACTAATGGAGTTTCTCTTTAAATCTCTCAGTAGCAAGTAAAATTACCCATGTAGCTCAGGCCCAAATTTTTAGAAGAAAGAAGGAAGACCACTAAACTAGGAAGGCTACAGAAATATTTTCTTAGAAATAGGGAATTCCCGGAGAGAGGAAAATCAAGCCTTGCTGTGTTCTACCTCAAACATGACATGGATAAAATACATACACATTTCACGTTTAGCAGCAAAAATGTCAAAGCAAATTACATGCAGAAGGGAAATCGTATCTTAATGTTATTATAATTAGCAGACTCGGCCAGGTTGATTGAGCAGACCCTCTTATTAAAAAAGGCCCCATCCACACAGGCCCCAAACCTGCAAATAATCCAGCATGGACTAAGGCAGGCCATACATTATGCAATTTTCTTTCTGTCAAACCACCGTGGTTCAAGGAGAGAAATAGTTTGATTCATCCATCAAAACACATTCAGTAGTGATTTAATCCCTCCTGAGGAGCCAATATATTCTGACAGTGGGAGGTTTCCTTGTTGTCAGAATACAATGATCACTGTCAGTTGCTATAGCCACCAGCAGTGATCTTACAAAAATCCCCGACAGGTTGGTTATACTGAAGTCAAATCGATAGATCAGCATCAGTACAACCAGCTTGCCCATACCAGGATCGAAATTCAGCCGGTTCCTGTTAAACCAAATTTCGATTCATCCATGTCTGCACAAGCAGATGCAATCGGCTGCAAATAGCTGCGTGAGCCGTCATCCTCCCATTGTTTTCTAAGGGGCTTCCTGCCCACAGCCAATCGCAGGCAACCCCTGCAGCTAATCATAAAAAGCCCCATTTCCAAGTGTAAATGGTGCCTAACAGTATTTGCTGAAAAGCATAAGTAGCTCAATAAATGGTCAGTCCACCCCAAACTGATATTCCAGTTTTTGGTAAGCACTTAAGAGAAGTATGGGGTTGTTTTTGTTTTGTTTTTTCAGAATTATACTTACCTAGGTGGATGCAGCATCGATCCGATATTGCATCTGTCCCGGTGCCTCTACAGCTGATCGCTCGGTTCTGACAGCTCCGTGAGCAGAGAGCTGCAGACTGTCAGTTAAATCGCTCTGCTCCCTCCTCGCTCATTGGAGTGCTGGGCTGTAGAGGGGGCAGAGCGGCCAACTCGGGATCTCAGCGGCTCGCTGAGAGGCTGGGTAAGGTATAGGGATCTGGCAGATCCTGCTTTCCATTGTCATGAGGACACGTACCCTGGATAGACTTCTGTGATGTTAGCAGAGAGCGGATTTCAGCCTGCTCTCTGCTGAACACGAATCACAGGAGTGCAAAACGAAATTGCACTCCTGTGATCCACCGGAGAAGTACAGCCATACCAGCTTTGGCTGTACTTCTCCTTTAAGAATCAAGCCACGGACAATTATTCCAGGGACTTTATTTGTGAGATATCAGCACGTGAATTCCTGAGTCTGAATGCCACCTGTATGCCACTATCAATGTTCCTACTATTCCTGTTACAAATGCTGCAGGAGGTGCTGGAACATACCGAAGCCAGAAATAGCACCAAAATATTCCAGATGGACAGGAATAATTTTGTGAAATATGGCAGGGCGATCCCACTACCGGAATATCGAAAACACAGAAGAAGCCAGGGGCTAAATTTAACGTTCAGTCCAATACCAGGGGTCAGAAAACATGGCTGGCTTATTCTAAGTTCTAATGCAACAGACCCCAAGTTCCATAAGACAATCAGGCCCTAGTCAAACTTGACTGCCCTCAGGACTTATCACACAATGCTATATGTATTGATCCAGTAGCATAAGGGCCTTTATACACAGGCAATCCAATAAGGTACACCTGTCAGCTCTTCAGACCTAATTGGAAGGTCCAAACATTCCTATGGACCAGCAGGCGTAAACGGATGTGACTCTGCTCACAGATCCCCTGCTGATTGGAATGGATGGCGCCCAGGGAAAAAGGGCCCCAAGAGGCTGAGCAAAAATGAAATTAAATGTTTATCTATGATACATGGGTGAATCAGGTGTCCAAAAAGAGGACAAAGAAAAGTGCCTCAGCAGGTGCTTAGCCAGAGAAAATGCAGTCCATAAACAGGTAAGAGATCAGTCCGGGTGGCAAGCAGAAGACGTAGTAAGTAAGTAAAACAAGCAAGAGGTTAGTCCAGGCGGCAGGCAGAAGATGTAGTCACTAAAACAGGCGAGAGGTCAGTCCAGGCGGCAGGCTGAAGATGTGGTCAGTATACCAGGCAATAGGTCAGTCTAGGCAGCAGGCACAGCCAGTAAAACGTTGGTCCAGGCAGCAGGCATGGTAAGTAAAGCAAGCAATAAGTGTTCCACCTATTGTTCCTCCAGCTTTCTTCCCAAAGCCTCTGAGTATATCCTCTCGTTTCACATATATTCCAGATTTACTGTTGCACCCCATGACAAGGCATTATATCTATTTGTGTCTATAATAGACAATTCGCTCCCATTGGTACATGTCCCCCTCTGATGCCTGCTTTCATTCAGAGCATAGGCCCCATCATAGGATTTGGTTAACTTGCATAGCGACACTAAGGGCCATGCAGCACTTGAGTCTAGTAGGAAGAGAAAAAAAAAAACAAACATGGGAGGATGGGGATGAGCCACATCCGATGGCATATGGAGCCACATTGGCACCATATTTTCCTATATCCCTCTAAAGAGGTGGTTAGATCATGAGGACAGGTGGCCCCCGAGAAAGCCAGGTGTCACTGGCGAATTGGTCAATCATTTGTTGACACCCAACATCTTCCACCCCTTTATCAATGGCACCTGCAAATAAAAAAAAGACTTTTGGATAGGCATACAGATACAGCATACCCTGGCCTTGACTAATAACCATGGCAACAGATGTTATACCCTGTTAAGATCCATTCACTTTGTAACTACAAGTAGTAGTAGCAGACAGTCATAATTTTGCTCTAGCAGCAAAAGTCCCCAATTAAAGGCTTTACCTTTTACTTAACTGGCTGTATGATTATTTCAGATTTTTGGTGCTGAAAGCAGTACCATTATTTTGCATGGAAATTTGGCGTTTTATATTGTAGGCCTGTAATTCTTTGGACTAACTCGCTTAAATCTGTCCCAGAGTCTAGTAGACATCCCAGGTATGATAAACTTTGAAACACAAAATCATAAATTATAATAACTATAAATAATACCAAATAATAACAATTCAATAATGTAATCAAAAACACTGAAAATTGCTCAGTTGCAGACTTGTCGCTGTCATTACTTTTCAGTGTTTGATGACGAATTTCCCCACAAATCACTATCACTCAATTCTGCGAGTGATTCTAATTTATTATCGCTGTTTTCTAGCTGGTCTAAAACTACTTTTGATGTAAAGGGACGGTTTTGGTTGCTATGGACAATCCCCAGGCAGAAATATATATATATATATATATATATATATATATATATATATATATATATATATATATATATATATATATATATATATATATATATATATATATATATATATATATATATATATATATATATATATATATATATATATATATATATATATAATCATGCAGGGTACGGGACAAACCACTAGGGACAAAAGGGAAGTGAAATTATTTCATACAGTAATGTAATCTGTAAGATTACAGTGTACTGTTTGTATAGTGTGTGTTTCACTTTTTAAATTTGGTGCCGTTCTCCATCCCTGTGCGTCGCAGCGCTCACAGGGAACGGAGCCCGGCTCTGTGATGAATCGAGCGGAGGACGGGCCACTCACACTGCGGGGGGACAGTGCAGGATCCAGGGGACAAGGTAAGTAAGCTCTTCCTGGATCTTGCGATGCGATCCCGAGTGTGGCTCGGGGTTACCGCTTTTGGTTCTGAAAATCTACCCCGAGCCAGATTCGGGAATACCACCAGGGGGGTTAATTTGTTGTGTGAAGTACAAGTTAATAAAAACACAAAATCAAAATTTGAATGTCAACCCGCCCCTCTACCATCTCATTATTTTAGGTTACGAAAACCTGCAGAAAATAAAAAAAAAACAAAAAATAAAATAAAAAAATAAAAAAAAAATGTGTAGTACATTTGTACAGAGAAAGAAAACTGAAGAAAAAAAAAAAAAAAAAAAAACAACACTACGTTATGAAAAGCCAGAGATGCCAATTAGCAGGTTATACGCAGGATGTGGAAATCAGATTAAGCATCAGAGTGTAGTCTGGTTTAACATAAGATGACATAATTGACAAACTCCATGTATCATCATTCTAATCTTTCTACTACATTCTATAAAAAGCTCCAAAACCACTCCGGTCACAAGATTTGCAACTACTCAAAAGGGGAGAGAGATGCATCACTGCGCAAAGCTATTAAAAACTTCCAATTTCACTTCAGTATTTTAAGGCCCCATGCACACGAGACGCTGTTAAACGTGCGTTCAGAGGCAGTTGGACACTTTTTTCAACTGCACCTGAACGCATGCAATGTTATCCTATGTGTCCATGTACACAGTCTCGTTTTTTCCCATTTTTATGCAGTTGCGTTTAACCTTGTTTTTCCAGAAGCAAAAAAAAATGCGTTCAGGCACTTTGCTTTTCCACGTTTCAGACGCAGAACGCAGCTAAACGCGGCTAAACGCAGGCACCTGCATTTAGCCGCGTTTGCGTTTATAAGCCTTTTTAAAAGGAACCCGATTTTTTGGACCAGAAAACTCAGAAATATGATGGTAAACCATAAAAAAAATACTAGAAAAATGTGTTTAAAATGTCGTAATTAGTTTAGATAGTTCATAGAGCATATATACTCACTAATGTATACATGTTTGTGAAATATCCAACGGACATTCGCTGTGCCATCAACGGATGGGTCCAATATCGCCAAGCTCTGATTCTGGACCTCTCATGCAAATTTGCGACGACGTTGCTGCCTCATCAAGAGCAACATCAGGAGCATTTCCTGACATATATTCAATATGGGATCCATTTCCAAAAAAAACACAGAAAGAGAGGCAAATGCACGTGTACAACTGCTCTCTCTCCTGCTGCTGCTCACACAATGGCAGAAATAGTTAATACATGCTTTCTGAGCTGGGGGAGGGTCTATATGATGTTATCTTTACAAATGCTTATAGACGCAAACGTGGCTAAACGCGTCTAAACGCAACATGAAAACACAGCAAAATGCATGTTTTTAAACGCAGGTTTCTGCTTTTTAAAAAATGCGTTCAGCAGAGTTTGCATCTGCGTCTCGTGTGCATGGGGCCTAAGAGCAATGCAAAATTGCAACATTAATCACATAATACAATTCTCACCAAAAAAGAAGATTAAAAATCAGTGGCAACAGCTGTACTAGTTACCAATATATACTGGCTACCCAACTCCAGGCCCAGCCCCACATGAAACAAATTAAACCCAAGAACCCAAATTTTATAGATCGTATTACATCAGAGCACGGGAACTTCATAAACTCCCTGGGTTTCTTGCTGGATCGATGAGTATTCTCCGGAAATGATTGAACCGATAAATATACCATTGAGGCCGGGTTCACACCTAGGCGAATTGAATGTGGGTTTCTCCGCATCCAATCCACATGGTAGGAGATTGTGGCTGGCTCTCTATGGAGTCGGTTCACATATCTCCGCTGCGGCTCTGGTGCATATTTGTACAGAAGCCCTGTGCGTCTTTTGGTCAGTTTTAGGTCCAAATGCAGCCCAAAATTTGGGCTGAAAATCGGACTTGAAAAGGTGAACAGGGACACCCCGGACCCCTGCTGTGAGCCGCATGCCGCAATTGTGTGAACCCAGCCTGAAAGGGTTTTGTTAACAAGCAAACAGAAGCAAAAGAGATGGGGTTAACTTGCACTTACAAATAAAAAATAAATGGTTTTGGGTGAATCGTTTTTAGTTTATTTTTTTTAGTACATGTTAAAAAAATAAAGAAAAAGAAAATAATAAAACCAACATTGAAAACGCAAATGTAATTAAAAAAAATAAATAAAAGTTGTGTTTTGTAAAATCAACAGCTTTCATTAGTTCTTATTCAGCCACTTCCTGTTCTAGGGTGACAACACTGTCTCTGTTTCACAACTGTACTCTGTGTTGTCACCATGCCACAAAGGAGGAGGCTATAAGTCAAGCAACATTATCCAGAAATAGTGCCCCGTTTTCAACACCAGGAATCCAGCCCTGAGAAATGCCATGCAGCCATTTGCTGGTGTGCACGTATGGAGGAAGAAGCTGCAAAGCCAGAAGCACTGGGATGAAACAATAGCTGAAAAAATTAGAGCCCTTTCACACTGGGCGTCAGTGGTAAAGCGGCGCCATCTTTAGCGCCACTTTACCCTCATTTTAGCAGCACTATTCTGCCATTAGCGATGCTGTTTTGACCCTCGCTAGCGGCCGAAAAAGGGTTAAAACCGCCAGCAAAACGCTGCTACAGCGGCGGTTTGCCAGCTGTGCTGCCCATTTATTTCAATGGGCAGGAACGTTATAAAAGCAGTGTATTCACCGCTCCTATACCGCTGCAAAGAAGCTGCTTGCGGGACATTTTGTGATGCCCTGCCAGCGCAGCGCCCCAGTGTGAAAGCACTGGGTTTGTAGCTGAGGCTTTTTACAGGCGATATTTTTAGCACTAAAGCGCCTGAAAAACATCTCCAGTGTGAAAGGGGTCATCTCCAGTGTGAAAGGGGTCGAGAGTTGATGATTGTTCCTACCACTATGGCTTTGTCCTTTTCTGGAATAAAGGGGATTAGTCTACGTAGCAGGCGTAGAAGGTGGTAGGATCCGCTGACTACTGATCCTATTTGTGCATTCATTGACATTTCTGAATCGAAGATGACACCGAGACTTTTGGCTTTTATGCTTAGGGGGATGGTCTGTCCAAGGATGGAGGGCGGAGTCCATGGTGTCGTAAAATTAGTTTTCCGGTTTGCATTTAGGAGAAGGAGTTCTGTTTTGGTTCCGTTAAGTTTGAGTGAGCTTGTGGACATCCAGTCGTCTATCGATGTGAGGCATTTTTCTAATTCCTGATATTGGTCTTTTTGTCCGGGGATCCGAAGGTAGAGTTGAGTATCATCTGCGTATGAGTGGAAGCATAGGTCTGATTTGCTGATGATTTTTAGAAGTGGACGGATGTAAATGTTGAAGAGCACGGGTGACAAAGGTGATCCTTGAGGGACTCCATAGGAGACTGCACGGGATTCAGAGGTGAAGGCTCCAAGTTTCACTGTCTGTGACCGATTTCCTAAGAAGGAAGTGAACCATGGTAAGTCTGAATCCGTGACTCCTGCTACTTCTTTAAGGCGGGTGAGTAAAGTGTTGTGATCCAGTGTGTCAAATGCTGCACTAAGGTCCAGGAGTATCAGGAGACATGATTCTCCATCATCTGCTGCTTCCAAGGCATCATCCCATATTTTGAGGAGAGCTGTTTCTGTGCCATGGCCCGGGCGGAAGCCTGATTGCAGAGGGTCCAGGAGATTGTGTGTGTCCAGATGGAGTTGTAGCTGTTGTACCACTACTTTCTCCATAATCTTGGAGATGGTGTTCAAGCTAGTTATCGGTCTTCGGTGGTTGGGGTTTCTTGGATCCAAGTTGGGTTTCTTTAGGAGGGGTTTGATTATGCCTTGCTTGAGGGAGTTCGGAACAATTCCTTCTTTGAATGACTGATTTATGAGTCTTGAGTTTCGTTGGTAGGGGGCTCTAGGCAGGTAGGGTTCATAGTCTGGGCGACTAGTTTGAATAGTTCACAAGGGCGGTTTAGAGCTTTTGTGATGGTGTTTGAGAAGTGTTCTTTTTTTGCTTTGAAGATAGCTTTGTGTCAATTGTTGATAATAAACAGTGCTTTAACAATCTACCAGTGTGGGTTGCCTGTGTTCTGACAAAATTAACAACCTGGCAGAATGTGCAACCTGCATCACTTCCTGTGACGTGGAATCAGCTGTATCGCCAAACCGTGCTCACAGCGCATGCGCAACTCATCATACATGCCTTCAGTGGCTGACGTCGGTGCACACAGGAATTTGCCTGACAAAATGCTCGACTGACTACAGCACATGCGCAAGGCAGAAATCAACTAACACTTAGGAAATTTAAGTTTCTAAGCCCATCTTGGTACACCTTAGACTCAACCTCATCACACCTACAGTAAGAAGGAGGAGAAGCGGACATCTTGCTACACCAAACCCCGTTTGAATTTAACAACTAATTTAAGCAATCGAGTAAGCTTATCTACATCTACATGGTCATGTTCTGACAAAATGAGCAACCTGTGCAATTTGTTTGCAACATAAATTTCCTAAGTGTTAGTCGATTTCATGCGCTGTAGTCGGTCAAGCATTTTGTCAGGCAAATTCCTGTGTACACCGATGTCAGCCACTAAAGGCATGTATGACAGGTTGCGCATGCGTAGTGAGCGCCGTTTGGCGATATACAGCCGATTCCATCTCACAAGAAGTGACGCGGGTTGCACATTCTGCCAGGTTGCTCATTTTGTCAGAAAACCTGCTTTAAAAGCACCGTTTGCCTGTTTGAAACCTCAGATTGAGCAATCCAATAAAGGATAGTTGTGGAATTATTCATTCAGGTGTGTGTACATTTTAGCTTGCGCTATTGAGCTCTGTAAGCAACAGGCTATTTTCATTTTATAGAACAAACTGCTAAGTAGTCTCGGAAAACAAGCAAAAAAATAAAAACATAGTATTGCTCCCGGAATTAGGCTCTGTTCATCTGTGCAGGTGAGACGGTGCACACGTATTTTTGGGCGACTTGTTTCAGGCAGCCTATTCATTACAATAAATTGCCTCCTGTGCAAAAAATAAATAAATAAATAAATCGCAGAAAGTACAAGCACCTTTTATTTTTATTGCGCTGCATTTTATGTGACATAACTGAAGTACATATTTAAAGGCGTTGTAAAGGCAGAAGTTTTTTTTATTTTAATACATTCTATGCATTAAGATAAAAAGCCTTCTGTGTGTAGCAGCCGCCCCAGCAAACCCTAATGCTTACCCGAGTCCCATCTCGGTCCTGCAATGTCCACAAATCCCTCTGTCATCTGGGACTCTCCCTCCCGATTGGCTGAGACACAGAAGTGACGCCATTGGCTCCCACGCCTGTCAAACAAAGTCAGTTAACCAATCAAGGGAGAGAGGGGGTGGGGCCAAACGGCAGCTCCGTGTCTTAATGGACACGGGGAGCTGTGGCTCGGCTTGGGTGCCCCATAGCAAGCTGCTTGCTGTGGGGGCACTCGACAGGAGAGAGGGGCCAGGAGCAGCCAAGAGGCACCAGAGAGGAGGAGGATCCAGGCTGCTCGGTACAAAACCAACTGCACAGAGCAGGTAAGTATGACATGTTTGTTATTTCAAAAAAAAAAAAAAATTTATATATATATATATATATATATATATATATATATATATATATATATATATATATATATATATATATATATATATATATATATATATATATATATATATATATATAAAAATGACAAGACTTTACAATCACTTTAAAGCATGGGTAGCCAACCTGGGGCCCTCCAGCTGTAGTGGAACTACATTTCTCATGAGGCATCGCAAGGCTGGCAGTTACTATTACTCCCAGAGGCATGATGGGACTTGTAGTTCTGCAACAGTTGGAGGGCCCCCAGGTTGCCTACCCATGCTTTAAAGAATATTTAAAGCTGCACTCTAGGCAGAAATTCATGATTTTTTTTTTTTATTGTTGTGTGGATGGAAATGCCTTGGTGATGTCAGAGGAGAATGGACAGACTGGTTGCAGATGATAGAAAGGCAACAGTAACTCAACCACTCGTTACAACCAAGGTATGCAAAATACCATCTCTGAATGCACAACACATCGAATCAATGCATTTAAATGCATAACATTTAAATGCATTTAAATGCAATTTTATGTCACACTGTATTTGCCCAGCGGTCTTTCAATTTCTTTGGGAAAAAATACACTACAATAAAAAAAATAAAAAAAAAAAAAAAAGTAAAGTTAGCCCAATTTTTTTGTTTTTTTTTGTTGTGAAAGATGATGTTACGCTGCGAGAATCGTGATCCATCGTCTAAGAAAAAAAAAAAAAAAATCGTGATTCTCATTTTAGCCAAAATCGTGCAGCTCTACTGCAAGTCAATCTTCACCCATTCTGCCGTATACCTTATAGAACTAATGACAGATCCCCATCTGCTTCCTTCGCATCAGGTGGTCTGCAGCCTCCAGGTCGCCCAAGGATACAGAAGGCAAAAGCAGTGTAAACTACTACTATCTCTGTTTCTCAAAAAACTACCACTATTACTAGAATAACGGTGAGTAATAACAACCACTATTACTAGAACAAGACGGCGAGCAAAAACTTGACATTTAACAGATGAGACACAGGAAACCTCCACAACCGCGGCAAGGTTTAATCAGCACCAAGACCTTTCGATTCCCTCAGTTCAGCATTCAAGGTGCGAAAGATGCGAGAAACAATAAAAACTGTGTGGAATACTCGCACACATGGTCACCGAGAGCCGTACACTGAATAGAAGAGTATATCTCCGAGCCTGGGGGTACAGGTGTTTGGATACAGACACCTGTACAAGGCAATGACAGGCTGTGTGCTGGTAAAAGCATTTCCATACAGTAATGGATGGGCACCCCCGGGCACAGACTGTTTAAATGCAGGGGGCAAACATCTATCCCTGAACGCATTTAAATACCCGGCGGTGATTTTCTCTCACTTACTGTTAACCACTTCAATACAGCACACTGTCATATGACGCCCTTGACTTTGTGCAGGGATATCTGAATGATGCCTGCAGCTACAGGCATCATTCAGATATTATCGTTTGCAAGCGGCGATTCTGTGCACGATAATAATGATCATAGTGGCAGTTCCGCCGCTTGATCGTTCTTATAGGTGACAGGAGGGTTAGGCCCCTCCCGCCACCATCCGGTGCTTCTCCGGGCTCTCTCGTGCCATCGGGGGCCCGGAGAAAGAATCGGATGCCGCCGGATAACGATCATAGAGATTTCCGGTGACCACATGGTCACCAGTCATCTCTATGACCGTTGGAGGCCCGGGCACAACATTATGACGTCAGGCCCGTACACCCGCATGTAAACAAAGCCGAGATCGCGGCTGTCAGCATGAGATCAGGAATTTTTTTTTTTACGATCTCATGCTTTCCAGCCTGGAGGAGAGAAATAAAAAAAATAGCCTGTTGCTTACAGAGCTCAATAGCGCAAGCTAAAATGTACACACACCTGAATGAATAATTCCACAACTATCCCTTATTGGATGGCTCAATCTGAGGTTTCAAACAGGCATCTCTCCATAAAGAGGACCTGTCACGATAGATTCCTTTTACAAGGGATGTTTACATTCCTTGTAATAGGAATAAAAGTGATCAAGAAAAATGAAAATGTAAAAAAAATAAAAAAAAGGGGCAAAATAAAAAAGATATTTTTTTTTAAACACCCCTGTCACCAATAGCTCGCGCTCAGAAGCAAACACACACGTAAGCCCGCCCACATATGTAAACGCCGTTCAAACCACACATGTGAGGTATCGCCGCGTGTGTTAGAGCAACAATTCTAGCATTAGACCTCCTCTGTAACTCTAAACTGGTAATCTGTAAAAATGTTTAAAGCGTCTCCTATGGAGGTTTTTAAGTACCGAAGTTTGGCGCCATTCCACGAGTGTGCGCAATTTTAAAGCGTGACATGTTGGGTATCTATTTACTCAGCATAACATTATCTTTCACAATATATAAAAAAAATTGGGCTAACTTTACTGTTTTGTTTTTTTTAATTCAGGAAACTCCGAAAATGATTGCGCAAATACCGTGCAAGATAAAAAGTTGCAATGACCGCCATTTTATTCCCTAGGGTGTCTGCTAAAAAAAAAACATATAATGTTTGGGGGTACTGAGTAATTTTCTAGCAAAAAAAAAATATGATTTTTACATGTAGGAGAGTGCCAGAATAGGCCCGGTATTGAAGTGGTTAAGTCTCTGGGACATGATGTGAAGGGAAATCTCCCCAGTAGGACAAATACTGCACATCACAACCGTTTGGGGTTTAAAAGTGTCATTAAAACCCACATCAATAAAAACCTGTCAGTACATGCTGTTCATACTCCTTCAGTCACTATGGGATTTATTTTCTGCAAAAAAAAAAAAAAAATTCTGCTACTCCTCCTGATTATTACGATAGCACATATGTGGGACTTTTACACAGCCTGGCCACATAGAGAGACCCAACATGCAGGGAGCGCCATCACGTGTTCTAGGAGCATAAATTACACATCTAAATTGTTGACTACCTATTACACTTTTGAAGGCCCTGGAGCACCAGGACAATGACACGTGACACTGACACGTGACACTGACATGGCGCTGATGACAGATGGTACTAATACGGGGCACTGATGACACGTGACACTGATGACAGATGGCACTCATACATGGCACTGATATCACGTGGCACTAATACGTGGCACTGATGACAGATGGCACTGATACGTGGCATTGATGACAGGTGACACTGACAGGTGGCACTGATGACAGATGGCACTAATATGTGGCACTGATGACAGATGGCACTAATATGTGGCACTGATGACAGATGGCACTAATATGTGGCACTGATGACAGATGGCACTATGTGGGACTTTTATACAGCCTGGCCACATAGAGAGACCCAACATGCAGGGAGCGCCATCACGTGTTCTAGGAGCATAAATTACAATCTAAATTGTTGACTACCTATTACACTTTTGAAGGCCCTGGAGCACCAGCACAATGACACGTGACACTGACGTGACACTGACGACACGTGACACTGACGTGGCGCTGATGACAGATGGTACTAATACGGGGCACTGATGACAGGTGACACTGATGACAGATGGCACTATTATGTGGCACTGATGAGAGATGGCACTCATATCACGTGGCACTAATACGTGGCACTGATGAGAGATGGCACTAATACGTGGCACTGATGAGAGACGGCACTAATACGTGGCACTGATGAGACATGACACTGATGACACTGATGACACTGATACGTGGCATTGATGACAGGTGGCACTAATATGTGGCACTGATGACAGGTGGCACTAATATGTGGCACTGATGACAGGTGGCACTGATATGTGGCACTGATGACAGGTGGCACTATGTGGCACTGACTACAGATGGCATTTAATTTTTTTTTTTTTTTTAAACTTACGGCGCTGCAGCCGTTCATCTCCCCCTCCTCACACGCTGTCTCTGTGTGAGGAGGGGGAGCGGCGCTGAGAGATGATCTCATATGTTTACATATGAGATCATCTCTCATTGGCCAGGGCGATTACAGCGATCTGTGATTGGCCGTGTCCGAGGGACACGGCCAACACAGAATTTCCCTGCTGCGCGCTCGTGAGCGCGCACAGGGAACGAGGAAAGGGGAGGCTGTCATATGACGTCCTCCCGGGATTTCACATCCGCGCTGAGGCCGTCATTCAGCTACGGCCGGATGTGAAGTGGTTAAAATAGAAATGAAAGGCAAAACATTTGAGTATAGCTATACAGTGAGGGAAAGAAGTATTTAATCCCCTGCTGATTTTGTACATTTGCCCACTGACAAAGAAAGGATCAGTCTATAATTGTAATAGTAGGTTTCATTTAACAGTGAAGGACAGAATAAAAACAAAAATATCCAGGAAACCGCATTTCAAAAAAAAAGTTATACATTTATTTGCATTTTAATGAGTAAAATAACTATTTGATTACTTATCATTTCTGGCTCCCGGGTGTATTCTATCCAGGTACCGAGCTGAGATTAGGAGCACTCTTAAAAAGGAGTGCTCCTAATCTCAGCTTGTTACCTGTATAAAGGACACCCGTCCACAGAAGCAATCCATCAGTTTCCAATCTCGCCACCATGGCCAGGACCAAAGAGCTGTCCAAGGATGTCAGGGACAAGACTGTTGACCTACACAAAGCTGGAATGGGCTACAAGACCATCGCCAAGCAGCTTGGTGACAGGGTCACAACAGTTGGTGCGATTATTCGCAAATAGAAAAAAATAAAAAATAACTGTCAGGCTCCATGCAAGATCTCACCTCGTGGAGTTCCAATGATCATGAGAACGGTGAGGAATCAGCCCAGAACTACACAGGAGAATCTTGACAATGATCTCTAGGCAGCTGGGACCAAACAGCGTGGGGTGGGGTCCCCCCAAAATCCATACCAGACGTTTATCCAAGCAGGCAGCCTGACAGGTTAGGAAAGGTTGTGGGTACAAGCGAGCACCCTCCCCCCTCCTACCAGGCCACATGCCCTCAACATGGGGGGGGGGGGGGGATAAGTGCTGATGGGGCATGTTTTGAGTTACAGAGGAGGGCAAGAATTATTGTTTTAACACCGTTTTCATATGCGGGCGCTACTCACGTATGCGTTCCCCTCTGCGCGCAAGCTCGGCAGGGCGTGTTTAACATTTTTTTTTTTCTTATTTATTTTGACACGGTTTTTTAATTTTTTTTTTAAATTGTGTTACTTTTATTCCTATTACAAGGAATGTAAACATCCCTTGTACAGGGGGTCCCCGACTTACGAACGCCCAACCTACGAACATCTCCTATTTACGAACCGGGAGCTATGGGGACCCTCTGCCATTTTGCGCGGACGTGGCCAGACGAATTGTCGTAAAATTACAGAAAACATTGGAAATGTCTGTAATTTGCCGTGCATGCGCAGAACGGCATTCGATGGAACGTCGGAGATGTCCGTAATTGTCGTTCTGCGCACGGGCGGACGACTTACGAACATTTCCAAATTACAAAACAGGAGGACAGTCCCTAACAGATTCGTAACCCGGGGACCCCCTGTAATAAAAGAAGAAATAAAATAAAAAAAACGCATGGCAGGACATGTACCCCATACTCATTCACATAGGGTGGGGCCGGGATCTGGGGTCCCCCTTTTTAAAGGGGACTTCCAGATTCCGATAAGCCCCCCCGCCCACAGACCCCGACAACCACTGGAAAGGGTTGTCACTTCCTGTCAACATCGGAGCAAGGTGCTTTGAGGTGGGGGGTGCAGGGCAGCTGTCCCCCAACCCCCCTTTCCTGACCTGCGGGGCTGCGTGCTTAGGTAAGGGTCTGGTATGGATTTTGGGGAGAAACTTATGCCGTTTTTTTCGGCATGGGGGCTCCCTTTAAAATGCATGCCAGACTGAAGGGCCTGGTATGGTCTTGGAGGGGGAACCCACAAGTCCCTAACTCACACTCATACATACACATACTGGGGCCAATAAAGAGAAGTGTATTTAGATACAAGGTTTTGTATGATCACCGTGTGTGCTAGCAGCTTCATGGTTCTAGGCCATGGGTGCTCAATCTGCCCCCACCCCCCAGCTATTGCAGAACTACAAGTCCCATGAGGCATTGCAAGGCTGATGAGTTACAAGCATGACTCCTACAGACAGAGGCACAATGGGACTTGTAGTTCCAATTTAGAAAGGAGCCAATTACCCTACCAGCATGCCTTTGGAGTGTGGGAGGAAACTGGAGTACCCGAAGGAAAACCACGCAGGCACAGGGAGAACATGCAAACTCCAGGTAGTTAGTGTCATGGTTGGGATTCGAACCAATGACCCTAGTGCTGCCAGGTGCTAACCACTTGGTCATATTTCCTATTTCTTGATGTATGCCAAAAACAGATAAGGCCCCAGTCACATTTGTGTTGAGGCTTGTATTGCAAATTCTGGCTGCAAGAAAAAGAGGCTTCCGGCGGCCATAAACAACAGGTGTTGGTGAATAGCTGTTCAGATGAAATTGGATTAGCTGCAGTTTCACCATGCTTGCATCCAGGGCTATCATCTGTCCCCAACCACAGATAAATCGGTGCATGTCTGATTCAATGCGACCTGGCCAGGACAGCTAATCGCCATCACCTGTCAGTCATACCACCGGATGCTTCTGGTCCTTGCCTCCAGAATGGGCGCTACAACCCTGATCACAAGTGTGAATGGGGCCTAAATATCTGTATTTGGGGTATACCGACAAGGAGAAAACAGAATTAGATTGCAATCAGCACTTGTAAATTGTACATGGCATACAAGAGTAAGAAAATGGAGAAGATCATCCAAGTTGACTGCCAAGTTATTATCAAGGAAGACTTGCTATTCTCCAAACTCTCTAAAGCCCCGTACACACAGGCCGAATGTCAGGCGGCATCAGCCAGCTCAATAAAATCCAGCCTGCACAGGCCGGCTTATGACGAAGGTGCATGAAGACAGGTCTGCTGACCAGTGTTTTGGCGGGGGGGGGCATCCTTTTGTCAGAACACAATAGAACAGCAGGGGTGATCGCTGTACTAACATTGGATTATTAGTACAGCAGCTCCGACTTGAGCTCTCAGTGTACTAGGCTTAAATCAGAGTTCCACCCATTTTTTCACTCCCGTGGCCATCCTCACTGCTATTCTAACTGGCACAATTTTTTCTTTTTTCTAACTACCTTTTTACTGTCTTTGCGCAGCACATCTGGCTTCAGCTGCCTAGGCAATTACATCACAAAGCCATTCCCAGGGACTCCTGGAATATCGGCGTCATCGAACCCAGGAGTCCACGGGAATTGTCTAATAACCAAAACTTGTGCGGGTTTCCAGACCAGAAGTGACGTGAACGGAATTAGTTAGGCGGCATTGCTATGGTAACCTGTCTGGAATTAACATGACTGCGCATGCGCAAGATCAGAAGGCACAAGCCGGGTAGCCAGCTGCACTGAATCCCGGAAATTTAGACCCCTTTCACACTGGGGCGCTTTGCAGGCGATACAGCACTAAAAATAGCGCCTGCAAAGTGCCCTGAAAGACCTGCTTCTGTCTCTCCAGTGTGAAAGCCCCGAGGGCTTTCACACTGGAGCGGTGCGCTGGCAGGACACTAAAAAAAGTTCTGCTAGCAGCATCTTTGGATCGGTGAAGGAGCGGTGTGTATACCACACCTGCCCATTCAAATCAATGGGCTGCGCGGCTATACCACCGGCAAAGCGCTGTTGCAGCAGCGCTTTGTGGGTGGTTTTAACCCTTTCTCAGCCGCTAGCAGGGGGTAAAAGCGCCCCGCTAGCACCCCAAAATTGACTGTAAATCGCTGCTAAAAATAGCGGCGCTTTACCGCAGGCGCACCCACCGCCCCAGTGTGAAAGGGGCCTTAGACACGTGGGCTTCAGGTGCCCACAACACCCTGCCTACTTACCGAGATCTGGTTTGTAATGATTTTATATAAACAAAAAAAAAAGGGGGGGGGGGGGAAATCACATTGCTGACATTAGCCCAATGTTGAAGTGGAAGTGGTAACAATTACGGAATGGATTGGCGTTACTGGAACTGCTTTAGGGCTGTCCATACACTATACAATGCGATTGTGCAATCTCTACCAACATATCAGCATGAAGGTCTGATATAACACAAAGGAAAGTGACTGCTTAGGTTTGCGTAATAGTTTTGGTAAATCTAAAGCAGATTGTGACCTGTATGGCCATAGCTGGCACGGTAGTCATATATAAAACACAACCCTAAAATAAAGATCACATCAACCAAACAACATGGCATGGTGGGTTCCTGAATTGTCCCTCTCAGCAGAGTGGCACACATGACAGTAGGCAGCGATGTAACAACACACAGGCCATAGTGGATGGGACACATGTATTGTGTAGTAGATGGGAAGCTTCCTCTACATGATATGAGGCTTGTGCATTGTCATGGCCAGCACCGATGACAGGTCTGCAGAATACATAGACAGCAGTGATCTCCTCTTACCCGCACAGCTCCTTGGGTGCTCCCCCTGAGGACTGTCCGCTGGTAATGATGACCAGGAGCACAGCTACCAACACGGCTCCCCGGGGTCTCATGCTGCGGCCGAATCAAGAGCACAACCCCAACGCATACACACACAGCCAGCGCAAGACAACGTCATGTGACCATCACATGACAGCCCCGCCTACGGCCCGACACGTGATCTGTGCGTGTCTTGTCCTCTCCCTCTAGCGTACAGCGATGGTCACTGCTAGGGTGTTGTGCAAGCTGGGTAGTGACTGTAGGGGGGGCTACTGGGGTGTTAAAGGGAACCTTCACCAATTAAATCAACTGTTAAAAATGTTTTATTTTTTGTTGAATATCTTTTTAAATCTTATTAATAGCACTCACGTTTCTCTGATGAATCGCCGCTCAATTGCGTATTTAATAGAGGAAGATATGTTATATTGCTTGTTCTTGGCAATTTCCATCTTGCTTGTGGCTATGTGAAGGCCACAAGCACTATCTTCCGGGCTCTGGTACAGTACAGCTGAGCGACCAGCATGCACCGCCTGTTCTCGCACATGCGCAGTATGTACGGCTCGCAGCGCCGTACACTTCTGACGTTGCCATCACAACGGGCGGCGTCGTCGCAAGTGCCCGCCCCGTTGTGATGGCAACAAAGCCCTCAGCGCTTCCCACTGACACCTGGGAAATGATGACAAACATCTCCCAGGAGCACTAGCGAGCACGGGCGCCAAGGGAAATTACGTCAGGCGCCAGGGAGAGGAAGAGGCAGAGTACAAGGCACCCCTTAGCAACAGACATGAAAAAGTGAGCAAAAAAAATATGTTGTTTCTTAGGTTTAATGCTGCTGAATAATGCAAACTTAATTTTATGGGTGGAACTCCGCTTTAACCACTTCCCGACTGGCGCACACAGATGTACGTTGGCAGAATGGCACGGACAGGCATAAGGGCGTACAGCTACGTCCCTTTCAATATGCCGCTGTGCCATCGCGTGCGCGCTGCCGGTCGGGACTCCCGTGAGTTCGGTCGCGGATCGTGCAGACTCGATCACCACTGCTGCACCGTCGAAAGAAGTTCACTCCCAGCCATCCACATGCCCAGCGGTTGAATGCTAGCTTGGCTAATTTGCTAGCACTTTAACTGCTCCCTTTTCAGTTGGTAGACTCTGCCCCCTTCCGTGAGTTTGTGGAATGTGCGGTTCCTCAGTGGCAGGTTCCCAAGCGCCACTTTTTCTCACGGAAGGCAATTCCGGCTCTCTACCGGCATGTGGAAGGCAATATCTTGGCCTCGCTAGACAGGGCGGTCAGCGGTAAGGTGCATATTACCGCTGACTCATGGTCCAGCAGACTTGGACAGGGACGTTACCTATCTTTCACGGCATATTGGGTGACTCTTCTGGCAGCTGGGAAGGATGCAGGACAAGGTGCAGTAGTGTTGGAAGTTGTTCCGCCACCACGCCTCCAAAATGCTACTACTGGTGATTCTGACACACCTCTCTCCTCCACCCCCTCCTCTTCTTCTTCCTCCATGGCCTCTTCCTGTGCTTTGTCCTCGGAACCAGCGGTGCTCCGTAGGTGTTCAAGGGGCTACGCAAGTATGCAGGCAGAAATATGCCATGCAGTGCTTGTGCTGATGTGCTTGGGGGACAGGAGCCACACTGGGGCAGAGGTTCTGTCAGCTCTGCAGGGGCAGGCTGAGAGGTGGTTGACGCCACGCCAGCTTAAGCCAGGAATGGTGGTTTCGACAATGGCACCAACCTCATCTACGTCCTCCGACTGGGACAACTGACCCATGTGCCCTGTGTGGCTCACGTCCTTAACTTGGTGGTGCAGCGGTTCTTGGGCAGGTACCCGGGCTTACAGGATGTCCTGAGGCAGGCCAGGAAAGTCTGTGTTCATTTTCGCCACTCATATAATGCCAGTGCTCAGCTGGCTGACTCCCAAAAGATATTTAACCTGCCCGAGAACTGCCTAATCTGTGACATGCCCACCAGGTGGAACTCAACGTTGGTCATGCTGCAGCAGCTGCACACACAGCAGAGGGCCATCAATGAGTACCTGTGTGACTATGCAACCAGGACAGGGTCAGGGAGCTTGTTTTTTTTCCCCCACGCCAGTGGGCCATGATCAGGGACGCATGCACTGTCCTGTCACCATTTGAGGAGGCCACGAGGATGGTGAGCAGTGACAGTGCATGCATCAGTGACACTGTCCCTCTTGTCCACCTGTTGGAGCACACGCTGCCTGGGATAATGGACAGGACACTTGAATAAGAACAGAGGAGGACTTCCTTACCTCTCAAGGCCCCCTTTATCCAGACAGTGTTCCTGCTGACCCGCCAATCACACAGGAAGAGGACGAGGAGGAGGAGGAGGATTGTGTCAGCATGGAGGTGGAGCCTGGCACTCAGCATCAGCAGCAGTCTTTTAGGGATCATTCACAGTCCCAAGAAAACCATGGACTTGTACGTGGCTGGGAGGAGGTGGCTGCGGATCATGTCATCCTTAGTGACCCAGAAGACTCGGACCGAATGCCTCAGCTAACCTACGCTGCATGGTCTCCCTGATCCTGCAAAGCCTGCGGAAGGATCCTCATATTCGTTGGATCAAGGAGGGGGATCATTACTGGCTGGCGACCCTCCTTGATCCACGTTACAAGGGTAAGGTTGAGGACCTTATCTTGCCGTCGCAGAGGGAGCAGAGGATGAAACATCTTCGGGAGGCCTTGCAGAAAGGTCTGGGCAACGAGTTCCCAGAGACTGGGAGGTTCCAAATTCCTGGTCCTGGACAACATGTTGCTGAGGCTTCGGTCAGTCACAGAAGAGAGAAGGTGGCCGTCTGACCGATGCATTCAGTCAATTTTTTAGTCCGCAGCCCCAAGGTATGATCAGTTCCAACAACCATCGCCAGCGCCTGATTTACATGGTCCAGGAATACCTAGGAGCAAGGTCAGACTTGGACACCTTTCCCACCGAAAATCCTCTGGGTTACTGGGTCTTGAGGATGGATCACTGGCCAGAGCTTGCACAGTATGCAATTGAGCTACTGGCCTGTCCTGCATCCGAAAGAACGCACATTCAGTGCTGCTGGAGGGTTTGTAACTGATCACAGGGTGCGCCTGTCCACCGACTCGGTTGATCGACTGACCTTCATAAAAATGAATCAGTCTTGGATCACCACCAGCTACCAAGCACCTGATGCTGATGTAACCAAATAATTTTTTTTTGAAATGTCATATCCCTTCAAGACTGCCTATGCTGATGCTGAGTGACTATCCTGTTATGCTGAGTGACTATCCTCTTCCTCCTCAATTATCATGCTGATAGCTTGTAAGAACATTTTTGGTTCTGGGCGCCGCCACCAATGGCTAAGGCCCAATTTTTCAGCCCCTGTTTAACAGGGGCGTGTAATTCAAATTTTTGATGCAATATTTTGCAGGATGGTTCATGATGCGCTCAACTACAATATTTGTGGGTAGTTGCAGTGTTTTGGCACCAGCAATAGTGCCTAAGGCCCAATTTTCAGCCCCTGTTTAACAGGGGCGTGTAATTACAGTTTTTGATGCAATATTTTGCAGGAGGGTTCGTTGCTGCGCTCAACTACAATATTTGTGAGTGGTTGCAGTGTTATGGCACCAGCACCAGTGCCTAAATCCCAATTTTTCAGCCCCTGTTTGACAGGGGCGTGTAATTACAATTTTTGATGCGATAATTTGCAGCAGGGCTCATTCCTGTGCTCCAACTAGAGTATCTGTGAGGGGTTGCAGTGTTGTGGCACCAGCACCAGTGCCTAAGGCCCAATTTTTCAGCCCGTTTAACAGGGGCTTGTAATTACAATTTTTGGTGTAATATTTTGCAGCAGGGCTCATTCCTGCGCACCAACTAGAGTATCTGTGAGGGGTTGCAGTGTTGTGGCACCAGCACCAGTGCCTAAGGCCCAATTTTTCAGCCCCTGTTTAACAGTAGCATGTAATTACAATTTTTGATGCAATTTTTTGCAGCAGGGCTAGTTCCTGCACTCCAATAGGGGCATGTAATTACAATTTTTGATGCAATATTTTGCAGCAGGGCTCATTCCTGCACTCCAACTAGAGTATCTGTGAGGGGTTGCAATGTTGTGGCACCAGCACCAGTGGCTAAGGCCCAATTTTTCAGCCCCTGTTTAACAGGGGCGTGTAATTACAATTTTTGATGCAATACTTTGCAGCAGGGCTCATTCCTGCGCTACAACTAGAGTTTATGTGAGGTGTTGCAGGAGGGTTTGTTGCTGCGCTCAACTACAATATTTGTGAGTGGTTGCAGTGTTGTGGCACCAGTGCTAAGGCCCAATTTTTCTGCCCCTGTTCAACAGGTGCATGTAATTACAATTCTTGATATAATATTTCACAGAAGGGCCCGTTCCAGCGCCCACCAAGAGTAACTGTGAGGACTTACAGTGTTGTGGCACCAGCACCACCAAAGGCCCAATTTTTCTACTACATGTAATTACAATTCTTGATCTAATATTTCACATTCCTGCACCCACCAAGAGTAACTGTGAGGGCTTACAGTTATGTGTCAACACCACCACCAAAGGCCCAATTGTTTTGCCCCTGTTCAACAGGTGCATGTAATTACAATTCTTGATATAATATTTCACAGCAGGGCCCGTTCCAGCGCCCACCAAGAGTAACTGTGAGGACTTACAGTGTTGTGGCACCAGCACCACCACCACCACCAAAGGCCCAATTTTTCTACTACTGTTCAACAATGGCATGTAATTACAGTTCTTGATATAATAGTTCACAGCAGGGCGTTCCAGCGCCTACCAAGAGTCACTTTGAGGGCTTACAAGTGTTGTGGCATCACCAACACCTTAGGCCCAAATTTCTGCAGAGCATATAGGGCAGGCCCTTACTTTCAAACATCCAACCTACAAACGTCTCCTACTTGCAAACGGAAGGAGACAACAGGAAGTGAGATGAAATCTACCCCTAGGAAGGTAAATTCCCTCCTGTAAGAGTTGATATGGGAAAAACATGTCTCCTCCCCACTGATGCTTTATCCCAATACTTGTTTTACTAAAAACCCTAAATTTTCAAAAAACATTTGTCATTGGGACAGAAAGTCCGGTGAAATCTTCTGAAGAGGTGCACAGACAGAAGGGGTGATAACCCTTCCCTATGTTTTCCAAAAAGCTTAAAAATAGATTTTTGGACTGAAGCTACACTTTAAAAATGTACAGATTCTACTTAACAACAAACCTACACAGTCCCTGTCTTGTTTGCACCGCCTGTATAAAGCTGTTCAGAGTACATAGGGCCCGGGGGCCCCACGCCTTTCCTTTTTTTAATTTGAGTACGGGGTTCCACTTAATATCCATACAAGACCCAAAGGGGCTGGTAATGGGCGGGGGGGGACCCATGCCATTTTTCTCAATGATTTTCATCCATATTGCCGGGACCAGACATTACATTTAGACTGTTCTAAACACGGGATACACGTGCCACTTCATAGACATACTTTAGACACCCCCCAGGCACGATATTTAAAGGAATATTTCACTTTTTTTTTTTCACTTTAAGCATCATTAAAATTAGTGCTCCCGAAAAGTTTTTTTTTGCATTGATACATGTCCCCTGGGGCAGGACCCGGGTCCCTAAGAAATAATGGAAACTCAGATGATTCATTCCACAACCATTTGTTCATATGTCTTTCAGTTTATAGTCCATATAAAAAGATAATAGCAATGTGATAGGTTGTGTAACCATAAAATGTCCATTCACAAATGGTAGCTTCCACAAGGGGATTAGAAGCAAAATCCAGCAGGAGCTACAGAGTATAAAAGAGAAGAGAGTTGCCTCAAAGTGTAGCAATATGGTTACATTTAATGAAAGTACAACATTTAGCAACTTACATTGTTGATGACTAAAGAGGCACATCTAAGTATGCAGTCATCCAGGGTAAAGCTGTCCACATAGACCATCCTTCGCCAAGCCAAAAGTCAGGGATCAATGTAGTGGAACAGCAAGCAGGATCTGAAGCCAGAAGGGATGTCAGCAAAGCAAGTCTTTAAACAGGAACGCAGGAGATAGGCTCTGTGATGCTGACCAAGGCGAAGGCAGAGATCCTCTGGACTGGACGGCTTAAGTAGGAAGGAATGATGAGCAGGATATCATCAACAGCTGAGTAACTGTGGAGAGATAGGAGCTGGCAATTAGCCGACAGCTGAGCGGCCAGCTCTAAGAAAGGAAGGGCTGAGCCCAGTCCTGACAGTACACCCTCCTCAATGACCCCTCCCCCTCGGAGGACCACCAGGCTTGAGGAGAAAATGTCTAAAAAATCACAGAGGAGGACAGGGGCATGTACTTCCGAGGATGAGATCCAAGAGCGCTCCTCCGGACCGTACCCCTTCCAATGCCCACAGAACCTACGGAAGTCAACAATGGACTGTACTTCATACTCCTCATGGTTCTCAACCTTTACAGGGTGAGCACGTGGCACCGAGGTGGTAAAGAGGTCGCAGACCAAAGGTTTTAATAAGGAGATATGAAATACATTTGAAATACGCATATTAGAAGGAAAGTCTCATGCGTAAGCCACTGGGTTAATCCTGCGAAGATTACAGAAAGGCCCAATAAACCGAGGTGCGAACGTCAGTGAGGTAACACAAAGTCGGAGGTTGCGGGATGACAGCCAGACCCTGTCCAGAACCTGGTAGGAAAGCGCAGGCAGGCGTCTGCGGTCAACATGGAGTCTGTACCTATCATTAGCATGACGCAAAGCCTCCTGGACTTGTGCCCAAGTGGAACAAAGACCACGGAGATGCTCCTCTAATGCAGGAATACTCTGCGGAACAAATGAGTCAGGCAACATAGAAGGTTGGAAACCATAGTTCGCCATAAATGGGGACAAGGCACTATTGTGAGCAAACTCTGCCCCCAGTAATAGGTCTGACCAGTTGTTATGATGGTCAGAAATATAGCAACTTAAGAATTGCTCCAAGGACTGATTGGCTTGTTCTGCAGCCCCATTAGCCTGTGGGGGATACGCTGAGGAAAAGGCAAGCTGAATTGCCTAATGTGCACAAAAGGCTCGCCAGAACCGAGACACAAACTGACTATTCCTGACAATCACCTTGGGTAGCCCTTGTAAGCGAAAGATCTCCCAAGTTTCTTAGAAGTGGGCAACTTCTTAAGTGGAATACAATGAGACATTTTTGAGACCGGTCAACCACCATAAGGATAACTGTGTTGCCCTGAGAGTCGGGTAACTCCACAATGAAATCCATAGATAGGTTGGTCCATGGCCTCTCTCCATTGGGTATGGGTTGTAGAAGGCCCCACTGGAAGATGTTGTGGAGTCTTACTCTGAGCACACACGAAACAGGCAGCTATGAAGGCGGTTACATCAGCACGTAGACTAGGCCACCAGAATTGTTGGGAAATGGCCCAAAAGAGTTGATTTCTCCCAGGGTGGCCAGGGTGGCCAGCTTCAGACAAGAATGTGAGATTCTTAGGCCCCTTTCACACTGGGGCGCTTTGCAGGGGCTACATCGCTAAAAATAGCATCTGCAAAGCACCATGAAACAGCCGCTGCTGTCTTCAGGCTTTCACACTGGAGCGGGGCGCTTGCAGCACAGTCAAAAAAGTCCTGCAAGCCGCATCTTTGGAGCACTGTAGGAGCAGTGTATTTACCACTCCTAAAGTGCCCCTTCCCATAGAAATTAATGGGGCAGCGCTGCAAACCCGCCTGCAAAGCTGCAACAGCGATTTGCGGGTGGTTTTAACCCTTTTTCGGTCGCTAGCGGGGGTTAAACCTGCCCCGCTAGCAGCCGAATAGCGCCGCTAAAACGACGGTAAAGCACCGCTAAATATATCGCCGCTTTACCGCCAGCGCGCGCCACGCCCCAGTGTGAAAGCAGCCTTATGGTCAGTAAGAATGAGAACCGGTACAGTGGTACCTTCAAGGAGATGTCTCTATTCTTTCAGGGCTAAAATGATCGCCAACAGCTCTCGGTCACCAATCTCGTAATTGCACTCAATTTTGGAAAAGTAGCCACAAGGATGCATATTGCTCTCAGAGGTAGGATGTTGAGACAGAAGGGCGTCAACACCAGTCTCAGAAGCATCAACTTCAAGGAAAAAAGGTAACGTAGGATCAGGATGTGCCAACACAGGAGCAGAAACAAAGGCAGCCTTGAGACTCTCAAAGGTCTTAATGGACTCTGGAGACCAACTCTGTGGGTTACCGTCCTTTTTGGTCATATCAGTCAGGGGCTTGACCAGAGACGAGAAGTTATGAATAAACTTACGATAATAGTTGGCAAAGCCCAGGAAACGCTGCAGATGACTAAAACCTACGGGTCGGGGCCACTGTAGGACTCCCGAAAGTTTCTCTGGGTCCATCGAAAAGCCAGCAGTGGAAATGACATAACCCAGGAATTTAACCTGTTCACGATGGAACTCATACTTCTCCAGTTTACAATAGAGATGGTTGTCTCTTAGTTTCTGAATCACACGACAGACATCTGTGTAGTGGCTCTCCAGGGACTTGGAAAATATGAGGATATCGACGAGATAAACCACCACACAAAACTGCAACAAATCTTGGTAGGACATCGTTAATAAATTCCTGGAAAACTGCCGGGGTGGTAAAAAGGCCAAAAGGCATTACAAGGTACTCATAATGGCCTGTTCTGTTATTAAACACAGTTTTCCACTCGTCGCCCTCCTTAATCCTCATGAGATTGTATGCCCCTCTCAAATCACCAGGGTTTATCCTTCTGGATAACTGGGGATGAAACAATGCCACCTGAAGTCTGTTCATGACACGGCCTTAAGGTTCAGGCGTTCCCTGGATGGGTAGGACAAGACTTCAAAAAGTGACCTGCCTGGCCACAATAAAGGCACAATCTCTCCCTCCTCCTAAGGGTTCTCTCATCAGCAGAGAGACGCGTGAAGCCCAAGTGCATGGGTTCATCTTCACAGACCAACTCAGTACCAGGAGGCATGGGAGGTGAGGGAGGCAAGGGTGGGACTGCAAAGTTCGGAGACAAATGTACAGGAGGCTTCCGCAAGTGCTCCTTAAAAGGGAGTCTTTCTCGGAGTCTGGAGTCAATGAGGATGGCAAATGTGATCAACCTCTCCAGCTCAGTGGGTATATCTCGGGCTGCTATCTCATCCTTGATGGTATCCGAGAGACCAACTGACCACTGGTTAATTTAAGCTTCTGGTCTTCAACAAGATGGCGTTTTTTCCACTTCCTGTATAGTGGATATAAATGGATGTGTGCATCATCCAATCTGGTTCCCTGAGGAAGTCACGAGGTACGCAACGTGACGTAACACATAGGAAGTAACCGGAAATAGACACCGCAAACCGGAAGCCGTCATGGCGAACCAGAAGTAGATGCCGCAGACCGGAAGTAATATATGAAGTGGCGTGGAACGCCTTTGTACTCCATGTCTGGCCTATTTTCTACCATTTTTATGTAAGCAGCCATTTTTATTTAATAAATATATTGTTATTTTGGTAATGCACTATTGGAGCCCCCTTATTTTTTCATGTGGATCCTCATATTGAGCATAAGTGGATATTCATCTTCAGTACCAAACCAATATCGTTGGACTGATTGACTCATATGGATGGAAGCGAGACATGATCGACACAGTGGGATAAGGCATTTCTCTCATGCCCATGAGGTAAGAGCATTGAGAGCACACAATTGTATTGATACCTCACACATTATTTCCGTGAATGTGTTGCATAAAAATATACATATGCTGGACTTTT
Source organism: Lithobates sylvaticus (assembly GCA_028564925.1). Classification (NCBI taxonomy): domain Eukaryota; kingdom Metazoa; phylum Chordata; class Amphibia; order Anura; family Ranidae; genus Lithobates; species Lithobates sylvaticus. The sequence continues at coordinate 119,098,492 of CM053028.1, read as the reverse complement.
CACATTGCACTGAATTTTTGTATTTTTGCACGATTTTAATTTTGCACAGGATTCTAGGATTTAAACTTTATATGATGAACTGCACCTTATATATATATAGTGAATAGCACTTTATTGTACACACATCACTTTATTTTGAACTTACTGGACTTTATTGGATTACACTTTACTTACTGGACTATATTAAATATATATTTTACCTGTATACTGTTGAAGTATTAGATGCATGGTCCCAGTATTATTTATTGACTACTCGAGATAGATCACTTAGGTTATGCGCAGAGTCACTTACATTTTTGAACACATTTTTTATGCTTTTATGTGATTTGTGAATCACTATCCGATTTTGCAACATTTTCACATTCTAACGTTTTAGTTATTTTAGTAGCGCAGAAGTCCTTTTACCATTCATTTTAGATTCCTATTGCTGCTAGGTCAGGGAGGTTGACGTTTTTCTTTATGCTTGCTCAGGACCTTCATTCCTTGTCTGTAAGCAGAGGGATTCTGTATGGTAGACAAAGATAACTCTGCTTACAGTCCAGGAATGAAGGTCCTGAGGAAGCATAAAGCGAAATGTCGACCTCCCTGACCTAGCAGCAATAGGGATCTAATATGTTTTACATACACTATGTGGTTATATCAATGAGAGCTCATATGTTCTTGCTTTTATTTTGTAAATATATTTTTCTTGTAATATGTTTGTAATAAATGTTTTTTTATAAGATTATGTGATGTTCCTTTTCTGGTACCGTTAAAGTCCAGAAACGTCCCGATCCCGGAGCCTGAAATTCAAGGCCTCCTATACTCTTTAAATAGGTACAAGTAGTAACCACAGGTGAATAACAATTATACTTAGGATGGGAAGAAGAGACTGTTACCTCCTTTTGCCCAGAAAGTGCATTCCCACTGTCGAAGGCAAAGGGAAAAAATGTCAAAGTAAAATAAGCTAAAAAGAAGACTGAAATGACAAGAAATCATAGGTTGGTTTTTCTTCTTACTAGATGTTTAACTGAGCCTGACTTGCCACTCGAAGGGCTGTGATTTCGGCATTTGGAGGGCCCTCCACATCTGGGCCAACGGGCACCACATAGTTCCTGTTTATGTCTTTTGAGGAAGTTGTGCAATATGCAACAGGCAAGAAACTACAATACCTCTAAGGTTTCTTCTTACTAGATGTTTAACTGAAATGGCTACCACTAAGAGGGAAGGAGGGCCAGCCTACAATACCTCTAATTCTAAGAATAGATGGAGTAATATAGGTACCAACAATGTGTCCCCTTTAAGAGTAATAAAGAGTCAGTGTTCAGAGTATAAGGCCTTGTAAATATCTTCACCGGCAGTTGGAGCTCATAAAAGAAAATAATTCCTCAAAGTGTAACAAAGAGAGTCATAAGTCAGATAAAGGATTTGATATGGCAGTAACAGGTCCCCTTTGCCCTTTCAAAACTATATGTCTGCCTGCAGTGTTCAAAAGTGGGTGGTGCGTCAGCAAAGTAAGCAAGTGCCCTCTCACCAGTCTTGCTAACCAAGGCAGAAAAGAGGATGTTCTGACAGATAGTTCTTTAGCGGCCCGCCTGGCCACCTTGCGACTGGATCTCCTCTTGCCATCAGCTGCCTGGAGATACACCGGAAGTCTCTCTCTGGTGGGACACGCAACTCCCATCATCTATGGAACCGTCTCTAGAACCGTCTCTGGATGGTTCTTCAGTGAATACAGCAGTCCCTCTGGTCACGTCCATCTCCTCTTATGCCTCGTAGTGATCTCTCTCTTCACAGGCAGCTTCTCCTGACAGGAATTCCCCCTGCTCCAGAGCACACAGGTCCTTGTAGTTCTTTGCCCCATAGGTACATTTATATTCTATTATTATTACCACAGAGACAGTTATTTTCTCTTATTATTACCACAGTGATGGTTATTTTCTATTTGGAAGGATTGAGAAAACTCAAAAAAAGAACGGACCTTGTGGGCACATAATGAGAGGAAACCTTCTAAATATAAAATATATACTTTATTACAAAATGGTTAAAAAACATATAAATGTAGCTCGGGCCCCAACCCCTAGAGGCCTAATGGTGACCTCCAGAGTCAGGGAGAGCTGACATCCTTCTTGGTAGAGTGGGTTACTAAGCATAGTTGGATAGTGAGAACAAAAAAGATGTATTGTCTCTTAACAAGAACTGGAGGAGAGAGGGTTAGGGCCTGAACACCCTTAGGCAGATGCAATAGCAATTGGCAGACTCCAAGACAAAATAGGCAGACAGCTATACAGGTTGACGGCCTTTAATCTGGTTGCAGCACTGTATTTGTAGAACTTCTGTCTCCTATGGCAACTGAACTTGTAGGTTGACTTCAACACAGATTTGTACACATACCAGACTTGGTATCCCCGTTGTGTAGGACCTGGCCTCCATCTCACAGCCTCCCGCTGTAGCTTTCTCACTGAGCTCCTGTCAGGAGAATTCGCCGCTCAGCGCCGGGCGCCATGCGCCTGTGCGTATGCGAGGCGGAACAGCACTCCGGCGCATGTGCATTCGTGGCTCTGCACTCCGGCGCACGCACTAGCGCACGTCTGGGCGCACCAGTGTGTGGCGGCGCAACGTGACCCTTTAGGACTGCCTATTTAAGGAAGAGCCTCTGAGCAGTCCAGCGCTGGCTTGTCTTCAGCTTCCTGCCTAAGCTTTGACCCTGTGATTTGAATACCTGCTGTGACCCGGATTGCCTCTTTGACCTTGCTGCCTTCTCCTGCCCTTGACCTTTGGACTGTGTACTCGGATTTGCCTCTTGCTGTCTCCTGCCCTTGAACCTCTGCCTGTGACCCGGATTTGCCTCTTGTCTCCAGCCCCTTGAACCTCTGCCTGTGACCCGGATTTGTCTCTTGTCTTCAACCCTTGTACCTCTGCCTGTGACACGAACTTTCCATTGACATCCTGACCAGTCACTTGGCCTTGACGCAAGCTCCTCCCTCCAGTTGGGTAGCCTGTGCCTCTCTGTGCCATCCACCCCCTGTCTCACCTCCAGGGGGCAGACTGCGCTCAGTCGCAGGGGTGAACAGCTCTCGGCATCTCGGCCTCGGTAAGTACTTACCTGACAGTACAAGCCAGCCATGTCCGAGGCTGACAGAGCGCGTTCCCCTCTTGAGGCTTTGAGTCAGCACGTCTCTGCACTGACTGAAGCAGTACAAAAATTGCAAGAAGGCTACACCGAAGTGGACAGCCGCCTCCAGCAACTCTCTGGGCTGTCGGTACCAACCGTCGCAGCTCCTGCCCCCACCAGTGGGATTTCTGCTCCTCCAGGATCAACCAATCCTACCGTGATCATGGCTTCCCCTGAACCCAGGGTTCCCACTCCTGAGCGATTTACGGGAGATCGCAAAAAGTTTCGGGCCTTTAAAAACGCCTGCTCCCTCTACCTAGCCCTCCAACCTAGGACTTTCTCCTCCGAGGTGGTAAAGGTGGGCTTCATTATTTCCCTCTTGGCCGAGGAACCACAAGCCTGGGCCCACAGCCTGATGGAGCAGAGGAGCCCAGTACTGAATGCCGTAGAAACCTTTTTCAACAGTATGGCACAACTGTACGATGACCCTCAACAAGGGGCTATAGCAGAGGCCACACTACACAACTTGCTACAGGGGCGCAGACCGGTTGAGGACTACACCGTAGAGTTCCGGAAGTGGTCGGCTGATACTGGCTGGAACGAACCAGCTCTTAAATACCAGTTTCGTCAGGGGTTATCTAAGGCCTTGAAGGATGAGTTGGCTAGGACTGAGACTCCTGATACTCTGGAGGACTTGATCCAAGCCGCCACCAAATTGGACCGGCGCATGCGGGAGAGACGTGCTGAGCGCCTTCAGGCTCCCCGTCCTAGTTGGACATTTCCAAGATCCACATCGTCTCCACCAGCTGTTCCAGCTCCGCCAATCTCTGCCACCCAGGAAGCAGAACCCATGCAGTTGGGCTTGGTCTGTGCCCCTCTTACCGCAGAGGAACATCTGCGCAGGCGGCAGGCTAACCTGTGCCTTTATTGTGGGGCCTCAGGCCACTTCCTCCGCACCTGTCCAGTGAGACCGAGTAAGTCCTACCGACAATACATCATGAACTATCAGTCTTCTGGGTTCTCTCAGACTTATGTCGCTCTCTTTGTCTCCCTACAGCTGCCGGAAAGGGAAACCCGACTATCAGCCATAATTGACTCTGGAGCCTGCAGCTGCTTCCTCGACGCTGCATTAGCCACCAAGCTACAGTTACCACTCATCCTGAAAAAACTAAATCTTCAGGTACACCTGGCCGATGGGTCACTTCCCCGTTCTGGACTCATCACCCATGAAACTCACCCTATTCTGGTTACCATAGACTCTGGCCACCAGGAACTCATACGGTTTGACATCATTCCATCCCCAATGTTCCCCATCATCTTGGGGCTTCCTTGGTTACAGACCCACGAACCTCAAATCAACTGGAGGAAGAGGAAGGTGTCCTTCCCGTCTCAACACTGTGCTCAACACTGCTTCCTCCCGGCTGTGGCCACCTGTTCTGCTCTTCTACCTTCACCCCCACCAGACAATCTCCTGCATGTACCTCCAGTCTATCTGGAATTTAGAGATGTCTTTGACAAGCAACAGGCTGACTGCTTACCACCACATTGGCCCTACGACTGTCCCATCGACCTCTTACCTGGATCTGAAATTCCTTTTGGCCGCATCTTTCCACTTTCCGAGACTGAGCTGAAGGCCCTCAAGGCCTACATAGACGAGAATCTGGAGAAAGGGTTCATTCTCCCTTCCTCCTCACAGGCCGGTGCTGGTATTTTTTTCGTGGGAAAAGAAGATGGTTCCCTGAGACCCTGCATCCATTACAGGGAGTTGAACAAGGTCACTATCAAAAACCGCTACCCCCTGCCTCTGATCCCAGAGCTGTTCCAGCGCTTCAGGTCTGCCCGGGTCTTCTCCAAGTTGGACCTCCGTGGAGCCTACAACCTCATCCGAATCCGGGCAGGAGACAAATGGAAGACAGCTTTTAGGTCCAGGTTTGGGCACTACGAGTACTTGGTGATGCCCTTTGGGCTCTGTAACACCCCGGCAACCTTCCAACACCTGGTAAACGATATCTTTCGCAAGCACCTTGATGATTTTCTGGTCGTTTACTTGGACGACATTCTCATTTCTTCTGCAACCATAGAGCTCCACCAAGTACACGTCAAGCAAGTCCTCACCATCCTTAGGAGACATAAGTTATACCTCAAGGCAGAGAAGTGCGAATTTGAAAAATCTACAGTACAGTTTTTGGGGTTCATTTCCACAGGTGGGGTCTCAATGGACCCACAGAAGGTTAAAGCTATCTTGGAGTGGCCGGCTCCTGTAGACAAGAAAGGGGTGCAGCGATTCATAGGATTCGCAAACTTCTACCGGAGGTTCATTGCTGTCTTTTCATCCATTGTGGCACCTATCACCAAGCTGACCCATCAGGGCAATCGGTATCAGTGGACCCCGGAAGCACAAGAGGCCTTCACTCAGCTGAAGATGTTGTTTTCTTCTGCTCCCATTCTACGACATCCAGATCCAGCCCTTCCATTTGTGCTGGAGGTGGATGCATCTGAAACGGCCACAGGAGCCATTCTCTCCCAAAGACTGGGCCCCAAGGCCCTTCTGCACCCTGTAGCCTTTGCTTCACAGAAATTAAGCCCTCCGGAGAGGAATTATGATGTCGGGGATAGAGAATTGTTGGCAATCAAATTTGCTTTGGAGGAGAGAAGGTAACTACTGGAGGGGGCTTCCCATCCTGTCATGATATGGACAGACCATCGAAATTTGGAGTACCTTAGGACAGCCAAACGGCTAAGGCCCAGAGAAGCCCGATGGGCCCTCTTCTTTTCAAGATTCAATTTCCATATTTCATACAGACCCGGCTCAAAAAATGGGAAGGCAGATGCCCTCTCCAGAATGTTCCATGAAACACCCCAGGAAACCGAACCCAGTACTATTCTCTCCCCACAAAACTTCTTCTCTCTCATTTCCCAACCAGACCTGATCTCCGCCATCAAGGCTGCTTCCAATCAACCTCCCGACCCCGGGATCCCCTCAATGGAGGAACACGATGGCTTGCTCTGGGTACGAGAAAAAGTGTTTGTCCCTGTGGAAGCAAGACCCTTGGCCCTCAGAACCTTCCATGACCACAAACTGGCAGGACACTTTGGGGTCTTTAAAACAAGTGAGCTAGTCTCCCGTTCCTTTTGGTGGCTGGGGTGGAGACGGGACTGCGGGGACTATGTTTCCTCCTGTGTCACATGCCAACGCAACAAGGGAGCGAATGCCAAGGCTTGGGGTCTGTTGAGGCCCCTGTCCATTCCGAAACGCCCATGGGCAGCAATATCCATGGACTTTATCGTGGACCTGCTTCCCTCGGGGGGGGCGGGGGGGTTCACCACCATACTGGTCTTTGTCGACCGTCTATCAAAGATGGCACACTTTTTACCAATGATTGGGACCCCCTCTGCTTCTGTCACGGCCGATGTGTTCTTCAAGGAAGTTATCCGGCTTCACGGCGTACCTGCAAGTATCACCTCGGATAGGGGTGTCCAGTTCACTTCTAAGTTTTGTCAAGAATTATGCAAATCCCTGGAAATTAAAACATGTCTCTCCTCGGCTTACCACCCCCAGAGCAATGGCCAGACGGAGAGGACAAACCAGTCGCTCGAGCAGTACCTCCACTGCTTTTGTTCAGACTCCCAGGACGAGTGGTCCAGCCTGTTACCTTATGCGGAATTTGCCTATAACAATGCTGTCCACACTGCCACCAATCAGACGCCCTTTTGGGCCAACTTTGGGTTCCACCCCTCTTTTCTATCTGGATCTCTCCCTGAAATTTCCGTTCCTGCGGTCCAAGACTGGATAAGCTCCCTACAGCAGAATTTTTTGAGGATACAGGAAGCTATGCAGAAAGCCCAGAAAGGGTATGAGAATTATTATAACCAGGGAAGGAAGGAGAACCCAGCTTTCAAGGTGGGTGAAGAAGTCTGGCTGTCATCTATTAATCTCAGGTTGGCTATTCCTGCACGAAAATTAGGGCCCAGGTTCATTGGCCCTTTCAAGATTAAACGGATGGTCAATCCTGTGGCCTTTGAACTTTCTCTACCTAACTCCTACAAAATACACCCGGTATTCCATGCCTCCCTCCTGAAACCTGTCATTCCCAGTCCCTTCCCGGGCAGAACAGAGCCACCACCTCCACCAGTGCTGGTTAATGGCGAAACAGAATTTGAAGTGGAAAAGATTTTGAGTTACAGGAAAAAGGGGAGGCAACTCCAATACCTTATCAAGTGGAAGGGGTACCCCTCTGAGGAGAACTCGTGGGAACCTTCTGGAAATCTACATGCCCCACGCCTAATCCAGGCCTTCCATCTTGAGCACCCAGAATTGATGGCTAGTTTGGGAGTCCAGAGGCCACCCCTCGGGGGAGGGCACTGTCAGGAGAATTCGCCGCTCAGCGCCGGGCGCCTGTGCGGCGGAACGGCACTCCGGCGCATGCGCATTCGTGGCTCTGCGCTCCGGCGCACGCACATGCGCACATCTGGGCGCACCAGTGCGTGGCGGCGCAACGTGACCCTTTAGGACTGCCTATTTAAGGAAGAGCCTCTGAGCAGTCAAGCACTGGCTTGTCTTCAGCTTCCTGCCTAAGCTTTGACCCTGTGATTTGAATACCTGCTGTGACCCGGATTGCCTCTTTGACCTTGCTGCCTTCTCCTGCCCTTGACCTTTGGACTGTGTACTCAGATTTGCCTCTTGCTGTCTCCTGCCCTTGAACCTCTGCCTGTGACCCGGATTTGCCTCTTGTCTCCAGCCCCTTGAACCTCTGCCTGTGACCCGGATTTGTCTCTTGTCTTCAACCCTTGTACCTCTGCCTGTGACACGGACTTTCCAGTGACATCCTGACCAGTCACTTGGCCTTGACGCAAGCTCCTCCCTCCAGTTGGGTAGCCTGTGCCTCTCTGTGCCATCCACCCCCTGTCTTACCTCCAGGGGGCAGACTGCGCTCAGTGGCAAGGGTGAACGGCTCTGGGCATCTCTGCCTTGGTAAGTACTTACCTGACAGCTCCCAGTCTTTTTACCAGACCTTCAGATCCCAGCCGCCCACTTCATCCCCTGAGCTCTTCCACAGCTAACCCGCTGTACACTCCAAGCGTCACCCACGCTACCTGCTGGGTCCCTGGCTTGGCTCTCAGCTAACCCGCTGAATCCTCTTCTAGTGTCATCCCTGCTGCCCCGCTTGGCACTCACTGATGCTCCTCAATAGTCACCTCTGCTGTCCCGCTGGGTCCCTGACTTGAACGCTGAAGCTTTCCCAACTTGTTCACCATCCCCAAGTCGTAAAAAAAGGCTGCTCTGGTACTTCTTCAGGTTTCACAAACCTGGCCTCTGATAACTGGAGTAGTTGTCCCTTACTGGCGACAGTGTCCCCTTTATCTGACCTCTGCTTCTCGCTTGCTGCTGGTAACAGAAGTGGTTGTCCCATGTGGCAACTTCTCCTTCACCTCTGGCAACACTTGGTTCACCGTCCGGCTGAACCTCTACAACGATCAGGCTCCCCTCGGGCTGAGCCTATACACACATATCTAGGCCTCAGGCTTAGGCCTAACCTTCAGCTGCTGCTTCACACACATCCCCCAGGCCTTAGCCTGGGGCTAAAAGAACACTGATCACCTGACTCCTTCCCCTTAAATACATTCTTCCAGCATGCTTAGCCACAAATATGATTGGCTGAAAAATTATGTCTATTCATAACCTGATCTCACTGTGGTCTTGTCATTCTAATGCCAACGTCAGCAGTGCCACCTATTGACAGAAGAGAGAAGTGCAGCAATTCCAGAATTAGGGGGAAGTCAGTGGATCTCCTAACAATTAGCCAGGACAATTATTACTTGGCAAATTAAATTTGTTAACAGCCCTGCCAAAACCCCAGGGTGCTACATAAACAAACAGACAACACCTTAGTGATGGACACGGTCAACAGATACCCAATAAGGCAAACATAGAGGTTGGATCCTTCTAGTAGGAGTAAATACTTGTAAATTGTAATTAGATAAATCTGTATAAAGGGATATGATCCAACATCATCTCCATGCTTGCTTGGTTATTTTCTGATATTATTACCAAAGTGACAGTTATTTTTTTATTATTACCACAGTGATGGTCATTTTCTATTATTATTTCCTTATTTCCACAAAGACAGATATTTTCTATTATTTTTACCACAGAGACTGTTATTTTCTATTATTATTACCATAGTGAAGGTTATTTTCTAATACTATTTGTGCAGCTTCCCCAGACCCAACACGTGTGTCCATCCCCCCTTTAAAATTTTCTATTACTATTACCAAAGTGACGGATATTTTCTGTTATTATTACCACAGTGACGGGTATTTTCTATTTTAATTACCACAGTGAAGGTTATTTTCTATTACTACCACAGTGACGGGTATTTCCTATTATTACTACCACAGTGACGGGTATTTTCTATTATTATTACCACAGAGATTTTTGTTAGTATTAGTTTGGATTTGTCTCAGTCAGTCATAGAGAAAAGTGTAGCGCGCTCCCGTGCAGATTTTAGCAGACGCAATCCTCGTACACAGAGCACACATGCACGCGTCCTCCAATACACGCTAGAACATTCTTTACGTTGTACGGCGCTGTTTTGGGCGGTTACGCCTCCATCCCATGACGTAAACACGCTCCTAACCCATTCGCTCCTGACGCACAGCGCGTCCCTCTTCTCAGCTCTTCTATTCCTTTTGTGGTACTTGAGGGGTGTCTGAATTAGGCGGGGCCTAGTTGCTAAGCCGTCGTGAAGGGGCGGGGTTACCCAGCGTGCATTGTGGACGGGCGGCGGTTGGTGAAGCACGTTGTAGTAGAGCTGTAACCGTGATACGAGCAGGAAGAAGAAGATGGAAGGCCCGTTAGCTGTGTTCGGAGAGCGCAGCTCCGGGGATGTCGTCAGGAGCCAGAATGGTGAATACACGAGCTGCCTAGGCTGAGTCAGCACTCCTTTTCACAATGGGGGAAGAGGAGAGCATGCTGGGTGCCATGTGGGAACACGGCTCTGTACACTGCATGGCCTTCTCTGTGACAGGGAGGGGGATGGGAATAGGTGGCCTTTACCAGAACTGTTCTGGGGTCTCACTTTGTAGTCTCCCCACCTCTCATTGTCAGTGATAGTGCCAGACAGTGGGTGAAATACGACCCAGAATCTGCTGAGATTAACATTATTCTAAGATAGTGATCAATATATACATAGGTGATGGTGGAATATTTACATTAGCAGTGCCCAGTGTTTAGTCATTGTGCCTGCAGCCAAAACCTTTCTTTCATTTGGATGGTGTGGGGGAGGGGCTAGATCCCCCCCCCCCCCTTCCAGGGGTCGATCTCTGTGTGCAGTCTGATAGGTAGGCTTTCTCCCTAATTTTTGGTTGTCGCAGGAATAGGAAGTGACGGAGGGTCACCGACAGCAGATGCCCCTCCCCTGTGCGGTTGTCCCAGAAGTAAGAAGCGAACGAGGGTCACAGATAGCAGATGCCCCCCCCCCCCCCCGTTCGGTTGTCACAGGTATAGGAAGCGACAAAGGGTCACTGAAAGCAGATGCCCCTCCCCTGTGCAGTTGTCGCAGGAATGGGAAGTGCCAGAGGGTCCCCGACAGCAGATGCCCCTCCCCTGTGCAGTTGTTGCAGGAATTAGAAGTGACGGAGAGTCAAAGACAGCAGATGCCCCTTCCCTGTGCAGTTGTTGCAGGAATTAGAAGTGACGGAGAGTCAAAGACAGCAGATGCCCCTTCCCTGTGCAGTTGTTGCAGGAATTAGAAGTGACGGAGAGTCAAAGACAGCAGATGCCCCTTCCCTGTGCAGTTGTTGCAGGAATTAGAAGTGACGGAGAGTCAAAGACAGCAGATGCCCCTTCCCTGTGCAGTTGTTGCAGGAATTAGAAGTGACGGAGAGTCAAAGACAGCAGATGCCCCTTCCCTGTGCGGTTGTTGCAGGAATTAGAAGTGACGGAGGGTCAAAGACAACAGATGCCCCCTCCCCTGTGCGGTTGTCCCAGAAGTAGGAAGCGGCAGAGGGTCACTACCAGCAGATGCCCCTCCCCTGTGCAGTTGTCGCAGGAATTAGAAGTGATGGAGGGTCGAAGACAGCAGATGCCCCTCCCCTGTGCGGTTGTCACAGGAATGGGAAGTGCCAGAGGGTCCCAGACAGCAGATGCCCCTCCCCTGTGTGGTTGTCCCAGAAGTAAGAAGCGAACGAGGGTCACAGATAGTAGATGCCCCCCCCCCCCCCTGTTCGGTTGTCACAGGTATAGGAAGCGACAAAGGGTCACTGAAAGCAGATGCCCCTCCCCTGTGCAGTTGTCACAGGAATGGGAAGTTCCAGAGGGTCCCCGACAGCAGATGCCCCTCCCCTGTGCAGTTGTTGCAGGAATTAGAAGTGATGGAGGGTCGAAGACAGCAGATGCCCCTCCCCTGTGTGGTTATCCCAGAAGTAGGAAGCGAACAAGGGTCACCGGCAGCAGATGCCCCCACCCCTGTGCGATTGTCGCAGCAATGTAAAGTGACGGAGGGTCCCAGACAGCATATACCCCTTTCCTGTGCGGTTGTCCCAGAAGTAGGAAGCAATGAGGAACCCAGACAGCAGATGCCCCTCATCTCCGCAATTTCAAAACGCGCTGTTAAAATGTCAAATTGCTCATCGGTGTGTTCAGGTGCCATTCATTTCAACGGCACCTAAAAAGCAGTGCCATTCGGCTGCACGACAAATTGCACTAGTTTCGCACTAACCTATTCGCTTGTCGCCTGAACTTTTTTGGCGATGCGCAATCATTGAAATGAATGGCACCCAAACACGATGTGTGATTTGTCATTTTAACAGTGTGTTTTGAAATTGCTACAGGCACGTTTATAGTGCGATAACATAGACTTGAATGGTGAGAGATTACAAGCTTCAACTCCTTCCAGACTTAACATGTAGCTTCCTTTTTTTTTTTTTTGCTGCACAGCTATCCATTCCAAATTCTACTTTTTTCTTCTATTGTGATCACCTCTGTCAGCTGTCCATATTATCCTTTAGGCTACATTCACACTAGAGCGTCCCGCTTTGAGAAGGTTTTTGAGCAGAATTGCAAATCTGTCAGGCGTTTAGCCAATGGAAATCACTAGGGGGAGAACATCAGCAAAAAAAACGCTCAAATCACGCATGTTTCCAGGCGTTTTTATTGAAGTCTATGGGGGGGGGGGGGGGGGCAATTCTGCCTGAAAAGAAGCTCATGTACTTTTTTGAGTGACAGACATTTTGCTACAAGCGACAGAACGCTCAAGTGTGAACGGGGCCTTGGAGGCTGCTTTGCTAGGTGTTCGCAGAGCAGCAAAAACACATCCCAAATGCCCGTTTCTAAGGCTGATTTCACTCTTGCTAACAATATTAACAGTAATGAGAACCAGTGAACCTATAGTGTTAATGGGGGCTCACCTCAAGCGCACCACAGATGCCCTCCCAAGTGATTTTCATTTTTTTTTTTTTAACCATCTGTTATTCCACCTTCGCTTTCACTGATATTAACGCTTGTCAAATGCACTGTAAGCGCCACCGACACGTTGCCATCGACTTGACTGCAAGGAGTTGATATGCAGCTTCATTTTTGCCACACAGTGATGGGAAGCAACGCAAACACTACATGTTTTGAAAATGTTAACAGCTTTGTCCGTTTTGCCCTCCTAAAATGGTGATTGCCTGGCACTCTCCATCCTTTAAGCTTTGGTTGACCAGGAACCAAACCTAATACAAGTGATGACTAAAAACAGTGTATTGAAGCGTTTGTATTAGGACTGAGATGCAGCAAACTTTTTTTTTTTTATATATATATATATATATATATATATATATATATATATATATATATATATATATATATATATAATATATATATATATATATATATATATATAATATATATATATATATATATATATATATAAAAAAAGTTTGCTGCATCTCAGTCCTAATACAAACGCTTCAATACACTGTTTTTAGTCAAAAAAATATATATTATATACATATATATATATATTTTTTTTTTAAATCACCCCATATTAGTACCACTCTTTCACTGTATGAAACTGGTGGCTATGCTAATGGGGAATAGAAAACAGTTAGAATCTGAAGGAGATGATGTCTAGCTTCTCCTATGAAATTAACTGAACATCAAAAAATTCTTATGTGCTGTACAGAGATATACGATTTTGTTTTGGAATTTACAACCCGTGACTTCATGCTCACTTGTTTCAGGTGTTTTTTTTTCTTCACTTTAGCAGATCACATTTTATTCGTTTCAGTTATGGAGGCAGCTTCCATCGCTAATAACGTAAATGTATTTTTTTTTTTTTTCAGTTATGGCAGCAGCATCCATTGCTAATATTGTAAAAAGCTCACTTGGTCCGGTTGGTCTGGATAAAATGTTGGTGGATGATATTGGGGTAAGCATTTAAAAGGTTTGATATTTCTTTGTTGGTTTAGTTTATAAATTGGTGGTAAAATGCTAGAGGCTGCTGTACAGTTCTCGCATATAGGCTAAACTAATCATCCAGGTCACCCAGCACCAGCCGTGTCTAGGGTCTGCTTATACTTCTCCATTCCAGTGGTTTGCAGTAACACAGCGGTGACTGCAATATACGTTGCATGCATGTACATGCTGCATCGATATTCATTTTGAATGGGTCATTAACCACTTCTAGCCCAAGGATGTCATGTGACGTCCTGGACTTTGAGTGGGGATATCTGAATTATGCCTGCAGTTAGAAGAATCATTCAGATATCATCCTTTTCAGCTGACTATTCTGTGCACTGTAAGAACAATCATGGCAGCAGTTAAGCTGCTTGATCGTTCTTACTGGCGGCAGGAGGGGACATCACCCATCCCACCGCCCTCTGGTGCTTCTACCAGCTCACCAATGCGAGCTGGAGAAGTAATCTGCCGCCGCTGGATGTTGATCGTAGAGATTTCCGGTGACCAGATGGTCCCCAGTCATCTCTGACCCTCAGGCGTGGCGTTATGGCGTCACGTCCGGGCCGGCGGAAGTAAACCATGCCGGTGACGCGGCTGGAAAGGCCGAGACACTTTATTTCTTTTTTTGATCTCGGTCTTTCCAGCTTGATGGAGAGATGTGGGGTCTTATTGACCCTACATCGCTCCATAAAGAGGACCTGTCACACACTATTCCTATTACACGGGATGTTTACATTAATAGGAATAAAAGTGTCAAAATAAAAGTGAAATAAACAATAACTTTCTTATTTTCTCCAGTCGCCTTTCAGGACAACCCTGGAGAGAGCGCAGCTCCGCCCACTTTGAGGAAACACTTGCATTTCTTTAAAGCTCCTCCTCTTCCACCATGGCCTCAGTTATTGTGTTTCCTCCGCCATGGATGGAAGCACTTGTGGGAACCAGGGCTGCGTTCTCTCCAGGGGGAGGGGAGGTAGTCCTACCTTTATGCAGGAGCCGCTGCAGAGACCATCCCAGCCCCCCCTAGTACGAACGGGGGGGGTTCCGGAGTCCCGGACCTTCTCCAGCTCACAGGAGCAGTGGCCGGCAGGAATGTCGAGGCGTCCATGCCCCCGGGAGCCGCCGGGTTTGAATTTCGCGCGCCGCGCGTTGAGGCTCCCGGGAGGTGTCACATGGCGGGCGGATGACGCGGTGGCCAGTGACGCGGCTTCCTGTTCGGGCGGGGCGGCGTTGGTTCCAGCCGCCCGGAACGCAAGGGTCAGGGGGCGGGTCCACAGACCGGTACTTCCGCTTCCGGCGTGCGTAGTGACGCCGTGCCCGGGAAGATTTAAAAACGGCTGTTTGTTCAAGCCCCGCTGCGCTCTCTGCAACATGGAGGAGAGATCTGCAGCAACGGTGGAGGCAGGCACCCCAAGCACCGGTCAGGCCCAGGTAAGAGGGGTACAAAGGTACTCTTTATTCTTCACCTTATGGGCTGTTTCTTTCTGTGTCACTTGTTTATTCCTCCCTGTGGGGGGTCCTGTCACTACAGAGTCAAAGGTTACTGTCCTTGGACCTGTAGTTTGGTGGTTGCTGCACTCAGGTGGTCTGTATTATTCTGGTGGTGGTATGTTTAGTCCAGACTCTGGTAGTAAGACAAGCTTTTGTTTTTTCCCTAGGAAACTGTGTCAGGGAAAGTAAAGAAAGCAAACCCGCCAGGAAGGAGATGCCCTGTGTGTAAGAACCCCTTACGGGAATCCTGGCAGAAGGCGTTATGTAGGTCCTGTATTAAGGAGATAGTGGAGGAGGAGTCCTCTCAGCAATATGGTGAACTGTATTCATCTGTGCGAGAAATAGCAAGCTCACTAAGCTCCGTCAAGACTCTGTTGGTTCAGAGCCCAGCAAGTCAGGGCGGTAGCCAGCAACCACCACCATCAAGTCCTAGAGCATCTACCTCCAGGCAGAGGGAGGTGGTAGATTCAGAGGACGAAGGGGCAAGTACTCTCCCTTCCCTCAGAGATTCAGAGGAGGAGGTAGAAGAGGAGGATGACAGCCGTGGTTCCAGGTACAAGCTGTCTTTAGAAGAGGTAGATGACCTCTTGAGGGCTATCTATACGACCCTGGACATCCAGGAGGAAAAGGTCCAGTTGTCTGTACATGACAGGATGTATCAGGGGCTGGATGAGGTTAAATCCAGAGTTTTCCCTGTTCATAAAGTTTTGTCAGACACGATTAAAAAAGAATGGAAGGACCCAGAGAGGGGTCCTTTCCTTTCTAAGAGCCAGAAAAGACGCTTTCCCTTTGATGAAAAAGAGTCAGAGGTGTGGAACAAAAAACCACGTGTGGACGCAGCCTTTTCACAGGTATCGCGTAGGACAGACTTGGCCTTTGAGGACATGGGGGTACTCAAAGATGCCATGGATAAAAGAGCAGATACTCTTTTAAAGAGGGCATGGGATTCAGCATCTGCCAGCCTCAAACCAGCTATGGCATCCACGGTGGTGGCTAGGAATTTAGAGTGTTGGATAGATAAATTGCAGAGCCACGTGGAAGCAGGCACACCACGTAAGGACTTGATGGAATCCTTTCCACTAATCCTTAGAGCGGTGAAATACATGGCTGATGCCTCTGCGGAGTCCATCAAAATGGCAGCCAGATCTGCGGCCCTGGTGAATTCCGCCAGGAGAGCTGTCTGGCTTAAAACGTGGTCAGGTGACACAGCCTCCAAGGTTAGGTTGTGTGGTCTGCCCTCTTCAGGGGATCTGCTGTTTGGGCCAGAGCTGGAAACAGTGCTGGACAGAACAGCAGACAAAAAAGGCCTTTCCTGCAAAGAAAAAACAGGCAGGCAAAAGGAATTTTCGTCCTGTTCAACAGTCCCGTAAAGGTGGGGAAGACAGCAAAAGTCGCTGGAACCCCCAGAAGGGTAGAGGTAAAGGAGGAATTTTGTTCAAAACTCCCTCCAGTCAACCCCCTAAGGATAAGTGACTGCTCTGCTCCAGTGGGAGGAAGGTTGTCCGCCTTCCTTCCGCAATGGAGCCAGTGTTCCTCAAGTCAATTCGTGAGGAACATTGTGGCACAGGGATACAGCCTGGAATTTTCCAACATTCCCCCAAACAGATTTTATGTCACAACCCTTCCGAGGGATCAGGACAAAGCCTCTGCCATGAGGAGCCTTTTGGAGGATCTGATTCAACAGGAGGTGATTGTTCAGGTTCCAAAGGAACAGGAAGGCCATGGGTTTTATTCTCACATCTTCCTAGTGAGAAAACCTTCGGGCAAATATCGATTGATACTGAATCTAAAAATTCTGAATCAATCGATACGATACAAGCACTTCCGTATGGATACAATCCATACAATAACAAGGTTGTTATCCAAAAATTGCTTCATGGCCTCCCTGGATCTGAGGGACGCCTATCTACATGTCCCGATCGCTCAATCCTCCCAAAGGTTCCTCAGGTTGGCAGTGAATCTAGGGTCATCAGTCTGGCACCTACAATTCAGGGCCTTGCCGTTCGGGCTGTCGTCCTCCCCAGGATCTTCACCAAGGTCATGGCGGAAGCCCTGGAACCACTGAGGTTGAGGGGAATCTCAGTGGTCCCATATCTGGACGATCTCCTGTTTTTTGCGGACTCCAGGGAACAGGTGCTGTCGAATCTTCAGATAGCACAGGCTCACCTGGGGGACTTAGGGTGGCTTCTCAATCTGGAGAAGTCAAACCTGGTTCCAAGCCAGGAAGTAGTTTTTCTAGGGTACACCATCAATTCTACCCTGCAAAAAGTTTTTCTTCCGCAAGAAAAGGTGGAAAAGATCCTGACGGCAGTAAAACAAATTCAGACGAACCAGGTGGTTTCAGTCCGATCAGCCATGAGGGTGTTAGGTCTCCTTACAGCCTCTATCCCAGCTGTCCAGTGGGCCCGGTTCCATTCCAGACCTCTTCAGGCAGAAATCCTGCAGGTCTGGTCTCATCGGGTTCCACTAGAAAAGAAGTTCAGCCTCACCTCAAAAGTAAAACGGGCTCTGTGGTGGTGGCGAAACACAGCCAATCTCACAAAGGGCCTTCCCTGGTTCTGGCCGCTAGACAAGCGCCTGACGGCGGACGCGAGTGCCTGGGGTTGGGGAGCCCACCTAGACGGGCTGACGGTCCAGGGGACTTGGTCCAAGGCAGAGTCTCGGAGATCCTCGAATTGGAGAGAACTCAAGGCTGTGTCGCTGGCCCTTCGGGCTTTTCAGCACGTAGTAGAGGGACAGCATGTACAGATCTTGTCGGACAATATGACAACAGTAGCATATGTCCTAAAACAAGGGGGGACCAGGAGCAGGGGTCTCATGGAATTAGCCAGGCATCTATTCGCATGGGCAGAAAAAAGCGTGGCCTCCCTCTCAGCAGTCCATCTAAAGGGCTCTCTGAATCTCTGGGCAGATCTTCTCAGCAGGAAAAGACTGGTGGAAGCAGAATGGAGCCTAAATCAGGAAGTTTTCTTGATGATCGCCAGTACTTGGGGCTTCCCCCAGGTGGACCTGTTTGCAAATCAGCAAAACCACAAGGTCCAAAAATACTTTTCTCTTCACCGAGAAGATCAGGCCATAGGTCTAGATGCATTAGCCCATCCTTGGCATTACCGTCTGTGCTATGCCTTTCCCCCCTTTCCTCTGATACCGGTGGTCCTGAGGAAGTTCAGGGAAGAGAGGACCAGCATGATTCTCATCACGCCCTTCTGGCCAAAAAGACCCTGGTTCTCGGCTCTTCTAAATCTAGCCACAGAACCCCCGTGGAGGCTACCAGTCAGGCAGGACCTTCTGACACAAGGGTCAGTGATCCATCCAGAGGCAGGCAGGCTGCAGCTAACCGCCTGGTTTCTGAAGAGGATCTCTTGAGAGCTAAGGGTTTGTCTGAGGGACTAGTAAGGACTTTACTCTCAAGCAGGAAGGAAGTGACTCGGGCCATCTACCTGAAAGTCTGGAAGAAGTACAACTCGTATTGTACTCTTAGAGGGTTCCAGGTGAAAAGTACCAGTTCAGTACTGGAATTTCTCCATGAAGGAATGGAGAAAGGTTTGGCAGCCAGCACCCTGAAAACTCCCTTTCGGTTTATTTAGAAAAAACCCTTTCCAGGGAAGCTTTAATTTCCAGGTTTTTCAGGGCAATGGCACGGAATAGGCCAGTTCCCCTCAGGAATTTTCCCAGTTGGGATTTATCCATAGTCCTTCAGGGTTTAACGGGAGCTCCGTTTGAACCTCTTAAGGACTCTTGTTTAAAAAATTTAGTTTTAAAAACAATTTTCCTAGTAGCCATTACGTCAGCTAGACGAGTGAGCGAATTACAGGCTCTGGCAGTTACAGAGCCTTTCCTAAGGATTTTTCCCGATAGGATAGTGCTGCAGATAGACCCAGCCTTTCTTCCCAAGGTATCTTCAGAGTTCCATCGTACCCAACAAATAGTGTTGCCTACCTTTTCCTCCAACCCTACCAACACAGGGGAGGAGGCCTTTCATACCTTAGATGTAAGGAGGTGTCTTCTCCATTTCCTAGCAGTTACTAGGGAATTCAGGAAGACGAATGCTCTGTTTGTAATCTTTTCAGGTACTAGAAAAGGGGAAAAAGCCTCTAAGAGTACTCTAGGTAGGTGGCTTAGGCAATTTCGGAGGCATACAAAGCTAGAGGAGAATCCCCTCCCTCCGGAATTGCTGCCCATAGGGAGAGGAAAAGGAGGAAGAGGGGCAGAAGGAGGAAGGAAGGCAGGAGGAGGGGAAGGGGAAGGAAGGAAGAGGGTATGGAGGAGGAAGTGAGGAGGAGAAGGAGGGAAGGGAAAGGAGAGGAAGGAAAAAAAGGATCCTAGGAAAGAGGAAGGGAGGCAGGAAGGCGGGAGGAGGAAGGAAGGAAGAGAGGAGGAAGAGGGAGGAGAGAAAGGGGAAAGGGAAAAAGGGGGACGGGAAAGGAAGGAAGGCGAAGGAGAGGCGGAAAAGGAGGAGGGAGGAGGGAGAGGAAGGAGGAAGAAAATAAGGAGGAGGAAGAGGGGGAGAGAGGAAGGAGAGCAGGGGAAGGCTTAGAAGAGGCGGAGGGGAAAGGAAGAGGAAGGACAGGAGAGGAGGAAGGAGGAGGATAGAGGGAGGAGTGGGAAGAGGACGGAGAGGAGGACGGGAGGGGCCATTCATACCTTTAGATGTAAGGAGGGGTGTCCACTAGGGCAACAGCAGTGTCTTGGGCCGAGAGGGCCGGTGCTACGCCTGATCAGATCTGCAAGGTGGCCACATGGTCAAGTTACTCAACTTTCCTTCGGCACTACAGACTGGACTTGCTGTCAGCTGCGGATCAAGCCTTCGGCAGGAAGGTACTGCAGGCAGTGGTCCCACCCTAGGGTAAGCTTCTCGTTTATCCTCTCCAGGGTTGTCATGAAAGGCGACTGGAGAAAATACCTAGTTAGACTTACCGGTGACGGTATTTCTAAGAGCCTTTCAGGACAACGCCTAGTTCCCTCCCTTGTGTTCTACGTTTAAAGATGATACAAGTATCTGTCATGGTTTGTTTGTGTTCTCTGTGCTTTATCTTCCAGTATGCCGGAGGTAACAATAACTGAGGCCATGGTGGAAGAGGAGGAGCTTTAAAGAAATGCAAGTGTTTCCTCAAAGTGGGTGGAGCTGCGCTCTCTCCAGGGTTGTCCTGAAAGGCTCTTAGAAATACCGTCACCGGTAAGTCTAACTAGGTATTTTTTATTTTTTTTATGCTCCCCTCCCCACATGCTCGCGCACAGTAGCGACCGCATAGGTATGTCGCCTCCACATATGTAAACGGTGTTAAAATCACATGTGAGGTAGTGCCGCGTGCGTTAGAGCGAGGGTAATGATTCTAGCCCAGGACCACTTCTGTAACTAAACTGGTAAAAAAATAAATTAAGTACCAAAATTTTGCGCTATTCCACAAGCGTGCGCAATTTTAAAGCTTCACGTGGTAGGTATTTTTCGCGGGGTAACATTTTTCACATTATGCAAAAAAATTGGGCTAACTTTTATGAAACATTTTTTCATGAATTAAAAAAAAAAGTTTGCAAAATTGCTGCGCAAATACCATATGACCTAAAAAGTTGCAACAACTGCCATTTTATTCGCTAGAGTCTCTGCTAAAAAAAAACCATAGAAGGTGGTCCCCTAGTTACAAACGTCCAACTTACAAAACGACTCTTACGTTACAAACGGAGAGAGGGCACAGGAAGTCAAAGGAAATCTACCCCTAGGAAGGGAAACTTACTCCTTTTTAAAGCGGCATTCCCACTTAAATTTTTATTTTTTTTAAAGTCAGCAGCTACAAATACTGCTGACTTTTAATAATCAGACATTTACCTGTCCCAGGGTCCAGCGATGCGGGGGATCCAAGCTCGTCCCCGTCTGTCCGTCCCCCCCCCCCTCTGCTTAGCGGCGCCGGCATTTTAACTGTGGGCTTCCCGCTGTGGTTTCACAGCCGGGCACCCACTGCGCATGCATGCGCCGTCACTGGCTGCACAATAATCTGGGACCGGTCACGTGTCCAAGATGATTGACAAGGGGAGAGGCAATCTCCCTTCCTGCACCGAGGGAAGTGACGTCAGGAGCCCACGCGCCGAAGGAGGCAGACTACGAGGGACCCCCCTAGCAACAGGCATTTAGAGGAGTAAAAAATTTTTTTTCTCCAAATGTGTTTTTTATTTTAAACGCATTAATTTTTTTTTTGTTGGGGTGGAACTCCACTCTGAGAATCTTATGGGAAAAAGGTACCTCCACTGATGCTTTATCACCGAAGCTTGTTTCCACAACAACCCCAAATGTTCAAAATCCAATTGTCATTGAGACAGAAAGGTGAAATCTTCTGAACAGTGGCACAGATGGAAAAACAAATGTTACAGGGGTATTAACTCTTCCCTATCCAAAAAACTTTTTTGGCTGAAGCTACACTTGTACCTGTTCCGACTTGCAGTCCCTATTTTGTTTGTAAATCGGGGACCGCCTGTATAATGTTCTGAGTAATTTTCTAGGAAAAAAATACCAATTTAAACTTAAAATGTAAACAAAAAGTTCCAGAAAAGGCCTGGTATGGAAGTGGATATAAACCCACCCTCATCATTTCTAAACAAATGGCATTACTATTCCTATATATACATGCCTCTTGCATGTATCCCTACCTCTTTGAAATGTCCCCTGCCCCCCCCCCCCCCCCCCCCCCGCCCCCCCCCCCCCCCCCCCCCTGCAGTTGGAGTACCACAAAACTGTGCTCAGGTGGCGGAGTCATGATGTCACAATACTTTACCGCCCACCTCTACCTTCCCCCCCCTAGCCAGGCAGCGTTTCAAAGGCAGAGCACGGCCACCATCGATGTGCTTATGTCATCTGCTCGGCGCCAGTGTTTTTCTCAGAATTAACACAAGCTTTTCCATTGACAACTAGGATGTCCAAAAGCATTACATAAGAGGTGAGGAACAGAGCAAATACCAACAGGCCCACACAAAAGCAAATGGGCATCCTTGATGTGCACTGATACCACTAGATCTCCCTGCTGGTAGGTATGCAGTGATGGACCTGGCTGATTCCATCTGAAACTTCTGAATCCAAAGGAAGATGTTTAGGGACTTCAGTTCCGGGTTATGAGAAATTTGCTTTCCAAGCCATGAATAGATTGGAGTAAAACCCCCAAAACCATTTTTTCTTTTTTTCTTCGGGAACAAGGACCCTTGAGGTAAGCAATTGCTAAAAAGCAGAATGCAGATCATCCAACCATTTTGGAGAAGGAGCCAGATTGGCGTGCATGAATCGGGTAAGAGGCAGAGAGCGAAACGCTGTACCTCCTGGAGACGATGCCCTTGAATAAGTCCAGGTGTCTGAGAAAGCTGACAAACGACCCACCACTTAATGTGGGGGTGCCCTGTCGCTCAGGGAGGCATGGATCGTGCTTTACTGGTTTGGGAGTCCAGGACTTGCAGCAAAGCAGTGCTGGGCTTGCAGTTTGAAAGGAAACGCCAGGGAGGGACTAAAGGGGCACTTACTAAACCCAGGAGAAGGATTTGTTTGCAGCAGCCTTGGCTTTCTGTTTGCGAGGTCCCCTCTTTCTTGTGTCAAAACAGGAGCTAGTCAGGATCACGGAAGAGACGAATGCAGCAATGTACAGGGACAGCCTTGATGAAAACCTGCTTTAGAACACTCTGGGGCGCTGTCCTGTTGGAAGATGAACCTAAGCAGAGTCAAGATAACAAGAGTGGCTATGGGACAACTCTGTAAATGTCCTTGAGTGGCCCAGCCAGATCCCATACTTGAACCCAATTTGAACATCTCTCTCGAGTGATCTGGAAATGGCTGTGCACTGACGCTCCTCATTCAATCTGATAGCGTTTGAGGTCCTACAACGAACAATAAGAGAAACTGCCCAAAAATAGTTGTGCCAAGCTTGTAGCATCATACTCCAAAAGACTTGAGGCTGTAATTGGTGCCAAAGGTGCTCAACAAAGTATTGAGATAGGGCTGTAAATACTTAATGTACATGTCATTTTTATAAATTCGCAAAGGTTTTCAAACAAACTTCTTTCACGTTGTCATTATGGAGTATTGGTAGAAATGTGAAGAAAATGATGAATGTAATCCATTTTGGAATAAGGCTGTAACATAAAATGTGGAAAAAGTGAAGTGCTGTGAATATTTTCCGAATGCATAGTACAAGTTGTCTCAAAGTCCCATTAGTGATTTCCCTGTTTTTCTTTTTAGATGTGTCAATATAGAGGGGATGTGGCCTTTAACCCTTCTTTTTTTTTATTTTATTTTTTTCGATTGTCCCATTTTAGTACCACTTTTTCATTACCTAGAATAAGTGGCTATGCTAATGGGATAGAGCAATATCTGTTATCCTCTGAAGGGGTAGATATCGTCATCTTCCCATGAATGAAATAACAGAACATGTTTTGTAAGATGGTTTCTTTTGCTGCTTTTAGGTTTGTTCATTTACAGGAATTACTATCAGTCCCATGTAAAAAAACATCTGCGTGCTGAAGATTTCTAGCACAATTCTCTGAGCCAGGCATAGTTAACTGCTGGAGGGAAAAACATCGGGGCCCATTTTACACCTTTGTTGCCTTGCTGCAACATACCATTCACACTTTGCTTTCATGCAATTATATTCTACTGAAATTAATGGAATTGCAATGCAGTGTACCTCCGCACCTGCATTGCATGCGTTTTGGAGCAATGGCAGCCCATTCTTCTCAATGCTTTAATGTACCAGAACATGGAGTAAATGGATTGTGTGTGTGTGTGTATGTGTGTGTATATATATCTCTCTCTCTCTCTCATCTACATACTATCTATCTATCTATCCCTATTTTTTTTTTTCCTCACATCTCTTCATCCCCTATGGGCCAGAGCCGTTTTTCCACTTCTGCTATAGACCAATTAAGTTGTCAAAAACTTGATTACTTAAGATTACCAAGTAATTTGTGTTCTTTAAGGACAAACTAGGCTTTTTTTCGTTATCTTGTCTTGCACCAATGGTGTGGTTTTTTTTTTTTTTTTTCTCCCCCTCTACAATCCTTTAAAGCGGAGTTCCACCCATATGTCAACAGCTACAAAATGTGTAGCTGCTGACTTTTAATAATCGGACACTCGCCTGTCCCGCGGTCCAGTGATGCGGGCGAATTAAGCCCTGCTCCTCTCCGCGGCACCAGCGTTCTGACTGTGGCTGTGATTGTCCAGGCAATCTTTTGGGACCTGTGACGTGTCCCAGAAGATTGCATGGATTGGGGAGATTGGAGGAAGTGGGAGCTGGATGCCTCTTAAAAGTGTTCTTGTGGAACTCTGCTTTTAAGCTTGTCATAGACTGGTTGAATCTTGGTTGGTTCAGCCGGGACTGGCTGAGGTTCGAACCATGTATGTGTAGACTGATTGTATGAGTCGATCTAACGATCTACTTGCGTACAACCAGCCAGTCTGACGTTTTACGTGGTTATTGCCAGTAGCTTTAGCCACTAGTAGTAATCTGTGTGTTCTCCCACCAGGGGAACTGAGAACACAATAGCTTCACGGGAGGGAAAAGGCATCTACACTAATAGTATTGTACATTTTCAGTTTAAGGTACAAGATAGTGAAATCTAGTGGGCATGGCTATATATTGGGTTGTGCAGAAACAAATATATTTTTTTCATTTGGTGTTTATTATTATTATTATTATTATTATTATTATTATTATTATTATTATTATTATTCCTATAGGATGTAACTATAACTAATGATGGGGCAACTATTCTGAAGTTGCTGGAAGTGGAACACCCAGCAGCTAAAGTCCTGTGTGAACTTGCAGATCTACAAGACAATGAAGTGGGAGATGGGACAACATCAGTAGTAAGTTTACTTAAATATTACACTGCCTAAACTGATACATTTAGGTGCAGATGTACCAGTATCTATCCAGGTAGATTACCACTTATGATAGCTGATACTTGATTGCCATGGGAGAGCCCCTTGCCACATTTACTTAGGTGATTAACTACTCCCCGACCAGCCTCAGCAGTTTTACTGCGGCAGACTGTCGAAACGACGTAGCTGTACATCAGGCGCGTGCGACGATTGGGTTATTTTTCAGAACAGATCAGTCTCCTGTCCCAGAATTTCTGACGTGGACCTGCTGATTGGTCCTGACAAATGAAATGCTTCCCCTGTCTAAGTGTAAACAGACATCTCCCTCTCTCTGGAATTCTTTTCCGTTTCAGAGAGAGGACATCCACACATGAGTTGCATCAACACTACACAGTACACATAGGCACACATTTTGCCCCCCCCCCCCCCCCATATTATAACCCCTTTAATCCCTGTCACTGTCACCCGGTGCAGTGTTCATATTTTCCTTTGATCACTGTACTGGTGTCATTTGTGACACTAATCAGCATTAGGGCAGTTAATGGTAGGCCCAGGTAGCTTTAGGGTACCCCCCTAATAAAGGTTTAACCCCTTGATCACCGTATTAGTGTCACGGTGATGCTTGTTAGTTTTTATTTATTTATTTTTATCGTCGGGTGACCCGCCGTACATTACCTAATAGGTTTAACCCCCCCCTCCCCTCCCCACCCGTTCACCCAGCGGGTGATATCAGTTAGGTTTTAGCATCAGTTAGGGTCTGCGTCGCCCCAGGCAGCGTCGGATTAGGGCCAGTATCGCTAACACCCACCCATGCACCATACACATACATTAATAGTATAGTGTCTGAACGGATCGATATCTTTTGATCTGATCAGAACTATATTGGCGTCCCCAATAGTTTAGGGTTCCCAAAAACGTAGCGTTAGTGGGATCAGCTCAGTTAACCGCTAGCACCTGCGTTTAACCCCTCCGCCAAGCCCACCCAAGTGCGGTATCGATCACTGTCACTTGCAAAACACTAAACGCATAACTGCAGCATTCGCAGAGTCAGGCCTGATCCCTGCGAACGCAAACAGTTTTTTTTTGGTAGCGTTTAAAGCGGTCGCCGACAGTCAAGTGCTCCTTTCCTGTGAGTCAGTAGTTGTGCCAGTAAATTTAGAGGCCAAAATGTCCAATCGAAGGTACACTAATTAAGAGGCCTACACATTTCTGAGCATGACAGATGAGTGAAGAAGAAGTCGCCCATATTGTCAGATTCAGGCTAAGAATACAAACCAGTTGATTTTGTGTCACTTGATTTTTATTCACTGTTTTTCACGGAAGATATCTATATAGATCTATTGTGGACCAAAGCAATTTGTATGCTGGTCAATTCATCACCGCTAATCCCCAGTTGACCCTTGCCAGAGATTGAAGACCTATTACGGTCTCTGAATTTAAGACCTTCCTGGGCCTATCCCTCCTCATGGGCATAACTAACAAAAGTGAGTTGGGCATATGGTTAATTGGGTCAGTGGACCAATATGACCACATGTTCTCTGCTTGCATGACCAGGACACTATGCGTGCAGATCTTGCGGTTCATGCGTTTCAATGACAATGAATTCTATCGTCCTTGGGGTGACCCTGAATACGATCAGCTCTACAAAATTCAGCCCCTCGTAAACCACTTAAACCAACAGTTTGCAGCCTTGTTTACTCCCTATCAAGTTGTCTGCGTTGACGAGTCCCTGCTTAAGTTTTCTGGCTGCTTGTCATTCAAACAGTGCCTTCCCAGCAATCATGCCAGATACGGGGACAAGATGTATAAGCTCTGTGACAGGGTCACAGGCTATACATATAGTTTTTATGGTTTACCAGGGCAGAGCTAGTTGCGTAGAGCCAGAGAACTGCCCAGACTACATAGGGAGCACTGGTAAGATTGTGTGGGACTTAGTGTCACCCTTATTCGGAAAGGGGTACAAATTGTATGTGGACAATTATTACACAAGTGTACCACTTTTTAGTCACTTGTTTGATCACGGAATTGGCGCATGTGGCACTGTGCAATCTAATCGGGGCTTACCCCAGTGCTGAATGCTTCAGTGCTATACAAAGCTTCAGGATGAACTGGATCCTGGTCGGTCTGGAAACCTTCATCACTGAATGCAGCATGTTTAAATTATGCAGCAGCTGGATGTTAGTGTTCAGGTGGACAGAGGTAAAAACGCTGCACCTGGTTTTTACTACTCCGTCATCTTGTATGAACGAAGCCTTAGGTGTCAGTTGTACACAACTGTAGGACTGCTTTGTCCTGTTTCAGTACAGGCTTTACTTTACATTTTTTTTTTTTTTTTTTTTTTTTTTTTTTTAATAGATAGAGATATATCTATCTATATCCCCCCCCTCCCCCCCATTCTCTGCTGGGGAGATTCATTCTTTATTTTCTCTGAATCTTTCCAAATCTTATGGTTGGCATAAGAAGCGAGGGAACCCTAAAGTGGGGATATGTTTTTAAGGGATAACATCAACTTTTGTTTATTTAGGGCAAGAAGTAAATGGCATTTTCAGTTATGATAAACGTAAAAATGTGTTTTATATGACTTGTTAGCATTGTAATGCCCCCTTTTTTTACATTTGATTATCTAAAGCAGTTTTATATGCACAGGTAATTATTGCTGCAGAATTGCTGAAGAATGCTGATGAACTGGTGAAACAGAAAATTCACCCCACATCCATCATTGGGGGATATCGTCTGGCTTGCAAGTGGGTTATCATTCTATTTTTCTCTAAAAAATATTTTTCATGTTATAAAACAGGTTTACTGTTTGTTTGTTTTTTTGTTTTTTTAAATTGTATTATTTTTTTTGACATGGTATTAAGGCCCCTCCCTTCTCCCGCCCACCCTGGTGCCATATTTAGCACCTTTTTGACTCTTACCTGTCCCCACTTCCAGGAGATGGGGCTGCGGCCTTGTCTCAGAAATTTTGTCTCTTTTCTCTGCCGCCGGACCAATTTAGCGCAGCGCGCATTCGCAGTAGGGAACCGGCTATTTTTTGATTGGCAAAGAAGACATCTCTTTTTTATTTTTTTTTGCTTGAAAACTGCCATTGTGAGAACCGTATGCTGCTGATGCATGTGACCAAATGGCAAAACCCAGAGTGGGAGTGACCATGCGGAGCAACACTTAAAGAGGAAGTAAAGTTAAAAAAAAATTACACCCTGCAAGGCAAAAGCATAATGAGCTAGTATGCATAGCATACTAGCTCATTATGAATTACTTGCCTGAGATCGAAGCCCCCGCAGCGGTCCTCGGCCACCTCCTCCGTCGCTGCCATGATACCCGGAGTGACTTCCGGGTATCGTGGCTCCTGCGCTGTGACTGTCCGGAGCCGCAATGACAGCGTCACTCCAGCGCATGCATGCGGGAGCCGTCTTTGACGGCATGTTCGGTTTCACTTGCGGCGCACAGTGCGCCGTAGACATTGGTGCCCGTTTTTTTGGAAAATATCTCCTTAACCGTGTTTCTTGCACCTACAGGTAAGCCTTAATCTAGCCTTGCCTGTAGGTCAAAGTGGTCTGTAAGGGTTTACAACCACTTTAAAATTCCCCTCTTGCATGTAAAGTACAATATATATTTTTTTTTTTTTCCCCCTGAGGTTGCAGCTATAGAGATTAAGCGGCATTCCAATTACCTTTTTGGAGTCTGATTCTGAAAAGCTATTGCCATTTTTTTAGACTCTTAATGGTAGTCTTTGCCTATAGACTGTAACTGTTAGGCCCCTTTCACACTTGTACGACCTGAAAGTCGCGTGATTTTTGCAATGCCTGTGTCATTTTGAGGTCTATGGACCTTGTTGCATCAGTCAGACCAAAGTAGTGCAGGGACTACTTTCAAGTTGCACAGATATGAATGGTACGACTTGTCGTGCGACTTGGGACTGCGTGTTAAAGGGGCCTTAACCTTGCCATGTACGAAAATCCTGGCAGCCATTTTCTCTATCAGTTTTGTGTATTAAGTTTGCTATCTTTTTTTTTTCTTTTCCCAAAAGAGAAGCTGTCAGATACATCAATGAAAATCTCACAATCAACACTGACGAGCTTGGCAAAGATTGTCTTCTTAATGCTGCTAAGACATCAATGTCTTCTAAGATTATTGGAGTGTATCCTTTTTCACGTTCTTTTCACATATGGTTCATTTATAGGTTAAAATCTCCTTTTCAAGGGGAAACTGATCACTGTTCGAACTTGCACCCTATTTTGCTGCTCCTCAAGTGAGAGGCTACCTGAGAATGAATACATCACATCTCACTAAACATAATTTATGTAAAATTCATCTGATTTGGCTCTGCATGAGTTTGGGAGCTAATTTCAGCCAATGATTTTGGCTGAAGTCAGCTGATTGGCTGTGGACAATCGCACACGCAGAGTTCTGTGTTTGCAAAAACACTGAATTATGTGCGAACAGCGTTCTGGTTGTTTTTTTTTTTCTCTTTGCAAAGCTGGGAGGAAAAACAGACGGATAGTAAAGTAAAAGCAGCACACATTACACATGGTTAGGCCTACAGTTAACCCTTTTGGTTTATATAGTCAATGGTAAAAAATCCCAGTAGTTATCAAATGCCATCAAAGAAAGCACTATCTGTGTGGAAAAATGTATTTAATTTGTGTACAGTGACATCGCTATTGGCAGTTAAAGTAGTGCAGTGCCAAGTAGC
This sequence comes from Lithobates sylvaticus, assembly GCA_028564925.1. Taxonomy (NCBI): domain Eukaryota; kingdom Metazoa; phylum Chordata; class Amphibia; order Anura; family Ranidae; genus Lithobates; species Lithobates sylvaticus. The sequence goes on along the minus strand of CM053028.1, from coordinate 119,068,923 downwards.
AAAAACCTCTGTTCATGAAGGGGTAAAACCTTCCAGAGCTCAATTGGTTAATAAAATATGCAGAGGTATTAACAGGCCCTGATAAAATCTCGGGGGTATCCGAACTAGTCAGGGTTGCCTAAATTAAGGCCCCTTTCACACTGGGGCGGTGAGCCGCGGTGACGGTAAAGCAGCGCTATATTTAGCGCTGCTTTACCGTCGTTTTTACCGCGGTTTTCGGCCGCGGTGCGGTTTTACCCCCCGCGAGCGGCCGAAAAAGGTTAAACACCCCCCGCAGAGCGCCGCCGTAGCGGCGCTTTGCGGCGGTATTGCCGCGGTTTTACCGCGGTCTCCCATTCTTTTCAATGGGAAGGAGCGGTATAGGAGCGGTGAACACCGCTCCTATCCTGCTCCAAAGATGCTGCTAGCAGGACTTTTTTTTTTTTCATCCTGCTAGCGCACCGCTCCAGTGTGAAAGCCCGCCGGCTTTCACACTGGAGTTAAAGGGGCAGGATTTTTTCATGCGGTGAACAGGCGCTATTTTTAGCGCTGCACCGCATGAAAAACGCCCCAGTGTGAAAGGGGCCTAATACTGATCATTTAGGCCCCTTTCACACCGGGGCGTTTTTCATGCGGTGCAGCGCTATCATTTAGAGAGAATATGAATACTTATTTTAGGAAGCTTTTTAGAATAACTATTGATGAACTTTTGTGTTTTCGATAGTTCCCATGTGGGTGAGAAATATCTGCCGATTTGTTGTGTTCACCTTGACTCTTTATTCAGCGACAGTGATTTTTTTGGTAGCATGGTAGTCGATGCTGCACTTGCAGTGAAGTACGTGGATCCTAAGGGTCAGGCTCGGTACCCCATCAATTCTATTAATGTCCTGAAAGCTCATGGCCGAAGCCAGAAGGAGAGCATCCTTGTCAATGGTTATGCACTTAACTGTGTGGTGGGCTCACAAGGTAATCTAATTTGTGGGTAACCCTTTGGCTTGCCCAACCTGACATAACTAAGACTATGCATTAAGGTGTAAAAACTTATGACACTGCCCCCCCCCCCCCCCCCCCCCCCCCCCGTTTTACTCACCTGAGCTTGTTCGTTCCCTCGGCGGAGACGCGCTGTACCTCTCTGCCTGGGGTTCTCTGCTCTCGATTGGATAGATTAATAGCAGCGCAGCCATTGGCGCCTGCTGCTGTCAATCAAATCCAATGATGCTGGGGCCGAGTTGGGCATTCTCTGTCTACGGACGCGAATGCTGGACTCGAGCGCTCTCGCAAGGTAATATCCCCCCCCCCCCCCCCCCCCCCCAGGAGCGCTTCTCCTAGGGGGTTTACCAATGCGAGGAGGAGTCACGAGCGCTGTCGTGGGACCCCAGAAGAGGATTGGAGCCACGCTGTGCAAAACTAACTGCACAGTGGAGGTATGCATATTTAATTTAAAAAGGTTTACAACCCCTTTTATTTGCAAACAAAGTGAGGGTTTCTTAATTGGAATAATAAGCTGTCAGGTTAGTAAAACGGTGATATCAGAACGGATTCAATCATACAGTTTGTAGTGTACATAGATTTGCAAAACAGTGGGCTAAAGGAATATTCCTCCAACATTGTTTTATAGGGGTGCAACGGATCAAAAAACTCACGGATCGGATCGATCCTCGGATCAGAGTCACGGATCGGATCATTTTTCGGATCAGCAAATAATAATTGAATTTGCAAAAACCTGTGAAAATTCCGCCACCATATAGTCCCCACTGTAATATCCACATCATCTCCCTCACTGTAATATTGGCTGGGTATCGCCGAGTATTGGCTGGGTATCGCCGAGTTTGTTTACAAGTGATCGCTCCGTCATTTGACGGAGCGATCACATTGTAAACAGTGGCCGGGTGTACCAAGATGGCCGCCGCTCCGGAGCTAGGCCGAAGCCGCGGCCTTTCCTAAGGCCGCCGGGTGTACCAAGATGGCCGCCGGCGCTCCGGAGCTAGGCCGAAGCCGCGGCCTTTCCTAAGGCCGAGATCGCGGGGTGTGCCGATCCGAACGGGGTGACCCGTTCGGATCACGGATCGGCGACGATCCGTTGCACCCCTATTGTTTTATCTTATAGTTACTGTGAAATTGTGTAAATGCAGTGCATGTTATCTATCTCAGCTTGCAGAGCTTGGCTTTATTAAATGAGTTTACCAAAAATTTAAATCTTGCATCTTATACTGCCTCATGCTACTTAAATGGGAGTACCAGCTGAGAATTTTTTTTTAAAGTCAGCATCTACAAACACTGTAACTGCTGACTTTTAATAAGCACACTTGCCTGTCCAGGGCACCCGCCATGACGGCCGCCTGAGGCCAACCTATCGCTCAGGTCCCGGCGCCGCAATTCTATCTAAGGGAAGCGGGCAGTGGAGCCTTTCGGCTTCACTGCCCGTTTCCTACTGCTCATGTGAGTCGCGCATCGCTTTGTGAATGGGGCGTGCTGTTCTGGGACACGCACAGTTCACAGAACACACTGTGCCCCATTCCCCAGAAAACAACGCGAGGAGAAGACTGAAGATCACCGTGGAGTAGGAAGAGGCAGATTAGGACGATCTGCCTAGCATTTTAATGTAGTTTTGTTTTTAGGGTGTCCCTCCACTTTAACTAAGCTCCAATTCATGCTGAATAAACTAAATTATCAATGTCTCTTAAATAGAAAACTATTCTATTACTTCAAAAGCATAAAAATCTGCTTTAAATCCTCAAATCACAAATATAGATATTCCACCCGGATTATAGCAGATGGTTTATTGCAACCCTGGTTAGGCCAATTTTTCAGTAATGCCTTGCCATTTCTACTTTCATCTTTTCATTTATTTTGTTTTCAGGGATGCACAAAAGGATCACAAATGCAAAAATTGCCTGTCTGGATTTCAGCCTGCAGAAAACAAAAATGAAACTTGGTGTACAAGTGATCATTTCAGACCCATCCAAGCTGGATCAGATCAGACAAAGGTATGCACATTTGTTCAACACTTCACATATGAAGCAAGCTCAGGAGTAGCTTTCTGGAAAGAGTGGGGAGCATAGTAAAGAGATGGTTGCAAATGTTAGTCGTTTCACCATCCCCATTTGTTTATTTTGCTCCCCCTCCTTTTTCTTTTGGTGAGATGGGCTCAGATATCCCACACATGGGGTCCAGCATTGTCCTGCTGAGAGCCCTTTCTCAGCATCTGCCTCTGCATCCCACACCGCCATGTTCATCTGTGACATCAGTAGGCTGCACAGGCTCTTCTGGGTTATGGCGTAGACTACTGCACTGATAGGCCCACTCCTTCTCTTATTGAGTGAGGGGGTGATTTGCTGGGGGTCCCGGTTCCTCCTGGGATTTGAATGACATATTTGGGGGCACTGGCGTCGCTCACCTAGGCAAGTCACTGAGCAGGGGGCAGCGGAAACTTAAGTTTAAAAAAAAAAGAACCTGATCGCTGTGCGGCAGAGGGTAGGCGAGATGCAAAGGCACAAAATTCCTACAATGGGTGAAGATCCGCTTGAGGCCACTTTCACGCTTGCTGTCCAATCGGGTCCGCCTGTCAGTTTTTAAGGCGGACCTGATCGGGCCCTGCACTCTCCCTTATGGAGCGGTGGATGTCAGTGGTAACATGTCTGCCGCTATCCTATTCTGCCTGCAAAATCCAGACGGATGGTGGTCCTATTTTCCATCTGTCTGGTGGATTGGCTAGGATCCCAAACAGACTGGCGGTCCTGTTTTCACCCGAGTTCCCCATAGGAGAGCGGGACAGTCTGTCTCTTCTCTGCACAGTGAGCGGAGACAGACCTGTCATCTGCCTGCTCAGCGGAGCAATCCCCCCCCCCCCCCACTGAGCAAGTGGAGTCTGCCAAATGGAGGTGCACGTGTGAAAGGGGCCTTAAGCTTTATGGGGCCCAGCATTGTTCTTGTATTTTATGTTGGGATGCAGTGCAAGTTTATTTTATCAGTGTACAGCAAAGTGCTATAAGAATCTTTGCAAAGAACATGCTCAGTGGTATTGAAAATGGGCAGACTGCTAATCCTTAAGTTTTAAAACCTGTATTTAATTATGTGCAGTGTATTTCCAACAGTCGTATTAATGTCTCCCCATTTTATTTGCTGCCACACAGTACTAATGGTGTGAGCAGTTATACGCGTGGGGTAAAGTATTAATGGGCTTCTGTTTTTTGTGGTGTCGAGTAACTTGTATGCTTTCCACCTTCACAGTAGCTGTACAATGATATATTTGGAGGCTGCATTTAATCAAACTGGTAGTTTCTTCTGTTTAGTGGTAGTTAATCTTGACTTGCAGTACAATATAGTTTTTCTAAATAACAATCACATTGAACGGTTTGTAGCTTTTACTGAGACCCTTTTCCACTTTTCTCAGATGAATACCTCCTATTTTTTTTTTTTTTTCCCCCTCCTTTAATTTTAATTCACAAAATTTTGGTATGTCTCGACCCTAGTAGGGCGCCTTCCCCATTGCGGTGCAGGCGATTACATAACCTGGGCTGTCTAAATATGTATGGCTTTACCCTCGGGTAATTACCTGAAGTGATCTTATCTTGGGTAGGAGGTGCCCAGAAACTGAAGGTGTGTGTATCTGTTATTTTGTATTGATATGTTCTGTATCACACACCACTAAATAAAAAGTGTAAAAAACAAGAAGTTTAAAAAAAAGTAATTTTTTTTTTTTTGTTTGTTTGCTAAACATCCAGGTTGACTGGGCTGTTAAACCATTACACATTTTGACATCCTTTACTATAAAGAACTCTTTCCATATGTGGCGGTTAAACCTCCTTTTCTCCCACTCAAAGGGTGCTCCCTTGTCTTTTGCAATCTTAAAGGGAGCAACTAAATTTGCCCCATAGACCATTTATGTATTCGTACATGGGGCTCATATGCTAATTTCCTCTTAAGGTGAAATACATTTTATTTGTTAAATTGGAAGTCTGGGCTATAACTAATCTTAAAGTGGCGCTATACTTTCCTTCTATTTTTAGCCCTGCAGTCATCCAGAGCTGCCTGCTTCTGACCTCTTTTGGCCATTTTCATTGTCCTGGCTTTTAATCCTATGCATGCGTGGGAGTTCATTACACTCAGCATTGCCCAAATTTATACACTGGGCTGCATGTGCAGTCTACAGGGCATACAGGTAGGTAATGGAATGTTAATGCAGGCGACACATAGTATGTCTCGCCTGCATTAAAATACTGCATGTTTGCCAAATTTAGTTTTTCTTGCACTTTAAATTTGCTCCCAACCCCCCCCCCCCCCCTTTTCTAACACCCAAACGAAGTGCCCTGTAGAAGGAAGTTATTTGTATTTGCATATTCTCGGAGCGCTCTGGTCCGGTCACATGATCTCCTCCATAGTAAGTCTATGGGTGACTTTGCTGTCTGGGCATTCCATCGGTTGTGCGGGGGGTAGGCAGTTTTAAGAGTACATGGCTATAGCCTGTAATACCACTCTAATCTTAACTGAGTTCCTCCATCATGCCCTTTTTAATACGCCTTCTCTTTCCAACTCCCGACACTTTTTTTTTTTTTTTTTTTTTTTTGTAAACTGTTGCCGAAAGCTAGGTTGTATGATACATGTTTTTTAACTCCAAAGTTCATTGCTTTCATTAAAGCAGTATAAACCCAAAAGTAAACATTTTTTATTATATAGCAGCTTACCAATTCTTAGATGTGATGGCTGTATTCATTTCTCTTATTTTTTATTTTTGACTTTATTTCCTTTCCACATGATGATGATCCGGCCAGTAAGTCTTGTTGTTTTACAGCTCTAACAAATACAAGGTTGAGACTATTTAACACTGGCAGGGGGTGCTTACAATGGTCAGCTTTTATTTAAAACCTTTATCACAAAACAACTCTTTGCTGTAACTATAAAGTGTTAGCTGGAGTTTGATTTTAATTTGTTTAGTCTCAATCTGGTAGTACATGCAACACTCGCTTCTCCCCCCCAGACTGACAATGTTGCTGTCCAAAGGTGCCTCTGTTGCTCTTTCATCTGGCCAGATCACCAAGTGAAAGCGGGGGAAAAAAACCTAAAGAATGCAGCCACCATGTCTAATGCTTGGTAACCTGCAATAATATATAACATTTTTGGTTTAATACCACTTTATTTTTATTATCCCTTTTCCACAAATTTACCACCCAAGCAGTGGTGTACTCAGATCAGCTTGTAAAACTGTTCTGTAAAATTCTGCCTTTTTGCTGTATTGTGCTTTTTGTATGCTCAGTTTTTTTCTATTTTTTTTTTTTTCGTTTATAGGGAATCTGACATTACCAAGGAAAGGATTCAGAAGATCTTGGCAACTGGAGCAAATGTTATTCTTACTACTGGTGGCATTGATGATATGTGCCTCAAGTACTTTGTTGATGCTGGTGCAATGGCTGTGCGAAGAGTTCTTAAAAAGGATTTGAAACGTATTGCAAAAGCTACTGGAGGTAGGCTTGAGTACTGCTTGACACACTTTTTAAAAGAAGATGCCCTAGAGAATAAAATGGTGTCAGATTTCGGTCTAGGAAGTGCAATATTTCTGTAAAAAAAAATATACACTAAAGGTAATTTTAGGGCACAAAATACTTTATTTTAACACAAAAAAGATGCACAGAGTAAATACTGTACATGTCAAACCTGACACGTGAAATGGCGACGCGCTTCAGCACCCTATATTTTCTATAGGCGACACTTTAAAAGCCCCCTATAGGTCATCTGTTTAGCATTACGGAGGTGGTCTGGTGCTAGAATTATTGCTCTTACTCTGGCATGCCTGACTATATGTAACTTGTAGCACAATAAGCGTTTTTATGTGTAGGCGCTTGACACATGCGTTTACGTTCGTGTAAATGGGGGGGGGGGGGGGGGGGGGTTGGGATAGCTAAATTTTTTGCACTTATTTTATGTGCTTGAGTATAACTACATTTTTTACTATTTAAAAATAACTTTTTACGGGTTGTGGTTTTATTTTTTTAGTTTTCCCAATAAGCGTAGATTGATTGGTTTATGTGGACATTCTAGTATCTACAAACTGGATTAGATTTACAGAAATGCATAAAAGTTCTTATAATACTAGTAATGGCTATGATCAGTGACTGAGGCTGGGTTCACACCTCTAACGGATGCAGCTCGCTGCAGGGGTCAAATGCGTCCTTGTTCTCTGTTTCAGGAACGAATCCAGGCTGAATTTTTGCCGTCATTTGGCCCTGAAACGGCGACAAAGATGCACAGCATTGCTGTGCAAGCTGCTCCGTAACCTCAAGGGAGATATGTGAACTGGCTCCATAGAGAGCCGGTCACAATCTCCTGTCAAGCGACTATTTGCATAGGTGTGAACCCAGCCTCATAGCGGTCCTGCAATATTGCGGGGGACCATCGGACACTGACAGTTTGCTGGAACCAGTGACACCAATACAGTAATCTGTGCTAAAAATATGCAGTCACCGTACTAAAGACCCTGGCTGGGAGGGGGTTAAACATCTAGGGCGACTAAAGGGTTAAACGTGCCTAGCCAGTGCTTTGCAGAGACACAGAACTGAGAGATGCCTTGTTTACATAAACATTTCTCAGTTCTCTGTCCATTGATGATCAGCGGGTGCTGGAGGACATGGAGAGCCCAGCACCCGCAAATTGGCTTCTGCTGTAAAATATCTAACACCTGCCAGCATCCGATCTGCTAAAACGGACCGATTGTGTGAACATTTGCCATATGACCACACAATAGAAGGCAGCTGGCTGTGTTGCGGAGCAGACACGGACCTGTCATCCACCTGTGGTAGTTGGCCAGTTCTGTGTATAGAGATAAAAAGGGAAGCACCACCTTAGTGCAGTATTGTAGTCATTTATTAACAAATGATTAATAACACTCAAAGTGCAAGATAAAGAATTGCTTATGTATACAAGAAATGCGCTACGTTCGTCACTGTCCTGTGGAAACCGCCGCTGCAACCCAGAAGCTGTAGATGGACGTGTTGTGGCCCCGCTTTCCTCAGAACCACAGGCTGGAGCATGCATTCTTATGTGCCTCGCTGTTTTTAAATTTAAATGCCACGCCACTGAAGAGGTCCAGGTACAACTATTTATTCCATTAAAGGTTAGGCGTACAGATCAAGAAAATAAATGTGTTTTGGGGGTCTATGTGCCCCCTTCATCAGAGTTTGACTGGCAGCTGAGTAAACAAACCAATAGTGTACTGGACCTACAATAGTATTTATCCCAGTGTGAGTTGAAAGAACTGGCCTAATTATCAGCTTGTCTGGCTGCCAAACCTACAGGTCCAGCACCATTTTTCCACTTTCCTCACTAGAAACGGAGGCCCATAATCTTATGCTGAGATGTGGCCTTAGCAACTCAAGGAGACTGTGTAAAAGAGTGATTTTTCTCGGCTCCACTCTCCAGAGAGACTCCTCCAAAGTTTGGCAGGGCAGATGTTCTGCTTCTTTGTGTCACTGACACACTTAAAACTGTGTGGGTCGATCAGGCTCGATTGGGAGGAGGTATGTAGACAGTGCATCCGTAGCCGCTTATAGGGGATGGAGCCCGTCCTGACTCCTGCAAAGTTTTGAGAAAGAAAGGGTGACCCCTGGAAGCTGCACATCTATGGTGTCCTGTTGCAATGAATGGAGTTTCAACCTCAGCCAGGCCATGTCCCAGCATGTTTCACACACACTCACAGGGGGCGTGGCTGGACTCCAGGCTAAGGTTGCCACTCCATTCATTGCAGCAGGACACCGTAGATGTGGGCCTTCCAGGGGTCACCCTGCCTTTGAGAGCTCAGCCATAGATGGGAGAAAGCGGCTGCATGTATGCAAAACTCAGACTGAGAACAGCCTGGATGGGAGGAAGAGGAGGGTGAGAGGAGCTGCCTGTGTGTGAAGAAACTCAGAACAGCCTGGATGGGAGAGGGTTGAGAAGAGCTGAATTGCTGCTGAAGTCTCAGGCAGACGCAGACAGGCAGGAGCCCATGTCAGTCATAGAGGAAGAATGGGTTGGAAACCAAATTGTGGTCTGGCTGACACTGCAAGACAGACCTTGGCCCCTCCCACAGGTGTTTTCTTTGTTTTAACAAGAGCTGTACATTTCAGAGGGCAGAAAATCGTTTTTTTCATAGTAGCATCTCACCCGGATTCATATAATGCAAAAAATCAATTGAACCCATACTACTCTTTAACCGCTTCCCGACCGCCTAACGCCGATATACGTCGGCAAAATGGCACGGGCAGGCAAAATCACGTACCTGTACGTGATCGTGCATGTGCCTGCCTGTGGGTGGCGCGCTCGCGACCCGGTCGGGAGCTCCGTGACCCCGGCCGCGGGACCAGCGGACCCGATCGCCGCTGGTGTCCCGCGATCGGGTTACGGAGCTGAAGAACGGGTAGAGGTATGTGTAAACAAACCTCTCCCCGCGCTTCCTACTCTGCCTGTCATTGATCGGCTGTTCCCTGTCATCGGGAAAGCCGATCAATGACGTCAGACGTACAGCCACGCCCCCCTACTGTAAAAAAAAACACAACACGTCACACTGACTCCTCCCCGCCCCCTAGTGGTTAACTCCTTCACTGCCACTGTCATTTACATAGGAATCAGTGCTATTTAAATAGCACTGATTTCTGTATAAATGACAAATGTCCCAAAAATGTGTCAAAAATGTCCGATGTGTCCGCCATAATGTCGCAGTCACAATAAAAATCGCTGATCGCCGCCATTACTAGTAAAAAAATATTAATAAAAATGCTATAAAACTATCCCCTATTTTGTAAACGCTATAACTTTTGCGCAAACCAATCAATAATCGCTAATTGCGATTATTTTTTTTTTTTTTTTTTTTTTTTTTTTTTTTTTTTTTTTTTTTTTTAACCAAAAATATGTCGAAGAATACGTATCGGCCTAAACTGAGAAAAAAATAATATTTTTTTATATATTTTTTGGGGATATTTCTTATAGCAAAAAGTAAAAAATATAGCATTTTTTTCAAAATTGTCGCTCTATTTTTGTTTATAGCGCAAAAAATAAAAACCGCAGGGGCGATCAAATACCACCAAAAGAAAGCTCTATTTGTGGGAAAAAAAGGACGCCAATTTTGTTTTGGAGCCACGTCGCACGACTGCGCAATTGTCAGTTAAATCGACGCAGTGCCGAATCGCAAAAAGGGGCCTGGTCCTTTTGGCTGCCAATTGGTCCGGGGCTGAAGTGGTTAAACCATTTGTTAATCATTTATTACTATACTGCACTTAGGTGGCACTTCCCTTTCCCCCTTTTTACCTAAATGCATTATTTATTTTTGATTGAACACCCAATTATCTTGTTTTCACAGCAATGGTTTGCTCAACACTTGCTAACCTGGAAGGTGAAGAAAGCTTTGAGCCTTTCATGCTGGGGCAAGCTGAAGAAGTTGTACAAGAGAGAATATGCGATGACGAGCTGATCCTAGTTAAAAAGTAAGTGGACATTCAACTAATTTTGGATGATTTCTTGTACCAATTCATTACCACAGTCATCTGCTTTGTGTCCTCAGCTGACCTACAGTGTGCGAACATTGATTTCCTTCAGATTTTGTAAGTTTGCCCACTTACAAAGAAATGAAGGGTCTGTAATTATCACAGGTGTATTTTAAATGATAGACAGAATATCAACCAAAAATAAACAATACAAATGTTCTAAATTGAGCTGCAGTTCAGTGAAATAAGTATTTGATCCCCTACCAACCAACAATTCTGTCTCCCACAGACTGGCTACAGTACGTGCTCATGTAGTACACAGATTAGTCCTGTCAATTTTAAGAAGGTGCTCTTAACAACTTATGTGTATGAAGGACACCTGTCCACAATCTTTCTTCCATCTTCCTCGTCATCATGGGCAAGACCAAAACGCTGTCAAGGGATATTGGGGACAAGATTGTTGACCAGCACAATGGGTTACAAGAAGATTGGTGAAAAGGAGACAACTGTTGGTATCGTTTATTCGCACATGGTAAAAATATGAAATAACCATCACTCGCCCTCAGTCTAGAGCTCCATGCAAGTGTTCGCCTCATGGGATAAGGCTAATCATAAGAAAAGTGAGGGATTAGCCTAGAACTACACATGAGGAGCTTGTAAATGATCTCAAGGTAGTTGGGACCACAGTCATGAATTGAAATCCGGCAGCGCCTGCAAGGTCCCCCTCAGGAAGACACATGTACAGAGCCGTCTGAAGTTTGTCAGTGGACATATAAATGATAGGCAGGTGTCAACCAATTGGGGAACAGCAATGTTACAAACTACACTGTCTCCACTACAGTAGTGACCCATTTTGCTAAAGCCTGGACCGCCTTTCCTAACAATCCACTTTGGAATAATCCTATGTTTTGAATGAATTGCTTATGATCCCTCACCCACAATACTGGATTATTAGAGGTGTTAAATACCTTTTTTGTCATTTTATATACGAAACGGGGCCTTAAGCCCTTTGCCCAATTGAGAGAGGGCTTTAGCCCTTCTCCTTCCTATCTATCTTGATTTTCAGCTTCGTCGCGTTTTTGAGAGCACAGTTTGGTTCACTCTCACTTCCTCTACAGATGTCCCCCATTAGAGAAGCTGCTTAAAAACTCAGACAAAACAAAATTGATTTCCCAATATTACTCTGCACTAATGGCTGATTTTAACCTGAGATTTGCGGCTGCACAGAACCGCTGGGCTCTTTTAGATATCTACAAATTCAGTTATTAGACTGAATTTGTAGATATTTATAAAAGCTCGGTCATAGCTTCTAGGAATAGTTGTACAAATATATTCCACCATGGTCATCTCACCCCTTATCAAATGTGTAAGATGGGATTGCGTGCCACACCGAAGTGCTTTAGAGGCTGTTGAGTAGTGGCTGATTTCCTTAATTGCCTTTTGGTCCTGTCAATTTCTTCTTTTTGGTCCGCAATGGATTCATTTTTATTCAGTGTTCTGGGTGTCCCTAATATTTTACATCCTAAAAATTCTCTACTGGGTATTTTTGGCAAATTATCCGTTTTGCATATACTAAACCATTGCTACACATCTTATATTTTTTGCTAGAAAGACTATTCTCTTGAGCTGGAAAAGGATTTTGGGCTCACTATAGCCACCTGGTTGCAATTGATCATAGCTTACCCCCTATATAAGCTTACTTTTGAGCTGCGATAAAGCTACCTCCCTATTTGATAAGATATGAAGTGGATGGCTATCTAGCCATCTTACTCTTGTGTCCTCAGGCTTCGGAGACTAGTCTGTATTGCTGATTATTTTCTTTTCCACATGATCGGTGACGCAATGTGTTTATAGATATAAAATCTCACATATAGCAGTGGTATAGCTGTGTTTTTTATTTTATTTTTTCCCCCCTTTATGTATACCTTGGTTGTGAGACTCAGGAGGCACAGTCTGGTTAAGTTGCGGTTGTAAACTTTTTTTATTGGTGGTTTTATGTAAAAATTTCAATAAACGTATCTTTAAAAAAAAAATAAATAAATAAAAAAAAAATCATCTAATTGATTCAGAGAAGGATTGGGCGAAAATGCTGTGGTCAGATGAGACTAAAATCCAGCTCTTTGGCATTAACTCTACTCGCTGTGTATTGGAGGAAGAAAAATGCTCACTATGACCTTAAGAACACCATCCCTACAGTCAAGCACGAAGGTGGAAACATTATGCTTTGGGGCTGTTTCTCTAAAGGTTCAGGCTGACTTTGCCACATTGAAGGGCCAATGGACGGGGCCACATATCGTAAAATCTTGGATGAAAACCACCTTCCCTTAGCCAGAACACTAAAGATGGGTCTTCCAGCATGACAATTACCCAAAACATACCACCAAGGCAACAAAGTGGCTGAAGAAGCACGTTAAGGTGGGAGGGAGCTGAAACTTCGAGTTTCCAATTGATGGCCTAGAAACCTTAAACCTTCTTCTTCTTTTTTTTTTTTTATATCCTACTTACCTAGGTGGATGCAGCATTTTTTGATGCTGCATCTGTCCCCCGGTGCCTCCAACACTGAGAACCGAGTGATCGAACACTGACGATCAGTTCTCGCAGCTCCCTGAGCAGAGCCGTTCATGGTCAGTAACCAACTACAAGAAACATCTTACCTCTATGCTTGCCAACAAGGGTTTCTCAACCAAGTCAAGTATTTTGATCCCCAAGCAAAACATATTACTCACTGACCTGCAACTCCATTCATAACGTGTTAATTTTGATTGATATTCTGTGTCTCATTTAAAATGCAACTATGATTAAAAAAATAAAAAAAAAAAAAAAATTATAGACCCGTCATTTCTTTTCAAGTGGGCAAACTTACAAAATCTGCAGGGGAACAAATTATAATTTTCCTCACTTTACCACTTGGAGATCTGCATATTTGTCAACAAAATGTATGATGTCATAAATCTGCCACACAGTGCATGGTATTTTGTTCCCTGATATCTCTAAATGACAAGATATGATATAAGGCTATGATGGAAGTAGTGATTCTATTTAATTAGCAGAATGGCTTCCAGGATAGTAAAATAAAGCTAGTTCCCATTGGCATGCAACACGAGGCAAGAGGTGATTGGTGCCATCACTCTTTGCTTAAATTGTACATAAACCCTAAAGTATAACTACCGTATTTATCGGCGTATAACACGCACCCCAAGTTTAGGAGGGCATTTTAAGGAAAAAAAGTTTTAGGAGGGAAGTTTAGGGAAAAAAAACACTTACATTTAAGCGTCATTTGCAGCTTTGCCCAGCGTGATTTGCAGCTTGTCAGCGTGATTTGCAGCTTGTCAGCGTCATTTGCAGCTTGTCAGCGTCATTTGCAGCTTGTCAGCGTCATTTGCAGCTTGTCAGCGTCATTTCCATCTTTTGCGCATTTGAAATTGCCGCCTAGAAAGACCGCGCGGCCGAAAAAAAACGAGCGTCGGCAGAAAAGCCCGAGCCGTCTGTTCAGCTCCTGCTCTCAGTCCCGCCTCCCTGCTGTTTCGGAAGCGAACGCAGGGAGGCGGGACTGCGAGCAGAGCGGAACAGACAGCTTGGGCTTTTCCAGCTCCACTCGCAGTCCCGCCTCCCTGCTGTTTCGGAAGCAAGCGCAGGGAGGCGGGACTGCGAGCAGAGCGGAACAGACAGATCGGTCTTTTTCGGCGCCGCTCGTTTTTTTCCCGGCGGCGATCTTTTTTTTTTTCGGCGGCGGCCGCTTTTTTTTTTTTTTTTTTTTTCGGCGCCGTTTTAATTTGTTGGCCACTTTTTTTTTTTTGGGGGGGGGTATCGGCGTATAACACGCACCCACGACTTTCCCCCGATTTTAAGGGGGAAAAGTGCGTGTTATACGCCGATAAATATGGTAAACGCTTTTTTTTTTTTTTTTTTTTTTTTTTTCTTCTTTTGATAGCGCGGAGATGGATTGAAACACCTGCCAGTTTTTATTGCAGTCTTTGCCCTCGTTGGGCAGATTCACCCTCTCCATTTGTGCTGTTTACCATTGAAAGTAAATCCCACATTTAAAGTTGTCCCCAGAAAAGTAATAAAGGTATCTTCCAATTGGGACACTAGTTCTGGTGACCTGGGGGGTCCCCAAAATTCCCATAATTTGCAAGTATTTTCTGTTGGGCTAAGGGACAGGAAGTGAAGGGAAATCTTTGCAATGGGACACAGATGGCAAAAAAAAAAATCTGACACGGTTACAACCCTCCCTTACTCTATCCATAGGGGGGGGGGAGTTTTGCATGTAGTTATACTTTAACAAACTTCGTGTTTGCTCCTTTTTGGTCTGCTAAATCTACCATTGCAAGTTTTATCTGTTGGATAAATGCAACAAAAAAGCCTGTTTAAATTTTGCTGAAAATCTTGCAAATTTGACTTTCCATGCACAAGGGTTATGGTGATAGGTCTGTTTTTTGTATTGCATCAGGAATGAAGTAGGCAGGGCTTACACGTTAGGAATTCTGAGCTGTTATATATATATATATATATATAATGTGTGTATGTATTTCTATAAAAGGTTTTTTAAAGTGATATTAAAGCCTTGTTTTAAAAAAAAATAAAATAATTACTTGCTCTGAAGTGGTTTTTCACAGAGCAGCTGGGATCCTCTTCTTGGATCCCTTGCCGGTGCTCCTGGATCCTCCCTCCTATCAGGTGCTTGCTGGGGGGTCACCCAAGCAGGTGCACTTCAGAGCAGTGGCTGTGTCCATTCACACACTGAAAGGCCATCCTGCCCCCTCCGTCTCATGATTGGCTCACTGGCTGTGATTGACAGCAGCGGGAGCCAATGGCTCCCTGTGCTGCCAAAAGTAAATCGGACGTGCAAGTCCCTGGGTAGACAAGGCTCTCATGGACATCGCTGGATTGAGGGGGCTCAGGTAAGTAAAAAACCTTGTGCCTTTACAACCACTTTAATGCATTAAGGTAAAAAGTCTTCTGTCAAGATAGTTACACAGAAGGTTTTTGAGCACTATCTGACAACTCGCTGGCTCACGCTGTCAATCAAATGATGTAACGAGGGAGGGGGAATGAGGAGCTGCCTGGTCTGTCAATAGATGCAGATAGGGCGGCACTCGCTGAAGAGGGGGACCCAAGAAGATAATTGGGGCTGCTCTGTGCAAAATCAGCAGGCAAGTATGACATGCATGTTATAACCTCCCCCTTCTACCATTTCAAAGGTATAAACAATGAGGGACCGCATGTATTCCAGAGATTTACTAATGTGTTTTTTTTTTTATTTGCCTTGACAACACTTTAAACAGTCTTGCCTTTTTAAAGTACAACACAAATGCTTAACAGAACAGCGGTAACCCATATAGGATCAACATCTGATACCTGAGATTTTGGAAGGATAATCTGTTTCTGCAGGGACTGGTGCCAAAATGACCAATTTTTTTTTTTTTTTTATATTGTTACAGTACAAAGGCTAGAACATGTGCTTCACTTATTCTGCGTGGTGCAAACGATTTTATGTGTGATGAAATGGAGCGATCTGTCCATGATGCACTTTGTGTGGTGAAGAGAGTCCTAGAATCCAAGTCTGTGGTACCAGGAGGAGGAGCTGTAGAGGCTGCGCTTTCCATTTATCTTGAGAACTATGCTACTAGCATGGTAAGAATTCTGCCATTACGTGTTGGTAAAAAGTGTTTTTTTTTTTTTTTCATAAACATTAGCCTAGACCTAATCTTTGCTGGCAATCCTCATCTCCAGTACACATCTCATTGAGCAACGAGTGCAGAGTAGCCTCTGCTAGCATTCCCTCCCTTCTGCAGGAAAGGGAAACAAAGCAATGGCTTCAAAGGAGGAGGCATGACTGGGGATGTATACTTTGGGAGTGTGAAATTATCCAGAGGCATTTTCACTTTGCTGTAAATGGACAGGTGACAGGGTCTCATTAAATAAGTCCCCTTTTTTCGAGCTTCAAAAGCCTTGCACCAGCGATCAGCAGATGGCTGAGGCCATGCAGGTCTTCTGCAGACTGTGAGCTATTTGCTCATACATCTTATGGGCAGGGAGTTTCACACTGACAGGAAGAATCGACTACCACAACACAACAGTGCCGTTGTAGTTGATTGAGAACTGTAAGCCGACAATTGCAAAGGCTGTCGGTAGTTGCATTTCAAAAGTGAACTTGTCCTTTAAAATTTTTCACTTGTGTCAATCTAAGCTTCATTAACAAATTTAACTTCATCGGCCGCGATGTCCACCGGCCACCCGTGATCGCTCGAGACGGACAGGCAATCTGTGAATGTAAACGTACAGATCCCCGTTCTGTCGAGGAGAGAGAGGGAGAGATCTGCTGTTCCTAGTGATTAGGAACAGCGATGTCTCTACTCCCTGTCAGTACGCTCCCCCCACAATTTAAAACGCCTCCCCAGGACACATTTAACCCCTTGATCGCTCCCATAGTGTTAACCCCTTCTTTGCCAGTGACATTTATACAGTTATCAGCAATTTTTTTGATTATTTTTTTTTAAGCTCTGATCGCTGTATAGATGTCAAAGGTCCCAAAAAGTGTTAAGTGTCTGCCGCAATGTCGCAGTCCCGCTAAAAAACGCAGATCACTACCATTAGTAGTTAAAAGATTTTTTTTTTATGAAAATACCATAAATATATCCCAGATTTTGTAGACGCTTTAACATTTGCGCAAACCAATCAACATACGCTTGTGTTTTTTTTTTTTTTTTTTTTTTTATTTTACAAAAAATGTAGACTACATATTGGCCTGAACTGATTTTTTTTTTTTAATTTAAAATTTTTGGATATGTATTATAGGAAAAAACTTTTTATATATTTTATTTTTTTTTTTTTTTCCACAAATTGTCAGCCTTTGTTTTTTTTTTTTTTTTTTTTTTTGTTTATAGCGCGAATAATAACAGCAGAGGTGATCAAATACACCAAAAGACAGCTCTTATTTGTGGGGAAAAATGCATCAAATTTTTCTTGGGGTACAGCGTTGCACAACCGTGCAATTGTCAGTTAAAGCAACACAGTGCTGTATCTTCAGCCCCGGAAGAATTTACACCCTTCCTGACCAGAGCACTTTTTGCAAATTGGCACTGCGTTGCTTTAACTGACAATTCCGTGGTTGTGCGACGTGGCTCCCAAACAAAATTGGCGTCCTTTTTTTCCCACAAATGGAGCTTTCTTTTTGGTGGTATTTGATCACCCCTGCGTTTTTATTATTTTTTTTTTTTTTTTGGGGCTATAAACCCAAAAAGAGCGACAGTTTTGGAAATTTTATTTTTTACTTTTTGCTATAATATCCCCCAAAAATATAGAAATAAAAAAAAAAAGTTTTTCCTCAGTTAAGGCCAATACGTATTCTTCTACATATTTTTGGTTAAAAAAATCGCTATAATCGATTGGTTTGTGCAAAAGTTATAGCGTTTACAAAATAGGGCATAGTCTTATGGTATTTTTTTTTTTTTTACTAGATCAGCCTCATCATGACACATCAGACATTTTTGACAACTTTTTTGGATCATTGTCAATTTTACACTGATTCCTGTGTAAATGGCAGTAAAGGGGTTAACCACTGGGGGGCAGTGTAGTGTTAAGTGTGTTCTAGGGGCGTGTTTTTAACTGGGGGGGGGGGATTTACTGTGTGACACGTCACTGATCTCTGCTCCGATCACAGGGAGCAGAGATCAGTGACACTGTCACTAGGCAGAACGGGGAGGTGCTTGTTTACATTAGCATCTCCCTGTTCTTTCTCTCTGTGAGACGATTGCGGGTATCCCCACGGCAATCGAGTCCGCAGGACCCGTGACCCGACTCGTGGAGTGCGCCCACTGGCCGCCTCTTAAAGGGCAACGTACAGGTACTTGATTCTGCCTGTACGTGCCCTTCTGCCGCAGTATATCTGCGTGAGGCAGTCGGGAAGCGGTTAAGGGGGCGGAAGTGGTTAAACACTGGGAGGGGCTTTTACTAAGGGACGATATGGCTCCTAGTCCCTGCTTTGCAGACGCAGGATCCATGCCTTCCCTCCTGTCAAAGCGGTAATCTGACAGTGAGTCCATGTTCTAGATAGGTCTGTGTGTATGTATATTATAATATGATCCTGTGCACAGCGGCCGCCCTGTAGCAGTAAAACTGCAATAGGGCAGTCGGCAAATGGTTTACACTAAAGAAAAAAAGCTTCCTTTTATGCCAGTTGTGGTTTTTTGTTTTTTTAATATTTTTCTTTTTAATTGTTTTCTTCTAGGGCTCCAGGGAACAATTGGCAATTGCAGAGTTTGCAAGAGCGCTTCTGGTTATTCCAAAAACACTAGCAGTGAATGCTGCTCAAGATTCTACTGACCTGGTAGCAAAGCTTCGTGCTTTCCATAATGAGGCCCAGGTCAATCCAGAACGCAAGAACCTTAAGTGGTAAGGATATAAGATGAGCTCTTTTGCTTATAGAGCTCTGTTAAAACTTTTTATGCATGATGACCTCTGTGCCAGAGTGCTCAGGCAACATGGTATAAAAATATTTGAATATGTGTGCTCGATGAAGTGTGCTCTCACCCATTCAGTTTAAAATAAATGAAACACAAAACATTTGTGTGTGTATAGAGAGGGAGAGATCTATAGCTCCTGCCTAGTGTGGTCAGTTTTTAATAGGAAAGCAGAGGGACTGGTAGGAACATCAGGGATTCACACAAAAAAGCAGGATCATTTTTCATACAATTACATGGTACAGCATGCAAATCAGGAATATGAAATGTTGGGTGTTTAAGGTAGCTGTGTGTGGTGTGTGTATGTATGTACAACCGCAGTTCCCCAAAAAAGTTGCGACGTGGTGTAAAAGCTACTTAAAAACGGAATGCAATGATTTGCAAATCTCATGAACACCTTTTTTTTCATACATCACGGGACAAAGTGAGGCTTTTAATTACTTGGTTATTCTTCATCTCCAGGTGAATGGACACTGGTAGACTAAACGTCTTTAGGCAGGAAGTGATCCCCTATGTAACCTCCCTCCCATACAGGAAGTACTTTAGTTTTATTTTTTTTATAACCAGTGTCTGCAAGGTGGATGGGCATTTATTTTATTTTTTGAGCTCTCGAGCTCCAGGTCTTGAAGTCCCAGCACGGTTCTAAAATGAATCAAGGGATTGACCGATCGGATCCATTTGAAACCAGCTTATATGCTAAGATAAATGGTACCCGAGCCTCGCAAAGAAGACTCAAGAATACTGCGAGGTTTTGCCTGTTATGTGACCTCTGGGCGCTGGACCCTGCATAGTGGCATTCCTACAGGGTTGCTGTACATGTCCAAGGGAGTGGACCTCAAAACATGAAAAAAATACCCGGTCCTTAAAGGTCCTCAAGTAACAAGACCCCCCGCTGTGATGGATGAAGATTTTTCTCTTGGTTTCTAAGGTTGCCCTGCACCTGGACGGGTAAGTGAACCCCCCCCCCTCTATTTACTTATTGTGGGGCACCCCAAATGTGCATCAATCTGTCAGTCTAGCTAAGGCCGGAAACCTATATAGCGGTGACTGCAGGGGGTTTGGGCTAGCTGTTAATGTTTTTGAATTGGAGTACCTTTTTTTTTTTTTTTTTTTTTTCCCTGTTGTCTTTTGCTGTTTTTAACCTTAAATCAGCATATAGAGGAGCGCCATTGCGCAGCTTGGTTCGCAATGGTGCATGTGTGTTTGCCAGTGTGCATGATCGTTCGTGGCTACTGGGTGGCCATGGCACACATGGCTAGCCACACAGTATGTTATGTACACCGAGCTGCGCCTGCACCATAGCGCTAAGATGGCACACGAGGTTTCATTTGTGCGTTTGCATGCGGCGAGTGTCCCGGCGCGCAGACATTTTAATTAAACAGTAAATGGCTGACATGTGGCACATCCAGGGGACAGCTGTGGGACACAGAAAGCTCTCTTTTTGATTTATAGCAACTCATTTCTCCTTACCCTGGTCACGTGAGTCACCAGGTGTTGGTTGGCAGACTAAAGTGCTTAGCAAGATTGTTGCCTAGGGCAGGGCTCGACAAACCTCGGGCGCCAGGTTGCATTTGCGACTAGAATTGGCGACCTGGGGCAGCACAGCTGGGGTATCCTGTCTCCATGGCGCACCCCCCCCCAGGCGATCGCGATGGGCCGCGCCCGCGGCTCTGCGCAGTCCTATGGTTACTTCCAATAATATGGCGCCCTCTTGTGGTGGCCGTTGGTATGACATGCAGCCATGCTAATGGAGCTGTTTGTTTTCACTGTCTGCCCATCTCCTTTCCTCCTTCCCTTGGCGGTCATTGCAATACATTCTGTCACACCGTATTTGCGCAGCGGACTTGCAAGCGCACTTTTTTGGGAATAAATACTTTTTTTTTTATTAAAAAATGAAACAGTAAAGTTTGCCAAATTTTTTTTTTATATTGTGAAAGATAATGTTGCGGTTAGTAAATTGATACCCAACATGTCACGCTTCAAAATTGTGTACGCTCGTGGAATGGCGACAAACTTTTTTACCCTTTTTAAAATCTCCATAGGCGACGTTTAAAAAAGAAAGGTTGCATGTTTTGAGTTAGAGGAGATCTAGGGCTAGAATTATTGCTCGCTCTACCGATCATGGCGATGCATCACATGTGTGTTTTTGAATAGCGCTTTCATATGCGTTCGCTTCTGCAAACAAGCTCGGCGGGACGGGGCGTGCTTAAAAATTTTTTTTAACTTTTATTTTTTCATAGAAAAAAGCATGACAGGTCCTCTTAAATATGAGATCTGGGGTCAAAAAGACCTCAGATCTCAGTAAAATGCAATAAAAAAAATTGTAATTTGAGAGAGTCTTTTTTATTTTTTTTTATTTTTTTTTAATTTATTTTATATGGGCGAAAGTGACGATTTGAAGTCGCTTCTGCCCTGCAATGACTTGGAGACGGGTGGGGGCCATCTTCCCCTCACTCATCTCCGTGACAGGTCCGCCATTACTGACAGCCACGGTGGTGGAGGGCACCGGAGTGCTGCGGGGGGGGGTGCCTTTCTCCCACCGCCAATTTGAAAGTGATCTCACCGCAGAGACCACTTTTATCTGAAAGAGAACCGCTGGCTCTTGAAGAGGATAGCAGGGTTATGGTAGCTAGCTGCTACCATAACAACTGTATTCCTCTTCAAAGACAGAACGTATATAGTCGTCCTGCGTGAAGGTAGCAGTTAATTAAAATGTATTTATTTGTCATCTCCCTGCCAACCCTTTCACACGGGCTGTCTGATCAGGTTCGCCTGTCAGTTTTTCAGGCGGACCTGATCGGACATTGCACTCTCCCTTATGGAGCGGCGGATGTCAGCGGTAACATGTCCGCCGCTATCTGATTCTGCCTGAAAAATCCAGACAGATGGTGGTCCCATTTTCCATCTGTCTGGGGGATTGGATAGGATCACATAAACAGTGCAGTGAGCGGAGATGGACCTGTCATCTGCCTGCTCAGCAGAGTGATCCCCCACTGAGCAAGCAGAGTCCGCTAAATGGAGGCGCATGCGTGAAAGGGGCATTTAAAAAAAAAACTTGACATTCAATTTTTTATTTAGTTATCAGAACATAAAATGGGCCTAAAGCTTTTTTTGAGCCCAGCATTGCTCTCCCTCTCTCCCTCTCTCCCTCTCCCTATGACCCGCTCCTACTTACGAACCGGGCGCTGCGGGGACCCTCTGCCCTTTTGCGCAGACCCTCGGACATTCTGCGCATGCGCGCCCAGACTGAGCCTCAGAAAATTATGGCAAACATCGGAAGTGTCCGTAATTTGCCGCGCAGAACGGCATTCGACGGAACATCGGAAATGTCCGTAATTGTCGTTCTGCGAATGCGCAGCCGACTTACGAACATTTGCGATTTACTAACAGGAGGACAGTCCCTAACGGGTTCGTAACCCGGGGACCCCCTGTATTATGTTTGAATGAGCATTGGGATGAAGTGCAAGTTTATTTTATCAGTGTACAGCAAAGTGCTATAAGAATCTTTGCAAAGAACATGCTCAGTGGTATTGAAAATGGGCAGACTGCTAATCCTTAAGTTTTAAAACCTGTATTTAATTATGTGCAGTGTATTTCCAACAGTCGTAGTAATGTCTCCCCATTTTATTTGCTGCCACACAGTACTAATGGTGTGAGCAGTTATACGCGTGGGGTAAAGTATTAATGGGCTTCTGTTTTTTTGTGGTGTCGAGTAACTTGTATGCTTTCCACCTTCACAGAAGCTGTACAATGATATACTTGCAGGCTGCATTTAATCAAACTGGTAGTTTCTATTTAGTGTAGTTAATCTTGACCTACAGTACAATAGTTTATTTAGTAAATCGCATTGAATGGTTTGTAGCTTTTACGGAGACCGTTTCTCAGATGAATACTATATATATATATATATATATATATAATCTCTCTATCTCAGCTCCCGACGCTCGTGTTGCATGATGTAAACCCACTCCTCACTCCCCGAGTGGACATTTTTTTTATTTTCCTTTTTAAAACCTGCCCCCCCCCCCCCTTCTTCTTCTTCTTTTTTTTTTTTTTTTTTTTTTTTTTTTTCTTTCCCTCATTTTAATTTTAATTAACATTTTGGTATGTCTCGACCCTAGTGGGGTGCCTCCTCATTGTGGTGCAGGTGATTACATAACCTGGCCTGCCTAAATATTTATGGCTTTACCCTCGGGTAATTATCTGGAGTGATCTTATTTTGGGTAGGATGTACCCAGAAACTGATGGTGTATGTTATTTTGTATTGATATGTTCTGTCGCATACCACTAAACATTTTTTAAAAAGCAAGACGTTTAGCAAATAAAAAAATCACTTTTTTAAAACATCCAGTTTGACTAGGCTGTTAAACCATTACACATTTTTACATCTTTTACTATAAAGAACTCTTTCATGTGTGGAGGTTAAACCTCTTTTTTCTTTCAACTGAATTTGCTGCATAGACCATTTATGTATTCGTACATGGGGATCATATCCTAATTTCCTCTTCTCAAGGTGAAATACATTTATTTGTTAAATTGGAAGTCTGGGCTATAACTAATCTTAAAGTGTCACTATATTTGCCTTCTATGTTTAGCTCTGCAGTCACCCAGAGCTGCCAGCTGCTGACCTCTTTGGCCATTTTCATTGTCCTGGCTTTCACCCATGTGCATGTGTAGGAGTTCATTACTCTCAGCATTGCCAACATGTGTACACTGGGCTGCATGTGCAGTCTACAGGGCATACAGGTAGTTAATTGAATAGTAATGGTAGGCAGGAATGGGTTGAAGAGCTAGATGCTAAGGACTTAAAAAAATGGCCCAGCAGATGAGTCTGCCTCATAGGAATATGGGCCAGAAGATCTTCAGTTGGCATCGGCCTCTCAGTCGCAGAGGCTTTTGATCCAAACTCTTAGGGTTTTTTCACACGGACGTGTCCGTGTACGGAGCCTGCTATGCACAGTGCAGGATGATGACAGGTCTGTCTCTGCAGGGACGGACCTGTCGGAGTGCCGCTCTCCCCTATGGGGGATCGGATGACAACGGACCGTAGAGTTCATCATCCGATCCGCAGACGGATGGAAAAATAGCTTTTTCCCCAGTAAGTAATGAATAATACCCTCTGTGTCCCGTGATGTATGAAAAAAAATAGGACTTTTTTCATGATTCTTGCCTGTAAAATCCTTTTGACACTGGTCCCCCCCCCCCCCCTTTTTTTGGGGGATTCAGTGCTTGCTACAAAACTGAAGTACTTCCTGTATGGGAGGGGTTTTTGGTCTACCAGTGTCCGTTCACCTGGAGATGAAGTATAACCCAGTAAGTAATGAATAATGGCCTCATTCTGTGTCCTGTGATGTACTTAAAGAAAATAATTTTACAGGCAAGTATGACTAAAAAATCCTATTTTTACTCGCAATAGAAGAAAAAAATTACAAATTCTAAGAAAATGCCATTCTGAAATTAGATGGCAGCAACGCATCTCAAAAGTTGGGACATGGCCATGTTTAGCACGGTGTAGCATCCCCTCTTTTAACACTTTTACCGGCGTTTTAGCGGCGCATTTCGGCCGCTAGCGCGGTGGTTTTACCCCCCGCGAGCGGCTGAAAAAGGGTCAATACCGCCCGCAAACCGCCGCTGCAGCGGTGTTTTGCGGGCGGGTTCGGCGCGCTCCCCCATTGTTTTCAATGGGACCGGGCGCTATAGGAGCGGTAAATATACTGCTCCTATAGCGAGCCAAAGATGCGGCTTGCAGGACATTTTTGAGCGTCCTGCAAGCGCACTGCTTCAGTGTGAAAGCCCTCGGGCTTTCACACTGAAGATACAGCAACAGCTGCAAACAGCTGCAAACCGCCCCAGTGTGAAAGGGGCCTAACTGAGGAGACCAGTTGCTAGAGTTTTTTTGAGGGAGGAATTGGGTCCTGTTCTTGCCTAATAGGATTATAAGTCAACAGTCCTGGCTCGTCTGTCCTATATTTATTATGTTTTCCAGGATGCACCAAATATTTTCCATTAGTGAAAGGTCTTCTGGACTGAAGTCAGACCAGTTAAGCACCCTGACTTTTTTCTATTATGATGCCATGCTGTTTTTATAGATGTAGTATACAGTTTAGCATCCTTCTGCTAAAATATCCCAGGTCTTCTTAAAGACATTGTCGGGATTGGAGCATATGCTGCTCTAAAACCTGGCTATAGCTTTCAACATTGGTGCCTTTCCAGATGTGCATGCTGTCCATTCCATAGGCACTAAGGCTGCTTTCACACTGGGGCGGTTTGCAGGCGTTATTGCGCTAAGAATAGCGCCTGCAAACCGACCCAAAACAGCTGTTGCTGTTCCTTCAGTGTGAAAGCCCGAGGGCTTTCACACTGAAGCGGTGCGCTTGCAGGACGCTCAAAAATGTCCTGCAAGCCGCATCTTTGGCTCGCTATAGGAGCGGTATATTTACCGCTCCTATAGCGCCCCGTCCCATTGAAAACAATGGGGGAGCGCGCCGAACCCGCCCGCAAAACGCCGCTGCAGCGGCGGTTTGCGGGCGGTATTGACCCTTTATCGGCCGCTCGCGGGGGGTAAAAACACCCCCGAGCGGCCGCAATGCCCCGGTAAAGCGGCGCTAAATATAGCGCCGCTTTACCACCAGCGCCCCCACCGCTGCAGTGTGAAAGCAGCCTTAGGCACCCCATGGAGGCTTTTGAACAGATTGCTGATAACAATCCAGAAGTTTCCTCTCCTCTTTAGCCCAGAGTACAGGGCATCCATGGTTGTCAAAAAGGATGTTAAATTTCGATTCATCTGACAATATAACGGTTCTCTGCATTGGCCCAGAGATGACGGCAGCGTTTCTGGATCATATTCAGATAGGGCTTATTTGCATAAAGCTTCACATCACAGAATCATGCCTGGTTTTAACCACTTCGCATCCGGCCGTAGCCGAATGACGGCCACAGCGCGGATGCCAAATCCCGGGAGGCCGTCATATGACGGCCTCCCCTTTCCTCGTTCCCTGTGCGCGCTCACGAGCGCGCAGCAGGGAAATTCTGTGTTGGCCGTGTCCCTCGGACACGGCCAATCACAGATCGCTGTAAACGGCCAATAACAGCGGCCGTTTACAGCGCGATCGCCCTGGCCAATGAGAGATGATCTCATATGTAAACATATGAGATCATCTCTCAGCGCCGCTCCTCCTCCTCCTCACACAGAGACAGCGTGTGAGGAGGGGGAGATGAACGGCTGCAGCGCCGTAAGTGTTTTACAAAAAAAATAAAAAATAAAATGCCATCTGTCCCCACTGCCACCACTGCAATCTGTCCCCAATGTCATCTGTCCCTAATGTCATCTGTCCCCAATGCCATCCGCCAGTGCCATTGCCAGTGCCATCTGTAGTCAGTGCCACATATTAGTGCCATCTGTCATCAGTGCCACCTGTCAGTGTCACGTGCCATCTGTTATCAGTGTCGCCTGTCAGTGTCACGTGCCATCTGTTATCAGTGTCGCCTGTCATCAATGCCATCTGTCATCAGTGTCGCCTGTCATCAATGCCACGTATCAGTGCCATCTGTCATCAGTGTCGCCTGTCATCAATGCCACGTATCAGTGCCATCTGTCATCAGTGTCGCCTGTCATCAATGCCACGTATCAGTGCCATCTGTCATCAGTGTCGCCTGTCATCAATGCCACGCATCAGTGCCATCTGTCATCAGTGTCATGTGTCATCAGTGCCACGTATTAGTGCCGTCTGGCATCAGTGCCACGTATTAGTGCCATCTCGCATCAGTGCCACATATTAGTGCCACGTGATATCAGTGCCATGTATGAGTGCCATCTCTCAGTGCCATCTGTCATCAGTGTCACGTGTCATCAGTGCCACGTCAGTGTCACGTGTCATTGTCCTGGTGCTCCAGGGCCTTCAAAAGTAATAGGTAGTCAACAATTTAGATGTGTAATTTATGCTCCTAGAACACGCGATGGCGCTCCCTGCATGTTGGGCCTCTCTATGTGGCCAGTCTGTGGAAAAGTCCCACATATGTGGTATCGTAATACTCAGGAGGAGTAGCAGAATTTATTTTTGGGTGTCATTTGTGGTAAACACATGCCATGTGAGAGAAATAACCTATTACAATGACAATTTTGTAGAAAAAAATAAAATAAAAAAATAATTCATTTTGCAAAGAATTGTGGGAAAAAATGACAACATCAAAAAGCTCACCATGCCTCTTACTAAATACCTTGGAATGTCTACTTTCAAAAAAGGGGTCATTTGGGGGGTATTTGTACTTTCCTGGCTTGTTCGGGTCACAAGAAATGAGATCGGCCACCAGTACATCAGATGTGATCAATTTTGTATAATTCGCACCACAGATTGTAGAGTCTGTAACTTTCACAAAGACCAAATAATTTCCACTAATTTGGGTTATTTTTACCAAAGATATGTGGCAGTATAAATTGTGGCCAAAATTTATGAAGAAAAATTAATAATTTCCTAAATTGTATCACAGAAACAAAGAAAAATGTGTTTTTTTCAAAATTTTCCGTCTTTTTTCAATTATAGCGCAAAAAATAAAAAACCCAGAGTTGATCAAATACCACCAAAAGAAAGCTCTATTTGTGGGAAAAAAAGGACAAAAAATTAATTTGGGTACAGTATTGCATGACTGCGTAATTGTCATTCAAAGTGTGAGAGCACCGAAAGCTGAAAATTGGTCTGGATGGGAGGGAGGTGTTGGTGCCTGGTAGGCAAGTGGTTAAGCTGAGGTAGCTCCTCTCAGAACAGTAACTATAAGGCATTGCAGTGGCCAGCATCTGAGTGCAGAGATGTGACCTAAAAAAATTTGCAGGTATATTTTCCAGACTACATGTTTTTGTAATATGTATACATGATGTTCATTAGCACACAAGGCAGGACTTTCAAACCTTCTATTACAGCTTTAAACTACTGTTTATGAATCCATAATCTGCAAGTATCTTGTATTTTGTTTTTATTCATGCCACTAATGTTCATACATCTTTTTCCTTTAGGATTGGTCTTGACTTGCTTAATGGAAAGCCCAGAGATAACAGACAAGCTGGTGTATTTGAACCCACTGTAGTCAAGACAAAGAGTCTTAAGTTTGCAACAGAGGCTGCAATCACAATCCTGCGTATTGATGACCTGATTAAGTTACACCCAGAGAGTAAAGAAGAAAAGGGAAAGTACCATGAAGCTGTGCAATCTGGTTCAATTGAAGGTTGATCGGCCCTCAACACTTATCTTTGTTTTTGTATTACTGTAATTTATAAACTAGTAATCGTTTCATTGTTCATCTTGCACTTGTTGGTCTCACTGAAACCAGTCATCTATACACCTAAATAAAAGCAAACTTACAGTTTACTTGCCTTGTGCCTTTTTATTTTACTGGTATATTAATGGTCACTGTTCTGTATAAGAGATTAGTTAATGCATGTTACATTGGTCATGGGCTTTTAGTAGCATTCTAGCTTGAAACATACTTTACTTTCTGCTGTAAAACTTTTATCCAATAAAAAAAATCTAATTTCTTCATAAATTTAGGCCACATGGATCTGCTGACCGACTCTGGCTGTGTACAATCACAGCGGGGGGGGGGGGGGGGGGGGCACAGTCCCTAAACCCAGGAGTAGGTACGTTGCTTTGCCTGCATCGATGCCCATCTGCATTACATTGTGGGTGTACAGGCCTTAAAGAGGAAGTAAACCCTGATGGGTTTTATTTCCCTGCAAAGGTTAAGCATAAGGGATGTCGCTTAGCTAAAAGCAAAGCCTGCAATGTCACCGCTGTCCCCACTAGCAGCGAGCATCCCATCTTCACTCCTCTTCCTACTGGGGCCGTGAACTCCGGCTCTGCGACTGTCGAGTCGCGTCAAGTCACTCTCGTGCATGAGCAGGAGACACCTGTCAACGTCATGATCCCTTTAGAAACGGCGCAATCTGCCTTTTTCTAAAGTGTGCGGAGGTTTAGGAGATATTTCCAGCACCTACAGGGTAAGCCTTCATATCGGCTTACCTGTAGGTAAAGTACCGTTAAAAAAAAAAAATTAAAAGGTCAGCAGCTAGAAATACTGCTGCTGACTTTTAATAATCGGCGGTATGTTTAAGTGTGATTGGAGCCTTAGAGTTGTCTTCAAAACTCGTGTCATAGATTTCCTTGCATATTTTGGAGTCTTTTTTTGGGGTCACAGGCATTCAGATAGTTGGGTTATACTGCTGCCTACAGGAGGTTTGGTAATCTAGGCCACGTCTAACTCCTCTATGCAGTATGCCTCAGTTCTGTGAAAAAACAATAACGATAACTACGCAAAAATTGAGATAGTATGTCCAACTGAGGAGTGAGCCACTTGCTGTCCCACAAGTAGACCAGCAACTGTCTGCAACGCAGGACTAGCTAAAGGACCAACAACTGTTAATGGTTCAAATGCCTTCACTTCAGTAGAGCATGCTGCCAAGAATAGTGTGTGTGTTTTTTTTTTTTTTTTTTTTTTTTTTTTTTTTAAGCATCGGACCATGTTGCTTGTCCTTATACAGCAAGAACCCCTCTCCTTCCTGGAGATCAAGACACTGCAATGTCCAGCCTGGGAAACTGGAAGAAGTCAGGGTTCCCCAAAGTATAAAACTAGATTGGAGTCTTGGGTCTGTGGACCATCTTTGCTCACTTGAAACAATGGGTTGCACCAGGAACCACCATGTCCACAGACAATATAGATGTCACTCAAGCAATAGGAAACGGGGCTCAGAAAAAAAAGTTAGACGAGGACAACCTAGGAGGGGGGGTTTTCCCTAATGGCTCACACTCCCGAGTGTGAGGGGGAAAAGGGATGGACTCTAGAGGCACACAGGGAGGCAAGCTTTTTAGCAAGGATTTAAGCCGATATGTGTCGCCCACCAGAAGCAAAGTACTACCTGGTCAAAGCATTGCAGGTGATGGCCGTTCAGCAGGGTGCTGAGTGAGCACAAGAGTCCAAAAAACTGACTTCAGCAGATGTTGATCATCCCAAAATGAAAATGTCAGGAAAGGGCGCTAAGGTAAACGCACAGCCCAGTAATCTGAGGGGTGGGGAATTACTCTCGGGATGATGCCAGATCCTTGTTTAGGTAAGGGGCAGCCAGACAGTTTTTCCCTATTGAAAAGCCACACACAGTGACCTTTTATTAAGATCTATGCGATCCTGAGGTCCATAGACTTCAATGGAAACCTTTTGGATCGTATAGCTGTCCTTTTGTCATACAAATTCAAGCACGTTTTCTGCCCCCGGTCTTTGCTCTCCTCACACAGAACAGAAAACGCAGCTGTATTAAAATCATGTTCTAATCGCATCAGAATTGCATTGCAACTGCCCCTTGAAATTGCACTGCATCAGTGAGAACCTAGGTTTACTGACATTTGCAGATCTAAGTTCATTCCTTTTAATCTGCCGATGACTTAACAAAGATGCAAAAGTTTTATATTGCATCTTTTGTGTCTGGAGCAGTGTCTTATAAACATGGTCAGCCCCCCGTTTACACCAGTGTGACTTGTTATGCGATTTGACATTTCCAAATCGCATGACAGGTCGCACCCTGTTGCCGACCTTCATATCGCCACGACTTGTCACAGCGATTTATGAAAGGTTCCTGCACTTTTTGCTAATTTCCATTGCAATAGACTTCTGTTAAATGAAGCCGCAATTACCGTATATACTCGAGTATAGGCCGACCCGAATATAAGCCGAGGCACCTAATTTTACCACAAACTGGGAAAACTTATTGACTCGAGTATAAGCCTAGGGTGAGAAATGCGCAGCTACTGTAAGTGGAAAAGAGGGTCAACGATGCCCATTTGCAGCCTCACTGTGCCCATGCAGATGGACACAGTTGACCGATTTGGGGCCCTGTATCTCAGGGTCACTTAGTGCTAGGAACCCCATCTTTAGATATGTTGTGCTAATTCCACTGGGTTGGAATACAACATTTGGGGTTCCTAGCACTAAGTGTCCCTGAGATATGGGGCCCCAAATTCGGGTCAGAAAATCTCAAGCACTTTTCTGCAGCAGAGAATGACATTTTCTGAACCGACTTTGGGCCCTGTATCTCGGGGCCACTTAGTGCTAGGAACCCCATCTTTGGATATGTTGTAGTGCTAGTTCAACTGGGTTTGAATGCCAAATTTGGGACTCCTAGACCCAAGTGGCCCCGGGATACGGGGCCTCAAAGTCGGGTCGGACATTTTTTTTTTTTTGCTGCAGAAAAGTGCTTGACTCGAGTATAAGCCGAGGGGGGCACTTTCAGCACAAAAAAATGTGCTGAAAAACTCGGCTTATACTCGAGTATATACGTTAAATCGTCAGTGCAAATGGCACTGATGTGCAGCTTTACCAGCATGAACCAGGGCTCGAACTGCTTTTTTGGCCAGCTTAAGGATGCCTTCTCTGATTATACAGTGATCCTGGCTTTAATAACCCTCTTGCCACTGGGCGACTTTCAGTGGCTATATCGGGATGATGCCTGCTTGTATTGTAAAAAGCAATCCTAGTATCTAGCCACTGGATTGCGTTTAAAAGCAGTTGGAAGGGGTAATTTTTTTTTTTTTCCACAACTCATTTCTTACATAGGGGGTTTTTATTTTTCACCGTCACTTTGACTAACTTCCGCAACTCCATTTTTTTTATTTTCACCAAACTGTCACTTTCCAACAAAAATAATTTCCCCAATTTACATTTTACATGATTTCAATTGAAGCTTATATTCAAGACTTGCTGGTTTCCAACACCATAGTTTCAGTCCTGGCAAGTCAGTGTGGCAAGGGGGTCTGCGCCTTCATCTTCCTACTCAAAAAAAACTTTAGAAAAGTTCAGAACTGTATTAAGTATTTGAAGAATACCATATATACTCGAGTATAGGCCGTCCCGAATATAAGCCGAGGCCCCTGATTTACCACAAAAACTGGGAAAAGTTATTGACCCGTGTATAAGCCGAGGGGGGGAAATGGAGCAGCTACTGTAAGTGGAAAAGAGGGTCAGCAAATGCCCATCTGCATGTCCCCTGTGTCCTATACAAACCCCCCCCCCCCCCTGTGTCCCCAGTGCAGCCTACCTGTGCCGATCGATCTGTCTCCCGCCGATCTGCCTCCTGTGTCAGATCGCTGGCTGTCCGGTGTCTGCTGTCCCGTGTCCCATGTCCGGTGTCCCCCCCCCCCCCCCCAATGCTGATCCTGGCGATCAGCGTGTATGGCGCCATTACATGTTTGAAAGCCGCGCCGCCTCCTCTTCCTCGTCCGTGATAGGAGGAACACTCGGTTTTCCCAGCAGTCAGTGTGCAGTGTTCCGCCTATCACGGACATTCTCTCATCCTCGTCCATGAGATGAGAATGACAGGACATCCGTGATAGGCGGAACACTGCACTGCTGGGAAAATTAGTGTCCGCCTATCACGGACGGACGGGCGGGAGGAGGCGGCGCGGCTTTTGAACACTGCCGTCTGTCTGCATGACGAGCTGTTCATGTAGGCAGACGGCACTGACTCGAGTATAAGCCGAGAAGGGGACTTTCAGCCCTAAAAAAAGGGCTGAAAATCTCGGCTTATACTCGAGTATATACGGTAACTCCACTTTTTTGTTCCGAAAGACATTCCCCTCTGGGTGATCTATGTACATTGCAGGGATTTTGTTGCAGAGTTTTACCTTTTTCTGAAGAAATGGCAATTTGTGTCCATGTGCCGAGTGAATCTATGGGAGTGGTTTTATAGTCCTCAATCAGCTGCTGCACATGCAGGGCTCTCTGATAAGGGAATTGGCAAGGTTTCCATCCCATTCCTTTTTTTTTTTTTTTTTAGATGGGATTTCCCTTTGGGAGTAGTATCTCGCCAAAAATGACTTTTGTTGCAGGGGATGCCAAAAATCTGATTTTGTATCTTAGTGCAGATGTCTGGGAAAATTGGTAAGCCAATCACTCAAGCAGAAAATTGCATTTTCAGGAAGAGAATGCCTCCAGGTAGCCATATTGCAGTGCATTTTACAGAAAATTACAGTACTGTAGATTGAAAAGGAAACGTAATTTTTAATCGATTACAATATAACTTGAGTCACAATTGAATACGCTATATTCTTCTTTATTTTTTTTGCTACTTTTTTCCACAAAAGTGGAGTTGCTCTTTAACCATTTCAGCTCTGGAAGGATTTACCACCTTTAATGAGGCCATTTTTTGCAATTACGGCACTGCGTCATTTTAACTGACAATTGCGTGCAATGTTGTACCAGAACAAAATTGATTTTTTTTTTCCCCCTACAAGAAGAGCTTTCTTTTGGTGGTATTTGATCACCTCTGCCGTTTACATTTTTTGCACTATAAACAAAAAACAATTTTGGAAAAAATGTTTTACTTTCTGCTATAATGCATAAAAAAAAAAAAAAAAATGTTTTCATCAGTTTAGACCAATATGTATTCTATTTTTGGTAAAAAAATTAATAAAATCACTAAGTATATATTGATTAGTTTGCACAAAAGTTATAGTGGATAGATTTAGGGACTTTTAATTTATTTTTTTTATTTTTTTACTGGTACTGATTCACAGTTTTTAGCTTGACAGCGACATTGCGTGGGACAAATCTGACCCTAAGTGGCACATTTTTGGGGACCGGTGACACAATACAGTGATCAGTGCTAAAAAATTCACGGATCAATCTATAAATGACACTGGCAGGGAAGGGATTAACACTAGGGGCGATCAAAGGGTTACCTGTGTTCTAACTGTGGGGGGCTGCCCTCACTGGGACAACAGAGATCGCTGTTCCTGATTACTAGGAACAGCCGATCTCAGTGTTGTCCCCTGTCAGAACAGGTATCTGCCTTGTTTACATAGGCAGAATCCCTGTTCTGCCTCTGTGGAGCGATTGTGGGTGGCCAGAGGACATTGAGTCTGCCGGTCCGACGTGTGCCCACAGTAGCTCATGCACAAAACCACGTACAGGTATGTCGTTTTGCACAATTGGCCCGTCCTGCTGCAGTATATGGGCGGGCCGGAAGTGGTTACAGTCCCTTTGTCAGACAAGATTTTGCATGGAGTCTCTGTGAACCATCACTTCAAACAGTACGACCTTCAGATTGGATTCTGTTGATAGACCTGGCCCAGGCATACCACTACACACTGATCCATTCAATATATCATCACTTTCTCAGGTTCACAGTTTGGGATACCCACTACCAATTTGTATCCCTCCTACTGTCTCAATTTAACCCCCACAAACTTTCCAAAATATTCTTCTGGCTATGGCAGCTAATGCTTTGTTTGGCCTAAGAATCTTCAATTACTTAGACAATGGAAACAAAGAGAACCCACTCTAGGTGTTTACTTCCTAATGATCTCTTCCTCTCTCCAGGGGTGAGTGTGGCTCAATATGCAACCATATACAAAAATGTAACAAAAAGGTCCGGAAGGCTGCATTCCAATGAAAATGATTTCTTTATTCTTATAAATCCATACAGCAAGGATAAAGCTACTGACGCATTTCACACCATTATAGCGGGTGATTATTCATAGCTAAGTTTTTAAATAATGACAGACATATATATGCAAACAAGCAAAGACATAAATTAATATAATTAGGCATCGTGTACGCCCACTATTGGGGTTCTAAAAAAAAAATATATATGAATGAACCAAACCCATAATAAGTAAAGACCAAAAATTTGATGGTGATGCCTGCTTCACTATGTTAAGCAGGCATCACCATCCAATTTTTGGTCTTTATTATGGGTTTGGTTCATATATTTTTTTTCTAAAGAGTTAACCTTGTGATTGTGTTAGAGAGAAGCCCAGCTGATTTATCTTAATATCGATTTGGAGCATCGTGTCACCTGTAGTCTTTGTCATTATTTAAAAACTTGACTATGAATAAGCACCTACTGTAACTGTGTGAAACGCATCAGTTGTATCCGTGCTGTATGGATTTATCATCAGAATAAATCGTTTTCATTGGAGTGCGGCCATCCGGACCTTTTTGTTAAATTTTTGTATATACACCGGGGGAAGGTCTGTTAACCGCTCGGTCGTACATAGCAGCGTCAGGCATGCCATTGCTACCTAGTACTGTACAGGAAGAGATGGAGGAGCCGATTACGATTACGGAGCTGGGCGAGGCTCTGGCCACTTCAAAACCCAAAAAAGCACCAGGCCCGGACGGCTTAACCCCAGCTTATTTTAAAACTTTCTTTGACACTCTAGCGCAACCGCTGGTCTCCGCCCTTAACTCCATCACAGAAGGGAACTCCTTCCCAGAGGACTCCCTGAGAGCTTATGTCTCTCTCATCCCGAAGGAGGGGAAGGACCTCTCGCAATGTGGGAGTTTCCGTCCCATCGCTCTCCTAAACACAGATCTGAAGCTCTTCGCCAGAATCCTGGCTAACAGACTACTCCCCCACATCCCCAATCTCATCCATAGAGATCAAGCAGGCTTTGTCCCGATGAGAGAGCCGCGGGATAACACTATCCGGGTGCTCAATCTGCTTCATGCTGCTAAGACATCCGGTCGAGCCCTTCTCCTGCTGTCCACCGACGCGGAGAAGGCGTTCGATCGGGTTGACTGGTCATTTATCCGGGCCACTTTGGAACACATAGGTCTGAAGCCTTCCATGCTGACCTGGATACTGTCCCTATACTCTAACCCAACGGCGTCGATTAAAGTCAATGAGACGAGATCTGACTTCTTCCGCATACGCAATGGCACCCGCCAAGGGTGCCCTCTGTCGCCACTAATATTCATCCTTACATTGGAGCCGCTTCTGTGTCATATCCGGGCAGATGCAGGCATTGTGGGCTTTCCCAAACCCTCAGGAAGCCACAAGGTGGCCGCGTTTGCGGATGACCTAATCTTCTTCGTCACAGAACCGCTCACGTCACTCCCCAACTTGCTTCAATCCCTGCAAATCTACGGCACCCCCTCTCTCTTTCAAATTAATCTGACAAAGTCCTCCATCCTGAACATAACAGTAGGCAATGACACAGTGCGGCGTTTGAAGCAGACCTTCCCTCTGAAATGGGCAAAAGACCGCATTCGGTACTTGGGGGTGGATATCACCCCTGACACCAAAGGCCTATATGAGGCCAACTTCGCGCCAATGCTCGACCGTCTTAAGGCCGATCTCTTGCGCTGGCATACATTGACCTTGACGTGGTTCGGGCGCTGCAACGCTCTCAAGATGACCCTATTACCGAAGGTCCTTTATTTAATGCAGGCGCTGCCCATCCGTCTACCTCCAACCTTCTTCAAACGATTGGAAGCCATGTTTCGGGGCTTTATATGGTCTCACTGTAAGCCACGCTTAAAATTGCAGCTCCTACACAGGGCAAAGAGTGACGGTGGGCTTGGCCTTCCAGACATGAAAGCTTACTATAGAGCGGTTCACCTCACCAGGGTAGTGGACTGGCATTGTCATGCCGGGGCAAAACACTGGGTAACCATGGAGGGGGAAGACTCAGAGGGCACGCTCGGGAGTCGACCATGGATCGCCGCCCCCCTGCCAAGGGAATTGGCGGACCACCCCACGTTGGGAAGTACCCTCCTGGTGGCAAGGGATGCCTTTAAGCACTCCAGTATGTCACCCACACCCTCGCCTATGGTGCCAGTACTGGGCAACCCTGAATTCGTCCCGGGCCTACAGAGCCCCGCTCTCCAACGCCTGGCAACGGGCACCAGACTACGCTTGTGCGATTTTGTAGGACCGGACGGCCGACTCGCCTTGGAAGCAGGGGCACTCGCGACGGACCCCCCTCTAGACTTTTGGAGCGGTATGCAGCTCCGGAATTTCTTGCGCAGCTGCATGCGGAAACCGGGCATCTCCCGCCCACTTACAGAACTGGAGCGCATTTGCTATCGTGGGGAGCCAGAACGCCACTGCCTCTCGCTCATTTACTCTTCTCTAACCCAATCTATAGGAGGGTCTTCACCCCCTTTCATAACTAAATGGGAGACGGAGCTTAACACACACTTTACAGGTGAACAAAGACAAAAGATACTGCACTTCGCCCAGAAGGCGTCCATCGCCACCAGAGTTCAAGAGACGTGCTATAAAATTACCACCCGCTGGTACAGGGTACCCACAACCCTACACCGTATGCTCCCACAGGTCTCCGATCGCTGCTGGCGTTGCGGGACTGAAGCAGGCACGATGTTACACATATTCTGGTCCTGCCCTAAACTTACCCCTTTTTGGCGAGGAGTGACTGACACAATCAGACACCTGACTAACGTCTCCTTAGAGGGGAACCCGGCGGCCTGTTTACTCCATATGACGGATCGACCCATTAAAAAATACAAAAAATCCTTGACCATGCAGCTCTTGAATGCTGCCAAAGCATGCATCCCGCTGTGCTGGAGATCGGAGAACCCCCCGGCAAGGCCCCTCTGGTTCGCTAAAGTAAATGAACTGAGAGACATGGAGGACCTTTCGGCCACTCTGTATGATAGGGAGGAGATCTTCCGTGAGACCTGGAGACCCTGGCAGTATTTCATATACACAGAGGAATACCTCCGAGAGCTGGCGCACAGTCCTGGTCCCCACAGACAGACCTCCTTACCGCCGCCCTCCGGGCAGAGGACACCATCTTCCTCTTAAGATGTGTGCTCCAGCAGCCTTCCTCTACATACTCCGCCGCCTCGCTGGAGGCCCTCCCAAACTCTGCTCTCTCTCTCCTCTCTTCACCCTCCTCTTACCTTGCTTCCCCCGCCCCCTTTTCCACCCCTTTCTCCTTTGCTCCTCCCAACTCCCTTTCTACCCCCCCCCCCCACCCCCATCCCCACAAGAATTACTTTACCCCTTCTTTAGTTACCACCCACACAAGAGCCCATAGGAAGATAGAGCATAAACCTCTGAATTAAAGTGACCGGAGGTCACTCAGGTGTGGGGCGTCCAGCTGATCGTGCTACTATACCCTTAAAAATAAAACAAAGTAACAGCGTACTCAGGCCAGTTTTTGTTTCATCCAACGGATCTACGACTGCACATAAGCTGAGAAGAACGTGGATCAAGTAGCCTATGCAACTCTATACGCTGTAATGTTACCTTAACACTGTGTCCTTCTAGGCTGTTTTTTAGGAAAGAAGTAGGCCCAGTAGACTTGTTAATCTTGCCTGACCGCTGTCGCATCTTCTAACTGCCTGTCATATCATTTGTATCGTAAACATGTTGGATTTGTTAAATGTTCTATTTTTGTTATGCAATTTACTTTGAAATAAAGGAATTAAAAAAAAAAAAAAATTTTTGTATATACCTATACAATGGGGGAGATTTACTAAAAATGGAACACAGAATCTAGTGCAGCTCTGCATGGTAACCACTTAGCTTCTAACTTCAGTTTGTTAAAATAAGCTTTGACAAAAAAAATAAAAAAATCTGGAAGCTGATTGTTTTTTTTGTGCAGAGCTGCACCAGATTTTGCACTTTCCAGGTTTAGTAAATAACCTCCAATGTCTTTCTAATAGCAGATTTGAGAAATCCAATCTCTCGATATTTGATGTTTTTCCAAATCCTGCGGATGATCAATATTTTTAAAAAGCCAATGGATTCCTTTGCAGAGACTAAAGTATCTATGTGTGATATTCAACACGATACCAGTTGGTATCGACAGCTCATGCTCTGAAGATAGTGCACTCCATTTTGTGGCCTTCACCCCCAGTTTGTAAGGTAGGAAATACCAGAAGGTTAAGGATTATTGTGGTGCCAATGTTACTTAAGTAGCAACATTTTTTTTTTTATATATATATATATAAAAACAATACATTTTATTACAAAATGTTAAATACAGCTATTACATACATAATTTGCTAATCAAAATTGAACATTAAAAGGGGAGCACATAAGATTTAATAATGGCCAAGTTGGTAAAGGTCTCTGTATACATGCGGGTCAGGTCTTCCCTCAATGTTTCGCCAAAACATTGGCTTTCTTGGGGTAATAGGATGTGACCAGTATAGAGAATAGCTCTATAATGAAAGAAAATAGAGCATAAGACCAAGTACAAATATAACACAATAAATACATAATGCGTGAAATTGAGAGTTAAGCCAACAAAGCATGACAAATGCACCTCCCCCACCCACAGCACTGATGGAAATCAACATCCCAATTATCCCAAAGAGCCCCATACCTACCCTGATCTGCCCAGCTGAAAATATCTGCAAAGGGTGCACCAATGGGGGTGGTGACTTACCACCTACGTGGTGTGACTGCAGGGGGTAAGAGGCGGCCAGTAAAAACTAAAATAAGAATAGAAAGGGAAAGTAGTTAAATGGAGACAACATAGCTCACTCAGAGCCAATAAATGGGCCAACAAGGCCTCAATACATACCAAGATTAAATCTAGGAAAAGTTTAAAAGCAGGAGCGCTGATGGAGTCAAAATGAGTCCAATCAATCGAGGACAGATTTTAAATAATGGGTATTTTTAAGTAGAGGAGCTGTAACAGCACAAAAATAAACAATTGTGAATTAATATAAAACTGATGCAAGAATCATCAGATAAGGTCAAACAGAAAAACAAAAAAAAAATTGTGAAGACAGGTAGTGAACTATGGCTTACCTATCAAACCTGATAGATCTGGACTTCACAAAGTTAACCAATGATAGATCATATATAATATATATGGGGCACTGCCTGAGCAATGAGCCCAACCACCCCAAAAAAATGTCCAGATAGAAATCCTGCAGCAAAAAAAAAAAAAGCAGAGATGGATATGGCAAAGATAGTAACCTAGAGTCCATAGACTAGACAATGCGAATATGTGAAGCTACAAAAGCCACAACACATAAACAGACCTGATATATAGACGACAAAGGTAACAGCGCCCCTGGAACCAGCGACTAGCTGCTGGCTAAAGCCGCCTTTATACCCCCCACGGGGTCGGCGTATGATGGGATCGGACAGACGGCGACCAATGCCCCTGCGCGATGTCCCCACATTAAGGCCTACAATGCCTATAAGACCGTGCATGGCGGTGGGCGGAGAAACAAGATGCTATCCAATGGAAGGATAGACGGGGATGAAACAGACAACAAGGGGTACAGATGTATATGCAGGCCAGATAGTCAGAGATAGGGATAAGGGTGGCGAAAGAGTTCGAGAGGCAGGCCCAAATGTGGTAAACATAAGAGCCCTTGGGTGTCTATACAGCCACAGGTGGTGATAATTGGACCATCTGAAAAGGCGAACCCCATGCATAATAAATCACAGCTAGGGCAAAAAGGGGGTTGACACTGGATGGAGCAGGGAAATAGATGTAGGATGTTTTGCCTATTCACGACCTCCTTCACTGCCTTTATCCCTATCTCAGACTATCTGACCTGCATATACATCTGTTTCCCTTCTTGGCTGTTCCATCCCCGTCTATCCTTCCATTGGATAGCGTCTTGTTTCACCACCCACGGCCATTTCATGTTGCGCTGAACAAGCCATCTGACGCTCTGACGTCACGCACGGTTTTATGGGGATTGTAGGCCTTCAAGTGAGGACATCGCGCAGGCGCATTGGTCGCCATCTGTCCACTCCCGGTCGGTGACGTCATACGCTGACCGGGTGGGGGTATAAAGGCGGCTTTAGCCAGCGGCTAGTCGCTGGTTCCAGGGGCGCTGTTACCCTTGTCGTCTATATATCAGGTCTGTTTATGTGTTGTGGCTTTTGTAGCTTCACATATTCGGATTGTCTAGTCTATGGACTCTAGGTTACTTTCTTTGCTATATCCATCTCTGCTTTTTTTTTTGCTGCAGGATTTCTATCTGGACATTTTTTGAAGTGGTTGGTCTCATTGCTTAGGCAGTCCTCCATATATATAGTACATATATCATATATCATTGGTTAACTTTGTGAAGTCCAGATCTATCACGTTTGATAGGTAAGCCTTAGTTCACTACCTATCTTCACAATTTTTCTTTTTTTTTTTGTTTTGTTTTTTCTGTTTGACCTTATTTGATGATTCTTGCATCAGTATTATATTAATTCATTGTATTTCAAGGAAAACTGCGCTGGCCAATACTAAGAAAGAAAAAACCTATAGCAGCAACACCAAGAGAAACATAACACAGAAATGTATGAAAAAAGAAAAGTTGCGCTAAATTAGCGCGACTTTTCTTTTTTCATTATATTAATTCACATTTTTTATTTTATTTTTGTGCTGTCACAGCTCCTCTACTTAAAAATATCCATTACTTCAAATCTGTCCTCGATTGATTGGACTAATTTTAACTCTATCAGCGCTCCTGTTTTTAAACTTTTCCTAGATTTAATCTTGGTATGTATTGAGGCCTTGTTGGCCCATTTATTTGGGACTATTTATTGGCTCTGAGTGTTGTCTCCATTTAACTACTTTCCCTTTCTATTCTTATTTTAGTTTTT
The DNA here is from genome assembly GCA_028564925.1 of Lithobates sylvaticus. Classification (NCBI taxonomy): domain Eukaryota; kingdom Metazoa; phylum Chordata; class Amphibia; order Anura; family Ranidae; genus Lithobates; species Lithobates sylvaticus. The sequence goes on along the minus strand of CM053028.1, from coordinate 119,027,671 downwards.
ACTGGCCGCCTATTACCCCCTGCAGCCACACTACATAGGTGGTAGGTTGCCGCAAACATTGGCCTACCCTTTGCCAATATTTCCAGCTGGGCAGTTCAGGGTAGGTATGGGGCTCTTTGGGATAATTGGGATGTTGATTTCCGTGAGTGCTGTGGGTGGGGGAGGTGCATTTGTCATGCTTTGTTGGCTTAACTTTCAATTTCACGCATTATGTATTTATTGTGTTATATTTGTACTTGGTCTTATGTTCTATTTTCTTTCATTATAGAGCTACTTCTCTATACTGGTCACGTCCTATTCCCCCGAAGAAGCCAATGATTTGGCAAAACATGTAGGGAAGACCTGACCCACATGTATACAGAGGCCCTTACCAACTTGGCCATTATTAAATCTTATGTGCTCCCCTCTTTTAATGTTCAGTTTTGATTAGCAAACTATGTAATATCTGTATTTGACATTTTGTAAAAATAAGAATCGTTTTTTTATATATAAAAAACTTTTTGTTACTTAAGTAACATTGGCACCGCAATAATCCTTCTCCTTCTGTTATTTCCTATCTTTCTAAATTTACTGGGATGAGGTGCCAGCCACTTTCTGCATTTACCCTCAGTTTGTGTTTCTTCAGCAGTGTGGTCATCAATCCATCAGATGATCTACCTTTCCCTATCTATCAAGTAATCTTAACATATTGGATAAGGCCTAAAAATCTGAATCTGAGATATTTCCACCAGCTGAAGTGTGACAGCATTTTAGATGGATGCTGCACAAAAAGTACCTCCAGGAGATCTTTATGGAATAGAGCATGCCAAAAATGAACATCATGGTCATGCTATATAATGCTCGCTTGCCAGAAATCTTTTCCAGTTATTACTATCCCCAGACAAGAGTTCAGGATGTATGGCAGAGTAAATACACAGGCTGACTCAGCTAAACATTACAGAATTTTCCAGGAGTTTCTAATAAAGGTTTCTATAAATTCTACGAGGTGCCATCAGAAAAGAACGTTGAACCCTTGTCATCTTCATTGAACAATATTCCAGAGATCTGGTTGTTGGTCTTAAAAAAAAGTTTTAGTACCATCCAGTTACAGATTTCTACCTTACCTGCCCTTAAATGTTATCATTGGGTGGAGGAACCCTTGGTGGCACATTTTCTCACACACTGAAATGAGACATTTTTATGAGGAACCTGGTCCTCTGGACTTTGATGCACCAGCCTTTCTATCCAGATGATGCTACCTTCCTGAAAATCCTTACCCTGAAAGTGTCTTTTCTCACAACAGCAACATTGACTAGGCATGTGTCAGAGATACAGACTTTTTCTTCCAGACCTCTAAATAATCAAATCTATTATTGCAAAATTGTGCTGCATCTTTCTCCACCTCTCCTGCTCAGGCCGGGTTCACACTGGTAGGACAAACACTCCGACATTGGGAGCTCATGTCGCATGAGGTGTGAAAATCGACGTTTCCCTATGGGAGCCGTCTTAACTGGTCTGCACTACTTTGGTCCGACTTTGAACCTACTTCAGCCCATTGATTATCACTGAAGTCAGATCGCCGTCTTAACTGACCCTTTGGCACGCCACTTGTGCTCTGAGGATCTTGAAGGGGAACTCCACGCCAAATTTAAAAAAGAGCATACCAGGCCCTTTGGTCTGGTATGGATTTTCAGGGGAAACCCCAGGGCAAAAATCAGTGTGGGGGTCCCCTCAAAATCCATACCAGACCCTTATCCGAGCACACAGCCCGGCAGGTCAGGAAAGGGGGTGGGGATGAGCGAGCACCACCCCTCCTGAACCGTGCCAGGCCGCATGCCCTCAACATGGAGGGGTGGGTGCTTTGGGGCAGGGGAGTCCTGCGCCCCCACCCCAAAGCACCTTGTCCCCATGTTGATGAGGACAAAAGCCTCTTCCTGACAACCCTTGCTGTTGGTTGTTGGGATCTGTGGGCAGGGGGTTTATCGGAATCTGGAAGCCCCCTTTAACAAGGGGCCCCCAGATTCCAGCACCCCACCCTATGTGAATGAGTATCGGGTACATGTACCCTTACACATTCACCTAAAAAAAAGTGTCAAAAATAAAACAATATTACACATGTTTTTAAAGTAATTTATTAAGGCATGTCCGTCGTCTCTTACGATCTCTTCTCCCCTCTCCGGCTTGTCTGCCACCTCCGCTGATGTCTTCTGCCTCTGCTGGTTCTTCTCCCCTCTCCGGGTCTTCTCCGCTCTCTCTCTGGTTCTTCTCCCTCTGTCCGCTGTCTTCTGTCTCTGCCATGTCTTCTTGCTCTTTTGCTGGGTCTTCTCTCTCTGTTCTTCCGATGTTGACTCAACGCTCTCTCCCACTCTAATGCCAGGTGCACGGTGGGCCACTACTTATATTGGCATGGGGTGGGGTCACCGGAGGCTTATGACGTTACCACTTATCATGCCCTGGGCGGTGACGTCATAAGGGGCGGGGCCTCCGGGTGATCCCACCCCAGGCCAATATAAGTAGTGGCATACCGCGCACCTGGTACAGATGAAAGGTGTATGTTTAAAAGTTCATAGACTGAGGATCCCAAACAGTGTAGAAAGATGCCTTTAGATGTAACATGCAGGTGTCATTAATCCTCCACCATATCTATCTATCTATCTATCTATCTATCTATCTATCTATATATATATATATATATATATATATATATCTCAATATATATATATATATAGATAGATAGATGTCTGCTCACCTCATAATCATGACCACCTGAACAAACAGGACAGTCCAACCAGCATTCCCTAAGAGGGATCTTAAACTCCTGATGGTCTATGTGGATCTCTGATAACATTACGTCCCTGGGGATATGGGTGGGGATATGGGTGGGGATATGGAAGCAAACAAAAAGAATATAGTGCTCTCTGCTAAAACCAGATTTATTCAAATTAAGTAAAATCACTTACAAGTCCAGCACTATACAAGTACATAATGTGTGCTCTGTGTACACAAAGAAACCAAAAAGATGGCCGCGGGTGACGTTATACGAACCTCCAACCCTGTACGTGCTACGACGTTCTGGGTGGGACTTCAGCAGCGGGTACGGAGCCACGCAAATACCCCACGATTAAATAGACTAGTCTAAGATGTCATGGCAACATGACACGCCGCCCATGTAAACTACTGGAGTCTCGACAATCTATTACGCACAGCAGTCCATTCTCTCGTTAAGGGGTACCAAAATAAAAGAATGCCGCCCGCTCCATATAACTTATAATAGCAACAAAGGCAACACATTTATTGTTCAGGGGGACTTCAGACTATAAAATCAGGCAAAAATACCCCCAACTTAACACATTATATGGAGCACATCAGAGAGTACAACAGCAACAAAAAGTCGTAATTTCTCTCATTACTCCAGACCACAGATTCAATTAAAATGCACACCATGGCCATCCATTACATAGATGAGAAATATAAAAAACAAAGACAAACTTAAAATATAATCAATACATTCATCTATCAGATGTAAAACAATTTCAATCAAATTTGACAATTAAACCTGCAGGAGTGGAGTCCTTGGTTTCAAAAAATCCAAAAGAATTCTCTGTGGCTTAGCTGTCTGATAAAATTACCACCCCTCCAGTGTTTCTTGACCTTCTCAATGCTCCAAAATTTGATTTCATTCCACTAAAAAATGTCCTAAAATGCTTTCAGACACTATGGGTCTTTAACTCTTTCTTTATGTTGTTCACTTGTTCCCCCAATCTAACATGTAAGGGCCTTACATGTTCTGCCAATGTTTTGAAGGCCATACTCACATTCTAGCATGTAAACTACCCCCTGGGAGGTGCATGTGATCAGATCAGAAGAACAAATATCTGTGCGCTCTTTGACATTGACCTTGGAATGCTTACAGGCGCTGCACCATCCGCAGGCATAAAATCCTGTCCATTTTATATCTAAAGGCACTTTTCTACACTGTTTGGGATCCTCAGTCTATGAACTTTTGGACTTATATCTTTCATCTGATCGATATGATTTAATCATTATATTTCTATATATTGATTATAGCAATTGAATGTTACCTGCACTGCACTATTTCTATATGTATGCTTGTTTTGAGGCGTTGTTCAATTGGCCTTGAGTGTTCAGCTGTATATTTTAGAATTGATTTTAGATTTTTTGCGCTGATTATTATATATATATATATATATATATATATATATATATATATATATATATATATATATATATATTTTGCATATCCAAATCTCAGAATGCCCTTTTTTTCAGTAAATGCAAGACATTCTCTGATTGGACGAGGTGGTAAGGAGGGGTGGTGACATCATGGTCTCCGCCTTGTCCAAAGAAAGGATGTGTTGCATTCCATTGGAAAAAATTCGGTGAATGGTATTGGTGCTGAGCGAGCAATCCCCTGTGGGTCAGCATGCTCACTGCAAAATCCAGAAGATTGTGGTAGTAGCACAAACTACTACAGTGATTGTCAGCTTCCACGGCGATCCCTCAGGTATTGGACATGCACATACTTCCCAACTTTTTGAGATGGGAACGAGGGACACCTTTTAGCAAACATATGTCGGCATAGGACACACACCCTGGCACACCCTCTTAACCACTTCCTAACTGCGGCATAGCCGGAAATGGCTACAGTGCATTTCTTTAGTTCCAGGAGGGCGTCCATGGATGTCCTCCCGGAACCACACCCCCTCATGCACCCCCCAGAGGCGTACATCTGGCATGCTCTGTGATTGTGGTAAAGGGCCAGTCACAGCGACCCTTTACCACAGGATCAGCTGTCCAATAACAGCTGATCTTAGTGGAAACAGAATTGACTGTTATCGCCATTCCTTTATTTACATGCTGTCACAGCGTGAGGAGAGGAGAGCTGGTAACCGGCGATCATTAGTGCAGCCCCATCAGTGACAATCAGTGTCATCAATGCTGCCCACCAGTGCCTATTAGTGCTGTCCATAGTGCTGCTGCATATCAGTGCAGCCTCATCAGAGAAAAATTACTAATTTGCAAAAATTTATAACAAAAACTAAGAAAAAAGTTTTTTTTCAAAATATTTCCTTCTTTTTTCGCATGTTTAGCAAAAAACAGTGGTGATTAAATACCACCACAACAAAGCTCTATCTGTCCCCAAAAAATTATAAAAATTTCAAATACAGTGTTGCATGACCACGCAATTGTCATTCAAAGTGAAACAGCGCTGAAAGCTGAAAATTGGCCTGGGCAGGAAGAAAAAAAGATTAGTTAAACCCACAAGTGCTTTTTTTTAGCACCACTATTCCTTTATATTGGCTTTTGACATTTACAAATGCAGCAATTTATAAATTGGATAAAAGGTTTAGCACTGGGAAACACTTTTTAAAGCTAAATAGTGCATTTTATATACTATATATAGGTCAGAACAAAATGAGGGACAAAGGAGGAGGAAAGAGGGAGAGAGGGACTTTGTTCCATATCAGGGACAGCTGGGAGCTATGGAAATGCATACTTACTGGAGTTGACCTTTAGACATTTCAAAGCAAAAATATCTACATTAAGACAAAAAACAAATACAGTATGCAATACGTTCTTTGTAAAGCATATGTATAGGAGAATATTCATGAACAAAGCCATTTATTGAAGGTGGATAGAATGGCGTCATAGAGCTAAATAAAACTCGGGTATTTCGAGAGGGGTCTGGCTGCAGACTGGAGCTCCACGTTTGACAGGAAACACGTGGCCTCCACTCCACTTTTTTTCTTAATGAACTTTAATGTCACAAACATTTAATAGACACTAGACACAACTTGTGGAAGTGGAGGTCACGTTTCCCAGAGGGTATCTGGCTGCATACTGGAGCTCCACAGAAAACATATGGCCTCCACAGGTTTTTTTTTTTTCAATCAACTTTAACCCTTTCGCTGCCAGAACTGATTTAGAATTTTTTTTGCAGACATGTTTAAAAAAAAAATTTCGGCCTGAAGATTACATAAAACCTGCCGAACATTACAAATTTTCTGAAAGCAGACACTCTAGAGAATAAAACTGTGGTAGCTTAAATTTTTTATGTCACACGATAGTACCGCTAAGGTCTAAATTTCAGTAAAAAAACACACGTGCATTTAAAGGGAAACAAATGCAATAAATTACCCACATTGTTGGTAAAATATAAAAGATGAGGTTGCACCAAGTAAATAGATACCTAACATGTCAAATCCTGAATTTGCGTGTGCCCGTGGAATGGCGACACACTTCAGTACCCTGTATTTTCTATAGGCGACGCTTCAAAAGCCCCCTATAGGTAGGGTTGTTACCCGTACGGGATTGACCCGGACAGTACTGGTTTGGCAACTTGTCCCCTCGAAACCCAGGCACAACATATATCCAGCGCCTTTCTGTGTCCCGTTTTGTCCCGTCTCCGCCCCGTAGCTCTGTGTTAACTATGTCGCCGGTGGCGGCTGTGCGCCTCTCCACTGGGGTCTCTAGTCGGTGTAGCTTCTCCTACACTTGTCTGTGTAAGAGCTCCTCATATCATGGAGCCTCGCCCTCTTCCTGCTCTACCACAGCTGTGGAGACAAGATATTGAGGTGACCGAGCCCGAGACCTCCTCCGCACAGTCAGCCCCCCTCCTCTCTGTCAGCCCCCTTCCTTTCTGTCAGCCCCCTCCTCTCTATCAGCCCCCTTCCTCTCTGTCAGCCCCCTCCTCTATGTCAGCCCCCTTCCTCTCTATCAGCCCCCCTCCTCTCTATCAGCCCCCCTCCTCTCTGTCAGCCCCCCTCCTCTCTGTCAGCCCCCCTCCTCTCTGTCAGCCCCCTTCCTCTGTCAGCCCCCCTCTTCTCTGTCAGCCCCCCTCCTCTGTCAGCTCCCCTGCTCTCTGTCAGCCCCGCTCCTCTCCCATGTCCCCCATACTACACCAGGAGACCTCCCCCCACACCCCAAAATTACACTGGGAGGCTCCCCACCAAACATTACACACTACATATACACTATATTGTACATTGCACACGCCTGCATTATATACACTATATTTTACATTACACATGCCTGCACAATATACACTATATTGTACATTACACACCCCTGCACAATATACACTATATTGTACATTACACACACCTGCACTATATACACTATATTGTACATTACACACACCTGCACAATATACACTATATTGTACATTACACACACCTGCACTATATACACTATATTGTACATTACACCCTACATATACACTATATTGTACATTACCATAGCTCCCAACTGTCTCTGATTTCGAGGGACTGTCCCTGATTTGGAACAAAGTCCCTCTGTCCCTCATTCCTCCTCATTTGTCCCTCATTTTGGTCTGATCTATATAGTTGTTTATAAAATGCACTTTTTATCTATCAAAAAGTGTTTCCCAGTGCTAAACCTTTCATCTGATTTCTAAATGGCTGCATTTGTAAATTCCAAAATCCAATATAAAGGAATAGTAGTGGTAAAAAAAGCACTTGTGGGTTTAACCAATCTTGTTTTTTTGCACAATTCTCCTTTAACTACTTGCCTACCAGCCACGAACACCTCCTTACTGACCAAGCCATTTTTCAGCTTTCAGCGCTGTCGCATTTTGAATGACAAATGCGCGGTCATGCAACGCTGTACCCAAATAAAATTTTTATCATTTTTTTCCCCACAGATAGAGCTTTATTTTGGTGGTATTTGATCACCTCTGTGGTTTTTATTTCTTGCGCTATAAACAAAAGAAGAGGGACAAGTTTGAAAAAACATAATATTTTTTACTATTTATTATAATAAATATCCAATTTTTTTTTTTTTTTTTTAACAAATTTTTTCCTCAGTTTAGGCCAATACGTATTCTTCTACATATTTTTGGTAAAAAAAATCGCAAAAATCGCGACCGCCGGGCACGCGCACCGAGGCCCCAGCTACGCGGCGGGCGCGCGCGCGCGCCTCCCGCGGCGCGCGCGCGCCCCCCAGTGGCCAAATTGTAGACGACGTCATATGACGGCGTCCCGCCACAGTAGCTGAACCGTCCCGCCGTCATTTGACAGTGGGCGGTCAGCTAGTGGTTAAGGGGGCATAGCAAGGGGTGTGTCCTATGCCTTCATACTTTTGCTGATAGGTGTCCCTCATTCCCATCTCAAAAAGTTGGGAGGTATGCATTACACACGCCTGCACTATATACACTATATTGTACATTACACACACCTGCACTATATGCAATTGGCTACACCCACTGTTCACCACTGTGCGTGACGCATTACTAGTCCCCTAGGGCACACAGAGGTGTACCAGATATTTTACAATCTCATAGTGTATGCTAAAAAAAAAATGCCAAGCCTTGCTGAAGTGTTCAGGTTTGGCTCGAAGAAAAGGTGGCAACCCTACCTATAGTCATCAGTTTATTGTTATGGAGGAGGTCTTGTGTTAGAATGATTGCTCGCACTTCGTTGTGTGCAGCGATATTTAACATGTGTATCGCAATAAATGTTTTCAAGAGTAGACGCCCCTAATGCGTGTGTTTGCATTTGTAATGTGGGGGTGGGGAGCCTCCATAAAAATTTTTTATATGCTTGGGTGTAACTTTCTTTTTCTGCAAAAAAATGTTTTATTTTTTTTGCTTAAAGCGTAGCTCCACCCAAAAGGGGAAGCTCCTCTTGTCTGCCTCCTCCCCCTCTCTGCTGCCACATCTGACACCTTTTGGGGGGAGGGGGGAGCAGTTAGCTGGTTTTGACTGGTACCTACTACCACTTCTGGCTAAGTTCGGTAGCTTGAAGAACGACCCCCTCCTCCTCCCCCCGCACCCGGCTCACTCACAGAGTGCAGCGCGATTCACAGTAGGAAACCGTCTGAAAAGCTGAACGGCCTCACTACCAGTTTCCCTTAGCCAAGATGTCAACACAAGCACCCGAGAGCTGATTCAAGAATCGGCTTGGGTGAAGACACTGCTGGATGCCTGGGCAGGTAAATTCCCTCATAGTAAAAATCAGCAGCTACAGTATTTGTAGCTGTTGACTTTACATTTTTGGAGGGGGGACGACTACTCCTTTTTTACTTTTTATTTTCATCACATGGGGGACATAAAGTCCCCTATCTGATGATTATTTGTTAAGGTTCTCTTTAATGAGACATCCAAGGTCTAAAAGACCCTGACTGTCTCCTCTGGGCTCCACTGAAGCCAGGCACCCCCTCTGGGGGTCTGTCAGTGGGGGGAGGGTGGTATTTGGGGGGTCTATCAGTGGGGGGAGAGCGTAATATTTGGGGGTCTGTCAGTAGAGGGAGGGTGGTATTTGGGGGTCTGTCAGTGGAGGGAGGGGGTGGTATTTGGGGGGGTTGGGGGTCTGTTAGTGGGGAGAGGGGGTGGTATATAGGGGGTTGGGATTGCCTGTCCGTGGGGGGTGGGTGGTCTGTTGGGGGGGTGGGGGTCAGTAGTTGGGGGTAGGGGAGAGGTTGGTAGTTGGGGGATGTATCAGTGGGGGGCATGGGGGTAGTTTGGGTATGTCAGTAGGGAGCGGGGCACAGTAGTAGAGAGGATCGGGGTCCATCAGTGGGAGCAGGGATTGGTAGTTGGGGGGATGGGGGTCTATCAGTGGCACCCCTCCCTCCACTGACAGCCCCCAACCCCCCAAATACCCCCCCTCCATCCACTGACAGACCCCCAAATACCACTCACGCCCCCCCCCTACTCACAGACCTCCAAACCCCCCAAAAAACACCCCCTCCCCCACTCACAGACAACCAAAATACCACCCCTTCCCCCCACTGATAGATCCCCAACCCCAAAAATACCACCCCTCCCTCCACTGACAGATCCCCTCAAATACCCCCCTCTTTCTCCACTGACAGCTCCCCCAGCCCTCAAATACAACTCCTCCCTCCACTAACAGACCCCCAACCCCTCAAATACCACCCCTCCCCCCACTCACAGACCTCCAAACCCCCCAAAAACCACCCCTCCCCTCACAGACCTCCAAACCCCCCAAATACCACTCCCCCCATGACAAATCTCAAACCTCCCAAATACCACCCCTCCTTCCACTGACAGATCCCCACAGGGGGTGTCTGGCTTCGGTGGAGCTCAGAGGAGACATGCAGGGTCTTTTAGACCCTGCATGTCTCATTAAAGAGAACCTGTCACCAAATAGTTATCACATAGCGGACTTTTTGTCCCCTATGTGATGGGAAAAAAAAGTTAAGCAAAAAACTAAAGTTACACCCAAGCACATAAACCCCCCCTCCCATCAAATTTTTTTAGATGCCCCACCACCCCCACATATACACATGTTTGAAAGTAAACACACATGTCGGGGGCCCCTATGCTTGAAAAGATTGATTGTGATGCACGTTACATATTGCCGCACACGCCGGAGTGAGAGCGATATTTCTAGAACCAGACCGCTTCTGTAACACTAAACTGATGACCAATAGGGGGCTTTTGAAGCATCTCCTATAGAAAATACAGGGTACAGAAGTTTGTCGTCATTTCATGGTTACGCGCAAATTTAAGGTTTGACATGTTGGATATCTATTCACTTGGTGCAACCTCATGTTTTATGTTCTACCAAAAATGTGGGTAATCACATTGATTTGTTCTTCCTTTAAATTCACTTTAGTGTTTTCTACTGAAATTTTTGAAACCTTTGCAAAAATCTTGTGCGACAAAAAAAATTTGAACTACCGCTATTTTACTCTCTAGGGTGTCTGCTTTTAGGAAATATGTAATGTTTGGGGGGTTTTATGTAACCTTCAGGCCGAAAATTATTTTTTAACCACTAGCTGACCGCCCACCGTCAAATGACGGCGTAGCGGTGCAGCTCTTGTGGCGGGCCGCCGTCATATGACGGCACTCGCTTTTTGGCCACTGGGGGGCGCGCGTGCCCGCCGCGTAGCTGGGGCCCCGGTGCGCGTGCCCGGCGGTCGCGATGACCGCCAGGCACCCGCGATTGCCCGGTAATCGAGCAGGACGTGGAGCTGTGTGTGTAAACACCCCGCCCCACGTCCTGTCAATGGAGAGGAGACCGATGGTGTGTCCCTTGTACATAGGGACACCGATCGGTCCCCTCCCCCAGTCAGTCCCCTCCCCCACAGTTAGAATCACTAAGATAGGGTACATATTAACCCCTGCAGCGCCCCCTAGTGTTAACCCCTTCCCTGCCAGTCACATTTATACAGTAATCAATGCATTTTTATAGCACGGATCGCTGTATAAATGTGAATGGTCCCAAAAATGTGTCAAAAGTGTCCGAAGTGTCTGCCGCAATGTCGCAGTCACGATAAAAATCGCAAATCGCCGCCATTACTAGTAAAAAAAAAAATAATAATAAAAATGCTATAAATCTATCCCCTATTTTGTAGACGCTATAACTTTTGCGCAAACCAATCAATATACGCTTATTGCGATTTTTTTTACCAAAAATATGTAGAAGAATACGTATCGACCTAAACTGAGGAAAAAATTTGTTTAAAAAAAAAAAAAATTGGATATTTTATTATAATAAAAAGTAAAAAATATTATGTTTTTTCAAACTTGTCGCTCTTCTTTTGTTTATAGCGCAAGAAATAAAAAACGCAGAGGTGATCAAATACCACCAAAATAAAGCTCTATCTGTGGGGAAAAAATGATAAAAAATTTATTTGGGTACAGCGTTGCATGACCGCGCAATTGTCATTCAAAATGCGACATCGCTGAAAGCTGAAAAATGGCTTGGTCAGGAAGGAGGTGTTCGTGCCTGGTAGGCAAGTAGTTAAACATGTCTGGAAAAAATACAAAAACAGCTCTGGCAGCGAAAAGGTTAAAAACTAACTTTGGAGGACACATGTTTCCTGTGGAGGGTGGAGCTCCAGTATGCAGTCAGATACCTTTGGGGAAATGCAGAATCAAATGTGACAGGAAACATGTGTCCACTTCCAAGCGCTGTGTCTATTAAATGTTTGTAACATTAAAGTTAATTAAAAAAAAAAAAAAAGGTGGAGTGGAGGTCACATGTTTCCTGCCCAACGTGGAGCTCCAGTCTGCAACCAGACCCCTTTTGGTATTTCTGTCACTGCCTTTACTTCCTGTTGGAAGTCTCGTCCTTCTTATTACTTCCTGCGCTGGGCTGTCCGACAGGTGGGACGTTTGGTGGAGCTTGCGGTGTGATCCCCGTATAGGGGCTGGAGTGCTCCTCTCTGGTGAGTGCTCGGCCTCTTATTGTGTGGGCCTTCTACTCCCCTCACCCCTCCTCTCCCCATTACCAGCCTGCGTGTCACAACTTAACTATACCAACAACATGGCTGACTGACTGACAGACACTACAGCTGGTAACCGAGACCCCCCCCCCCCCCCCCCCCCCCCCCCCCCCCCCCTCCTCCTCCTCATACCCTTCATATCCTCACTCCTATACAAGCTGCACGACTAAAGAGACCCTGTCATCACATTCTACCTTGACATCTATAAGACTAAAGAAACCCTGTCACCACATACTGTCCTGTCACTAATAAGACTGAAGAGACCCTGTCACCACACTCTACCCCAAAATCTATAGGACTGAAAAAAGGCCCCGACACCACGTTCTACCCTGACAACTATAAAGCCCCATACACACGGTCGGAAAATCCGACCACCAAATCCATTGGATTTGGTCCGACGGATTTAGTCCGACACTGGTGTTGCATACACACGGTCGGACAAAGTTGTCGGAAAATCCGATCATTCTGAACGTGGTGACGTTTGTTGCCTACGATGGGACTACGTAGAGGCTAGTAGCCAATAGCTTTGGTCTTGTAATGTGATCTGAGCATGCGTGGCACTTTGTCCGTCGGAATTCGCTACACACGATCGGAATTGGTAGGATCGGACTTTGTTGTCGGAATATTTATAGAGCAGGAGATAGAACTTTGTCCGTCGGACAATCCGATGCAAACTGTCCGATGGTGCCTACACACGGTCGGAATTTCCGACAACATTGTCCGATAGGACAGAATCCATCGGAAAATCCGACCGTGTGTATGGGGCTTAAGACTGAAGAGACCCTGTCACCACACTCTACCCCAAAATCTATAGGACTGAAAAAGGCCCCGACACCATGTTCTATCCTGACAACTATAAGACTGAAGAGACCCTGTCACCATGTTCTATACTGACATCTATAGAACTGAAGAGGCCCTTGCGCCACGTTCTACCCCGACACCAATAAGACTGAAGAGATCCTGTCACCACATACTACACTGACAACTATAAGACTGAAGAGACCCTGTCACTACATTCTATCCTCTCACCACGTTCTGCCCCAACATATATAGGACTGAAGAGGCCACGTTCTGCCCCAACATATATAGGACTGAAGAGGCCACGTTCTGCCCCAACATATATAGGCCTCAAGAGGTTCCGTTGCCACGTTCTGCTACGTTCTGCCCCAACATATATAGGACTGAAGAGGCCACGTTCTGCCCCAACATATATAGGACTGAAGAGGCCACGTTCTGCCCCAACATATATAGGACTGAAGAGGCCACGTTCTGCCCCAACATATATAGGACTGAAGAGGCCACGTTCTGCCCCAACATATATAGGACTGAAGAGGCCACGTTCTGCCCCAACATATATAGGACTGAAGAGGCCACGTTCTGCCCCAACATATATAGGACTCGAGGTTCCGTGTCCACGTTCTACCCCAACATCTAAAGGCCTGAAGAGGTCCCGTTGCCACGTTCTACCCCAACATCTATAGGCCTGAAGAGGTCCCTTTGCCACGTTCTGTCCCTTCACCACGCTGTAGCCCGCCAGCACGTTCTACCCCAACACTACATTCTACCCCAACATCTGTAGGACTGAAGAGGCCCCGTCATCACGTTCTACCCCAACACCAATAAGACTGAAGAGACCCTGTCACAATGTTCTACCCTGACATCTATAGGACTGAATAGGCCCTTGCACTGTGTTCTACCCTGGCACCTATAGGACTGAAAAGGCCACAACACCACGTTCTAGCCCGACACCAATAACACTGAGAGAGACCCTGTCGCCACATTCTACCCTGACAACTATAAGACTGAAGAGACCCTGTCACTACATTCTATCCTCTCACCACGTTCTACCCCAACATCTATAGGACTGAAAAGGTCCCGTCGCCACGTTCTGTCCCGTTGCCTGTATGTCACCACTTACTGACAACATGGCTGACTGACAGACACTAGAGCTGGTAACTGAGACCCCCCTCCTCATACCCTCCATAGGCCACGTTCTACGCCAACATATAAAGGACTGAAGATGTCCTGTCGCCATGTTCTGTCCTGTCGCCAATAAGACTGAAGAGAGACCCTGTCACCACGCTCTAGCCCGCCAGCACGTTCTACCCCAACATCTGTAGGACTGAAGAGGCCCTGTCACCACGTTCTACCCCGTCACCAATAAGACTAAAGAGACCCTGTCATCACATTCTACCCTGACCACTATAAGACTGAAGAGACCCTGCCACCACATACTACCCTGACAGCTTTAAGACTAGAGAGACCTTGTAATCATATTTCTATGATGACATCTCTACAATGCACAGGTGCATCTCAAAAAATTAGTGTCATCAAAAAGTTAATTTGTTTCAGTAATTCAATTCAAAAAGTGAAACTCATTAATTTTATTTATATATATATATATATATATATATATATATATATATATATATATATATATATATATATATATATTCATTACACACAGAGTGATATATTTCAAGTGTTTCTTTCTTTTTAATTTTGATGAATATGGCTTACAGCTAGTGAAGACCCCAAATTCAGTATATCAGAAAATTAGAATATTACATAAGACAAATTAAAAATCTTTTATTTTTATACAGAAATGTTGGCTTACTGTAAAGTTTGCCCATGTACTGTATAGTATGCACTCAATACTTGGCCCGGGGCTCCTTTTGCATGATTTACTGCATCAATGTCGAGTGGCATGGAGGTGATCAGCCTGTGGCACTGCTGAGGTGTTATGGAAGTCCAGGTTGCTTCGATAGCGGCCTTCGGGATTGTTGGGTCTGGTGTCTCTCATCTCCTTAATACCTTACAGATTCTCTATTGGGTATAGGTCAGGTGAGTTTTGCTGGCCAATCAAGCACAATGAAGTGATACCATGATCATTAAACCAGGTATTGGTACTTTTGACAGTGTGGGCAGGTGCCAAGTCCTGCTGGAAAATGAAATCAGAATCTCCGTAAAGCTGGTCAGTAGAGGGAAGCATGAAGTGCTCTAGAATTTCCTGGTAGAGAGCTGTGCTGACTTTGGACTTGATAAAACGCAGTGGATCAACACCAGCAGGTGACATGGGTCCTCAAAACATCACTGATTGTGAAAACTTCACACTGGACCTCATGCAACTTGGATTCTGTGCCTCTTCACTCTTTCACAAGACTCTGGGATTTTGATTTCTAAATGAAATGCAAAATTTACTGTTAATCGAAAAGAGGTCTTTGGACCACTGAGCAACAGTCCAGTCCTTTTTCTCCTTAGCCCGGGTAGGACGCTTCTGACGTTGACTCTGGTTCAGGAGTGGCTTGACACGGGCAATGCGACAGTTGTAGCCCATGTCCTGGATATGTCTGTGTGTGGTGGCTCTTGAAGCACTGACACCAGCCGTAGTCCACTCCTTGTAAATTTCCCCCAAATTTTTCTTCACAATTCTCTCAAGGCTGCGGTTATCCCTGTTGCTTATGCACCTTTTTCTACCACACTTTTTTTTTTTTTTTTTCCTTCCACTCAACTTTCCATTAATATGCTTGGATAAAGCACTCTGGGAACTGCCAGCTTCTTTAGCAATGACCTTTTGTGACTTGCCCTCCTTGTGGACAATTGTCAAGTCAGCCAAGGCCGGTTTCACACTCCACCGACATGGAAGTCGGACAGCTTCCGGTCCGATTTTGACCTATTCTCTGCCAGTTTTTATATAGCCAAGGGGAGTGGCCATCTGGAGACTCCACCCCTTGTGATGTCACCACCCCATCATGCCCTGGGCGGTGGCTATATAAGAACAAGCAGAGAACAGAGCTGGCACAATTGCGGGAGCTAGACATCAGCAACGGAGGGAGAAGAACCAGAGGAAAAAGACAGCAGCAGCGGAGGGAGAAGAATCGGAGAAAGAAGGCCCGTTGGAGCTACGAAGGGGGAACATTCTTAATTTTTAATAAAGGACTTTGTCAAAAACCTGTGTACTGTAGTCATTTTTGACACTTTTTTTTTTTTTTTTTTTTTTGGGTGAATGAGTAGGGGTACAATACCCCCTATTCATTCACATGGGGGGGTGGGATCTGGGGGCCCCCCTTGTTAACCACTTGCCTTCTGCCCACCATCGGCGACGATTGACGGCGGCAGAATGGCACTTCTGCGCAAATCGCCATAGCTGTACGGTGGGAGCTTTGAGTATAGGGGGCGCAGGCCTGCGATCCCTGCCGGGCACCCGCGATTGCGCCTGACAGAGCGGGGACAGGTGTGTGTGTGTGTGTGTGTGTGTACACAAATGCCCGTCCTTGCAGGGGAGAGGAGACAGATTGTGTGTTCCTATTATATAGAAACAACGATCGGCCTCTTCCGCAAGTCAGTCCCTCCGCAGTTAGAACACGGTCAGGGAACACATTTAACCCCTTGATCGCCCCATAGTGTTAACCCCTTCCAGTGACATTTTTACAGTAATAAGTACAGTTTTTTTTTTTTTATAGTACTGATTGCTGTATAAATGTAAATGGTGTCAAAAGTGTCCGATCTGTCCACTGCGATGTCGCAGTCCTGATTAAAGGGGGGAAAAAAAAGAAAATGCCATAAATCTATCCCCTATTTTGTGGATGCTATAACTTTTGCGCAAACCAATCAATATATGCTTCTTGCGATATTTTTGGTAAAACAAAAATGTAGAATAATATCGGCCTAAACTGATGACATATTTTATTTTTTTTATTTTTTTTTTAATTTGGGATATATATTGTAGCAAAAAGTAAAATTTTTTTTTTTTGTTTGTTTTTTTTTGTCGCTCTTTTGTTTTAAATCGCAAAAAATAAAAATCGCAGAGGTGATCAAATGCCACCAAAAGAAAGCTCTGTGGGGGGAAAAAAGGACATCAATTTTGTTTTAGGTACAATGTCGAACAACCGCGCAATTGTCAGTTAAAGTAAATGCAGTCCCAAATTGCAAAAAAAAAATGGCTTGGTCAGAAAGGGGGTAAATCCTTCAGGGGCTGAAGTGGTTAAGGGGGCTTCCAGATTCTGAGAAGCACCCTGCCTGCAGACCCAACCCCCTCCCCCCCCCCCCCCCCAATTACCACCCAGGGTTGTTGGGAAGAGGTCTTGTTCCCCTTGACAAGGTGCTTTTGGGTGGGGGGGGGGGGGGAGAGGCGCATGTTGAGGGCAGGTGGCCTGGTATGGTCCCGGAGGGCTCGCTCGCCTCCCCCCTTTCCTCACTTGCTGGGCTGCATGCTCCAGATAAGGGTCTGGATTTGGGGGGGGCCCAGGCCGTTTTTTTATTTTGTCGTGGGGGTTCCCCTTAAAGTCTGCTCGCTCATTTACCACCCTCCCTTACCTAACCTGCCGGGCTGCAGGCTGCATGCTCAGTTTTTAATTTTTGTTTATTTATTTTTTCTCCATTAAGGGTTCCTGCTCAAGATCCATACCAGACTCAAAGGGCCTAATATGGAATTAGGGGGGGAATGGGGTTCCCCCCCCCCCCCTAAATTTTTTATTTTTTTTCTGGCATGGGGTTCACCTTCAAGAGACTTGGCACAAGTCGCATCAGTTAAGGCAATGATCCGACTTGAATGCGACTTGCATGCAAATCAATGTGCTGAAATCAGACCAAAGTAGTACAGGAACCTTTTTCAAAGTCGGACCGACACAAGTCAGACCAGGGAACCATTGATTTATACACCTCCTGCAACATGTGCAACCAGTCGGAGCGTATGTCGCACCAGTGTGAACCGGGCCTGAGAGATCAGTTAAAGCTCAGGAAACCTTTACAGATGTTTTGCCTGATTAGAGTGACACCATGAGTCTACAATATTGAACTTTTTCACAATATTCAAATATTTTTACTGAATTTTGGGTTTTGGCTAGCTGTAAGCCGTAATCATCAAAAAAGAAATGCTTGAAATATATCGCTCTGTGTATAATCTATATAATATGATTTTTTTTTTTTTTTTTTTTTTTTTTACTGAAATTTTAAGTGTGTGTGTGTGTGTGTGTGTGTGTGTGTGTTTTTATTTTTTTATTTTTTTTGATATTCTATTTTAGATGCACCTGTATAAGACTAAAGAGACCCTGTCATCAGATTCTGCTCTGACATCTTTACAATATACAGTACTCAACATAAATGAGTACACACAACAGATTTGTCAGAAAACCTTTACTTTTCTGTCAGAATCAACATTTTCTATGGGACACTGTGCTACAAAATACTCCCACAAATGCATGCCATTTGATTGCAATCAAGATTTGTTAATTCGCACACATAAAGTATTTTTCCTAACAAATTCATTCAAGACCATGTTGCAAAAATTAATATACCCCAATGAAAGTCTAAGGGCTCTTTCACACATGCGGACCGTATGTCCGTTTTTCATCCATCCGTTTTTGGATGAAAAACGGACATACATGCATGTCTATGGGGCAGCGGGTGTCAGCGGATGAGCATCCGCTGACACCCGCTATTGTCCGCCTCCGCAATTGTCCGTTTCTGCAGACGGAGGAAAATCCTATTTTTTCATCCGTCTGCAGAGCGGATCGGATGAACACGGACAGACGGTCCGTGTTCATCCGATTCCCCCATAGAGGAGAGCGGAGAACTGACAGGGCGGTCCCTGCACAGTGTGCAGGGACCGCCCTGTCATCAGCCGGCTCAGCGGGGAACAGCTGTGCGATTCCCCGCTGAGCAACGGATCTTCACGGGGCGGATCATTACGGATCCGCCCCGTGTGAAAGAGCCCTTAGGAACAAAGCTAAATTTTTAGACAACAAAATCCTAATTAACAAGAATTCAACTACAGATGAGTCTAATTATTCATTAAACGGGTGTCCAGCAGACAGTCGATTCTAAAAGGGCGTTAACAAAGAAAACCCTTTCTATTGCATGCTGTGAGCAATGGCATCACATGGAAGAGAGGTCTGAGCAAGAATATAATTTCTTTACAAAAGAAAGGTGAAGGCTACAAGAAGATCAGCAAAGCTTTACTTATCAGTCGGAATACTGTAGCAAAAGTGATAAAAACAATTAACCCCTTCACGCAAAATCACGTACCTGTACGTCATTTTGTTGAAAGGGTTGTACCGGGTTATGAGAACAGCCAGAGGCATCACCCCGGTACTGTGTGTATATGTGTGTGTGTATGTGTATATATAATATAGATAGATAGATAGATAGATAGATATCTCATTTTAAAGCTGGCGGTCAGCTTTTGAATATATAACAGCCACTCCGCCGTTATCACAAGCAGCGAGAGGGTACGTCTTCCCACCGCTCCACCCGGGAGACCCGATCACCTAGCCAGATTTTTTTTTTTTTTTTTTTTTTTTCGGGCTTGCTACAGCTCCCTGGGTGTTCACAAAGGTCCTAGCACCAGTACTGAGTCTTTTTTTAAGGGATCTTGGTACTCCGGTATCTAGAAGACCTCCTGCTCAGAGGCTTAAGCTAGATCATAAATACCAAAAAGTCAACCTTGAGACCAGCTAAAGTATTTAGGTCCGATCCTAGATACTGTCCAAGCAAGAGTATTCTTGCCACCGGCAAGGATCTGTGCCCTGAAGGATCAGGTGTGTCAGATAAGGGGCATCAGACAACCCTCCATTCGACTCTGTATGAGTCTTCTAGGAAAGATGGTATCCTCCAAGGCAGTGCCCTATGCCCAGTTCCATTCCAGGCCTATACAACAAGACATCTTGTTGGCTTGGAACAGGAGAGGGCAAGCCCTGGATTATCCAATGTTATCTCCTCAGGCACGCTTAAGCCTAAACTGGTGGTTGCAGAATCGGAACCTGCGAAAGGGAAGATCTTTCCTCCCGGTAACTTGGAGAGTACTGACTACAGATGCCAGTCTCTCAGGCTGGGGGGCGACCCTAGAAGGGCTCAAAGCTCAGGGGAAATGGTCAACAACAAAACAGATTCTGCCCATCAACGTCCTGGAATTACGGGCAGTACGACTGGCCCTACGGTTCTGGATGGTGGAGCTTCAGGACTACCCTATCAGGGTTCATTCCGACAATGCCACTGCAGTGGCCTATATAAAACACCAAGGTGGTACCAGGAGTCGTTCAGCTCTGAAGGAGAAAACCACATACTAGCCTGGGTAGAGGGATATGTGCAGATTCTATTGGCATTCCATATCCCAGGAGTAAAGAACTGGAAGGCAGATTATCTCAGCCACCAGAAAATCTGCCCGGATGAATAGTCCGTACACCCAGGGGTGTTCCAGTGAATTTGCCAATGTTTGGGGTTGGCCAGAGGGTGACCTACTGGCATCCAGGTTCAACAACAAGCTACAGCAGCCAGTACTCCCTGATTTATGCTATCCTTCTCCTTCCACATTTTTTTGCGCAGGATTCTGAGAGAGGGTGTTGCAGTCATCCTGGTGGCACCAGCCTGGCCCAGAAGGCCCTGGTTCTTGTAGATTGTGAGACTGACAATAGACGGGCCATGGACGCTTCTACGTCGCCCCGATCTACTGTCTCAAGGTCCTATATTCCACCCCAATTTATAGTCTCTAAATTTGACGGCATGGCTATTGAAGCCAGGGTGTTAAAGGCATCTAGGGAGCAGTGGTATCTACGCTATTGAATGCTAAAAAATCTGTCACTAGGAAGATCTATCATAACGTCTGGAAGACTTATAGTGCTTGGTGTGAAGCCAAAAAATGGCATCCTTGGAAATAGTGGGAGAGTTATCTCTTTTCTACAGTCAGCTGTGGAAATCAAATTGGCTTTGAGTACAATCAGAGGTCAAGTTTCGGCCCTATCAACATTCTTCCAAAGGCCTTTAGCCTTCCATTCACTGGTCCGAACCTTTTATGCAGGGGGTAACTAGCTTGCTTCCCCCCATTAGGTCACCTATGTGTCCTTGGGACTTGAACTTGGTGCGGTTTGTGTTACAGAAAGGATCAACTATATGAAAAAAGTCCATGTGTTGCCACCACCGACGTTCCAGCCGCTCCAAAACAGGTAAATACCCCTCAGTACAATAACTAGTGATTAGTGCTTTCAAAATTTTATTTTCATCACCCTGTGAATCCACCACCATAGAGACTGGCCACTCACCAGATTTAGGTGAGTAATAGGCGTTTGGTTTAATTAGCCGGATAACCACTCCTTCTCCTTGGTTAATCTCCACTTTAAAGGATCCAAATAGATTTAGTGCAGGGAGCGTCCTCCATTCTCAGGGGAAATAATAAAGAGATGCTCCCATAGCGTAATATGTCCAAACAATTTATTAAACAAATAAAAAAGACAAGAGAACTATTCCACTCACATATGCTTGTGCCCTCAAAGCCGGCACTGAGCCTCTCCAGCCATGTATAGAAGGACCTCAAATCACAAAAAGACCGCTTGTGCTGTATCGTCTATCCCCTTGTGTACTAGCCGACCAGTTTGGCGTGTTTGATGATTCCCAGCAGCCTCTACGCGTTTCGCATGTGTGTCTGCGTCATCAGTGCTCAGTGCCGGCTTTGAGGGCACAAGCATATGCGAGTGGAATAGTTCTCTTGTCTTTTTTTTATTTGTTTGATAAATTGTTTGGACATATTACGCTATGGGAGCATCTCTTTATTATTTCCCCTGAGAATGGAGGACGCTCCCTGCACTAAATCTATTTGGATCCTTTAAAGTGGAGATTAACCAAGGAGAAGGAGTGGTTATCCGGCTAATTAAACCAAACGCCTATTACTCACCTAAATCTGGTGAGTGGCCATTCTCTATGGTGGTGGATTCACAGGGTGTTGAAAATAAAATTTTGAAAGCACTAATCACTAGTTATTGTACTGAGGGGTATTTACCTGTTTTGGAGCGTCTGGAACGTCGGTGGTGGCAACACATGGACTTTTTTCATATAGTTCATATAGTTTATATGTTTATACACTATTCGGGAATATACCTATATTTTTTGAAATTTCCTTTGCAGGATTTGGACTAAAGGGGATTTCTTTGCGTTTTCCCTCACAGAATTGTGATAGATAGAGATATATATATATATATATATATATATATATATATATATATATATATATATATATATATATATATATATATATATATATATATATATATATATATATATATATATATATATATATATATATATATATATATATATATAATCTCTCTAATATAGTTTTTATTTATTTTTTCCCCACAGAATTGTGGTACTGTGTTTTTCTCCAACAGCAATTGTGGTGGGGGGGGGCAAAAAAAGTTTTCTTTTCACAGGTTTACAGACACAAAAGTATATGTCGTTTGATACATTTTTGTCATAATTTTTCCTTTGCAGGATTGGGTGTGTAGGATTGTAGGGTTCTCATCTGTTTGTTCACAACAATAGGGTATCTGTCACAAGAGTTTTGACTTGTAGATAATCACCTATAGGATTGTATTATATATTTTTATATATATATATATATATATATATATATATATATATATATATATATATATATATATATATATATATATATATATATATATATATATATAGTAGTGTCTAGCGGTGCATGGCAATCTAAGGCACAATAGTATTTGTCACCATTTTTTAATTTTTATCTTCATTCACTTTATTTTATTATATTTTTTTTAATTTATTATATAATACTTCACTAGCTAAAAATATTTTTCTTACCCATCTCATATACCATAGGACTGGCCGAACCCCTAAAGGGATCTGTAGTTGACAGTAGCAGTAAAAAATTAAGCCCGTTAAACCTAGGGCCTAGAGGATAACATAATAACTGTTTGATTGGCGCAATTCTCCTTATTACCACAATTCCAACCAGTAACTGAACAAGTAGTACTTTTACTTTCCATATTGCAGCCTTCATAAACAAATGTAATATAGGAGTTGGCACCGGTACCCCTTCTTGCAATTCTACATAGCTTCCATTGCCAATTGGGTCTGTCAATTGGTCATTCAGGCCTATGGTCTGAAACGTAAAGCTCCTCCCTTTTTAGGGTGAGGGCTCATTCTATCAGGGGTGTAGGAACCTGGTCTTCAGTGCATATGTTCACAACATTTTATAAAGTGGATGTTCGAGCAGCCGAGGTTTCAGCTTTTGGCTGCAGTGTACTGCAGGCTGCCGTATAAGGTCTGATGGCTACTGTTTGGCAGGGTGTCTCCCTCCCCTCAAGGCTATTGCTCTGGGATGTCCCAGTAGGTAATGAATATTAGCCTAAGGGCTCTTTCACACGGACGGTCCGTATGTCCGTTTTTCATCCTTCCGTTATCGGATGAAAAACAGACATACATGTATCCCTATGGGATAGCGGGTGTCAGCGGATGAGCATCTCGCTCTCGTCCGTGTCCGCTATGCTCCGTTTCTGCAGACGTAGGAAAACCCAATTTTTTTCATCCGTCTGCAGAGCGGATCGAATAACGACGGACTCTACGGTCCGTCGTCACCCGATCTCCTATAGGGGAGAGCGGCGCTCTGACAGGTCCGTCCCTGCACAGAGTGCAGAGACGGACCTGTCATCTTCCTGCTCAGCGGAGATCGCTCTGGCGATCCCCGCTGAGCAAGCGGCTATCCACGGGGCGGATCTGCACTGATCTGCCCCGTGTGAAAGAGCCCTTACTGTGTCCCATGATGTATGAAAAAGAAAATAGTATTTTTTTCATCATACTTAACCTGTAAAATCCTTTTCTTTGAGTATATCATGGGACACAGATGTCTCTTCCCTCTTTTTGAGGATTCAGTGCTTGCTACATAACTGAAGTACTTCCGATTATAGGGGATCACTTCCTGTCTGAAGACCTTTGGTCTACCAATATCCATTCACCTGGAGATGAAGTATAACCCAGTAGGTAATGAGTCTTATCCTAACTCTGTGTCCCATGAAGTACTAAAAGAAAAGGATTTTACAGGTAAGTAATAAAGAGATGGCAGTGATTGTTTCACAGTGCCAATATGCAAAATACAGAGAGAGGGGTTCCCCTTAGGTAGGACTCTACCGGCACTAGAGTAGCAGATCAATAAGATTGAAAAATAGTAATATTTATTTGTTCTAGAAATCACAAGATTAAAAACATATATCATCATGGAGTATACATGTCAAAAATGTTTTTAACCTTTTGTGATTTCTAGAACAAAGAAAAATAGTAATATTTATATCTTAATGATGTGTGACTCCTACTCTAGTGCCGTTAACCACTTAAGGACCAAGCCTGTTTTTAAGACTCCGTGTTTTCATGTTTAAAACAGTTTTTTTTTTTTTTGCTAGAAAATTACTTAGAACCCCCAAACATTATATATTGTTTTTTTTTTTCTAACACCCTAGAGAATAACATGGTGGTCATTGCAATACTTTTTTTCACACCGTATTTGTGATGGAATGGTGTCAAATTTTTACCCTCAAAAATCTCCATAAGCGACATTAAAAAATTCTACAGGTTGCATCTTTTGAGTTACAGAGGAGGTCTATGGCTAGAATTATTGTTCTCCCTCTACCGATCGCGGCGATACCTCACATGTGTGTTTTGATATGCGGGCGCTACTCACGTATGTGTTTGCTTCTGCGCGCGAGCTCGTCGAGACGGGGTGTTTTAAAAAAAAAAAAAAAAAAAAAAAAATGTTTTTTCTTATTTATTTTACTTGAATTTATTCATTTTTACACTGTTTAAAAAAAAAAAAATGGTTCACTTTTTTTATTCCTATTACAAGGAATGTAAACATCCCTTGTAAGGCCCCTTTCACACTGGGGCGGTTTGCAGGCGATATTGCGCTAAAAATAGCACCTGCAAACCGACCCGAAACAGCTGTTGCTGTGTCTTCAGTGTGAAGGCCTGAGGGCTTTCACACTAAAGCGCTGCGCTTGCAGGATGCTGAAAAATGTCCTGCAAGGCACATCTTTGGTGCGCTGTAGGAGCGGTATATTTACTGATCCTATAGCTCCTGTAAAGATGGCTATCTCGGTTGTGGCAGCAACTGCTGCCGTTACCGAGATATCTCTTCAAAGTGCCGACGTGTATGTACAGGAGGTGGTCGGCAAGTGGTTGAAGTCCTACGTAAGGGGAACCCCTCTGTCTGTATTTTACAGGTAAGTATGATGAAAAAAATCCTATTTTCATGTAATGAGCTAAACAAATGTTCTATAAAATGCAGTTTGGTAAAAATTTTGGAAATTGTTCTTCGTTGAATCTCTTACTTTTCAAAAGGGATGTACTCATTTATGCTGAGCACTGTATCCGACTTGGGGCTGTGCAGGAAGATGACAGGTCTGTCTCTGCACTCTGTGTAGGGTCGGACCTGTCAGAGCGCCGCTCTCTCCCCTATGGGGGATCAGATGAAGACGGACCGTAGAGTCCGTCACCCGATCCGCAGACGGATGGAAAAATAGCTTTTTTTCTCCGTCACACTTTTTCGGAGGGGGTCGGATGTCAGCGGACATGTCACCGCTGACATGCGTCCCTCCATAGAGGTCTATGGAGGGTCCGTTCAGGTCTGCCAAAAAAACTGACAGGCGGACCTGAACGGACTGCCCGTGTGAAAGGGGCCTTAAGAGACTGTGGGATTTATTTACTAAAGCTGCAAAGTGCAAAATCAGGCTCCCTACTGCATAGAAACCAATCACCTTCCAGGTTTTTTTTGCCAGAGCCTAATTGAACAAGTTGAAGTTAAAAGTTGATTGGCTACCATGAACAGCTGGACCAGATTCTGAGTGCTCCAGTTTTAGTAAATCTACCCTTTTTTGGAAAGCGGGGGAAAAAAAAAAAATTCTACACTCAACTGCCTAGAAACTACCCCTTTGTACATGTACTAATAAGATTACATAGAGGAGGGTTCAGGGGCAGCTGAAAAAAAAAGGCCCAACTGCTCCGAAACGTCCGTTTACCAGCAGTAGTGTACATGAAGCCTAATGCTGTGTACACACTAGCGGATTTTCCGTTAGAAAAATCTTGGATGGTTTTTCCGATGGAATTCCGCTCAAGCTTGGCTTGCATACACACGGTCACTGAACTTTCGACCATCAAAAAGGTGGGAACGTACAACACTACGACGAGCTGAGAAAATTAAGTTCAATGCTTCCGAGCATGCGACAGACGATTGGATTTTCCAATCGAAACTTTTTCCGACCGAAAAATTGAGAACCTGCTCTCAATCTTTTGCTGGTGGAAATTCGGCCAGCAAAAGTCTGATGGAGCATACACACGGTCGCATTTTCCGACCAAAAGCTCTCAACGGTCTGTTGCTGGCCGAATTTCCGATTGTGTATACGCGACCCCTTTCACACTGCGGCGCAGATCGCGTCAGCGGTAAAGCGCTGCTAGTTTTAGCTGCGCTTTACCTCTGTTATAGTGGCACTTTTCGGCCACTAGCAGGTCGCTTTTAACCCCCGCTAGCGGCTGAAGAAAGGGTTAAAAGGAGCTTCGGCATCGCTGCCCATTCATTTCAATGGGCAGGAGTGGTGTATACACCGTTCCTGCACCGACCCAAAGATGCTGCTTGCAGGAATTTCTAGCCCCAGTGTGAAAGCACTCGACTTTCACACTGAGGAAGCATGAGAGGCGTTTTTCAGGTGCCATTTTTAGCGCTAAAATGCCTGGAAAAAAAACGCCTTCAGTGTGAAAGGGATCTAACTGATAACAGTCCAGAGGCAGAGAGCACAGGAAGTTAACAGCTCGCATTTCTGGCTAGATGAACAGCTATTTATTTATTTTTTATTATTGCACTTGCCAAACATATAAAATGCTTTCAATGGTATATTTAACCACTTCAATGCTGGGCACTTTCACCCCCTTCCTTCCCAGACCAATTTCCAGCTTTCATCGCTCTCGCACTTTGACTGATAATTGCGCGTCATGCTACGCTTTACCCAAATGCAATTTTTATCATTTTGCTCACACAAATATAGATTTCTTTTGGTGGTATTTATTCACCACTTTTTTATTTTTATTTTTTATATTTTTGCGAAAAAAGAGCGAAAATTAAAAATAAAAATTTCTGTTTTTTTTTTTTTTTTTTTTTTTTTTTTTTTAAAAAAAAAGAAATCCAATAAAATTTCGTTATAAATTTAGGCTAAAATGTATTCTGCTACATGTCTTTGGGTAAAAAATAAAAATATCCTCATAAGTGTATAATAATTGGTTTGTGTGATCATGGACAGATGTGTGCAGATGATCATTGGGACAGATGATTTTACTGGAACATATGTGGGACAGGTGTTTTTACTGTGTGGGGACACTAGCCCGGTGAGCAGTGTGTATAAAAAAAAAAATTAAAAAAACATCTCATACACACTGATGGCCGGCTTTAGAGATCCGCTCTCCTTCTCATTGTGAGGAGGAGAGCTGATCGCCTAGCAAACTCTATTTATTTACTTCACATGGCTGTGAAGGGATGGTGGGATGTTGCAGTGGGGAAAACAGGAATTCTGACTTGCCTGTAAATTATTTTGGAGTACAGTACCGGACATAGATGATGGGTTATATGTGGCTACCGTCAGATGATTGGACACTGGCAAAAAAAAAAACTTGGCTGGGCTAGGGCCACCAATAGAGTGCATCCTTATAAACTTGTCCACTCTATGAGACTCTGTTTTTTTTTAGCAAGCAATAGGGAGTGATAAAGACACAAAGGGGAGGGACCCATTTCCTTTACACTACTCCTGTACAGGACACCGAGCTGAAATTCATAGACCATGGTACGTGCCCAAGCAACAAACTGAGGAATGGGTAGCAACATGGCAAGACGGAACTGCCAACAGGCCCACAACTAAAACAAGGGTTAGCAAATGTAAACTAAACACTCAAATAACAGCTTGAAGCACCTTTTGTGCTGAAATTCACATCACCTGGGGTCCGAATTCCACCTGGTAGAACTTGGAAAATGTGTGAACAGAGGATCAGGTGGTAGCCTTGTAAGTATCCACCATAGCCAGCCCCTTGCTATGGGGGCACTTGTGCCAGCTCACTCTTGAGCTGTGCTCTATGTGACAATTGACACAGAGTTTGGCTATCCCCCCCGTGCCACTGCGCCCCCCCCCCCCCCCCCCGCCCCCCCCCCCCCGTGCCACTGCGCCCCCCCCCCCCCCCCCGTGCCACTGCGCTCCCCCCCCCGTGCCACTGCGCTCCCCCCCCCCGTGCCACTGCGCTCCCCCCCCCCCCCGTGCCACTGCGCTCCCCCCCCCGTGCCACAGAGCCCCCCCCCCCCCTGTGCCACAGAGCTCCCCCCCCCCCCCCTGTGCCACAGAGCTCTCCCCCCCCCCCCCCTGTGCCACAGAGCTCCCCCCCCCCCCCCCCCCCCCCCTGTGCCACAGAGCTCCCCCCCCCCTGTGCCACAGAGCTCCCCCCCCCGTGCCACAGAGCTCCCCCCCCAGTGCCACAGAGCTCCCCCCCCCCCAGTGCCACAGAGCTCCCCCCCTGTGTCACAGCGCTCCCCCCCCCGTCACAGTGACACAGCGCTCTCCCCCCCCCCGTCACTGACACTGCGCTCCCCCAACGTCACAGTGACACTGCGCTCCCCCCCCCCCCCGGTCACAGTGACACTGCGCTCCCCCCCCGTCACAGTGACACTGCGCTCCCCCCCGTCAGTGACACTGCGCTCCCCCCCCGTCACAGTGACACTGCGCTTCCCCCCCCCCGTCACAGTGACACTGCGCTCCCCCCCCCCCCCCGTCACAGTGACACTGCGCTTCCCCCCCCCCCCGTCACAGTGACACTGCGCTTCCCCCCCCCCCCCGTCACAGTGACACTGCGCTTCCCCCCCCCCCCGTCACAGTGACACTGCGCTCCCCCCCCCCCCCCCCCCCGTCAGTGACACTGCGCTCCCCCCCCCCCCCGTCAGTGACACTGCGCTTCCCCCCCCCGTCACAGTGACACTGCGCTTCCCCCCCCTCGTCACAGTGACACTGCGCTCCCCCCCCCCTCGTCACAGTGACACTGCGCTCCCCCCCCCTCGTCACAGTGACACTGCGCTCCCCCCCCCCCCCCCCCCTCGTCACAGTGACACTGCGCTCCCCCCCCTCGTCACAGTGACACTGCGCTCCCCCCCCCCTCGTCACAGTGACACTGCGCTCCCCCCCCCCCGTCACAGTGACACTGCGCTCCCCCCCCCCTCGTCACAGTGACACTGCGCTCCCCCCCCCCTCGTCACAGTGACAGTGACACTGCGCTCCCCCCCCCCCGTCACAGTGACACTGCGCTCCCCCCCCCCGTCACAGTGACACTGCGCTCTCCCCCCCCCCGTCACAGTGACACTGTGCTCCCCCCCCCCCCCCGTCACAGTGACACTGCGCTCCCCCCCCCGTCACAGTGACACTGCGCTCCCCCCCCCCGTCACAGTGACACTGCGCTCCCCCCCCCCCCCCGTCACAGTGACACTGCGCTCCCCCCCCGTCACAGTGACACTGTGCTCCCCCCCCCGTCACAGTGACACTGCGCTCCCCCCCCCGTCACAGTGACACTGCGCTCCCCCCCCCCGTCACAGTGACACTGCGCTCCCCCCCCCCGTCACAGCAGTGACACTGCGCTCCCCCCCCCCCCCGTCACAGTGACACTGCGCTCCCCCCCCGTGACACTGCGCTCCCCCCCCCCCCCCCCCCCCCCCCCCCCCCCCCCCCCCCCCCCCCCCCCCCCCCCCCCGTCACAGTGACACTGCGCTCCCCCCCCGTGACACTGCGCTCCCCCCGTGACACTGTGCTTCCCCCCCCCCCCCCGTCACAGTGACACTGTGCTTCCCCCCCCCCCCCCCGTCACAGTGACACACACGCACGCACGAACATCGGCAGTTCTTGCAACTAACCACTATCACTGACAGGCGGTGGGTGAGGTAAATGCTGTCGGCCGGGTGGGCATATTTTTACTGATTGTTCTCTGCTTGCATCCTGTGTGGTTGTTGAAGCCGATCAGCACGCCCGTGGCAACAGACACTGGCATTTGTGCAGGAAGCTATGGTGGGGGAGGGGAAAGCTAGCTCTATAAAGAACGAAATATAGTGTTGTCGATATCTACGCCTCTAGCAGCAGGGTCAGGGCACTGGCTACTTTGAGTTTCCTGGTTGTAACTGCAGCTCGTGATCTGGCGCCCTCCCCTCCGACCTCAAAAGACTGCACCCAGGGCAAGTGCAACTCCCGTCCACCCCCTTGTCCCAGCCCATGTGTCAGTGGAGTCAGCGTGCTCCAGTTTTCTTCCCTGCTCTTCTGTGACACGGCTCCAGCTTTCTTTCTGATCACTTGCATGGATGGCGAGGGGTTGGGGAGAAACGCCACCCAAGGCAAATGCCTTTTTTGCTTTGTGGTAAATACGCCCCTGATTGGGAGCTTTGTATTTGGATTCACTTAAATCACTCCTGTACCCATATAGCATTGCTTCCAGTGTTCTTAAAGTGTTGCTAATGGTTTGCAGCCCCAATCCTCTTCTTTTTGGGTCTCCTGCCGGCAGTCGTGTGTGTGTGTGTGTGTGTGTGTGTGTGTGTGTCCGTGTGTGTGTGTGTGTGTCCGTCCATTCACACATAAACCGCGGCCCCTTCTCTCTCTCCTCATTGGCTCACTGGCTGTGAGTGACGGCAGCATGAGCCAGTGGCTCCCACTGCTGTGGGAGCCAACGAGAGAGAGAGAGAGAGAGAGAGAGAGAGAGAGAGAGAAGAGAGAGAGAGAGAGAGAGAAGCTGCTCTCATACACAATGCTGGATCGCGATGGGGTAAGTATAAGGGGGGGGGGGGGGGGGGGTGGGTAAAAAACATGAAGGCAAAAAACTTCTGTGAGCAGCAGCCCCCCAATACTTAATGGAGCCCCATTGTGCTCCAGTGTTGCGCATGAGGGCCTTGATTCTCTGGGGACTCTCCCGAGAGAGAGAGACTCAGGAGCAAGCCTGCTTGGGTGCCCCAGTGGCAAGCTGCTGGCTGTGGGGACACTCTGCAGGAAAAAAGGGGCCAAGAGCGCCAGCAGGGGACATGAGACGAGGAGGATCAAAGTTTGTGCAAAACCACTGCATAGAGCAGGATAGTATAACATGTTGTGTTTTTTTTTTTTTTTTTTTTTTAAACCAAGCCTTTAATACCACTTTTACACATGAAATGCATTAAGGTAAAAAAAAAAAAAAAAAAACTTGAGCCTTTAGAACCACTTCAAAGTTACACAGAATATGTAGCAACAGTAAATATACTAATGCTGTGTTAATTATATTCCATCTTTTTCTCCCATAGGATGTTCACATTCAATTGCTTAGAGAGATGGTGTCCTACCAGAAAAAGAGCATTTTGACACTTTTTGCCTTGCTCTCTTTATTCATCATAGAGTGCTTCAGTATTGAAGAAATTCCAGAAGAATGGATGCTCCTACATGTTGTTCAGGGACAAGTAGGGGCAGGAAATTACAGCTATCTGAGACTTAACCATGAAGGAAGGATTATACTGGAGATGCAGAGCTTGAGAGGTGATGCAGATATATACGTCTCTGATGCAACCCTCAGCCCCAGTTTTGATGAGTATGACCTACAATCCATGACTTGTGGTGTGGATGTTATAGTTGTGCCAGACCACTTCAAGCGCCCTGTGGGGATTGGAATCTATGGCCATCCTTTTTATATAGAGAGTGAATTCGAAATTAAAGTATACTATGACCCAACAATACAAGACGACCCTTTTTCTGAAGCATCCTTTGACCCAGAACAGATGGAAGAAAGTCACAAAACACAGCGACAACCCCAACTCGATGCATCTCATGAAGAAGAATCTGTGCTACAGACTATTCTTATAGGGATACTCAAGATCATCCTAGAGATTCTATTTTAAGTGCTATTATATTTCTATACAGTTCAACAAAATTGAGATTGTTTTTTTGTAATTAAAACTGGAATTTTTCCATAAATAATAAAGGATAAGGTTTAGGATATACACATTTATAGCAGTTGGCATGTTTTCCTGTACTGGCACATTAACAGCTCTGAACTTGGCAACCAGAAGGGATCAAGCAGTTATTTTACAATAGGGTTTCTTACTACTAAAACAACTGTGGATGGTAATGGGCTTTAAGACTCCAAGGCAACATCTTCTAAAATATACATTATTTTATTGGGTGCCAGATCTATTATGGGATTGTTGGTTTATTTGCTTACACTGGCTAGAGACCATTTGTAATTTTTTTGCTTTCTGAAAAAAAAAATGGTAATATAGACTATTTTAAAGGAGATGTGTGTATATATTTTTCCTAATGAATAAATATAATTTGATAATTTATATTGTATTTTACAAATCAAATATTACAGTTTACAGGCTGGTATCTGTAGACACCCAATGTTTTGTACTGGGAATAAAGTGTTATTAGAAGAGTTGTTACTTATTTCCGCTTACATTTGTAAGGGTTTTT
Organism: Lithobates sylvaticus; assembly: GCA_028564925.1. Lineage (NCBI taxonomy): Eukaryota > Metazoa > Chordata > Amphibia > Anura > Ranidae > Lithobates > Lithobates sylvaticus. The sequence goes on along the minus strand of CM053028.1, from coordinate 118,995,173 downwards.
TTTTTTTTCTATGTTTAAGGCAGGTAATAAAAGTCAAACAAATTTCTACATAAGATAATATATATTTTTTTTTTTTTTTCCTGAAATATGATTATTACATGGTTGTAAGACAGGAAATGATTTTGCTTCTTTGGGGAGTGTGAGCATAGCTGATTGGAGAGCATTAGTTGAAATGATATAGGGGTGCATGTTGTACCACTGTTCAAGTTAAGCTGGTGCTTTTTATTTTTTTCAGGCTTCTGCCACTACTCTGAATCTTGGGCTGGTGTGCAATGGCAAAAAAACACAAAAGTAAGATACTAAAAAAAAAGTATGCTTTCGGCATCATCCACACTGGCTGTTTAGGCCGGTGTGAACTGTAGCCGCAGGAATCGTCTGATTCCTGTTGTGGCGCTGAGCAGCTAGGTGCAGCTACCAGCCCCGTTCACTATGACAGGTTGCCAGCAGCCACAGCTTTTTGCTGCTTCCTGTAAAGCCAGAAATTACCTGCAGTGATTGCTGCTGGATGCACTTTGTGTGCGTTCAGCAGCGATTACTGCAGGTAATCACTGGCTGTGCAGACAGCCCCAAATGCCTGCTGCTACCAGTGACCTGTCTTTATAGTGAATGGAGACGGCCTCTGCACCTACCTGCTCAGAGCAGCAGCAAGAATCGGAAGGCTCCTGCTGCTACAGTTTGCATCAGCCTAAATTGCTGTTGTGAATGTACCCTACGTTAAGGCCTGAGCAATCATTTGGTAAAACTAAGGTAGGGTACACTATAAGAATATCGGGCAAACAATCGTCTGATTTTCCTAGTTTCTTAGGCCCAATGAATGAAAATTCTGAATCGGCTTTTGAAAGATGTGTACACACTATACAAAAATTGTACGAAAATTCTTTGGACTAAAATGTTCGCCAGATTTTCTTATAGTGTGTATGAGCCTTTAGGGAACATGTGAACAGAAAACTAGGTTGGCAGCTTTGCAAATATGGGAATGTTGCTAGATGCTGAAAAGCTCAAGCATTCACTTATCTAGTACAGTGTGCATTAACGGGAAAGGATGGAACCCAATCCTTAAGACTATAGGCTTGAGTCACTGAGAAATGGAGTGAAAAGCTGGTTCCTTTTTGCTAGGATGATAGTCTGTCTTCCTAATGGAAGCAGTGGCTGCAAGGTAGACGTGCATAGTTTGAACTGCATCCAGACAATGGAGGGAAGTCTTTTGATGTACTAGAGCTGGGCAGAGTAATGGAAGAACTGTGTCCAGGTTGCGGTGAAAAGCTGAACCTACCTTAGGAAGGAAAGAAGTTCTAGGCCTTAACCGTACCTTGTCTCTTGATAAGACAAGGCACTCACCTTAAGTGATGTCTACAAGTTCTGGGAGAATCAAATTCTGATCCAACACAAAAATGTGGGAATGTAAGGAATTTGGGGAGAGAAAGAAAACTTAGGCTGGTTGGGATTCCACTGTCGTCCAACTCCCTTGCACTGACATGGTGTCTAGGACTTTTCCACAGTCTGCCGGGCTGGCATCCGTTGTAATGATCCTCCAAGAGATAGGCCTCATTCACACTGGGTGTAAAAAAAATGCTGCTTTTTAGGGCATTTTCCCCAGCCCCTAAATTCCCTTAAATGTTAGCATATGTGGTCATGCACACTTAGGTGTTTACAGACATATTGGAAAAGGACAGAGTAGAGCAGGGGTGCCCAACCGATGGCCCGTGGCGTCCTCCGATGTGGCTCGCCACGGCTTGCTCTGCGATGGCTGGTCGGCGAGCCCAGATCGCGGGTTCCCGACCCGCCATCTCCGAGCATCAGCGCGAAGTACGGAGCCGCTGCTAGAAGAAGCAGAGCCAATGCCAAATGTACTCCGCCTGTGACAGGAAGCATCGGCTCTGCTCTCTACTGCAGCCGCATGCTTCCTGCGATCTCGGACAGCAGCCTGCAGTACCAGAACACACCAGCAGTACCAGTACCCGCCAGCAGTCCCAGAACACACCAGCAATACCCACCGAGTAGTACCAGCCAGCAGTATCAGTACCCACCGAGCAGTACCAGCTAGCAGTACCAGTACCCACCAGCAGTCCCACAACACACCAGCAGTATCAGTACCAGTACCCACCAGCAGTTCCAGCCAGCAGTACCAGACAGTAATACCAGTACCAGCAAGCAGTATCAACCAGCAGTACCAGCAGGCAGTACCCAACAGCAATACCTGCCCTGGAGGACAGCCAGCAGCAGCCACCAGTTATAACCACCTGGGGGACAGCAGCAACCAGCTGCAGGAATCCTGAGGAAGAAGTGAAGATCAAGGTCAGTTGAGATGCAGGTAAACCGCTGTGCATCAGTGTAAAAGCAGCCTTAGGCCCCTTTCACACGATTGGTCTGATCGGGTCTGCCTGTCTGTTTTTCAGGCAGACCCTACATTCACCTCTATAGAGCGGCAGATGTAAACGGACTTGTGTCTGCTTACACCTGCCTATCTGCAATCCGATCTGCTTTAAAAAAAAAAAAACAGAAGGGGATCTGTCCCCTTCTGTCTGGGCAGATTGGAGGGCCCCTAGGGTACAGCGGGTTGCATTTGTGTCTGCTCTACATATGCAGAGTGGACACAGACCTGTCATCCGCCCTTTACGCTTATTGTGGCCCGCGACCAGTTACCAAGTGGCTAAATGGGGCCCTTGCTCCTCAAAAGGTTGGGCACCCCTGGAGTAGAGGCTGAAAAAACCCTACCACTTGCGTGTTCGGGATAGGAGTGCTTAAGCAGAAAAATACTTGATGCACCTAAATGCCTGTAAACGTGTATAACTGTTAGTTGCGTTTGCTTTAGCGTTCATTCATTTAGATGGCCATTGGATTTTTGTACTTACCTGTAAAATCTTTTTCTTGGAGTAAATCACAGGACACAGAGGAGGCTATAAATGATGACTACTGGGTTATGCACCACCTATAGGTGAATGGACATGGGCAGAAAGAACAGACTGGAGTCCCCCTATTTAACCCCTTCAGGAAGTTCCTCAATTTTGCAGCAAGCAATGAACCTCCAGAAAAGAGAGGAAGGAGGTCTGTGTCCCGTGATGTACTCCAAGAAAGATTTTACAGAGAAGTACAAAAATCATATTTTCTCTATTGTGCGTCACAGAGCTGGCTATAAATTATGACTACCTTGGATGTCCCAAAGCAATGCACATGAGGGGAGGGAGAGACAGTAACCACCATCAGGCCTAAGGAAACTACTTTGCAGCCAAAAGCAGCATCCTCGGCAGCCTTTACATTCTCTTGGTAAAACCTTGTAAAGGTGTGTACTGAGGACCAGGTTGCAATAAAAAAATCTGATTGCCACAGACATTTACAAACATGTCTTGATAGCCCGAATCGCATCTATGTGTGCTGGGGTTTCTCTCCTGGCGACTGAGAACTGTGAAAAAATGAAGGTAAGACTATATCTTGTTTCAAATGAAAACTCAAAACCACTTTTGGCAAGAATGATGGATGAGGATGCAGTACAACCTTATCGTGGTAGAGAACTAAAAATTGCTCCCTACAGGAAAAAGCCGCCATTCACGAAACTCTCCTTGCCGAAGTGATTGCCACCAAAATGGAGCTTTCTTTTGGTGGTATTTCATCACCTCTGCGCTTTTTATTTTTTGCGCTATAAACAAAAAAAGACCGACAATTTTAAAAACGTACTTTTTGCTATAATAAATATCCTCAATTTCTTTTTTTTTAAAAAGCTTTTTTTTCCTCAGTTTAGGCCGATATGTATTCTACATATTTTTGGTAATAAAAATCGCAATAAGCGTATATTGATTGGTTTGCGCAAAAGTTATAGCGTCAAACTATGGGAAAGATTTATGGCATTTTAATTATTAGCTTTTTTTTACTGGTAATGGCTGTGGTCTGCAATTTTTATCGGGACTCAGACATTTTTGACACGTTTTTGGTACCACTGACATTTATACATCGATCAGTGCTATAAAAATGCACTGATTACTGTGTAAATGTCACTGGCAGGGAAGGGGTTAACACTAGGGGGGCGATCAAGGGGTTAACTGTGTTCCCTCGTGTGCGTTATAACTGTAGGGGGATGGGAGTAACTAGAGTAGATGACAGATAGTTGTTCCTAGCTAGTAGGAACACATAATCTGTCTCACAGAAAAGGGATTTGTGTTTTTACGGTAGTTACCACCATGCAACTGGAAGAAACGACTTCCCTGCTTCCAACTTCTGAGGATCCATCCACCAGTTTAACCATCAAAGCGTAATGGGGCCTAGGAACATTTGGCAGTCCCTCCTGTTTCACTCAATCAGGATATTTCTCTGCAACAGCCTGGAATGTAAGTGTGTGTATAAAATGCCTTAAACGTGGCAACCATTTTTCCCAGTAGCTTCATGGAAAGATGAATTGAAGAAGACCTGTGACTTCTCAGCACTGACCCCTGATTTCTCAGAGAAAGGCTCTTTCCTGGAAATAAAAACTCCTTCGCTTGGACAGTGTATGGAATTAGATCCAGATACTTCAGGCTCTGCGCTGGCTCCAACGCTGACTTTTCCACATTGAGAGCCCAACCTAGACCTTCCAGGGTACAAATCGTGAGGAACAAGTATTTCCTCAACCAATGCACTGACTGTTCTCTGAGTAGCAGGTCGTCTAGATACCTCAGGATGCACACTTCTTGAACCCTTAACGAACCCAGTATACCACAGCTAACACTTGTGAATACCCAAGGAGCTGTGGTCAGCCCAAAAGGTAGAGCAACAAACTAAAAGTGCAGGTCCTCCAATGCAAATGGCAAAAATGTTTGATGCGTAGGAAAAAATTGGAACATGGAGATATGTATCCCTTATTTCGACTCAAGCAAGCAAGTCTTCCTGCTGGAGCAAGGCCACCACTGAATGAACCAACTTGTTTAAAACCTTTGAGGTCAAAAATTAGATGTTTGGCTTTGGGACATTGAAAGGAATGGAGTAAAAGCCGAGGAACCTTTTCGGTCACTGGAACCGACCTGATTACCCCATTCCAGTAGAGGATCGTGTCTTCAACAATCGTGCTCTCTTCTGCTGATCTATAGGTACATTTGATCTCATAAATCGTGGAGGAGGAAATGTCTGAAATTTCAACATTAGAGATTGTGGAAAGTACCCAATTGTCTCTAATCACTTCCTGCCAGGTTCCTGAAAAAGCCTGCAGCTTTCCCCCCACCCGTACGAGTGGAGGTGCCCCTACACAGTGAAGAGGCATTGGAATCTGATTTGGCTGGCCAGGACTTCTTTTGCCCTTGGCCTCTGGACCCAGCAGTCTGAGAGTGCCAAAAGAACAGCCTGTAAAAAGAGTTGCTGGAAGCTGGCGTAGCAGCACCTCTATCAGGTGGACGCTTGCTCGTTTTCTTAAGCGACACGAGGGAGCTTTTACTGCCAGAAATCTTGTGGCTATGTTTGTACCAGTCATCCCCAAATAGGCATTCCCGATGAAAAGTAAACCCTGCTGAGCTTCTTACTGGGCAGCTCAGCAGACCAGCTTTTCAACCACAGAACCCTATGCATGAGAACAGACACCAGTGAAAAACAAGAAATCTGTTGGATAGAGTCCTTTAGGAAGGCTTTGGCAAACACCAATGGCTGCCACCGCAGGTTGCATAGCAGAGCCTGTCAAGGCAATGGAAGCTTTCAACATTTCCAGTCTCTTGTCTATCAGGAGATACAAACTCAGCGATACTACAACTAGAGTTCACTGGGTCTAATGGCGGTGCACCTACACCCTTCCCAGCTGTGCTCCCCCCTCCTCGCTTCCTGGAAGACATCTTTCGTTGCTGGTAAATCACAGGGCTTTGCCTTCAGGCTACGCTCCCAAGCTTAAAGTGTAAGTAAACTTCCATCTCTTGCTTTTACCTATAGGTAAGCCTATAATGAGGCTTGCCTATAGGTAATGTAAATATCTCCTAACTGTGCATGCAGCCAGTGACTTCATTGGCACATGCGCTGTAAAGGAACGGCTACCCGTGTCGTTCCTTCAGAGCCCTGTGTTGTGACCAGTAGCTCCCGCACGTGACGTCATCGCGAGTCCTCGAACCTGGAAGCAAGATGAGTGAAGATGAGAGCGCCTGCAGGGCAGACATCTTGGCGCGGGAGGGCTTTGTTTTAAGGTATATTTAACATGTGCAATGCATACTAGCACATTATGACATTACCTTGCAGGTGCAAAAAAAAAAAAAAAAGTCCAGCGGTCTACAACTGCTTTAAGAGAATCTGCTAGTGAATAGCAGTATACAGAGCCCTTGAGGGACTGCCAACATCGGCCCACATTGGTTTATTCACGTGCCTCAGAGAGGAAGAGCCTGCCCTCTGTCCCCTTGTTGCACCAGAGTGTAACTGGTCTCAGCTGTCACCACCGCCAGAAGCCTCAGGAAAAATGCCAGCTTCTTTTCTTTACAAGGTGGAGGGAGAAAGAGAGAAATTAGATGAGTTCTCACAATGTTAAAACTGATATTCATTTTGTTAACAGATGTTGTGTTTTTCAGGGAATAGTAAAAAAAATTATTAGACCCCCGCGCTTATGGTGAAAAATGAGGAGCTGCAGGCCTCTATCAATAATTTCATCCTAAGGTAAATCTAGAAGAAATGTAAAAAAGAGGGGATAGGTATGGCGCTGCTCTTATTAAGAGGTGACCTACAACCTCTAAATACTTGAGGGGTGTGTGTCACAGGTGCATTTAGTGCAAAAAGTGACTAAAAGTGCATAAAATAAATATTTGTATATTCACAAAAACTGTGTAAACTTCCTAACCGCTTATATATAATGCATATACAACACAATCCTGTGCAAAACCTGCAATTCAAAGTGACACTTCTGTGCAAAAAAATCAACATATATGACTGGTGTACAGTGGTGTGAAAAAGTGTTTGCCCCCTTCCTCATTTCCTGTTCCTTTGCATGTTTGTCACACTTAAGTGTTTCGGAACATCAAACCAATTTAAACAATAGTCAAGGACAACACAAGTAAAAACAAAATGCAATTTGTAAATGAAGGTGTTTATTATTAAAGGTGAAAAAAAATCCAAACCATCATGGCCCTGTGTGAAAAAGTGATTGCCCCCCTTGTTAAAACATACTATAACTGTGGTTGTCCACACCTGAGTTCAATTTCTCTAGCCACATCCAGGCCTGATTATTGCCACACCTGTTCACAATCAAGGCATCACTTAAATAGGAGCTGCTTGACACAGTAAGGTCCACCAGAAGATCCTTAAAAGCTACACATCATGCCGAGACCCAAAGAAATTCAGGAACAATTGAGAAAGAAAGTAATTGAGATCTATCAGTCTGGAAAGGGTTATAAAGCCATTTGCAAAGCTTTGGGAATCCAGCGAACCACAGTGAGAGCCATTATCCACAAATGGCGAAGACATGGAACAGTGGTGAACCTTCCCAGGAGTGGCCGGCCGCCCAAAATTACCCCAAGAGCGCAGCGACGACTCATCCAAGAGGTCACAAAAGACCCCACAACAACGTCCAAGGAACTGCAGGCCTCACTTGCCTCAGTTAAGGTCAGCGTTCATGCCTCCACCATCAGGAAAAGACTGGGCAAAAATGGCCTGCATGGCAGAGTTCCAAGGAGAAAACCACTGCTGAGCAAAAAGAACATCAAAGCTCGTCTCAATTTCTCCACAACACATCTTGATGATCCCCAAGACTTTTGGGACAACATTCTGTGGACCGATGAGACAAAAGTGGAACTCTTTGGAAGGTGTGTGTCCAAGTATATCTGGCGTAGAAGGAACACTGCATTTCAGAAAAAGAACATTATACCAACAGTAAAATATGGTGGTGGTAGTGTGATGGTCTGGGGCTGTTTTGCTGCTTCAGGACCTGGAAGACTTGCCGTGATAAAAGGAACTATGAATTCTGCTGTCTACCAAGAGATCCTGAAGGAGAATGTCCGACCATCTGTTCGTGTACTCAAGCTGAAACGAACTTGGGTTCTGCAGCAGGACAATGATCCTAAACACACCAGCAAGTCCACCACCGAATGGCTGAAGAAAAACAAAATGAAGACTTTGGAGTGGCCTAGCCAAAGTCCTGACCTGAATCCTATTGAGATGTTGTGGTATGACCTTAAAAAGGCTGTTCATGCTCGAAAACCCTCTAATGTAACTGAATTAGGACAATTCTGCAAAGATGAGTGGGCCAAAATTCTTCCAGGACGCTGTAAAAGCCTCATTGCACGTTATCGCAAACGCTTGGTTGCAGTTGTTGCTGCTAAGGGTGGCCCAACCAGTTATTAGGTTTAGGGGGCAATCACTTTTTCACACAGGGCCATGATGGTTTGGATTTTTTTTCACCTTTAATAATAAACACCTTCATTTACAAATTGCATTTTGTGTTTACTTGTGTTGTCCTTGACTATTGTTTAAATTGGTTTGATGTTCCGAAACACTTAAGTGTGACAAACATGCAAAGGAACAGGAAATGAGGAAGGGGGCAAACACTTTTTCACACCACTGTATATTGTTGCTGTGAAACTGGGTTCAGAAATGTGCATCTACCGTCCTTAAACCCTGGTGTATAAAAAATGTCCAATAAAGTGACAATGTGCTCCTTCAAATTGTTCTGTACTTCTTGGAAAACAGTGCCCCATAAGAAATGCACTCACTGCTGCTATTCACCCCGCAAGGAGGTATTTCACCTTCACAGTATGAGCCATTCAGGGCGGGACTATACAGCATCATTGCATCACTTCCGGTTTCGAGCCGTGGAGTGCAGATCGCTCCGGTTTCTTGTTTTTAAACACTGTTTTCGCTTTTAATGATTTTTATTAAATGTGAGTACCCATCTTATTAATACATTTTTGGATATTTGTACGGTATCACACTATGGAGTCTCTTTCCTCTCTACATGTGAGCAACATCTAAGAGGTTAACAGTGAGGAGACTACTTACATCGCAGACAAGAGGCACTTGGAGAACACAGGACAGGAAGTTTCCTCCCACTCCACAGACTACACAGTGGCTCATACTGTGAAGGTGAAATACCTCCTTGTGGGGTTTTTAAGGGAATACTTCCACCCCTAGGCACATTCAGGCTTGGCATATCCCCCGTCGCTGGTTTGACCCCATACCTGCTTCTGTGACCGGTCGCTGCACCCTCTCCCCGAGGACGCTGCGTCGGTCCCTGTTGGTAGGTCCAGGACATTTTTGTCCTCCTAGTATTTTTGCCAAATCAATTGGCATTTCGCCACCTGACCCCCTTTTTTGGAATTTAATTTTCCCTGTTTATACTTAGCCCTTATGGCTTTGCTTACTTGCAACCTACTAAATGGAAGTTTCACACTACCTCTTTATCTTCCCCAACTTTCGTTTTTTTGTGGTATTTCTAAGAAAATATTTTATAATTATGCTATACGGTAATCCTATGCTATACTATGCATTTCATCAATATGCAAATATATACCATAGCAATAAAGAAGTTAGATGATATGGGAAGGATGCAGCAAAATAGGTCAATCAGAGTATGAAAATTATATAAAAGGGTCTTTATTAAATAAGTTACAAATACATGTCAGTGTTAAAATGTTACACTCTGGTTGAAAGAATACAATAATCATTACATAATACAGCCAAGCAACCATATATTCATACAGCATAACATAGTGGTTTAAACTGCATGCGAATCCCGATGTTTCGACCTATTATATCATGGTCTTCTTCTGGGGAATGGCAGACCACGGAACCACTGTCTCCACAACAGAATAAATCATAGATGGTATTGACATATAACATGCATCATAAAAGGTAGATTCAAACTCGTTACAATTTATTAGATCATTAATATTCGTAAGGTCTGTGTGCTAGTTCCGTGTTAGTGCCCGTCCGCACAGAAGGGTTATTTATTTAAATAACCCTTCTTATATCTCAGGTAACTTCGAACCTGTACATAACCCCTAGAGTATATATTTTTCTTACTTACTAATGGGTCTCAAAATCTTTTCACATAATGTTCAAGGTCTCAACTCCCCGCAGAAACGCAAAAAAGCCTTCCAACACTACAAAAGGCTAGGAGCAGATATAATTCTTCTGTAAGAAACCCATTTTTCAGCCACAAACCATCCAAAATTCTTTGACAAATCCTACAGCCAATCATATTTCACTACTTTTCGCAACAAAACCAGAGGTGTCGCCATCTTTATTCATAACTCCATCATTTTTGATATGCAAAACGTCTATAAAGATGATGACATACGTTTTATCATTATTAAAGAAACCATCAATAACCAATTACTGACAATTGCATCAGTATATGCCCATAATGAATCCCAACACTCATTTTTTTGATACCCTAGACTGTTACAGCTCCCACACATGATACTAGGAGGAGACTTCAATATGGCGGCCCACCCTGCTCTTGATAGAAGCAGAATAGTCCCCTCCTAAGACATTTTCTAAATCCATGAACCGTACCCTTAGTAAACTCCAACTAATAGACTCCTGGAGAGCCCACAACATAGGTATCAAAGCTTACACCCACTATTCCCACCCTCACAATTGCTCGCTAACTCTTCAAAAGCACATATTCACTCTTGCCCATGGTCAGCCCTCAACATGGTCTCCTTTGACACGTCTCATATAGGTTTGACTCCAACCCCAACTGGCGCTTAAACAACTGCCTTTAAACTGATCCATCTAATATCCCAAAAATATCCACTCACATAGAAAATAATTTAATGAAAACTCAGCGGAAAAAATGAATATTTTAACGAAATCTCAACAGAGGAGATTCTTCTAACCTCACTCTGGTCAGCTCATAAAGCCATCTTGAGAGGCCATTTAATAAGTATAGCAGCAGCCAAGAACAACAACCAACTATACGAAAAATGTAATTACTCTCCAAGAATTAACCACTTGCCGACCGCCCACTGTACAGTATATATACGCCATGACTTTGAAGAGGGATATCTCGGTAACGGCAGCAGCTGCTGCCACAACCGAAATAACCATCTTTACAGTAGGCGGTTCTGTTTACGATAATGGTGGTCTCCGCAGCGGGTTCGCTGCAAGATCACCGTTATCGGTGGCAGGAGAGGTGCCACCCCCCTCCCGCCGCTCTCCCGTGCCTTCCGCCACTTACCCGAGCCGTCGGTAGCGGTGGAGGCGATCGGGTCCTGCTGTGTGATGGGTATGGAGATGAGTGAGGCTAAGATGGCCCCCACTCGTCTCTATACCATAGGAGGGCGGAAGCAACGTCAAAACGTCACTTCTGCCCATACGTCTTAAAGGAACATTTTTTTCAATGTCATTTTTTTAAATTTTTTTTTTTTTTTTTTTTATTCCATTTAAGTCCAAATATGAGATCTGAGGACTTTTTGACCCCAGATCTCATATTTAAGAGGACCTGTCATGCTTTTTTCTATTACAAGGGATGTTTACATTCCTTGTAATAGGAATAAAAGTGATCAATTTTTTTTTTTAAAACAGTGTAAAAATTTATAAATTCAAGTAAAATAAATAATAAAAAAAATATTTTTTTTTAAAACACCCCGTCCCGACGAGCTCGCACACAGAAGCGAACGCATACGTAAGTCGTTCAGCCTCCACGCCTAGGCATGTCCAGGCACGGTGTGTGGCCGAAGGGGGGGGTGAAGGCAATCGTGACCGGGGGATGGTCTGAGATGGTGATGTTGCCCATGGCCGCAGACTGTAGGAGTTCTAGGATATTATGGTTCACATATATGTGGTCTATGCGTGTGTAGACATCATGTGTTTTGGAGTAGTAACTGTAGTCTCAGTCCTGTGGGATGTAGCACTCTCCAGCTATCTGTCAGGAAGTATGCTTGGAGGGTTTTACGGAAGTGTTTGAGGAATGCGTAGGAGTGTGGGGGTCTCGCATGGGACGTATCGAGCAGAGGGTCAGGACTAATGTTATAGTCTCCTCCAAGGATCAAGAGGCCTTCTCTGAAGTTGCTCCAAGGCTGTCGCTGAATGTGAGTTGATTGGTGTTGGGGGCATAGATCATTGCAAACACGTACATTTGACCTGCAATATTGCCTTTCAGGAAAACATATCTACCCAGGGGGTCAATTTTGTTGGCAGTGGGCTGGAGTGGGCAAGACTTGTGTATTGCGATGGCGGTCCCGCCGAGGAGTCAGATGGGTGACGTCTGCGATCCCGTCTGCGGTTCCTGCGTTTGGCTGACTACCACGGCTGTGGTGGCGGTAGTCTGGTAGGAGGAAAGTCTGAGGAAACTCACCAGTCTGGGAAGTCCACGGAGTCAAGTTCAAGGGAGGACAGGAAACTCGGCAGGTCATCCTTGTTGCGGAGAGTCACAGTTTTGCCATTTTTGGTGACTTGGAGGTAGAAGGGGAAGCCCCAGCGGTACCTCAGGCCTGCGTCTTGGATAGCTGCCAGGAGGGGGCAGAGTGACCTGCGCTGCATTAGAGTGCGCCTGGAAATGTCTTGGTAGAAGGCTAACTGTGCGCCGTCAAATTCAAAATAAGGCTTGCCACACATTTTTGCATGATAATGCGATCTTTGATAGATCTTTGCGTGTACATGTGCAGCTTGCAAATTATATCCCTAGGGTTATTCACGTCCTGGGATGGCAGGTTTTAGGTCTCTCTGTGCCCGGTCTATCTCAATGGTGGTAGTGGCAGGTAGCCCCAGTATTTCTTTGAAGATGCCTTCTAGGGTAGAGATAATGTCCTCAGCCCCTGTCGCTTCAGGCAAGCCTCTTATCATAATGTTGGCTCTGCGTTTGCGGTTTTCCATGTCGTCCAACTGACAGAGCAGGGCTTAAATCTGGTGGTCCTGTGTAGTACATTTCTCCTGTAGCATGGAGATGACTGGGAGGGTTTCTTCAAACCTCTGCTCCAGGGTTTCCAATCTTCCCCCTAGGCGTGAGGTGTCTGTTTTGAGCCGTGCAATATCCTCTTTGAGGGCTTTCTCCACCCTGTCAGCAAAATGTTTCAGGTCTGCCTTGGTGGGGAGAGACCAAATATGGCGCCTGATGTCAGCCTCATCCAGGGGGTCCGGGGCGTCAGTGTCTCTATCTGGAGATGAGGGGGAGCCTGGGGAGGTCGGGGGGGGGGGCGATTCACTCACCGACCTCGGGATGGTATAGGGGAGATCTCAGGCTGCTCTATCCGGGAGGCGGCGGCACTCTGTTTGGCCTTGCTGGCTTTCTGGGCCTTCCCGGCCGGCGCCATCTTTAAGGCCTTGCTGCCCTGCCCGCGATTCCCAGGGAAGAAGGCATCGAGTTTTCCCCGCCTGGTGCGATCGCTCCTCGGTGGCTGTGAGGACGCCCGGCTTCTCTGGGACATGTTCTGAGGTTGTAGGGGTGGATGTCTCCCTCGTAGCGGTGGTTTAGTGCGGCGGTGGGACGGAGCTGTGGTGGCACACGTCCTCACTCCTCCATAGTCAGGACACGCCCCCCGCTATAATCTTTTTATATGGACTATAAACTGAAGAACCTATGAATAAACGGTTGTGGACGAATCATTTGAGTTTCCATTATTTCTCATGGGGAAATTTGCTTTGATATACATGTCAAAAGCATGTTTCTGGAACAAATTATGCTCGCAAGCCAATGTTTTACTGTACTTCTGACAAAGGGATGGGAGGAGATGCCTTATAAAAGGCTCTAGATTGAAGTGGTAGTAAACTGAGCAACCTGTGTATGATGACCTAATCATTCACCTGAGACTAAAGGCTGGTACACAGGGGCAGAATATTGACCGGTTCAACGGAAACAGGTCGACATTCAGCCAATGCCCAGCTTCTGTTGAACTGGCATGCTGAAAAACCAGCAGCTGGCCATTATCCGATTGTGTTCTAGGGAGGGTGCAGTCCCCCTTTCAGAATACAACAATTCAGTGTCACATCGCATAGTTCGTTTTTTTTTTCGTTCAGCCTGCAGAGTTGAACAAAAAAAAACCTACTACCAGTTTGTATCAGGTCTGAATGGTGGAATGTTAGTGCCAAGTTTGAAAAGTTCAAAAGGGAAGTTCACCTTTTGAACATGTTGCAAATGAACACCCAACCCCACTGTGACAGCAGACAGGAGTTTCTCTCCCATGCATCTGCTATCACATTTATAATCGACACTGATGCATATTTTTTATCTGCTAAAATATGTATATTTCTTATTAAAGCCTTTATTATAGCCTTTAATACTGTTTAACCTCCCTATCGGTACTCCCGAGTGTGGCTCGGGGTGACTTTTCAGTACCAAAAGCGGTAACCCCGAGCCACGCTCGGGATCGCATCACAGGATCCAGGCAAAGTTACTTACCTTGTCCCCAGAATCCTGTGATGTGTCTCTGCTTGATGTATCACAGAGCTGGGCTCCATTCCCTGTGAGCGATGCGATGCACGGGGGATGGAGCACGGCGCCAAATTTAAAAAGTTAAAAACATATACAGTGCACTGTAATCTTACAGATTACATTATTTCACATCCCTTTTGTCCCTAGTGCTTTGTCCAATGCCCTGCATGCAGTTTTATATTATATATACTGTTCTTTCTGCCTGGAAACTGGAGATTGTCCATAGCAACTAAAAAGTGTCCCTTTACATCAAAAGTGGTTTTAGACCAGCTAGAAAACAGAGATAATAAATTAGAATCACTTGCAGAATTGAGCAATAGTGATTTGTGGGGAAATTCGTCATCAAACACTGAAAGTAATGACAGCGACAATCCTTCAACTAAGCAAATTTCTGCGTTTTTGCTTTGATTACATTATTGAATAATTTTTAATATTATAATTTTATTATATTATTATAATTATTTATAGTTATTTATTATATTATAATTTATGATTTCGTGTTTCAAACTTTATCATACTCGGAATGTCTACTAGAATCTTGTTTGGACAGATTTAAGTGTGTTATTCCTAAGAATTACAGGCCTACAATATAAAACGCCAAATTTCCATGCAAAACATTGTACCGCTTTGTGCATCAAAAATCTGACATAATCATAATCATACAAATAGCTGACTTAAAAAAAAACAAAACTAAAACAGTAAACTAGCTAAGCTAAAGGTCACCAATCACGTTACAATCTGGCCATACAATCAACTTTTTATATACCACCTGTATGTAATATGAGGACCTATTTAATCTATACAATCAATTTGTATACAATAAGGCAGGAGCTTGTACTGCATAGCTGTTTGTAACTTCAAAGAAGATTGTAGAGTGACCCTAAAAATGATTTTCCCATAAGGGAGAAGAGGTCCATTACCTTGGGACTATAGCGAAAAAAACTCAGGACTCACAGAGTGGGGTAGGGTTAATGTGCGGGAATCACCCGGGGGTTGTGTCCCTAAAAGCTTTGCCAGTGTCTAATCATCTGAAGGTACCAGCCTATAACCCAGGGTCTATTAATATTAAGCCTGTGTCCTGTACATTACATTTTTTTTGCAGACCTGAGCAGAGTTTAACTTTAAAATAAAACTATAAGCAAAACTTTTTTTTTCACTTTGGATACAGTAAGTATATAGAATTTTTTTTTAAAAAGGGGAGAACATCATTTGATAAATTAGATGAGACAGATCACCGGCTCACCCCTGGTGGGGGGGGGGGGGGGATCCAAGAGTCAAAGCACTCCTGTGATAGTGTACCACAGTGTCCTGACGAAATTCACGTGATGTGAGTGAAATGCATCGACGTCACAGCATCATACAACCTGGTTTGTCTCTCCTTCAAACTGCATTTACCATCAGCTGTCCCATTTGGCAAATATCGATAACGCAAAGCCTGCACTTTGGGTTAGAGGCCTTTCCAGGTGATGTCTGAGTCATACATGTGCTGACTCCCGCAATTGCCTCACAGATTTACAGCCATTCAGGAATTCCTGTGGAAATCAAGGAAGTTTATCTAGAAGCGGGACTGCACTCACTGTGAACCATCTGTCACTGAGGGCAGAGCGTCAGCAGCAGATTGGGTGAGATTGCTCTTGGGACGCTGTTCCCGATCTCTCATGCTATCATTTCTATGTTGTCACCACCGCGGTGTGGATGTATTCAGATTCGTGATTAACAGGCTACAGTGACTAAGCACACATTCCTTCGTCCCATCTCCCTGGCTGTTATCTCTATATGGTAATTGGAACATTCCTCCCACCTTCAGTCTGTGCTCGCTTGCACACTACAATACAGCTTTGAGTCCTCAGCAATTGCGGATGTTCTATCGTTATGTGCCCTCTGTCGAAAAAAGTGCCCACGCATGCACAGAACGGAAGGGCACTCCAACTGCGTTGCCGATCAGCTGGAGTGACGTCACCATGGCGCATGCGCACATCGTAGGAGGGTTTTTTCGAAGGGGGATACCATTTCACCGGGACAATCGAAAGCTATGTAAAGAGCGGAGGGACACCGTAGATGTCACATTGTGCCTCGCTGTAATCCCCCGATGCAACAGCGAGGCACAATATGACAAATACAGTGTCCCTCTACTGTTTGCATAGCACTAAATTGTGCTCAAGAAATGGTATATCCAGTCGAAAAAAGGCTCCTACGATGTGCGCATGCGCTATGGGATGTCAACCCAGCTGGAGTGCACTTTTCGATGGCGGGCACATCTCGACAGAACAACAGTTGCAGCTTAATTATATTGACTGTTTTTTTTCAGTGGTATAACAAAACCCCATTGTAAGATTTTCCCTCTATTACTGTTCTGGGGACAACCCAAAATTTGAGATTTCCTTTTACTTTCTATCTCCCTAATGGGGGCGCAGAGAACAAAAAAAAAACAGACAGGTTTTCTAATCCATCTCCACTCTGTCCAAAACTAAAAAAAAACTTTTGCCTTTAGTTACACTTTATATATATTTTTTTTAACAGAATTTTTTTTTATTTATACAAAGAAAAACAACAAAACAGCTTGTACAGTAGAACAATCTCAGAGCATCAGGAGCATATTACAAACATTGCATTGAGTTTCTCATCCTCATATTCTAGAGTGGCAATATAGTACATTTAAACTCTCTAGTGCATATTAGTGAGTACATTAGTAACAGTCCGTAATCGCCTCTGTGGTATGTACAAGACCTTATCCCATGTCCCTTAGGACATTTCAGTAGGATAGAAAAGAAGGGGGAGGGGGGGGGAAGGGACCACACAAAATTCCCACTGTATCTCAGTAGGAGTTACACTTTATATTTAAATGCACTTAGTCTGTGGTGAATAGAATTCCCTGTGTA
Organism: Lithobates sylvaticus; assembly: GCA_028564925.1. NCBI lineage: Eukaryota > Metazoa > Chordata > Amphibia > Anura > Ranidae > Lithobates > Lithobates sylvaticus. The sequence goes on along the minus strand of CM053028.1, from coordinate 118,977,998 downwards.
CCTCCAGTAAGTAAATAGGTTATTTTCACTTTCCACTTAGAACACAATTTCTAGATAATCACTCTAGTAACCCAATGATTAAAAAAAAAAAACATAGACCTGAATTCAGCTGAACTCTACTCTCCCCTTATAAGGGGTTGACGAAGTTCCCCCCCAATTAGACTGGAGGATACCTGTCTCTGACAGTCGATTCATCGAGGTTGTCCCTGCTGCACGTTAGCCGCACAGTTTAACACTATGTTTGATTTATTAATTGATTACTCCATTTAAGTGTTTGCACTGCTGTACTGCAGGAATGTATGGTGCCTGTCTCCTGGGGGGGTTATAGCCCCCTCCCCAGGCCCATGGTCCCGGAGCACACCAGGCATTGGGCACTGGCCTGCTCTGGACCTCTGGGCCATGGGAACAGGAGATATGTTCAAAAAAATCGTTGTTCCACAAGGTTTAACTAGTTAAAGCGTAGTTCCTGTTCACACATGTTTATTTTTTTTCCTTTGTTTTTTTTTACTTTTGGGTCGGGGTGGACATACATGCCCCCACTAGCGAGACTACCTCCCTCTGCAGATGAAGGTACCCTCGCGCACATGTACCCGGACATTGCTTCCGTTCGGGGTTTTCACCCGAACTAACGATAACTATATAATGTATATTATGCAAGTTACCATGGGCCTAAGGCCAAAAGTTCAACTTTCATTTATTTACTTTTTCTTTTTTCTTCCCCATCTTCCCCCTTCCCCTGTTCCTGACTCCACGCTCCGATCTCACGACTCGGTCTTGGCTGATGTGGGAGATGATAACACTTGACTCAGAAGCTCCACCATCTTGCTACATGATGCGAGGTAAGAGTGCTCTGCCCTACCAAGATGGCTAAGGTATATTCCACAAATTATTCCATAGTAACCCACAATGTACACGGCTTTAATTCCCCAACTAAGAGAACCAAAGCTTTCCAATTTTACCACGCTCAGAGAGCCAATGTACTCCTATTACAGGAAACACATTTTTCTAAAACCTCTGCTCCTAGATACCTGAACACCAAATACCTGCAATTTTACCTATCCTTGGGCCCGGAAAAAAAAAGGGGGGGGGGGGTGGCAGTTTGCTTTTCTAAGTGAACGCCCTTCACACCCATCACCATAATCAAGGACAAAAATGGCCGATATTTTATGACGGTTGGACGCCTCCATGACCAACTGGTCTGATTTATATTATATTACGCCCCTAACACTGGACAGGTAGTGTTCTTTGGTAAGATGCTAGAAATATTGATACCCAAAGTGCAGGGACAGGTAATCATGGGTGGTGATAGTAATATTCTGTTAGATCTGATAATGGACAAATGTGACCCCAATAAAATGCTACTCAAACGACCACCCAGCAGCAATAAAATAGCATGCTTACTACACTTCTATGACTTGATTGATGCCTGGTGGGAGACAAATCCTTCCACAAGGGATTATACACATTTTTCACAGGTACATCACACCTACTCGTGTATAGATCATTTTCTAGTCCATACTTCTTTACTCTCATACATAACATCAGTGAACAATCTGTCCACCCCCTGGTCAGACCATTCCCTGATTAAACTTTCCTTATCGGGTCTCTGGACTAAACCACACCCTTCCCCATGGTGAGTTGATGCAGGCCTACTGAATGACCCCATAATATGCACCGAAATCGATCTTATCATCAGCCACGTCCCCTGCAAAAAACTGGGAAGCCCACAAGGCCACTATATGAGGTACACTTATACAAATAGCAGCCAGGGCCAAGCGAGTCAGGGAACAAAGGATCAAAGAACTAGAAGCGGACCTAGATAAACTTATGATAGAACAGTGCATGAGAGCTCCCCAGGTCGATATTAGACAGAAGATAGACAAGGCTAGATTGGCACTTAATGTAAGCCTGACCACCCTAGTGGAAAAAAAATATTCGATGGTCGAAACATAGGTATTACACAATGGGAGACAAACCAACCATGATGCTGGCTAGAAAACTGGTACCCCGAACACACACGCCCACTTTGCCCAAATTGCGATTACCATCGGGACACTCCACACAGAACCCCGAACTGATATCTCAAGAATTCCATAAATTTTACACCAAACTGTATAATACACCAGACAAATTCTCTCATACAAAAGCCAAATCTTTCTTTCAAGATATCCAACTACCCCAGCTTTCACACGCCCATGCAGAACTTATGGATAAAGAATTCACGGAATTAGAGATAAGCCATAAAAACATCCATTCCTGTCCAGATGTTAGGGGTATAGAGTGTGGAGATAGAGAACACAAGTGCTTACTATTTGTGGATGACCTCTTGCTGGCATTGTCCTCGCCTATCACATCCCTCCCCAACCTATATGCAATCCTAAAACCCTTTTCAGAAATCTCAGGCCTTAAAATTAACCACTACAAATCAAGGGCACTAAATATCTCTTTGCTGAGCCCTACACAGGAAGATCTTGAACAATCGCACCAATTTAAATGGGAGTCAGAAGCTCTACCTTACCTAGGAATACGATTGACCCCGTCCCTACACACCCTATACGCACACAATTACCCTGCCCTACACAGATACCTGTCAGGGGACCTAGCTAGGTGTCAAATCCATCCTCCATTGTGGTTCGGCAGACTTCACTCAATAAAAATGAATATTCTTCCACGAATATGGTACTGGTTTTGCAGATCTGACCTGATATCATTTCAAAAAAAGATTCTCAAGTTTATATGGGGAGACAAGAGGCCCAGGGTGAACAAACACACTCTATTCACACCAAAACAGAAAGGAGGGCTAGGGCTACCTGATCTGCAGAAATATTTTTATGCGGCCCAACTTACTAAATTCCACTCTCAACAACCTCAGGCACTATGGGATGATCATGGAATCTTATTCCTGTCATCCCAATCCAATCTTGAATATCACGTGGCTACCAACAAAAGAGGCCAACTATCTTATGCCTCTCTCTTTCCTTCTCGTTAGACATTTGGGACAGACTCGCGAGGACTCACGAATTGAAATCGTCTTACAACCCGCTAGCACCCCTCTTGAGAAAAAGAGAGTTCACCCCGGGCCTCACCCCTCCAGCTTTTGAATGGTGGTCCAACAAGGGTTTTCTACGGATTGCAGATCTTTGTGACCTAAAAGGCATGCTATCCAAAAGATTGCTGATAGGAAAATACCAACTACCGAATTCTGAACTCTATAGATTCACCCAAATACATTATTATATGCAAACTCGATCACGTAAGGGTGACCTTGTGACAACGACTCCCATGGAACACATGTCGACAATATGATAAACTTAGGGGTCACATATCTGAAATGTATACTATTTTAACATATGTCTCAGTAAAACTGTCCTACATGACACAATGGGAACATGATCTACAAGAAACTCTGGACCTCGAGGAATGACACTCAATAGCAATGGCAGCCTCTAGATCACTTATCAACACCTCAATTATTGAAGAGAATTATAAAGTTTTATTAAGGTGGTATATGGTACTGGCTAGAATGGCCACATTTGTGCCTGGCGCTACTCCGGAGTGGGCTGTGGCCAGGTGGGATCAGTGTACCATATCTGATGTCCCAAGGTACGGAGGTTTTGGATTAGGGTCTACAACTTTGTGTACAAACTTACCCAGATCAACCTGACCAAATCCGCAAAGCATGCATTCTTGGGTTGCAGGGTAGCAGAAGCTTCCAAAGCCCATAGACGGCTTCCAACGTTCATATTCACAGCAGCCAAAATTACGATAGCCAGGAACTGGAAGTCAGCAGCCCTACCACTTGACCAACTTAAACACAAACTGTCTTGGCTTATGCTAAATGAAAGATTAACAGCAATTGTGCAAGATAAAATTAAGTTGTTTAATAAAGTATGGGATCCTTGAATCAGGTATTTAACCAATGATCCCTGGACAATCACTAACCAAGACCTTTCCTGAGTGCCATAATTAGGAGCGTGGAGTCCTCTCTCATCCCCCCGCCCCCTCTCCCCCTCCATTCTTGCCGCCTAGTCCCACTGATTCCCTTATCCTTTCCACTTTTCACTCTGTCTTTTTCTCTTCTCTGAGACCCTGGTATAGAGGGGCCTGAGTTACAGCCCCTCCATGATATGGAGACAGCCTCCCCGAAGTTAGTTGGGAGGCAGATGTCTCCTGAAGTGGGGGACACACTCTGAGCCCTATCATGAGAAATTGCTGTAGGGATACAGATTATGGTCTAATGAGTAAGGTGGAGGATCCACCGTATATGCTGCTATAAATCAACGCAGATAAAGCAATGTTGATAATAGAGCCATTGATAAATGGCCTAGAGATAGTAAGAGGTTAATTGTTCATGCCTATACTATATGTTAGACAGACTATAAAAACTGTACACTGTATTGCAATAATGCAGAGGTCTTTAATCTGTACGGTCAAAAAAGCTAATAAAAATTATTGAAAAAAAAAAACATAGAACGAAAAGGAGGTATAATACTAACTCAAAACATGTTTATTTTCAAATGCAGTACTTTTTTCGGCACCACTCTTCCTCAGGTAAATAGTAGCGAGTATGCTTATTGGAACCTTGGAAGTGGTAAATGTACATAAGGTTGGCACTCCCAATGAGGAGTTACACAGGATCTCACGTGGAAGGTATTTGCCTATTATTGAAAAAATAAGTTCCCAAAAATGTATTTAATGAAGAGGAAGAAATCCAATTCTGTTTTTCAGGATAGATGATGTCCAGTTGGATGAGTCCTGCACCAAGCATTTCTGTGTTCAACAGATTTGCCCACAAGTCTGAAGACTCTATAGATGTACGGCACCTTCCAGTTAACTGCATAATGGACTATGATGAGTAAAATACTTACGATCAGGGTCACCCTTGTTACAAAACATTCAGTGTTATTTGATTTTTCATCTACTGTTGCAACAGAGTTCAGATGTGGGTAGACACTGTCTGAGAAAGAGAGCTGTAAAATCACTTGACTTCAGCCACATATCTATTTCAGGATTGTGGTTACGGAAATGTAGTGTATTCTACTCAATTGCCCCAGAGTCACCATTTAGTCTACATTTACTTAGATTGGCCAGGATTTTACAACTTTCTTCATGGTTGAAAAGAAGTATTAAAGGACAACTAAACGGAAAAAAAAAGGTAATACAATGCAACTCACATTCCTTAGAGGTGCCTTACGTTTTCTTTTTACAAGACAAAAACATTTTCAGTAAATACGGAAACTGTTGATCTTGCCAGAATTACAGATTTCTTTGTCACTTTCTGTGAGCGAAACATGAAAATATCTTCCTCCAGAGCAATCCTATATAATCTACAAATTGCCCTACCCCTTCATGTAGTCCATATCAGAAGAGCAGCCTAGGGTGACATTCGTGGCTTCCATAGATGCAGTGGAGGTGTGACATAACACTTTCTGTCCTTGGGTGGCTATTTGCAGGATTACCAGGTGGAAAAAGTTAAAAAAGAAGCTTAACAAAACAAATGCAGCCACCAAAGTACTAGTAGGCTGCAATAGAGTACATTTTAGGTTTAGATATGCTTTATATATTAACCACTTGCCGACCGGGCCATAGCCGAATGACAGCTACAGCACAGATAATTCTGGGAGGGCATACAATGACATCCTCCCAGAATTGCACTTTCCAGCACGCACCTGGAAAAGTCCATGACCGCAGGGTCCTCCGGACACAGAGCATCACAGAACAGGGTAAAGGGCCAATGACAGGGGTCCTTTACCACTCGGTCCAAAGACGGTGCGGTCACTTAACAAACCAGAGCCGGACCGGTTCAGCTCCTCCCCTCTCCTCACACAGATCGGTACAGTGTGTGAGGAGGGAGCCGGTGAAGCAGCGCTTGTGGGCTGGATCTACAGTGCCTACAGCGCTGATCTGTGCTCATCCATGCAACATTTGTGCCCATCCATGCCTCACAAAAGTGTAAAAGGTAGTCAAATTAGATTTGAAATTTATGCCCTTAGAACACCGGATAGTGCTCCCTGCATGTTGGGCCTCTGTATGTGGCCAGGCTGCAGAAAAGTCTTACACGTGGTATTCCCATATTCAGTAGGAGTAGCAGAATATATTTTGGGGTGTCATTTTGGCTATGTACATGCTATGTGTTAGAAATATCTTAAAAATGGACAACTTTGTGTAAATAAATAAAAAAAAGCTTTCACTTGCTTTCCACATTTTCCAAAAACTTGTGGAAAAAAAAGTGACATATTTAAAAGACTCATTATGCCTCAGATTATAGGTTGGGATGTTTACTTTCCAAAATGGGGTCTTTTTTGTGCGTTTCCATCATCCTGGTGCTCCAGGGCCTTCAAAAGTTGTAAGAGGTAATCAAGAAATGAAATGTATAATTTATGTTCCTAGAAAACCTGATGGTGCTTCCTGCATGTTAGGCCTCTGTATGTGGCTAGGCTTTGTAAAAGTCTCACACATGTGGTATTGCCATACTCAGGAGGAGTAGTAGAATGTGTTTTGGGGTGTAGTTGTAAGTATGCATATGCTGTGTGTGAAAAATAACCTGTTAATATGACAATTTTGTGGAAAAAAAAAATCTTAATTTTGCAAAGAATTGCGGAAATAAATTTCAACTGCAAAAAAACCTGCCATACCTCTTACCAAAAACCTTGAGTTGTCTACTTTCCAAAAAGGTGTGATTGGGGGGTATTTGTACTTTCCTGGCTTGTTAGTGTCTCAAGAAATGTATGGCCATCAGTACACCATGTGTGATCAATTTTCAGAGATTGGCACCATAGCTTGTAGACTCTATAACTTTCACACAGACCAAATAAGATACACTTATTTTGGTTATTTTTACCAAAGATATGTAGCAGTATAAATTTTGGCTAGAATTTATGAAGAAAATTTACTACATTTTAGATCAAAAACGAAAAATTTTTTTTTTTACAAAATTTTCGGTCTTTTTTTCATTTATAGCACAAATTAATACAAAACCCAGTGGTGATTAAATACCACCAAAAGAAAGCTCTGTGTGAAAAAAAAAAAGGGAAAAAAGTTCATATGGGTACAGTGTTGCAGGACTGAGCAATCGCCATTCAAAATGCGAGAATTGATGGCTGAAAATTGGTCTGGTTAGGAAGGGGTTTTAAGTGCCCAGTGGGCAAGTGGTTAAACACAGTCCCATGTAATCCAAAGCTGAGTTTTGAAGATGAGACAAACTAACTTGTGCATTATTCGGAGAAACTATGATTCTGAATTATGTGTATCCATTTGCTCTTCAGGAAGTCATGCAGTTGAGGAACCAACCAGTTTGTATTCATGACCTGCATCCATATTGCAAGTCAGCATGCACATATTTAGGAGCATTGATTGCCAGAAATGATCAGATTTGCTCCTCTCTGGCTTAGCTTGCTAAATGATAGAATCCTTGTAATGTTTTTGAAACCAATGTATAATTATAAATGCCTCAATAACCAGGGTAAAAAGTCAAGCGTATCTAGTGACTGCTCAATATTACTACTTGTTAAGCTCAAACTATAGCTCTTGAGGTTTCCAATCTGAGAGGGCTGCCTGAACTGTGACTAGACTGTTATGTTGGTAAAAAAACAAATCAGTATATGTGCCTTTTTATCAAGTGTTTACCATGTTTTAGCATCAAAGATCCTATCATCTTGTCATATATCCAATTAGCTGGATCTGTACAATTTGACAACCACAAATAATAAAAAAAATAAAACCCAAGACAGCTTATAATTTAAAATTTATCATCACTTTAGTTATGGTTTGAAACGTTATTGTTGACTTTCAAGCAGCAGAAATTGATATAACTGAAAAAAAAAATGGTCCCATTGAATCTGAGCCCAAATATAAAAGCCCTTGATTTCACAACAGTTCACACACCTCTTATAAATCATGTGGTCATATTTTGTCACAGTGTAATGCTTCTGGGCTTTAAGCAGCTTTGAGGTTTCACTATATCTACAATAACAGCTCACACAAATGCAAGATAAGCACAGCACAGTACTTGCAGTTGACAACACCCTATTCAAAGTCATACATACAAAGAATAAAAAATTCAATGACATACAAACAGGGTCTACCAATACATCACATATGGATTAGTCTGTGTGACTATTACCTCCCAAAACTAGTTGTAAAGAAAGTTAACAAGTGATTTACATTGATAAAAGGCCAACATTTAAAAAAGGGAATAATATTTAACATTTGCAGCACATGGGTATTATTCAGTGCATGTGTACAGTTCTTTTCTTCCCAAGCCCATTGGTATGAGGTATATATTTATATATGTATTTTTCGTTAAAATGTTGAATTAAAAAAAAAAAAAAAAAAAAAAAAAAAAAACGCAAACTTTACAAAAATTATGTATTCATCAAGTCCCAGGACATTAAGAAAGATTAAGTAAATTCCAACCTTTGTTTTTATTTGTTTTATAAATATGAAAAATTGTCATGTAATTGAGATATTTTAAGATAACAGGAATATTTTTTTGCGTAGCACCATTTTCAAAGGTTTGTACAATCAGCATATATGAACACACATAGTTTATCCTTCTTTACTGTTTTTGCCTCTTTTAACTCCTTTTTTTGGTGTGGGTGGGACATTCTGACAGCAGTCACATATCCAGGGACCTTTAAAATGAAAACAAGAATGTTACTTTATTTTTAAAACAAATCAAAAGCAGTGTTCTCATATAGAATACAACTATATACACATATTAGTAATAAAAAAAAAAAAAAAACTGTCACCAGCTCTCTGCTCAGGGAGCACTGAGAACAGAGTGATCAGCGGTGTTTGATCGCTTGGTTCTCAGTCTAAGACCCCTTTCACACTGAGGCAGTTTTCAGGCATTTTAGCAGTAGAAAATAGCCTCTAAATAGCGCCTGAAACCCGCCTCGCATTCATTTCAGTGTGCCTTTTCACACTGGGGTGGTGCGCTTGCGGGACGTTAGGAAAAGTCCTGCAAGCAGCATCTTTGGGGCGGTTTGGGATCGCTGTATTTAGTGCTCCCAAAAACGCCTTGCCCATTGAAATTGGCCAGGGCTTCGGAAGTGCCAAAACACGGATTTTAGCCCCTTCTTTGGGGTAGAAAGCGCCCCTGAAAGCACTGATTAAAACAGCAGTAAAGCGCTGCTAAAACTAGCACTTTAGCGAGAATGTGGCCCCAGTGAGAAAGGGGTCTTAGAGGCAGCGATATTACATCCATCTAGGTAAAAGTAGGACTAAAAGCAATTCCCATACGTCTCTTTTAAGCGAACCTTAACCACTTCCAGACCGCTGCACGCCGATGTACATCCCTACTTTGGGGACGGATATCGTTGTTATGGCAGCAGCTAGCTGCCATAACCCCGGAATCCCCGTGTTCGGCCGGCGGTCCGGTACATGATAAAAGTGGTCTCTGTGGCGATTTCGCCGCATGATCACTTTTAAAATCAGTGGCGGGAGAGGCCCCCCCGCCCACCACGATCCAGTGCCCTCCGCCGCTTACCGGAGCCGCCTCTGTCTACTTCCTTAGTATGGAGACGAGTGAGGGGGAAGATGGCCCCCACCCGTCTTCATACCATAGCAGGGCGGAAGCGACGTCCAAACGTCACTTCCGCCTATACGTCTTAAAAAAGGCACTTTTTTTGTTTTCATCTTTTACAAAATGACAAAAATTGTTTTGTTTTTTTTGCATTTAAGTCCAAATATGAGATCTGAGGTCCTGTCATGCTTTTTGCTATTACAAGATGAGCAAGCATGTCTGTGTGAAACGCGTCCACTAAGGACCTTTTTTGGATTGTTGTTTGTCATGTTCGCTTGATTTTTTGGCCTTTCAATAAATTCTTTTGATTTTACGACCGGATGTGCCGCCATTCTTTTTTTTAATTTCCATTGGATCTCTTCACCAGCTCATCCTCACAGGTGGCTTTGAGCAGTGTGTTCCCAGCTCTCTCTTAATGGTGTCTAAACCATGACTGAGAAGCCGGATGGAACAGGCCTGGGGTCGTCTCCTAGAAGTTTGAGTACAACAGTGTACCAGGCTCTTTTGAGTCAGTTTAGTGCAATGAGTGAAGAATTGTAGACGGCCACTCACATTGGCTTGTCTAGCTCCGCGCTTAGGATAATTCAAAAGGGTCTATACTAATATTAATACTGTAAACCCAGTACAGCTGCTCCCTATGAAATCTAGATGATTTAATTGGTAGTTTAATTAAATGAGGGGCGCTAGTACCAACAAGAGATACTAAATTAATTAATAGGTTAATTAATTGTATATTCTGAACTGTATAGTAGAGACTAAGAGCTTATTGAAAAAAGGTGTGCAGACACAATATAGATCTACCATGAACTAAGCTAATTAATAACTATTTAAAGTGATAATAGTGAACCACATTTGGTTACTCATACATTACAACCATTATAATGTGAATAATAAAAATTGGTTAGAGTGTGTTTATACAAACAATAATAACACCAGACACCTAGCGTGACCCAGTGAGGTATAAATTAATTATTACCCCAAAGATAATTAACACACAAAATAGAGCTGGCCGAGCTCTATTTAAATTAAATAATATAAATATAACAGACCCTGTACCTTGTATCACAATGTGTACAACGAAAGTTAATGATCAAGCACTTATGCCCAATCTAATATATAAAAAGTGCAAACCAACAAATTTGGCAAATATCCCAATATCTTGGGTACATCCAAAAAACGTGAAAAATATTAATATAAATTAGACAGTGTTAATTGATATAACGCAAAGTTCATATAGTAGTCCTTGCTGCAAAACGCCACAATCACTCCTGTAGATATAGCTTGTGCACCATCACCAGACAAATTCTCGATCCACCCAATGTGAGAACCAGCAGTATTAAATGGCCTCTTACCAAATGGAGTTGATTACTTTGTTTAGAAGCAATCAAATGCGCTTTCACAGGATTGTGCCTGTACACTGAGTGACACACCCTCACTCAAGGGCTCTCTTCCCTCTATCAGACCAGCTCAGATGGAATGGATTGGAAACATATGTGGGAATATAAAGAGAGGCGCACCTCATAGCATAATAACGTTTTATTTAAAAAATAGCATAAAAAAACACAGCAGCCAATTGCTCACTTACATTTTCCAGTGCCTACCCGGCACTGAGGCTACTTGCGATATGTTAAAAGATTCGATGGAGCAGCGGATCCTTCCCTCCTGGCGTGCGTCTCTAGCGTGCGTTCCACTCACCAGACAGCCGGAGCCAATATCACAGGAAGTCCAGCAATAGTGCATCCAAAGATACAAAGTGATCAGGTACCGCCTACCGACGTACGTTTCGTGTTTGTCACGTCTTCAGGGTGGCGTACCTGATCACTCAGTGATCAGGTACGCCACCCTGAAGACGTGACAAACACGAAACGTACGTCGGTAGGCGGTACCTGATCACTTTGTATCTTTGGATGCACTATTGCTGGACTTCCTGTGATATTGGCTCCGGCTGTCTGGTGAGTGGAACGCACGCTAGAGACGCACGCCAGGAGGGAAGGATCCGCTGCTCCATCGAATCTTTTAACATATCGCAAGTAGCCTCAGTGCCGGGTAGGCACTGGAAAATGTAAGTGAGCAATTGGCTGCTGTGTTTTTTTATGCTATTTTTTAAATAAAACGTTATTATGCTATGAGGTGCGCCTCTCTTTATATTCCCACATATGTTTCCAATCCATTCCATCTGAGCTGGTCTGATAGAGGGAAGAGAGCCCTTGAGTGAGGGTGTGTCACTCAGTGTACAGGCACAATCCTGTGAAAGCGCATTTGATTGCTTCTAAACAAAGTAATCAACTCCATTTGGTAAGAGGCCATTTAATACTGCTGGTTCTCACATTGGGTGGATCGAGAATTTGTCTGGTGATGGTGCACAAGCTATATCTACAGGAGTGATTGTGGCGTTTTGCAGCAAGGACTACTATATGAACTTTGCGTTATATCAATTAACACTGTCTAATTTATATTAATATTTTTCACGTTTTTTGGATGCACCCAAGATATTGGGATTATTTGCCAATTTTGTTGGCTTGCACTTTTTATATACTACATGAACTTTGCGTTATATCAATTAACACTGTCTAATTTATATTAATATTTTTCACGTTTTTTGGATGTACCCAAGATATTGGGATATTTGCCAAATTTGTTGGTTTGCACTTTTTATATATTAGATTGGGCATAAGTGCTTGATCATTAACTTTCGTTGTACACATTGTGATACAAGGTACAGGGTCTGTTATATTTATATTATTTAATTTAAATAGAGCTCGGTCAGCTCTATTTTGTGTGTTAATTATCTTTGGGGTAATAATTAATTTATACCTCACTGGGTCACGCTAGGTGTCTGGTGTTATTATTGTTTGTATAAACACACTCTAACCAATTTTTATTATTCACATTATAATGGTTGTAATGTATGAGTAACCAAATGTGGTTCACTATTATCACTTTAAATAGTTATTAATTAGCTTAGTTCATGGTAGATCTATATTGTGTCTGCACACCTTTTTTCAATAAGCTCTTAGTCTCTACTATACAGTTCAGAATATACAATTAATTAACCTATTAATTAATTTAGTATCTCTTGTTGGTACTAGCGCCCCTCATTTAATTAAACTACCAATTAGTGCAATGAGTCATTGATTTATTCTCCCCTATTTTATAGGGCAGTCCAGGATCCAAGGCATATATTAACCTGAAGGTCAGGGGATTACCAGGGCAACAAATCCTAGTGCTAGATCATTGGGACTGGCCACAAATAAAAGGGGCAACTTGTTGTTGAACCTAGAGACTATGATGTCCACATCTGGAGTTCCACATTTCTGAAATAGTAGATTGAAAATGTTGGTATATAGGTACCATTCCACCTAGTCCAGGTGGGGACAACTGAGGAAATCTGCCTGCCAGAATAGCAGAGGTTGCTTGACAGTGGTTCTTAAACCATTAGAGAATGAGGTTGCCTGACTCCTAGTACTCCCTAATGTCCGATAGTTCTACACCAATAGCCTATCTGATGCACCCTGATTGGGTGTCCCTGAAGGGGAATTTAGTGACGCTGACTAGTACTTTTGCCCAAAGTTCCAGGATGTTTACGGGGAGCTTTGTTTTCACTGGGGACCAGGTTCCTTCTACCATAAGATATTGGAATACTCCTCCCCAGCCTGTGAAACCGACACCTGTAACCACCCTTCATTAGTATGGCAGAAATTACTTTCCACGTATCCAAGGCTGGATTAAAAAGCCATCAAGCTAGGGAGCTCCTTGCTTGACTGGAGAGAAACAAAGGAAGAGCAAGAGTAATAGCGTGTTTGTTAAGGCCAACAGAATGTTGTGTTGTAGAACCCTTGAGTGGAACTGAGTGAAAGGAATGGCCTTGAATAAAAAAAAAAAAAAAAAAATAAAAAGGTACAGGACCCTCGGGGAGAATCTCACTGTGGCATGTCTGACCTTAAAAGGTCTAAGCATGGGATTGTAGAGAGGAAAGTTTGTTTGCTGGAAGGAAATTTTTTTGGTCTGGGGACTAAGTATTCTAGATGGATAGGCTGAAGGGAAGACTTCTGAAAGTTGTATAGTCTTTTGGGCATTTACAGATAGATTTGAGGGAGTAGCCTTCAGAAAGTGGTCATCTAATTAACCCATGACCTGAATGCCCCAAGTTCTTAAAAAGGGCAAGCATGGGTGCACACACCTTTCTGAATACTCTGGGGGTAGAGGATAGGCCGAATAGCAGTGAAAAAAATTGAAAGCGTTTGTCTCCTACTGCGAAGTGCAGGAATAACTGAAGTGGGTAAATAGAAAAATGTTCACCGCAGATCTCATGCAAATTTTTGGAACACAAATGTACTTGTTAAAAAAGGAATTTTAGGTCCAGAATAGGACCAAAAAAAATAGACCTTATTGTACTGGACTTTACTAGTACTAGAGAGGAAGGGCCACACATTTAGTTATATAAAATCGCAATGTTTATTAAAAAAATATATTGTTAAAAACACAATTTATAAAATCATGAAAATATGCTCTAGTTGTACAATATTAGCCATATAATAGGACACAAAAATAAGTCTTTGCAAAATGTTCCAAGAAGTTGACACATAACCGCTTCTGCAGGACCTAATTTTCTTGGCAGCAAAAAAAAATTGGCCTATCGCCCTATAAGCGTGGCACAAGGATGGTGGTATAGTGTGCGGTGCAAACAGAAAATTATGGATGATACAGCAAAGTTAGGCATATGTTGCGAGTTGTGAGCCAACTAGGAGAATAAATAGGTCAGGTATACAAAGATGGTATATCATATTCCAATATTTTTGCCTCCACCAGGACCAAGCAGCCTGCGTTTGTAAAGTGTCACTGAGGAATTACTCAAAGAAACACAGCCATTACTCCCACCATATATTCATTAATTGATATATTCATCCAATGCACACAGAGACCATATGACAGTCCATCAGATAAGTATCCAGCACTTTCGTCCCACCATATTTATTGTTCCAGTTGTTTACAACTAAAGGTTGTATGTGTATTGTTATACACAACTTTGCCATATCATCCAATATATTCATTTCGCACCGCACGCTATACCACCATTCTCGTGCCACGCTCATAGGGCGATATGTAAATTTTCTTTGCTGCCAGAACAATGAGGTCCTGAGGAAGTGGTTAGATGTGAAACGTGTCAACCTCTTGGGACATTTGGCAAAGACGAGCATATTTTCAAGAATGTTTAACTTTTTTTTTTTTACAAAAAAAAATATTAAACATTGCGATTTTATATACCTAAATGTTTGGCCGTTCCTCTCTGGGACCAGTAAAGTCGAATACAATAAGGTCCCTTTTTTAGGTAATGTTCGCAAGTGAATGGGGTACCCCTTTAATAGCCTCTCTCTTCCTTTAGGTCAAGAATAGGATGAATAGCCCCATTGGGTTTTATTACTGTGAACAAGTTTGAAAACAAACCTTTACAGTGAAGCAAAAAAGTATTTAGTCAGCCACCAATTGTGCAAGTTCTCCCACTTAAAAAGATGAGAGGCCTGTAATTGTCATCATAGGTATACCTCAACTATGAGACACAAAATGTGGAAACAAATCCAGACAGACAATCACATTGTCTGATTTTTGAAAGAATTTATTTGCAAATTATGGTGGAAAATAAGTATTTGGTCACCTACAAACAAGCAAGATTTCTGGCTCTCACAGACCTGCATCTTCTTCTTTAAGAGGCTCCTCTGTCCTCCACTCATTACCTGTATTAATGGCACCAGTTTGAACTTGTTATCAGTATAAAAGACACCTGTCCACAACCTCAAACAGTCACACTCCAAACTCCACTATGGTGAAGACCAAAGAGCTGTCGAAGGACACCAGAAACAAAAAATTGTAGACCTGCACCAGGCTGGGAAGACTGAATCTGCAATAGGTGTGAAGAAATCAACTGTGCGAGCAATAATTAGAAAATGGAAGACATACAAAACCACTGATAATCTCCCTTGATCTGGGGCTCCCCGCAAGATTGTACCCGTGGGGTCAAAATTATCCCAGAACCACACGGGGTGACCTAGTAAATGACCAGCAGAGAGCTGGGACCAACGTAACAAAGGCTTGCATAATTGGTGGCTGACTAAATACTTTTTTGCCCCACTGTAAATCTGTCCTTAAGAGGGACTGGAACAACCACTCCCTGGGACAAAAGATAATTATGGGTGATCTGCAAAGCTGGCTGTCTGGACAGATGTTGGCTGGTTTAAGAGAAGAAAACAGTAAGGGGGCAGAGTTTGAAACTATTTTGTACCCCTTTGAAAACAACGATTGAACCCAAAGCCCCCCCCCCCCCCCCATTAAGAGTGAGGGAACCTCTTCATTGTGAAAAAAGCTTTGGGGCAGACTTAGTGGTTTTGGTTTCCAAGTCTTGCACTGAAAAGGAAGGGCTGATGTTTGGCTTTGAAGATTAAACCTGGTGAGAGAATGATGGGGCGCGGAGGAGGTTTTGCAGTCTTCCGCAGTCAAAAAGACTTGTCTTTGTGTGACCTCCTTTACGAGTTTGTCAAATGCATCACCAATGAGACGTCTTTATCCAAAAATACATACAAGTATGGTGTCTCTGTGCACAAGGACAAAAATGAGAGCCATTCACAGAAAAAGGTGGAAGGCAAGGTTTGCAAGTGTTCCGCCAGAACTGGTTCTGAAATACAAGGGCCTACTGCTTGTTTATTACCCTAGATTAACTGCAGTTTGACAAACAGAAACTACAGCAACAGCAGGTTGCAGAGCTAGACATCTATGACCAGAAGAGTCGACTTTTTAGTGAATTCTTTTACCACTGGATATAGCTCAGCAATGATTCTCAGAGGAGTGAAAGTCTTTTTCAGGCGTACCCCAATCATTATAAATTGTCCAGAATGTTCATAAATGTGAAATGTCTTTTGAAACTGTGGAAGTCTTAGTACCTAGAGGGGAAGGGCAAGAGGCAGGAAAATTAAGTGCCACTATGCTGAGGCTTTTGCACACAGCAAAAGTGAGCATATCTACTTTGGGAAGCATTTTGCAGGAAGCCTCAGTATCAGGTATGGAGGAGATTGGGGGTGAAAAATCTTCCACAGCTTTCTCTAGCACTCCTCTCTTCGTTCTACTGCTTCCAGAACTGGTAGATCTACTGATGAGGGTAGAGAAAGAGGGCACGGAAAAGCCTGGTGCTTTTGAGGTCTAAACAGTGATGTTTTTTTTAAGGCTGTTAGCTGTCTGACAAATGCAGATTTCTCCAACGATGTCTGACTTTCTCGGATAGGCTGCCTGTTGCATTTCTGATATAGCTAGATGCAGAGACAGATGTTAAAATAGGGTCTGGCTCTGGTGCAAGGGAACATCATCTCTCTGGGTAGTTTGAGTGTCATGTAAACCTTCAGCACAGCGAGTGTTTGACTGAGTTTTGCTGCGGTTCCTTTTGCGTGGTTACTATTGCTAAGGGTGTTCCCCTGTGGGGTATCCAAGTAGGGTGCAGAAATGGGGTAAGCGTGTCTGTAGAAAGCAACACAGATCTAGGTGTAAACCATCCTGTAGTGAAGTCCCGGAGGCAATTGGGTTGTGAAGGGGGAAACTTTTATTGCCAGGTTTGAAAGTTGAAATAATTCATAAGTGAATAAACTCAAAACGCATTTCCTGCTTGTCTCACACCACACTTCAGTAAATCAGGCTCATGATTTCCAAAAATTGTGAAGTTACCATTAACATTTCCATGTATCCTGTGCATGCTACAAAGTTTGTTTACATAATGGTCATGCAATGTGTTTTGTGATGCACTCATCAGCAAACATACCTGATGGAAGAACACCAAGTCCGACACAAAAAGTATGATAACCACGGTCACAGTGGTCACAGAACATCATATCCTCTTCATGGTGAGCCTGGCTACATATGATACATGTTTTGCACTCCATACATTGCCAAGGGTATTTTTTTATTACTGCAACCAATTCTGATGCCATATCCAAGCATGAAGGATGACCTAAAGAGATAAAATATACAGAAAAACATCAACCATTATTCTAACTGCTGTCAAAATAGTAATATGTAGCCATATCACATGCAAATTTTTTTTTTAACCAAAAGCAGTTTTTCTTTTTGTTTTTAAAAAAGTGTAAATGTACCTAGAGCTTCATACACTGGATGAATATTGAAATGTAAAATATTTAGGCTTACCTGACTTATTAAAAAAAAAAAAATAAAAAAATATGCATTAGTCCCCTAGAAAAGACCACAAACAATTGCTGCTCTCTAGGAGTAGGAATTCTACAAAATCAGTGCAAGGGTATCCCATCCTTTAAAAAAGTACTCACCAAAGTGATCAGCTAAGGATATGCAGTAGGGTTGTCCCGATACCGATACTAGTATCGGTATCGGGACCGATACCGAGCATTTGCACGAGTACTTGTACTCGCACAAATGCTCCCGATGCTTAGCCGATACCTTGTCAGTGGGCGCTGCGGAGGGCGGAGTCAGCGGGCGCTGCGGAGGGCAGAACAGTACAGAGAGCCCAGCGGAGAGTGAGTACTCCGTGTTCCCAGCAGGGATGTAACTTAATCGGCGACCGGAGCGTCACATTCAGTAATGCAAGTGACGCTCCGTGTTGCCGTTACACGTGGTTGAAAATCCTGACGCCCATCTTGGTACACCCTGCACTCACTCGGCCTCAATAAAGCAGCAGCGGACATCTTGTTACACCCAGCCCATACAGTTGGGGCTGGGTGTAACAAGATGTCCGCTGCTTCTTTATTGAGGCTGAGTGCTATGTGTACCAAGATGGCCGTTGCAGAGCAAAACTAAATCCTCTTGCCCATAAGTGCCACTGCCAGCCATAAATCAGTGCCATCCAGCCAGTGCCCATGCAGCCAGCCATCAGTGCGTGCCACCCATCAGTGCCCATCAGTGCGTGCCACCCATCAGTGCGTGCCACCCATCAGTGCCCATCAGTGCGTGCCACCCATCAGTGCCCATCAGTGCGTGCCACCCATCAGTGCCCATCAGTGCGTGCCACCCATCAGTGCCCATCAGTGTGTGCCACCCATCAGTGCCCATCAGTGCGTGCCACCCATCAGTGCGTGCCACCCATCAGTGCCCATCAGTGCGTGCCGCCCATCAGTGCGTGCCGCCCATCAGTGCCCATCAGTGCGTGCCGCCCATCAGTGCCCATCAGTGCGTGCCACCCATCAGTGCGTGCCACCCATCAGTGCCCATCAGTGCGTGCCGCCCATCAGTGCGTGCCACCCATCAGTGCGTGCCACCCATCAGTGCGTTAAGATTAAGATATCATTAGTCTGTATTGTGGTTTGAAAACTGTCACATGACATTAAAAAAAAAGAAGTATTGGTAATCGGTATAGGCGAGTACTTGAAAAAAAAGTATCGGTACTTGTACTCGGTCTTAAAAAAGTGGTATCGGTACAACCCTAATATGCAGCCATCTATTTTACTAGATAACATCTGTCTACCATTAAACTAGATACAGAACATACAAGTCCTCTTTACAATGGGCGCTTGCACCCATACTACATGCAGGAGGCGTTTGTTATGGCGTCTGCATCAGTCTCCAGCTGCGTGAATGCAACCTATAGTACTGGGTGCAGAGAGAGCAACTGCACAAACTGCATGAGAAAATGTAAGGAAAGCAGAGCTTTCCCATTTGGGTGGAGCTCTGCTTTATTTGCCCCCCCCCCCCCCGCATTTGGCACCTTTTGGGGGGAGTGGGTACCTGTTTTTGACGGGTAATTCCGGCTGACTTTGCCACGGCAAACTCATCCGGAAGTTCGTCCCCCCCTCCCCCTGGGCCATTTACAAAGCGACGCAAGACTTCACTGCCGGTTTCCCTTAGTCGAGATGACGGTGGTGGCAGCAGCACCTGAGAGCCGACTGAAAAATTGGCTTGGGTGAAGACACCGCTGGATTCGTAGACAGGTAAGTGTCCTTATATTAAAAGTCGGCAGCTACAGTATTTGTAGCTGCTGACTTAAGGTTTTGTGAAGGAGCCCGGAGCTCCGCTTTAACAAAAAATGGGGACTACCCTCAGGAATAGGGAAAGAACCCAGAGTTGAGAATCCACACAAACATCCAAGAGTCCAAAAGGTAATTTCATGATAAAATTGATTTATAGCAGAATAAAAGCCAAAGCATTTGGGGGACATTGACTTTATTCAGGGTTAATGGCTTCAGATGTTGTCTTTCTATTCATTTCACTTTTTGCGACTGAAGTATTGTAACTTCTGCGTGTCAGTATGAAAGATATCCCAGTCTACTATTCACTGGAATCAGATAATATATGCAAATGGATATGTGCTCTTTGAATTTTGGATACATTTTTTGTCACTTGTATATTAGCTTTTATATTCATGTTTTTTTACCTTTTAGAATAAAGGACCTTTGTATTTGCACCTGTTTTATAGCCCAGTTAAAAGGGGGAGTGTGTTTGGCCCCCCAAAATGTGTTAATCAATCTTGGACATTTAGTTCTCACTGGATTGATTGCATGTTAAAATTCAACAGCTGTGCAAAAGCATGTTTAAGGCTCGAAATGAACAGCGGGTCGAGCACCCACTCCTTGGCTGTCACATTTTAGGTTAGGTGTGTGCAGCTAGGTGTGTGCAGCTGTTGTGTCTGCATCATCTTTCATAGACTGCCTACACAAAAAAGGAGAGGGCCCCCCCCCCATGCACTTCAAACAAAAGACTTTCAGGTAAACCAAAAAATCCTAATTTCTTAAAGTCGTACATTACAGGGCACAGAAGACTTCATATTCATGACTACTTGGGATGTCCCAGAGCACTGAACATGGAGTAACACGGAAACAAGCCCAACAAATCAAAAAGAATTAACACAAAATAGGGGAGAAACCCACCACAAAACACACTTGCAAGACCATTTGCCCAAAACTGGCTCCCACAGGCATGAACGACCAGCTAGTAAAAAAGTCAGTAAACGTATGAAGAAAAAGACCAGGCAGCCCTACAAACCACAGAAGTTTGATGATAAATCGGCCAAGAAGCACTGACACTCCAGGTGGAATGGGCCCTGACAAGGAATAGAGTAACCTTGCCTTTGATACATAAAATTTGTGAAATGAGATGACAAATGCACCTAGAAATAATGGATTAAGAAGTTGCTTGACCCTTCCGAGGATCTTCAGGTAGAACAAACTGGATCAGACTGTTGAAATAAAGCTGTACTTCAGACAAATCCAAATGGCTCGACAACATCGCCTATGGAGATTTGTAAGGGTAAAAGTTTGTCGCCATGCCACAAACTTTTACCCTTACAATGCGGGCGCAATTTTGAAGAGTGACATGTTGGGTATCAATTTACTCGGCTTAACATTATCTTTCACAATAAATATGGCTAACTTTACTGTCGTCTTATTTTTTTTAAAATAGTGTATTTTTTTCCCAAAAAAAGTGACCGCGGCGCAAATACTGTGTAACAGAAAGTATTGCAACGACCACTATTTTATTCTCTAGGGTGTTAGAAAAAAAAAAAGAAGTGCAGGCACCTTTTCAAAGTCGCATAGATGGGAACATTTGCCATTGAAATCAATGGGATGTGACTTGTCATGCGACTTTGGGCACAGTCGCATGACAAGTCACATCCCATTTATTTCAAGACGCACTAGTGGAAACGGAGCCTTAAACTCATTTGTAGCAAACTTACTCACATGTAGCTCCCTCAGCTGGGCATGTGACTTGTCATGCGACGTTTTTAACAAACAGAACACACTTCCAAACCCTGCCCCCCTCTCTTTCTGGAGAAACTGCTGGCAAACACGAGGCTGTAAAGACAGGAGAAGGAGATCTGAGAAGGAGAGGAGGGATGGGGGTGGGGCTGGTCTAGGCATGTCTGTCTAATAAAGAGAGGAGGGATGGGGGTGGGGGTGTGTAGAAGAGAAGGATGTTTTTAGGAAGTGAGAGGCCCCCCCATGCAGAATTCAGAAATAAGGAAGTAAGGTTGTCCCTGAAGAACAGGAAGAAGCCGATTGTGTCACTTAGAAAGTCTACTCCAAAGCCAGACAATCGGCTATACAGAAAATGAATGTCAAAGATAAAATATATTTTACACATAATTAAATAAAAAAAATATATATATATATTTGTCACTGGACTTCCACTTTGACAGCAATAGGAGCCAATGGGGCTCCTGCTGCTTCCATGTTCAGCAAGGAGAGATCGGGCTTGGGTAAATATTTAGGGGGGCTGGGAGGGAGATGAACATAGGAAAAGAGAATGCATTAGGGTAAAAAAAACCTAAGCCTTTACGACCACTTTAAATTACGAAGGTCACGAAAAGGGGAAATCTGGGTATGCCTGATCACCAAGTCAAAGGAAGCTCTGGGTCTAAAATAAGCACATCAATTTTAACAGCTCTTGATTTTCAAAAAAGCTTTAGGACCCATTTTCTGCTTTTGCATCCGATTCTACATTTCAAATTTTTTGCAAGATCAGCAATTGCTCACCTCAACTTTTCTGAGTAGCCTAACCAACACCAGTAATAATGAAAGGACGGTTAACATAAGATTAAAGTGTATTCAAACCCAAGAACATAAAGCATATAATGCAGCTTACTTGTCCTTTGAATTTGTGGTTGCACTTGTTTTTTTTCTTTTTAGACCCCTCTTTTATTTTCACCTGGAAATACCTGCCAGTATCACTGAGTGGACAATGCTTTCTTACCATGCTTTACCTAGTAAAAAGCATCAGTCACCCTAGAGAAGAAATTGTTTTAGGATTACAGAACAACTCCTCATCTCCATAACATGGGGGGTAATTTGAAGATCAGAGTGAAACCTAGGAACATGGCCAACAGATAATAGTCAGCAGAGGAAAACAGCAAAGATTATTGGCTCACTAGAATTTTAGCACCATCAACAGGTATTTTATTTGCAATTAATGAAAAGATAAAACACTTTACCATATATGTAACAGACCAAAGGAAGCAAAACAAGAAAAGTTCATTAAGGTTTATAAGCATTTTAATTGCGACATTAATAACTTACCACTATTCTCACACTGGGAGCAGTGTATAAGCTTCTCGGCTCTTCCCTTCTTGTTGACATCCTTACCCTTCAGACAAATTCCACAAACAGCATTTGGGACGGACTTTGGCTAGAAGGGTAGAAAAGGGCAGTAATGTCATGTCATAAGAACCCAAGGTATGGGCTCATTAGAATTTGTTTCCAACATGCATCTAGCAAGGCTGCCAAAAAGTAAATCGCAATTGAAACATGATACATTTTACCGAAACCTAGACCAGAATCCGAAATAATAAACACAATAAAAAAAAACACAAATCAAAACCACCATTCAGCCTCAGTGTTCGCTGTACCATTAAAATTTTGGTTATTGGCAACTGCATTTACCATTAGCTGTGGAAAATAAATTACTTGCAGCAGATATTAAAAACCCATAACACAAGAAACCTCATAAAGCTTTTCAAAGCCCAGTTACCACCATGGCCAAGATTAGGAATAACTTTGCCTGTTAGTCCATAAACTCTATAGTTTAAAACTAAAATATATTAGGAAGGAGTCAAAAAGGGTCATTCAGTAAATAGCTCAATTAAAATATTAAATTCATTATGTTCATAATAAATGGAGTCTGATACCACAAAACTCCAAGATGGTTGACAAAACGCAAAAACGAACAGAACATTCAAGGTCATACAAAATGAGTTGAAATCCTCCCTTAAGGCTTGTCCACAGCCGCTACATTGACATGCAACTGTTGGTGGGTCATGCAGTCTGGTGCAGTGTTGAAATGCATTGGACTGTTTACTTTTAACAAACTTTATGGAAATGTCACACAGGAGAGGGGGGGGGGGGGGGGAGAGGGGAGAGAGAGAGAGAGAGAGAGAGAGAGAGAGAGAGAGAGAGAGAGAGAGAGAGAGAGAGAGAGAGAGAGAGAGAGAGAGAGAGAGAGAGAGAGAGAGAGAGAGAGAGAGAGAGAGAGAGAGAGAGAGAGAGAGAGAGAGAGAGAGAGAGCAACAGAAAATGCTCCTCTGTTTGGGGGTTGGTTGGAAACCATCTGCGCTGAAGACAAGGCATTTTGCCCTGTTTTGCAGTGGAGGTACATTTGAGACTGCGCTGGAACAACAGTCCCACCAAACCTGGTGCGAATGGACCCTCTGTTCCATTTTGAAAAAAATGTTGCCTTGTAAAAGGGGTGCTATATTGTATATTTACAAATGACAAGTCAGTGTTTTGTTTACAGTTATACTTGTACTGCTCAACTTTACGTGGAACAATCCAGTCTCTATTCTTTGAGCAAGAGGCTTGGGCAACTAAATGCTTCAGTATGAATGCGAAAGTGTGCTTTAAAATCACTCTCTCCTGTAAGTCAAGAAAGTGACGCATGTATAAATGCTTTGGTGACCATATAGATAAATTTACCAATACAGTATAAAAAAAAAAAAAAAAAAGAAAATTTGTTCAGTGAACAATTATACCATTAGACATAGGCAATGTTTTATCGGTTAAGAACAGTTTTCATTTTTGACAATAAAAATTATCAGTTTATAAATACATGTTGAATTTTATTACTATAGGTGAACTCCCAGGGTTTTTCTCCTGGTATTCTTTAACTACATGGTTTCACAGTAGGTAAAAAGCTGAAAGCAAAATTCTTCCAAAAGCCACCTTCGCAATCAAATAAGGCGGCAGCTATATAGACCTAACCTGACTGTTCCTGCCCTATCCTGACAACATTTTATGCCCCCAAGGAGTTTGTGGTCACTGTAATAGTGCACATGTACTCACATCAAACCACTCACCTAGTGGGAGATTTCCCCTCTTGTGCTGATGACAACTTTAAAATGTTGAATTCCTCATCACTTCTGGCCCAGTGACCACGACCTATGGCACTGAGCGTAGTTGATTAAGCAGCAGAGTTCATATGCATATACAGTACAGTAAAGAGGCAAAGCTGAAGCTCAAGACTAAAAATGTGGGCTGAGAGAATGAGAAACAAACAGTGGAACTTTAGCCAAAGAGCTAAATGCAGAACTCAGTTGCTTATAAGCAAACTGTTTTACCTTTAGATATCTGCAAGTTAGTTTATTGGGCCACTCTTGTGATCTCCTGACACACCACAAAGCCAGAAGGTGAAACTAGTACTTTGATCCTAAAGCTCTTCACATCCCTGGGTACGTAGTCGCCAGCCTCCTCACCCCTTCAACAAACCATCATATCACTTGCACCACCGGTTCCTAAGGCTTGAAACATGTCAGGATGCCAACAATGGGGAAAAGGACTTAACTAGCTGGAGTTGGCAATATCTTTCTTAGACTGGTTTCCAGTGGGGTTGGGGGCATATGGGAATTTGCTATAAAGATGGACAAGTAATTACACCAGCTGTATTAAAATACATCTCAACTATATCAATATCTTAGGGTCCATTCATACGCGCGTTGCAACGATGCACCATATGCATGTCAATTTTGCAATGGACTGCAATGCGAGCCAAATTTGAATGTACTACAGTGCTAAAATCTAATCATGTTTACAAGACACCAGAGCAAAAAAGAGATTTAATCTTCTAAGCAGCAGGCTGGTGTTCGTACTTGACCATGTTGTACTGCTTTAACTGCATTATAAGTGGACTGTCAGGTCAGGAACCTGGCTATGCTACTTAAGCTGGCCATATACGGGGAGAAAATTTGAATGAATTGATTTTTCTAATCATTAGTGGGTCAAATGAACATTAGTTTTTCAACTGCAAATGATGAGAAAATTTGAAGGAGTGAGATCAAAAAAAATTCTTGAACGAACAGTTTTAAACAGTTTGTGGTTGTCGTTTGGTAAAGTCCATTCATTCCAAAAGCAAATGAAATGCTTTGAA
The DNA here is from genome assembly GCA_028564925.1 of Lithobates sylvaticus. Classification (NCBI taxonomy): domain Eukaryota; kingdom Metazoa; phylum Chordata; class Amphibia; order Anura; family Ranidae; genus Lithobates; species Lithobates sylvaticus. The sequence goes on along the minus strand of CM053028.1, from coordinate 118,952,620 downwards.
CAATATTCAAATGTTTTGAGAATTTTTGTATACATTTTCCTAAGACTTTTTGTTTGAAATTCTATCCATCTAGGGCCAGCTTTAGCAAAGATGCTTGGATCACAATTTTCATGAATTTGTATTTAGCCATTTAGTGATCATCTCTAAATGGTATTTTTAATTTGGGTGAACATCAGTGGGTTCAACCAAACACAAGTGAAGAGTTCTGCATATTAGCGTTCCCAGCCCCACCCTACTGCTGCACCCATTATGCAGCCTGCAAAAAAAAAAAAAAAATGTAAAACAGAGCATTCAGAACTAAGGACTCTTCACAATGCATGTGATAGGTGAGCAGAACACGGATGCAAAGATCTTCCCATTGGGAGTGCTTTAAAGAGTCGCTAAAAAGGTATGTTGATAAACAACACACCCCCCCGACCATCGTACAGTGGCTGAGGAAGGTGGAGGATGTGAAGAAAATGGAGGATTTGAACCTCACTGCCCAACATAAACAAGAAGCCTTTTAAGAAGACATGGGATATATGGAATGTCTTCATCTACTCTGATGCGGGGCAGCGCCTGATTGGGTCATAGCCAAACCTAACCCTTTTGATAATTCACAAGCTCAGATACCGCATGTCTTCTTCTTTTCCTCTCTCCCTTCTTTCCCCTCTGTCTCACCCTTTCTTTCTTCTACCTACCTTCCTTTCATCCAAGTTTTGCCCCCCCCTTTTTTTCTAAGAAAAGTTGAAAAAGTAGGTGGGGAGAACCCTGATATGATATCTAAAACAAAAATTGCTCTCGACAATTGTGAACGCAACCATAGATAAAACACTTGTTTTAATGTTTCAAGTTTACACATGTTCTGTACATTGTTTTGAATGTATTTAACATCTGCATAGCCAATGTAATCATGTTTATTTACTCACTCACGATTGTATTGTGGGGCCCTCACCCCCTATTCGGAGTTGAATAAAAATTTATATTTGAAAAAAAATAAAATAAAATAAAATAAAAAAGTATGTCGATATATTTTACAGTAGCTAGCGAACATACACTTTGTCTGTTAATCTTTAAAAGATGACAGAAGCTTTTATATGACATTTTTGCCATTTATTTAAAAATAAAAGCATGGTAAACCTCTTATATACACACACAATAAAACAGACATAAATGTGAAGTATTCACGTCTAAAATCTACAAAATAAATATAGCTGGGTTAAATTGAACAATACATTACACAAGACAAATTTGCCTATAACAAGCAGTATTTACACTTCTAAAAATCTATCATCTCTGTAGAATATATTTATCTGAAGAAACAACCTTTGGCTTACTCTGCTAACTAATAGGTGGTCTTTTAAATACTGATCTCTGGTTCAAAAGTGAAAAATGTGAAATGCAAAAAATAATAAGCTTAAACCATTCAACAGTTGTACAATTCTGAGTTTAGTATCTTGTGAAACACATTTCAAAAATAACAAAACCTAACCTAAAGCCAAAACCAGCAATGAATACATTTAAAAGTAAACCCGCCATAGTAGAAATATGGTGGCTGCCACTGGTGACCCGTTTCTAAAGGTGTCTCATTATGCTAATCGGGCATGAGAGCCAAATGACGAAGGTTCAAACCATAAAAATACAGGAGTGCCAGACCAAAATTGGATAAATGAGTCCAAGATAATATTGTTAAAAAATACCCCTGAAACGCAGTTAACATATTTCAGGGGCAACACCACTCCCCCTTTATTAGGGCTCAGATATAATTTGCAGAGACTCAAAACAGTGACTTCACAAATCTATATCAGAACCAGTATGAAGCTCTCCGCATGGAGGAAAAACGACAGCAGTTGCCAGATCTGTGAAGTCACCGTTTTCTCTGAGTCCATCCAAGTTTTATCCTGCGTTGAACCCTGAAGAAGGGGAGTGCTGTTGCCCCCAAAACACATTGGTTGTTTTTATCAACTTTTATCAGATTTGGTCTGGCACTCCTTTCTGTAGTTTGAGCTACTGTTGGGTGCCTACCAAGGGTAGCCTTGCGGTGTGGGAGCCAGTTCACCAGTGCTATTAAGCTTGTTTGAAGTTCTCCTTTATCTGACTACGCTTGCAAATCTAAATGTTCCCAGTGCATCTGAGTGTGTTCTGAAGACGCAAAGGATTCCAGGTCAATAACGCAATGGTTGAAGAGAGTCAGCATGACACCATGCAATCAGTGCTTTTAGGAGAAGAGAAGCAATGGCAACCTACATGTTGCTCTTGCAACAGGTTTCTTTTAAAGTGGAAATACAGTCAAAATGTTTTTAGTGCATGACAGTAAAAGGATGGACTAGAATTTGAGGTTATCGTTAGGTTGTTGTTTGCTAACAATAGTTCTAAGCCTTCCTCACGTGGTTATTGCTGTTTGTATCTTAATTGGCAAAAATTATCTATTCACTTTCCCATCAGAACAGGAAGCAAGTGAAAGCCTCCCTAAAGCCGGGTACACACGGGCCTAATTTACGACCGGTAAAAAAATAAAAAATATAAAGTAAATAAAAAGTGGGCGTGGGTCTGTCCGAAAGATGATAGTAGTTTGACCAACTTCTGTCAGACGTGCATGCCGGAAAACCAGCAGCCGTCTGAGCGCTGATCGGAGTGTTCTGGCGGGGGGGGCGTCCCCCTGTCAGAACACAAAAGCTCAGCAGGGGAGATTGCTGAACCAACCTTGCATGGTTAATACAGCGGCTTCGACCGGAGTGTGTACCTGGCTTTACACACATACAGTACCAAAAACCCAGCATCTGCCATCTTAAAACGAAAACAAAATCTAATGAAAGTGTACTTGATTAAGAAACTATGCAGTTAGCAATGTTTTTGGAAGACTTTCTTAAAGGGATATTCAACAAATATTTGTAGGTGCTTTTAGCCCATTTGTGTAGCAAGACTGGTGCTTTTCTCCCCCGAAGTGCACTAATATGCAAAACTGGGACCCCAAACCTCACCGTCATACTGTATATCCTGGACTAATACTGCCTAAACGCAAAGCAATTTTCTAACAATTTCATCCACTTAACTAGCTTTTTAATGCCAAATTATTTGAAAAGTCAAAGCAAACTACCCCCCCAACAGTTTATACAGTCATAAGATAGTTGTTAGACTACGTTACAATAAAAAGCCATCTGAAATTTCTAGAAAACTGCACACATATGGCCAAGCATTAAGCCAGCCATGCTATAAAATATATTTTAAATGTGGATGGGGGTCAGATGTACATTTGAAAAAGTGAATAACTTTAAATATCAATAACCCCTGTGGAACGTAAAAAAAGATCTGTAACGGCGATACATAGCATGCTATATACAGTAACAAGGGGTACAAGACCCATAATCAGGAACGTTCGGAAAAAAAAAAAAAAAAAAGGGCATAGACATGGATACTTGTACTGTTAAGCCAGATGGTTCAAGTCTTGGCTGGATCAGCAAGAACAGCCCAAGTTAAGAACCATGTATGGGTAGGCTGATTGTACGATCGATTTATCAACTTGGGTACAACCAGCCTGCTGTATTTTACATGCTATTATTGCAAGCGGCTGTTATAGCCCTAGCAATAATCACTGTGTTCTTCTGGCGGGAGGGATTTCCCTATCAACTGTCCCTGTTAATGGGAGAATCAATTCTCTCCATCTATAGCCGGCCTAAGAACGTGCATGAGTATGCACTTTGCAGATTCCATCGACAATGCTGTTAGATTAGCAATCGTCTAGAAAAATCCAACAAGGTCCATTTAAATAAAAAAAAAAAAATCCCTTTGACTGGCCAGAGGGGTCTGCAAATTGCCATATACGTCATAACCATCTTGTGAACTAGCTGGGCATAGATTTGAAATCAACAGGGAAGGTGTGGGCCACCCAACATAACTTTGCAAGGGATTTTGGACATCACTGTGATCTAAAATATTGCCATGTCAACAAAGGACAATGCCGAGGGCAATGATACATTCAAACAGGTGTCTGACATCCACATTTCAGAAGTTATCGTCACACTTTAATTGCGTCTTATTTGTTGGAGTCGAGTTCCACTTCACTTTAGCGAAAAAAAAACAAAAACAAAAACATCCTACTACCAACAGGTCCTTCGTTTTACAGCAAGTCCCGAGAGCCAGACCACAGCCACAGAGTAAGACCAATGTCCCTCAATGGACTCCAAGAAAAGGATTTTGGGACGAGTTCTAACATTCCTACATTTGTTTTTTTATCAATTGAGGGACATAGGAAGTCCTTCAACTTCGGGATAATCAATCCACCTGAAGACTGGGCAACACAGCAAACAAAATCTATCCGAATCAACAACAATGGACCGTGGACTGCCTGCAGCTCAAAAAAAAAAAAAAAAAGGAGTGGCCTTAAGGACATTACGCACAAAGCTAGCATCAGATGGAGCCACAACAGGTCACCTGGTAGTACTTGGAGACAGAGGACTAGGTGGCAGTTGTTGCCAAAAACCCCAAGAAGCATTCACAGATGTAGTAGAGCAGGGGTGTCAAACTGGCGGCCATCCAGCTGTTGCAGAACTACAAGTCCCATCATGCCTCTGCCTGTGGGAATCATGCTTGTAACTCTTATGCCTCGTACACACGGTCGGAATTTCCGACGGAAAATGTCCTATCGGACCATGTTGTCGGAAAATCCGACCGTGTGTGGGCTCCATCTGACTTTTTCCGTCGGAATTTCCGACCTAAAAAATTTGAGATCCTGCTCAACAAAATCCGATCGGACTTTTTCCGTGTCGCGTGTAGAGAATTCCGACGAACAAAGTGCCACGCATGCTCAGATCACATTAGGAGACCAAACCTATTGGCTACTAGCCTCTACGTAGTTCCGTCGTACGCAACAAACGTCACCACATTCAGAATGATCGGATTTTCCGACAACTTTGTCCGACCGTGTGTATGCAACACCAGTGTCGGGCAAAATCCGTCGGAAAAAGTCTGACGGATTTTGTGGTCGGAATTTCTGACCGTGTGTACGGGGCATTACAGTAAGAGTTATAATGCCTCATGGGATCAGTTTGACATCTGTGTAGTAGAGAATGCCTTGATGAGAAGGGGGTTGGAACATGAGACAAAAAGCTTAAATGAGGGTCTGTCTGAGCCATCTAGAAATAGTGAAAGTTTGTGTACCCTTAAGGTGATAATCCACGCCGACAGAAATTTAGGGCTGAAAAATCTCACAGCCCCAACCACATCCAGACAAATTTTCCTTTAGGTAAGCCAGACAGAGGAACAGAAATACAATATACTGGATGAGTTAAAGAAAGTACCTTGGGCAAGAAGGAAGCCCTGGACCTCAACATTACCTTGTCCCTATGCACAACCAGAAAGGGTTCCTTGCAGGATAAGGTTGCCAGTTCAGACACTCACTCCAGAGGTGATGGATACAAGGAATACCATTAAGCGTAGTAAAAAAAAAAAAAAAAAAAAAAAAAAAAAAAAAGGGTTTCAACAGCAATTTTTTTAGTGCAGAGAGAGTCAGATTCCAATCCAAGTGACAGAAGCAAAGCGCATGTTACAAACTACCCACAAGATGACATCAGCACTTAATCCTACAAAGTACGTTTTTAGAGACAAGGCAAGTGCTGAGACACTGCCAGCAACCCTGGACCTATTAAGCACTCTGCCCCCAACGTCTTCAAGTTATAGAAAGTATGCTAGCCAAAATAGGTCAGTCATTCACATAACACAGCTGAAGAAGGTAATCTTCCTAGGACACTAGCAAACAACTAAGGCATTCTTGGAGTTGAAGGCGTTAACCAGGGCTGACCTACAGTTTTTTTTATTTGCAAAAAAAAACACAGGATTGGGAAACCCAGCTAAGAATAATCTAAACCTCTACTCCTCTGGTGCCCAACCTGTAGCCTGCCACCTCAGGGTTTCCACAGAGTTATCTCTGCAGGATCTATTGCCCTGTTATAGTAATGATTTCTAGCAGTCTCGCAATGTGTCACCAGTCAATGACTGTCTCCTGAATCCAGTCTCCAAAAACTTCGAAGCACGCTCACAGTTACTGACCATCTCTTGTAGACTGTTCAGTCTTGGACCATCACTTGCATCAGGTCTGTGGTTTCTGACCATCTCTTGTATTATATCCACAGCCTCTGGCCATCTCCTATAGTATGTTTGTAGTCTCCGACCATTTCCTGTATCATGCCATTAGTCTTTGACTAAATCCTTTTGGGTCTGTTCTCTGACACTCATATTGAAAATGAATATTCAGTGAATGTTATGTGGGGCCCTTTGGTGATGTCGGGGCCACACTTGAGGCTTACCATTTTAAGAAAGTTGACCACCACTGCTCTACTTTCACTAACTAAAAAAGATTAGAGCCAGTCTGCATAAGGAGGTAAAAATAAGCTACACAATTTGGATAGAGAATAGCCCAGACCTCAAAATATTTATTTTTCAACCGACAGACATATAAAAACTGCCCATCATGACACCTCCCCATTTCAAATTAGAAAATATATTGAAAATAAGCTGCCTGCGTTAAAGCTTAATGCCAGAGAAGAAGCTGAATACACATTAAATATGCACATATTGGAACAGTTTTACTTGCATTTCTGTGCAGCTACTCTGGATTCAAGTACCTGCCAGTCAAGCCATACCTTCAACCTCCACTGTATCAGGTCAGTTTGGGTAAGAAGACTGGGCCAAACCACACTTCTTACTGTCAGTTTGGCAATAGTTCATCGGTATATGAATAAGGTACTCTGGTCTCTCCTGTTCACTGACAGAACACGCACCGTACATGCAGCAGAGCCTGACTGGTTCAAAGTGCTTGCTCTCCAGTCTGATTGCTGCTGTAAGGGGGGTTAGAGGAAAAAAAAAAGAAGGTTTTCTAACGACTATACAGCCACAACGTTACTTGCTGCATATTTTATATAACTGGAGTGTTAGAGGGGAGATTTATTTTATATACTTTTTCCCTCTCTGTACTTGGGGTTAAAATTGTTTTATGTAAAGAGTGTGAAACACCCTTATGTGCATGTCAACCCCTTTAGAGTTTTAATAATTAACCTTTATTATATCTATATTAATAATACACTCATTACAAAAACCGTCAAAAAAATAAAAGCGTAAAGTAAAAAAAGACACAGAGCCCACTGTTATCTCAAAAAAAAAAAAATATATATATATTAGGGGTGCATCATATATATATCATTTTATTACTTGCCATCTATTTCTGCCTTTATACTTTAAAACTATACTGCAGGCAGATTTAGAAAAACATTAAATGCTGCAGTTAAGTGGTCTTTGAAACGTCAATGTATGTTTAAATGAAGCTTGTGTTTAACACTTAAACTGCCTTAGTATCATCCTCTTGTTATGTCCTTTAAGCTGGTTTCACACTGGGGCGTTGCTGGCGGTAAAGCGGCGCTATATTTAGCGCCGCTTTACCGTCGTTTTAGCGGCGCATTTCGGCCGCTAGCGGGGCGGTTTTACCCCCCGTGGGCGGCCGAAAAAGGGTTTATACCGCCCGCAAACCGCTGCTGCAGCGGCGTTTTGCGGGCGGGTTCGGAGCGCTGCCCCATTGTTTTCAAAGGGAAGGGGGGCTAGAGGAGCGGTAAATATACCGCTCCTACAGCGCACCAAAGATGTGGCTTGCAGGACATTTTTCAGCGTCCTACAAGCGCACCGCTTCAGTGTGAAAGCCCTCAGGGCTTTCACACTGAAGACACAGCAACAGCTGTTGTTTCGGGTCGGTTTGCAGGCGCTATTTTTAGCGCAATAGCACCTGCAAACCGCTCCAGTGTCAAAGGGGCCTTACAGAAGCACTCAGACTGCAAGACGAAGAGGCAGTGGTCTAAGCCAATCGGGTGTAGGACTCATCAGTATTCTGTTGCTCCTTTACTATTCAATTGCAGGCTGGATAAGTTGGATTGCTTAATCTCAGCAGAGAAAAATCAGGTCCCAAGTCTGTGGTTGGGTTTTGTAAATTTCAGGACTGTCCAAACAGCTAATTTTCTCATTATTTCAATTGTGTACTTAGCTATTTTACAGGATTCCAGCTTTTTTTTTTTTTTCATCCCAACAAGCTACTGCTATAGTGGTAAACAGACCAAAATTTGGACAGTTAGTGCTGGTTCACACAGGGGTGGCTTCAAAGTCGTCTGACTCTGAAGCCGCCCTGTACAGCGCGACTTTAGCACAGCTTGCTCCAAAGTAGTACAGGAAACTTGAGTCGCTCCTACTCAAACGGTTCCTTGGAATGCATGGAGTGCGACTTGTCAGGCGGCTAAGTCGCCCAACAGGTCGCCCCTGTGTGAACCAGCACTTCTTGGCTGAATTTTGTTACATATATACCCAGGTTAAATATGACAAATTGATTAACATTTGCTACCTTAAGGTGTCTACAGACATTGCGTTATTAATTGTTTGCGTTTGCAGATGGCTGAGAATCCTCAGGAGAAACAGAGCAGACCGGTTAGAAAACCTGATCCGATTACTATTATTAAAGTTAGGTAGCGCAAGAAGTTGCCTATGCACATCTCTACCCTTAATCAGAAAGGAGATGTAGGGCCAAAGCCATTTTGGCTATACTGTGCTTCCCCTATGGATCACAGGAGTGCATTTCCTTCTGCACTCATGCGACTTGTTTTCAGCCAACGGAGGGCTAAAGTCCGCTGTCAGCTGATGTCGGGATCGACCCAAATGCCTGGACTGGCAATGGGCTCAGTGAGCCGCTGGGAGAGCGAGCCAGCCGCTCCCAACTCCTCCACAGCACAGTGCTCCAGTGAGTGCAAGAGGGGCAGAAAAGAGAGCCAGTGACTGACAGTCTCCTCTCTGCTTAGCGTGGAGGGGGGAACTGAGTGATCAGTGGTGTTTGATTGCTCAGTTCTTAGTGCAGAGCCGGCGGGAGACCGATGCAGTATTGGAGCAATGCTGCATTCACATAGGCAAGTATAAAAAAATGTTTTCCCATACTTCTCTTTTCAATGTTTACTCAAGCATTAACGTTTATCCAGAAAGCGAGAAACGTAGACATCTAAAACATGGTTGAACAATGCCTGTATGTCTGAAATCTATAACTAAAAAAAATGTCAACATCCTAACAATACAATCTTTTTATTACCAGAAAAAACTAAAGATGAAAGTAAACAGCTATGATAAATTAAACAATACAAATTCTGCATTTAAATGATGTAGTTAACAAATAAAGTGAATATTTTGCACGTCAAATAAATAAAACAAAAAAAGAGAAAACAAATCGGTACACAATACAGACTAGCTCCTTACAACTTACCAAAGGTTTTCCTGTACTTAGTCAGTAGGGATGAGCTCGGATTTGGCTCTTACTTGGGTTCGGACCAAACCCAGACAGAAGCAGTCACTCCCACCCAATCCCTGTGGGAAATGACCTGCTGTTGATTGAGTGGAGTGGTTGGGAGCGACAGCTTCCTTTTAGGTTTGGCCTGAACCCAAGTTCAAACAAAACTTAACTCCATCCCCATTTGTCAGCCAATTTGGCCCCCTAAGGTTTTGCAACATGTAGGAGTCACAACCCTGGATTCTTGGAATCACCTGCTGGAGGAACCTGCTATCACTGTTCCTAAAGTCAGATAATCATTTACCAAGAAAAAAATAAAATAAAATAAAAAAAATAAAATAAAATAAAAAAGGCCTCATACACAAGTGCCTAAAGAGAACACTAGGCATACCTAGTGAGTGAGGCAATGGAGATTAGTATTAGCACATGTAGGGGTCAAAAGAACCCGATAGAGATTATCAAAAGCTAACAAAAGAGACTTCTGCAGGCTCTGAAATAAACTGGACTGTGGTTATAACGGAACAGAATCTTGTTTTCCTAACGGAAGTAACTAGAAAGTGCCAACATAAAATTTAAGAGCAGCAACCTAGGTAATACAAAAAAAGTTACAAAAACTAGTTTTCCTACTCTTGTATTTCAGCTCTCCATCTTACAATTCTTATAGCTTCACATTGTTGCAATGCATTACCAAATGCACGTTAAAATGTGTTACATTACGGCAGCGTATTCATTTTAAAATGGGCTGCCAAGCACCACAATAGGCATTTAAAACAGAAATGCTTTTTTTTGCAGCACACCACAACAAATGACTATCTGTGCATTTTGGTATGCCGACAAAAAATTACAGCATCAGAGCCAATACCTTGCATTTTGGTAAAATGTGTATTTACCTTGCATTAACACAATTACACAGATGTGAATCCAGCCTAAGAATTAAGCAACACAGACATGTTTCCCTTCAGAAATTAAGTATCATGCCATCATGAAGAGCATACGCATCACTGGATGCAAGCTAGAATAATTTTAAGGTGCATTTGCGCTAAATGTCAGTTCCTTGGAGTATTCATAATAACATAATGAGCTCACCAAAGAGGATTGTCTACCTAAATCATGTACAGATGCCTTTCTTTAACAAACAGAATTGCTGACACGCCACAATAAGCATTTTCCCAGCGGTAAATATCAAACGAGCTGATGGGAAAGTTACATTAGATATCTCTTCAGTTTTATTGATGCAACAACCCTGATGGTGTATTCAGTCAAACCTCTCCAAGCTGTAAATTCAGGAAAAGAGACTGTTACCAAGGTCCCTCGATACAAGTTCTCTAGCACTGTGCCCATCTTTGTCACAAGACTTTTGGGTGTATGCTTTGTTGAAATAGAATTCACACATTTTAAGAGATTAATGGTTTAGCTAATTTAAATTAGCTTTTTTTTTTTTTTTTTTTTTTTTAATTCTTTGCAATTTGAAGTCAATCAAAATAAATTATTTATTTTCACTGCGTTTTAACAGATCCGCCATTTAAAAAGCATATTCAAAAATCTGTATAACACTGATGGGCAAAAGGTAGGATTTAGTGCTCCTCTTACCAATCGAGAAACCAACAGGAGTTCCAACAAGCCAAAAGGACTTACATTTCTATCAACAAAATGCCAGCTATGAATTTTTAGGTTCTTTGGCACCCTGGCTCCTGTTGGTTGTCTGGCTGCACACTACAAAGTAGGATAACATTTGTCCTATGACTGCAAAGCAGTTTTATAACCTGCGTGACATATTAGAACACAGAAAACTATAGTCGAAGAGATGTCCTGCATAATGATGACATTATGTGTTAAAGCAAACATATGCAGTATGTAAACCAGTATATTTTTCAGCAACAATTGTTACTAGACCTTCATATTTATACGATTACTGGCAATTCAGTGTTATGCTTCTGGGAGAAAGTAAGAGTAGACATTAGTACCACAAAAATATCAAGTTTGGAATATTAACAAGATACATTCACAGCTGGACTGGACTCAGTTCTGAAAAGTCCAGCAAGAATGAGTTCAGTAGCTACTCCAAAGAAAGGATTATTGAAAGGCCCCAAGTGAAGTAAAGCAAAGAGGAGGAAAAAAAAAAGCAAAAACAGAATTGGAACAGATGAAAGATGGGCAAGTATGTTTGGAAGCAAAAAATATTTAAATAAAATTATACAAGACAAGGGAGGAAAAGTCAATTCCAACTGGAAAAAAAAAAGAAGATCAAAAAAATAAAAGAAACTAAAAGAAATGTAAAAGAAAAATTGATAAGTGAAAAAGGCAAGAGCATTTGAGGTGGAAAAGGCTGGTCATTAAAGAAGCCGACTCATGGGCTTTTGTCTTCTACCTTGTACCCAGAGCTGGATTTGGACCCTACAGAACGTTTGGTGCTCTCCTTTTTTGGGGTTGGTTTTTCTTTCGCTTTTGGTTTTGCGGGAAGAGTATCGTCCTGAGTATCCTGCGCATTTTCTCCATCAGACAAGTTCCCAGATGAACTGCCCTTAAACAGAAAAGTACACATGAAAACTATTAGCTAAAACCAAACTCATTTATAACCAAGTTACATATGGACTGTAAGCAGAATAAGAGTTAAAAGCTTTGGTGCATGAAGAGAACTAGGATTTATTTAGTATTGCTGAATCTTGGCTTCATTCTTTACATGACAGGGCTATTAATATTCATGGACATGCTCTCTTTTGGAGCGACAAGTAAAAACGGAGAGTGGTGGTGTTTGTCTCCATGTGAGAAGTGATCCTAAAGAGAGTGTGAAAGGAGGACCTTGTTGATGCTCAAGCATTATGGGTGGAACTGCATATGGGTGTGCATACTAAAAGTTAATTATTGTCGTTTGTTGTTACAGGCCACCCAGTGTCAAATGAGGAGGAAGAGACTCAACCCCTTGCACAGATAGAAAGGGCAGCAAAGACTGGGAAAATTATCATATAGGGGATGTTAACTACCATAAAATGAGTGAAGTAAAGGCACAGCTGTAAAAGTAACAAAAAGGGCTGAAATTCATAAACTTATTACAGGACAATTTTATGGTACATGTCATAGAGGCCCAGACTAGGAATGATTGTCTACTGGACCTGGTAATTTCCAACCATGTGGAGTTTATTATTAATGTTCATATAAAAACCATCTTAGTAGCAGTGACCAGAACATAATTTCATCCAATGCTAGCTGTAAACAAACACATACTGGAAAGATAAAAACACTTATTGTTCAGTAAGCAAATTTTCCAAGGCTGAGGGCTGCTCTCCAAGACTTACACTAGGTTCACACTTCTGCAGCAGCTTGTAAAATGGCACCTGTCCCCACACCTAAACCACGCTGCTCCTTTGCAAATGCATTCATTCCTAATGCATCTGAAACCACAGCATATTTTCAGTTGCAGGAAAATCGCATGGCAGGACACAGAATGGGAATACTTCAAATTGACTGTATGCAAACACACTGCAAAATATATTCCCATGGACAAAAAGTTTAAACGGCTAAAATATAAAACCTACGTGACTCACATCCAAGCGGAGGTTCACACAAAAATTTAACCTCCGCTTTTCGGAACCCCCCCCCCCCCTCCGGTGTCACATTTGGCATTTGCACCCACTTCCAGGCATAGACTCCCACGGGAGTCTATGCCTCTTCCTGTCCCGGTGCGCTGTCTGCTGGGACACACACGGGTCCAAGAGACAGCAGGGACCAGTCAGGTTGCTCTGCGCGACTCGCTCATGTGCAGTAGGGAACCGGGAAGTGAAGCCGCAAGGCTTCATTTTCATGATTCCCATACCGAAGATACCGGCAGCATCCGATGACAGAGGGACAGTTCGGCCTCGGGTGCAGACATCGCTGGACCCTGCGACAGGTGAGTGATCTTATTTAAAAAGGCAGCAGCTGCAGTATTTGTAGCTGCTGACTTTAAAAAAAAAAATATATATTTTGTGGGTATCCCACTTTAAAATAGAAATAAATAAGAAAAAAACATTTCAAAATGAAGGAACACTATAATTATTTAAAAGTTACATAGAATAGAAAATAATCTGTAAAAAAGTAATCAAGGCTGCAAAAATAAAATGATTGTCGGGTTGCAAAATAAATTAAAACAAATTCAAATGGCGCTAACCGCTGAGAGGGGGGGGAAGGAGAAATGAAAAAAAAAAAAAAAAAGGAGAGAGAGGGAGAAAGGGAGAGGAAAGAAGAAGCAGAAGAAGAAGCAGAAGAAGAAGGGGAGGGAGGGAGAGGTGCTCTCAGGCACAGCGCATGATTGAGAAAGATTCTTTTTACCTTAATGCAGAGAATGCATTAAGGTAAAAAAATAAATAAAAAAATCTTTAGCCTTTACAACCACTTTAGTATATGAGGGTAGGGGGAAGCTCTGCTGACTGTCCATCATCCAATCAAAGTGAAGCTTCACCTCATTTACTAAGCTCTGGAGCAACTGCACAGCCTATTTTCCTTTTAGTAAAATCAGCCCCAGTACCTTTTACCATGTCCTGTACTGTTCAATGCTCTGAATTCTAAGGGAGGTGCACACTATAAAATCATAATTTCCTGTTTCTTTTCCATTATGTACAATATTTGGATATTGAGAGAGAACAGACTTACTGAGGAGCCTTTGAGCTTTTTCTTCTCACTGCGTCCTTCCTCAACCTCATCAGAATCACCATCACTGTCAAACGCCAACAGTTCGGGATCAAGGGGGTCTAATGGAGGCTCATACAAAGCTGTGTTTAATGGCAAGTACCGCAGCTCATTAGGAGAATACCTGCAAAGTAAAAGAAACTTTGTGATTTCTGAACACTAATTTAGGCTCCCAGCTACAGAAATCTGCAAAGAAGCTAGAATATTACCATAATCGACTATTTCTTTTCAATATTTTAAGGCAATTATTATCAAAAATAATATCACAGGAAGGAGTTTGACTAGAAGATCACACGGAGAACAAAAAAAGGACACGGACAGACACAGACACACACACACACACACACACACACACACACCTCCTTGCTGAGGTTTTTAGCAGCAGAATACCCACTTACTGCACCTACTTAAAGAGGAAGTAAAGCCTCTGTAAAAAAAAAAAAAAAAAAAAAAAAAAGACACCCTGCAAGGCAAAGGCATAATGAGCTAGTATGCATAGCATACTAGCTCATTATGAAAAACTTACCTGAAAACGAAGCCCCCGAAGCCGTCCTTATCTTCCATCTTCCTCGCCGCCATGCAGGGCCGGAGTGACTTCCGGGTCTCGCCGCTCCAGCGCTATCATTCGCTGGAGCGGCGATGACGTCACTCCCGCGCATGCGCACGAGATCGGCATATTGCCGTGAGAGCGGCATATGCAGTGCGCCCTCAGTGCGCCTGCGCGCCGCTGTCTACGGCGCATGCGCCGTAGACAGCGATGCCTTTTCATCGCTAAATATCTCCTAAACCATGTAGGTTTAGGAGATATTTATTGGACCTACAGGTAAGCCTTAATCTAGGCTTACCTGTAGGCCAAAGTCATGTGGAAGGGTTTACTTCCACTTTAAAGAGGAAGTAAACCCTAATAAGTTTACTTCCCCTTTGTTTCTCTGCAAAGGTAAAGCCTAATGGACTACTATGCATCGCATAGTAGTCCATTATGTGTCACTTACCTGACACAGGAGCCAGCAAAGTCACAGCTGTCCCCTTGTGTACGGAGCCTCCATCTTCTTGGTGGGTCTTCGGTGCTGTCATTCGACGGCGCCGCAATGACGTCACTCCCGCGCATGCGTACGGGAGCCGCCACTCGCGGCATATCACCGTTGAGAGCGGTGCCTGTCTTTTGGCAAAAATCTCCTAAACCGTGCAGGTTTAGGACATATTTCTTTGACCTACAGGTAAGTCTTAATCTAGGCTTACCTGTAGGTCCAAGTGGTTTGTAAGGGTTTACAACCACTTTAATTAGACTTTACCCTCACTTTATCTAACCCTTTTTATTATGGAAGGGTATTGTGTCCAATCAGTTTAAATGTGGATTTTCAAGCAAACTGAGTTGTTGAAAATGCCAATTCATTAATAAATCCGCCTCATGCCATACTATAGCCAGTTAGCAGCTATACATTTAAGGGTTACCCATTGGTGAAATTCCCCTTCACTACGTGCCCTAGAGATGCACGTAAAAGTCTCCCTAAAGAGAAGGCAATTCCCACCTCTGACACTGTCTTCACGGAAAGTTTTTGCCCCTGCTCCTGTTTAGGGGGGGGGGACAATTGCTAATTTTTTGGATACCACACAATTTTGGTCTTAAAAACAAATTTTGGTCCTAATAGAACAAATAGTGAATGCAAACCACAATGGGCACACACATACTTGAGTACTACTCATACTTTACAGGCAGGTACACCTTAAAATACACCTTAAAGAACAAGGTCAAAGTGAACAACACAAGTGCATACAAAATTCAGCTATAGCCTCAGATCAGTATGCAAAGGGCCAGGTCATACATAAACCCCTGCTGTGTTTATTTATAAATATTTCCCTTTTTACTGTTAGGCATTCTGCCATCTAGTGGTAAGAGGATGACAATGCAAGTTATTTTCTGTA
Organism: Lithobates sylvaticus; assembly: GCA_028564925.1. Lineage (NCBI taxonomy): Eukaryota > Metazoa > Chordata > Amphibia > Anura > Ranidae > Lithobates > Lithobates sylvaticus. The sequence continues at coordinate 118,936,755 of CM053028.1, read as the reverse complement.
TTGTCTGCTTGCGCACATTAACAATGCAGCTGCAGATGAGAATTCTGATACATAAACGGCTAACACCGCTTACACAACGTTACAAGGTTAATTGCTCCTCTGCCTGACCAGTAATATTTTTTTATGCGGTAGGAATGGAAACCCATTACGACAGGGGTCTCAAACTAGCGGCCCCCCAGCTGTTGCGAAACTACAAGTCCCATCATGCCTCTGCTTGTGGGAGTCATGCTTTTAACTGTCAGCTTTGCTATGCCTCATGGGACTTGTAGTTGAGTAACAGCTGGAGGGCCACCAGTTTCAGACCTCTGCATTACGATGTCCCCCCCCCCCCCCCCCCCCCCCCCCCCCCATTTACTGCTCAATTTATAAAATTGATAAAACCATATTGGGTGGAGGTGGACAGTCTTTTTCCAGTGCAGTACAGCGATCACAGTGTATACCTCCCTACTCTGCCTGACACTATGCAAAGGCCATTTAGAGGATAGATCCCTGGGGTCAAGTCCTACCCCTCTCTTTGTTCTTTAGTGTGTACATAAGAGCTCTTTAAAAAGCACCCAACTCAGGTGGTGGTGGTGTGTAGGAAATAAAAACCAAATATGCAGCAATTATTTATATGGGCAAGTCTGGCATTTCAAAAAAGTGTCCCAGTGAGGATCTTTAAATAGTATGCAACTGCATGGGGGTCACAAGCTATCTTTCTATCATTCGTTGCTTACAGATCTTAGGCCAGCCATACACAAAGCAAATTTCTTTCCTGCAACCACGAGTTGCAGGAAAAAAAAATTGCTCAGTTCCTTCATCAACACAGACTGTTGATGCAGAATCCCTTTCGCCCGGTGGGAACGGCTTCCAAAGACCTTGATTATTGCTAGCGGCTTTAGCAGCCATTAGCTATAATCCCAGGTAAAACCCGGCATGTTATTTGTACCAAAGTTGATCAATTGATTAAGCAACTAGGTACATTCAGCTTGCCAATACACGGTTTGAATCTTGGCCGATTCCTGCTGAACTGGCCCGAGATTCAAACCGTGTATGGCCTGCCTTACAGGACCCTTATCCCCCTATTACATTTCAGAAGAGATGGCAGCTCCATCCAATCACCTCTCTCCTGCAAGATGAGAAAATACCTCATCACTGGGGATAGCCTTTCAAGCTGAGCGTGGTAAAAGAGGGTATGCACCATGCTTTTGGGTCTAGTTAATGACCCCTATTTACTACAGGACCTGGGCCTGCTAAACACCCCAGCGAACCCTCCATCCATTTTCACTCATCAGTAATCACCGTTTTTGGATTAAGCAAAGTTTAGTTTGGTCGCTTACAAGTTACCTTTTGTGGACGATTGTGTTTGTATAACCCTCGATGGGGCAAGGTGTAAACCCATGTTCTTCACTCTGACCATGTTCCTCACCCCACGGTGCACATTCTGAGGCACTGCTTTTGGGACCCAAGAAAGTGAATGGTTCCGGTTGACCATTCGTTTTTCACTTTATCTCTTTTTTTATTCTGCCTTGTTCCTACCCTTATGCCCTTAAGCTCTTCTCTCCGCTTTTATTCCCCTCTCATCCACTCTTCCTGGGGTGCACCAGATATTAAGCCGTATAAACCCTATGCCCCCCTTAAAGGATAAATTTACCTTTGGGAACATGTTGTTCTACCCGATTTTAGGGTGGAATATACTTGAAGTGATTGTAGGGTGGAATATGTAACATGTTCCCAGTGCTGCAGCCGCTGAACAACCCGCCCTCCCTGTGGCGGCATTATGGGGAGAAGTTCCTTGTACTAGCTTTCACGGTTTAAAAAAATTTAAATAAAAAAAGGCAGCTGTGCGGGGCTCCACCCACAGTCGCATCATTTATACGCAGAGATGTGTGTGTGTGTGAATGAACTACAAGTCCCGACAGCCTTAGTGGCTGTCGGCTTTTAGTTCTCAATGAACTATCACAGTGCTGTGGTAGTTCATTGTGTCTTCCTGTCAGAGTATTGGCTTACCAGCACAGAATGTACGGGTAAGCAGATACACTGACAGTGTGCAGGAGACCTGTATGGCATTAGCGATCTCCTGATTGCTGGTGCAATGCTTTACAGGCTACTACATGAAATTATAAATGCACATTTTTTTACCTGTAAAAAGATGTGCATTATTTTTGTTCAAAGGTGAACTTATCCTTTAAGAGTGCCCTATGGTCTTGGCAATTTCACTGTAAACATATGTTGGTCAATTGAAATTCCATGTTGCTCCTCTTTGGGATCCAGGTACCATTAGCCATTTATAAACCTCTATTATAGTAAAGGTACTGTCACTCAATGTGAATGTGCACTAACACTCCACTTAGGAGGTCTTTATTATGGGATGCTGTCATGGAGGCGATTTGGTTAAGCTTGGCTCGGCTCTATTGCATCCTATAGTAAAGGATATTTCTAATCTTCCTACAATGGCTATTACAATTAGACAGCTAGTACAAAACCTCCCTATCCCTCACTGTATACAGTCAGATCCATAGGTAACCATTGTCACTGCAATCTGAGCAAAACTGACACTTCTTTATACTAAACATCATCACACCATCCTTGCAAAGAAACTTCTAGTTATGATGCATATTTAGTCCTAATGGCAGACAGCTTTTTCAAAACAATGAGTGGAGAGTGTGGAAATGAGCAGACTGCAGCACCCAGCAAAGATTGCAGTCTTTGTTCTGTTTTTACTGCACCCTCCTCATATGGTAATACGGTTTAGCATTTTGGTCATGTCACTACATATGCTATTATACAGAATATCTTTATGAAACAAGAAAAACAGACCTTTTGTAATATTCTTGAAACTGTCCAGGTATGAGGGAAACAGGATAAGGACTCACTTTGGTAATTTCAGTAGGCAGGATTTTGTACTTTCCCTGAGGTACCTGTATTACCTATTCAGTAGCCACAAAAAAAAAAAAAAAAAAAACATAATTAAAAATATGATAAAAAAACAGATAAAGCAAAAATCCTCTTGTGTACAGTACATTAAATTAGAACTACTGGCAACACTTTTTGCATTCATTTTGGATAGAGTTACATTTTTTTTGCCATGTCTGTCACATTGCGGAGATTTTCCTTCACTTTCTGCCCCATAGCCAAACAGGAAGTGAGGGGAAATCCCTGCAAGTTAGGGAAATCCTTGGAGACCCCCAGGTCACCAGAACTAGTGTCCCCATTGGAAGATTTCCCTGCTATCTGAGGGCAACACAAAATTTGTGATTTTCTATTAATTTTCAATGATAACGGTACCCAGAACAAAATGGAGGGTGAACCTCCTTAACCACTTGATGACCAGCCGCCACAGGTTACTGTGGCAGAATGGACCGGCTGGGCGAAACATTATGTTATGTCGCTTCACCCCATGGCCACTAGGGGCGTGCGATGGCCACCGGGCTCCCGCGATCGCTCGTGACACAGCGAGAACCGGAAAATGTGTGTGTAAACACACAGATCCCAGTTCTCTGAGGGGAGAAAAAACAGCTCGTCTGTTCATACAAAGTATGGACAGCGATCTATCATCTCCCCTAGACAGTCCCATCCCCCCTCCAGTTAGAACACACACTAGGGAACACATTTAACCCCTTCATCGCCCCCTAGTGTTAACCCCTTCCTTGCCAGTGAAATTTTTACAGTAATCAGTGCATTTTTAATAGCACTGATCGCTGTATAAATGCCAATGGTCCCAAAAATGGGTCAAAAGTGTCCGATGTGTCCGCCATGTCGCAGTCCCGCTAAAAATGGCAATCGCTGTTACAAAAAAAAAAAAAAAAGAATAAAAATGCTAGAAATCTATACCCTATTTTGTATATGTAGAAGAATACATATCGGCCTAAACTGAGAACTGGGGGGGGGGGGGGAAATATTTATTATTATATTGTTTTTTTCAAAATTGTCGCTCTTTTTTTGTTTATAGCACAAAAAATAAAAACTGCAGGGATAATAAAATATGACCAAAAGAAAGCTCTATTTGTGGGAGAAAAAAAAAAAAGACATCAATTTTGTTTGGGTGCAGTATCGCACGACTGAGCAATTGTCAGTTAAATCGACGCAGTGCCGAATCTCAAAAAATGGCCTGGTCATTCAGCAGCCAAATCTTCCAGGGCTGAAGCGGTTAATGTAGGCACAGACAGCACTACAAACTGACAGGGGTTCTAACCCCTCTCCACTCTAGCCAAAACTAAAAAAGATGAATTCCAAGTAAAGATATTTTTACATAGTTATATTGATCCAGTTGGGCCAATGTAGCTATGCATACACCATATCTGGCCTATCCCCCTGGAAGCTAGAAACACTGCTATTACAGTGATCTCCAATAGCTTACAGATCCTCTGCAGAGAGGATGCCCTGCTGCATTGTTAACACAGTAGACTACTTGGTCCGCACAGGCACCAGAGAACACTTTGCATTATCTTAACGAATGCAAAGCATTCTCTGGGTGAAGTGGAGATTGATTTTACCTCCCTACCTCATCCAGAGAATGCTTTGCATCCATTAACCACTTCAATACCCGCCCACAGTCATATGAAGCCCACAAGGTGGATCTACCATCCTGGGTGGGCGTCATATGACGTCCTCCCATTCCCGGCCGCCCGGGGGCACGCGCGCGGCGTCGCTCGGGACCCGGTGCGGGTGCCCGGCGGCCTCGATGTCCGCCGGCACCCGCGATTGCCCGTTAAAACAAACGGGACCGTGGAGCTGTGTGTGTAAACACACAGCTCCACATCCTGTCAGCGAGCAGGAGACCGATCATGTGATCCCAGCACGGAGGAACACATGATCGGTCTCCTCCCCTTGAGTCCCCTCCCCCCACAGATAGAATCACACATTTAGGGAAAACATTAACCCCTCCCCGCCCCCTAGTGTTAACCCCTTCCCTGCCAGTCACATTTACACAGTAATCAATGCAATTTTATAGCAACGATCGCTGTGTAAATGTGAATGGTCCCAAAAATGTGTCAAAAGTGTCCGAAGTGTCCGCCGCAATCTCGCAGTCACGAGAAGAAAAAAAAAAAAAAAAAAAATAAAAAAAAAAAAAAAAAAATCGCAGATCGCCGCCATTACTAGTAAAAAGAAAAAAAAAAATGCAATAAATCTATCCCCTATTTTGTAGACGCTATAACTTTTGCGCAAACCGATCAATATACGCTTATTGCGATTTTTTTTACCAAAATCATGTAGAAGAATACGTATCGGCCTAAACTGAGGAAAAAAATAGTTTTTTTTTAAAAAAAAATGGGATATTTATTATAGCAAAAAGTAAAAAATATTGTGCTTTTTTTCAAAATTGTCGCTCTTCTTTTGTTTATAGCGCAAAAAATAAAAAACCGCAGGGGCGATCAAATACCACCAAAAGAAAGCTCTATTTGTTGGAAAAAAAGGACGTCAATTTTGTTTGGGTGTAACGTCGCACGACCGCGCAATTGTCAGTTAAAGCGACGCAGTGCCGAATCGCAAAAAGTGCTCTGGTAAGGAAGGGTGAAAAATGGCCCGGTGCTGAAGCGGTTAATAAAAAAAAAAAATGTAAAGCATTTTCTTAGGTGCCAGGCGGCTGACCTTCTGTTTTCGGTAAGTAGCAGAGCCCAGAAGCTAGTGGAGATCACTGTAGTTGTGGTGCCATCTATATTCAAAATTAAATCAAATATTTTCAAAAATTGTGCCTAAAAACTAAGAAAATTTAAAAGTAGCTACTGTGCATTACAGAGGTGGTTTATTACCCAAAGTTTGAAAATATATATCTCTCCATCTACAGATATACTGTATATTAAAAAAATTCTCAGTAGAGGCCAATACTGCATCAGCTTTTTGAGGAAACCTGAAGAAAATAAAGGGGATGGCACTGCCAACATTCATTGAAAATTGCTAGCTGCCTGGTTAATATGCTGATCCACTCCCTTTGTGTCATTGACTTAAACAGTGAAATCTGAAATCCTAATTTGCACGATTATTCCAAAACAGCAGTACAGCGGCCATACAAGTATAACTAACCACCTACAGGTTTCGCTTAGGCTGCATTCACACCTAAGGATTACCAGAATGCAAGCAGAAATGCAGTAAAAATGCACATCACAGTTGCAGTGCCATTATAAGGTATAAGTCTGCGTTTTGCCAGGCAGCACAACCTGCCTAGCTCAGTGACAAAAAGGGTACTTGGGATACTTTGGCATGTGTAGGGAAGCCCATTTAACCACTTAAGGACCAAGCCTATTTCTGAGATTTGGTGTTTTTTGCTAGAAAAATTACTTTGAACCCCCAAACATTATATATATTTTTTCTAACACCCTAGAGAATAAAATGGCGGTAATTGCAATACTTTTTCACACCGTATTTGCGCAGCGGTCTTACAAGCGCACTTTTGGAACATATACACTTTTTTGAATTAAAAAAATAAATAAAAGACAACAGTAAAGTTAGCCCAATTTTTTTTTTATATTGTGAAAGATAATGTTACGCCGAGTAAATTGATACCAAACATGTCAGACTTCAAAATTGCACCTGCTCGTGGAATGGCAACAAACATTTACCCTTAAAATTCTCCATAGGCGACGTTTAAAAATGTTTACAGGTTGCATGTTTTGAGTTAGAGGAGGTCTCGTGCTAGAATTATTGCTCTCGCTCTACCGATCGCATCGAAACCTCACGTGTGGTTTAAACACTGTTTTTATAAGCGGGCGCTGCTCAAGTATGCATTCGCTTCTGCACGCAAGCTCGGCAGGACGGGGGCGCGTTTACATTTTATTTTTTTTTATCTTTTATTTTATTTAAAAAAGCTGCTGCCATAACAAAGATATCCCTCTTTAAAGTGCCGACATATCGGTGTGAGGCGGTTCGGAAGTGGTTAAAGTAGAACGTTATCCATAACAAAAATAATGTTCTTCAGCTAGAACATACATTCCACGTTAATATGTATGCTACCAAAATTAATGTGTGCTTCCAGCTTTGTTACGGCTTCTTCTTGCTGGAGGCTTCCATTTTGCTGAAGCCTAGAGCCCCTGAGCAGTAGCAAATATTTAGGCTGTCAGTCAGCCCTCTAGTGGCTTTGATTTTTGGCACAGTGCCTAAAAATAGATGTGCAGAGAGGGAGAGACTATTTCTGAATTTTACACAGTATGTACACTTATTTTTTTACTATGCTATACCTGCAAAAAGGGCCAGCATGGAGTGCTCTAGCAAGACTTAAAGTGTCACTAAACCCACATCATAAAAACCCAAATAGTGTATTGCATGCTGTTCATAGTCACTATGAGATTTGTTTTCTGTATTCTGCAAAAAAAACCTGGTTGATCCCGCTGCTCTCTCTCTCTCCACCTTCTGTCTATGTCACCAATTCATCTAGGGATTTATCAGCTGTTAGAGCGGCACAATTAATCGTCAAGAATCGTTATCGCGATCTTGACTAAAGTGTTTCACAATTCGTTCTATGCAAAGAATTCTTTCTGCTCTTCTGAAGCCACAGCCTTCAAAAGAAAGCTAGAGAAAAACTGGGCAGTCTGCCAAGAATCAAAACATTCTTTATCAGTTGAACTTAAGTATAAACATTGTAACAATTTGTCAATAGAATAGACCAGGGCTCAAAATTTCAAGTCCTGAGCTACTAGCCAGGCCTCAAGGGTTACTCGCCACCAGTGGCCCCGCCCAACCCCTACCCTGTCCCGCCCCTAAACACGCCCTCATAAATTATCTCATGAAATGATACTTAAACGATTTATGCAGAATCAAGTTATAAAAATAAATATTAACTACAACTTTGTCCACCAATGCAGCCAGTCTGCCCCCCCCCCCCCAGTGCAGCTTGTGTCACCCCAGTGTCCCCTGGTGCAGCTTGTGTCCCCAATGCAGCCTACCTGTGCAGGGGAGTAGAGCCGCCACCTGTTTGATTAGAGCGCCAGGGGAACATACCAGCTTTCATTTCAATAGCTGTGTGTTCCCCGCCGCGCGCCGTCATATACAGCCCCTCCCCCTTGTCCGAGTCACTTTGATAGACAGATCACCCGTCCAATCCTGGGTCAGGTGATCTGTCTATCAAAGTTCCCCAGACAAGGGGGAGGGGCTGTATATGACGGCGCGCGGCGGGGAACACACAGCTATTGAAATGAAAGCCGTTATGTTCCTCTGGCGCTCTAATTAAACAGGCGGCTCTCCTCCCCTCCGATCCTACACTCGCAAGACCTCAAAATCCACTCTCATTTTTTGAGGGCTGGAATAGACTGTGTGTAAGTGAAAAAAGTTTAACCACTTAAACACTAAATCTTTTTCTGTCATTTGTTGGTTTCAAGTTAAAATATATTTTTTTGTTGTTGCTAGAAAATTACTTAGAACCCCCAAACATATATATTTTTTTAGTAGACACCCTAGAGAATAAAATGGTGGTTGTTGAAATATTTTATGTCACACTGTATTTGCGCGGTGGTCTTTCAAACGCAATTTTTTTGAAAAAATAACTTATTTAAATCAATTTATTTAATCAATAAAAAAATCAATAAAAAAAAACACACACACACACACACACACACACACACACACACTAAACCAGTAAAGTTAGCCCATTTTTGTTTTGTATAATGTGAAAGATTTTACGTTGCGAGAATCGTGATCTTTTTATTCTAAGCAAAAAAATTGGGATTCTCATTTTGGCCAGAATTGTGCAGCTCTATCAGCTGTACTGGCAACTCTGCACATGCTAAGTTTTCACTGAGTTTCTATGCGGAGCATTTCCTCCTTATCACATCTGAGCAGCCCATGTGAATATAGGGTCACACGTGTGGGTGTATACAGTGAAAAATGACATCCCACTCCCTCCCTCCCTCCATGCCCACTAACCAGCTAAACACAATGGGGATATTACATGTGGATTAATGTTGGCTTCACCTCCCTCATATTGTAAGACTGGCTGGAGGGGCATAACACAGCCTGTGACTGGCAGACATCCACCCATACCATGTTATTTCCACAACATAATAAAGACCCGATTTCAAATATATATTTGTATGACAATTTAAAACAGTTTATTGATATTATCGATTTTTGCTCTGTATTCCGAAGGCAGTTTTCCGTGACCAGCAGCAGAGGACTAGAAGCTCCTGCAGACAGGCTGCAAAAGAACTGGGTCATGTGACAGCTGCATATCAATTTGGAAAAAAGGTACTTGGATTTATTTTACATAAAAAAAAAAAAAAAAAAATAATAATAATAATAATATAGTGCCATAATCTATATACAGAAATAGAAAGGACAATGTAAATTAACAGCTTCAATACCGGGCACTATCACCCCCTTCCTGCCCCAGCCAATTTCCATCGCTGGTACACTTTGACAATTGTGGTCATGCAACGCTGTACCCAGATTAAATTTTTTTCCACAAATAGAGCTTTATTTTATTTTTAAATACTGCTGTTTTTTTTTCTTCCAAAAAAAAAAAAAAAAAAAAAAAAAAACACCCCTACAAACAAGCCTGAATTTTATTTTTAAATTAAGTTTCTTCGTTTCGGTCAGTACATTTTGTAATTAAGTAATTTGGTTTCCTGCACTGATGTGCGCTGCACTGATGGGCACTGCACTGATGAACCGTGCCCTGATTATCTGTACAGTCTCCCCTGCGAGGAGATGCCACTGATTGGCTCTCCTCACCCCTCACTCTGTCAGTCTGCGATTGGACACAGCCGACCACATAGGCAAAGAGCCGTGTCATCGGTTCTTTCCAGAGATCGGGCTGCGCCCTGTCCCTAGGCCCCCCGTGTGTGCGCGAGAGCGGTGACACTGGGGCAAAATAATACGACGTTGTCACTGAACGAGAGGGGATCGCGCCCACCATTTTAAAATACGGCAGATGGGAGGTCGTTAAACAGTGTATTTAGTATCACTTTATTTTCTTACTAAAGTTACAATTTAAGCGAGTGGCCTGCCCTGTGCATGATGCATGGAAATATTTAGAAAAAAAAACAAAAAAAAAAAAACACACTTTTGGGAATGCACGTTCCCTCTATGCCTAGTGTGAATGGGCCCTTAAAGAGATTGCATTCTTTAAAAATAACAAACATGTTAAACATATCTGCTGTGTGTAATGGTTTTGCACAGTGCAGCCCAGATCCTCCCATGCTCGGGTCCCTTGCAGGCTCTTGGCCTCTCCCTCCTGTTGAGTGCCCCCACAGCAAGCAGCTGTGCTATGGGGGCACCCGATCCGCTCGGTTCATTCAGACACAGAGCCGCGGTTCGGCTCCACCCCCTCTCTCCCGATTGGCTAACTGACTGATGGACAGCAGCAGGAGCCAATGGTCTCAGTCAGGAGGGAGAGTCTTGGATGGCCGAGGCACTTGTGTACATCGATAGAGATGGGGCTCAGGTACATATTGGGGGGGGGGGTTATTCTAATGCATAGAATGCATTAAGATAAAAACCTTCTGCCTTTAAAACCACTTTAATGCTGTTGATAAAATGCTGTGTCTTACATGAGTCTGCAGGTCAAAATACGCTCTCCTCTCTTCCATCCTTTCACGGTTTAAATTGCTGTTAAATTCCGCAGCTTTTTTGGCAGCTTTCTTGATGTACTCTGGAACTTTGCTTGCTTCAACTTTCTGTGTATTTTGTTGCTGTTGTTGCTGTAAAAACATAATAGTCTAGTTAGAGATAACAGGCAAGTCATTTAGTCTAATATTAAATATAATTTGACAGTAAAACTGTGTTTACTTTCCCTGTTTCATCCTGATCACATACGTCATTCTGATTATCTTCAGTAGTCATCTGTTGCAGAAAAATATTGGTATAAAAGCAGTTTGTGCTGTGGTTCTTAAAAAGCCACTTAATGTATTCTTTAAACCCAACACAACTATTATGAGCACTCCAAACTTTTTTTAAAAGAATTTTAAGTAAAATTGAATACAGCTGAACAGCATTTATTGTACAAATATTTGAAAAGAGGTTTGTAACCACGCCAACTATGGCAGATTGATTAAAGACAACCTCAGGTCCAAAACAGAAACCTTTGTTATATAGTTTTTAAATAAAGCTATTTAGATTTCTAAATCTAACCTACTTTTTCGGTCTCGGTTTCTGAATTTGCAAGGTTGGCTAAAATCATATACACTGATATCCTAAACTAGACACCTGGAGAGCCCTAAGATCATATGGCCAACAGGAGTCATATTGTATAAGCCTGCCCACAGGATTACACCAATACAACTGGTGCATGAATACTGGAAGGAAAGGGAAGCGAGCGCTCACAGATTCTACAACTATCTGAATTACTGGCAAGATACATATTGCCATGATGATACATAAATTAATATGAAATGAAAAAGTTGCCAAGACCAGATGCTGCTCAAAAAGGTATGTATAGAAAAAGGAGCACTGCTGAGCCGTAGACGTTATGTGTAGTAGGTGTCAGCGCTCCCTTGTTCTGGCCTTCCAGGTTGACACAGCCCAGATACCGCCTCTCCTTCAATTTGGGGGGTGGCTGGTGGGAGTGCAGCATTAAAGTCAAGCCAAGCCTAAGAGTCCTGAGGGTAGTATACCCACAAGAATGATGCTGCAGGCTAAGCAATGGGAGTGGAGTGGGTACCAACAAATAGGCTAATCCACCTTCCAGTAAACTTTTCTAGGCCGAGTTTCATGGGGTCAGAACTTATCCCAAAAGTCAACTGTATGTGTGTAACAAAGGATATTTTGTCAACAAGGCACTACTTGCCTAACTGATGTTCCTTCTGTACTGAATTTGAGCATTTATCAATGCTCACAGATGGCACAGAAAGCGTAGGAAAAAAAATAAAAAAATAAGGAAGAAGAGCAAACTCACGGACAAAAACCAGGATTCATAAAATTCTGCCTTTTGTTATATTCCAAAAAAATGCATGCCATAATTAAAAGTACTTTAAAACATTCTTTTAAATGTGTTATTGCTACGGACATTGTGCTTTCATGCATGCTCTTACATGTTGTTGTTAAACATATTCTGAAGAAACTGTTCTTGCATAATTGCAAATTAGGATTCCCCTTTAAGAAAATGCATTAGCAATTTAAATGCATGCAGGGACAGCAACAAGCACATTTGATATAGCACATATATCCATCATCTCTTCCTTCTCTTTCCTTGTTCTTTGGAACAAAAACAAAAAAAGGCCCATGTCAAAAGTAAGTTGTTTATATTAGTCAGGGCCTGGTTGTGTGTACAATGCACTGAGCCCTTTTTTAAACTTCTACGGATAGGTTCTAATAATATATTAAAATTTTTAATTCTGTTGGCTCTGTTTGAGACCTGAACATCCAACTTTTCCTTTATTTTGCCAGTTGTCCTTCACATTCCGTAACCACCTGATTAACAGAACACTGAGTGATGCCAAAAAAAGCTTTTCCTTTCAGGCAGCATTGGTGCCGTATTTACTACTCGTGGGATCACCTACCACTTCACCAACAGGTAGTATATGGACTAGTATATGGACTACACTTTAACAAAATGAGGGGCCTACAGTAAAAAAACAAACAGCACTAACAATGGCACATAATAAAACCTCATGAAGATAGGTTTTCAAAAACTGACCCTTAATAGGTTAAGTCCCCCTCAAATCTAGGATGGTGGGTATTGAATGTAATAATACCCTGAAACCATAGCGCATCATCTAACCCTTTAACAACCACCGAAAGATAATTTGACTTGACCTCCCTTTATGCAGGTTATACAAAAGTTAACAAGTTTCTAGCTTTATTGATTAGATTTCACCTAAATTGTACACAAAATCAAAAGCTATGCTGTACACTTATACTAACTATAACATTACTAAATACTGTAAAACCCTCATTGAGTATTACACTTTATACCAGGGGTGTCCAACCTTATGACCTTCCTGAGCCACATTGGAAAAAAGAGTGTATTTTATGTATGGCCCAAAACAATTCCTAACAATATGGATAAATGATGAACAGAAAAAGTTCACAAGTTAATGATCACTGATATAGAGAATGTAATGGATGGAGTAATAAAACTTAACAGAGAAAACTAATCATCTGTTACATCATTTGTTGCTAGGTTTTTCAGCTTTTTTTATTAGGGTAAGGGGTTAGTGTTAAGGTTGTGATTTGGGTTAGGGTGTTAATACTACTAATAAATGTAAAATAATAAATACAATAAAAGAAGAAGAATACTATGTAGTAATAAATAAATAAAAAAAAAAAAACGAAACGCCCCAACACAAAAATAAATCATCATTATTAATCCATTCATTTCTATGGGAATGCAAATCAGCCCAATTTGAGCTACAAAAAAAAAAAAAAAAAAAAAAAAAAAAAATCCAGAAATTCTTTGGCTTCAGGCGACTTGGAATAGAGATGTGAACCATCTCCATAGAGAATTTTTTTCCCCTCAGTGTTTTGGAGCTTCGAGCTACAAAACGATGAGGTGGAGATGGGGCCTAAAAAACAGTTGCTCAGAAATATAGGGGGGTCCTGAAAACTGAGGACATGAAAAGGCGTGATTGTTGCAAGTGGGATTTTTCTATGGGAAGGTAAAAACGTATAAAAGTCCAGTAAAGACAGAAAAATATAGCCAAACAATCAACATTTAGTTTATGATTTTATGTTGGGTAAAGTAGAGGTATGGTAAAGAACAATAGACTTTATTTTGCTCTATAAACAGAAATGTTACAATGATTAATAGGTTATAGTTGAAAATAGTATCCATCTTAAGAAAATGTAATGACTTTCTCTTGAATCAAACAACCAGAATAATATTGGTCTGTGTATCCAGCCCACCACTGACAACCATATCAATCTGAAGATTGCCTGCACACAGCGCCTAGATTTTGCGTTGGGACGCATTCATAGCCATCTTGGGCTAAAGGTTTATACAAACTGAAAGCATGCAAGACAACGTATTAATGTAAGAAAAAAAAAAAAAAAAAAAAAAAAAACAGGAAACTCATCTAAAAATGTTATGAAAATCTTATAACAAAATAATCAGCAAAACTTTTGGCAACTGAAGTTGGATGCAAATCTCAACCTTTCCTGTAAATAGGTCAAACATGGTCTGCTTATCCACTGGTCAGTGAAACTGCCAAAGTAGGGTGTTTGGATATCCAATTTATACATGTACAGGTGGTTATCCCTGCTTATGCATTTTATTTTATGCTCGGTTTGAATTGCAGTGTTATGTGAAAGCTTTAGAGCCAATCATTTAGAAGTAGTACACCCCTTAGGTAGGAGTAGGTTTTAGTACTGTGCCCATTTAAAATGTTCAACTGGTCAGGTCTACCACCCTTAAAAGCGGAGGTCCACACAAAAATGGAACTTCTGGTTTTCAGAAACCTCAGGGTGGGTACAGATTCCTGTATAAGACCGGTATTTGCACCCATTTCTGGGCATAGACCTCCGTGGGGGTCTACGCCACTTCCCGTCCCCTCCCCCCGCCGTCTGCTGGGAGACACACGGGCCCCAGAGACAGCAGGGACCATTCGGATTGCGCAGCGTGACTCGCGCAAATCACAATTTGGAACAAGGAAGTGAAGCCACATGGATTAAATTCCCGATTCCCTTACCAAAGATGGCAGCGGCAGCATCCGAGGACCGATTCGGCCTCGGGTGCCGACATTGCCGGCTCCCTGGACAGGCAAGTGTCCTTATTTTAAAAGTCAGCAGCTGCAGTATTTGTAGCTGCTGACTTTAAAAAATAAAAAAAAATTGGCGGACCTCCGCTTTAAGGCCAGGCCACCTGGTTTTAGGATGGAAACTACATTTCACACTACTGTATGTATAAAATTTTGTTTACATGCAAATTATGTTAGCAAAAGAAGTATATTGCATGTGCTCTGTTCTTTTCTAAAATTGGAACTTGGAATCGGCTAAATTCCCACTACGACCTGGCATTTTAAAGTGTTACTAAACCCAGGACCCTGCATTCACTATATCACTTTATTTTCGTAAATATAAACTGCTAAATACCTTTTCTCATCAGCAGTTAGAGCAGTCTTGTGACTTCTATCAGTGTCTGGCTGAGCACTAATTAAAAAGTGATTTTTTTTTTTTTTAAAAACAACAAATTAATAAAAAAAATTAAAATTTACAAACATGTCATACTTACCTCCTCTGTGCATGGGTTTTGCCCGATCCTTCTCCCCTGGGCCCCCCCCCCGGCGCTCCTGGCTCTGCCTCTTATTGAGTACCCCCCACGGAGAGCCGCATTCCATTGGGGGCACTCGTGCGGGAGTGCTCCCGAGTCCTGCTGCTGTGTCAATGGACAGCAGGACTCGGCCCTGCCCCACGGCTCCCATGTCACGGGATTTGATTGACAGCAGCGGGAGCCAAAAGGAGCTGGTGTGCTCGTCCCCGTCGCTAGAACGATCAGGTTCAGGGGGGCTCTGCTGCACTACAGAAGGTTTTTCTCCTTAATGCACAGAATGCATTAAGGTAAAAAAAATAGAGTTAGACTTACTGGTAACTCTGTTTCTAGGAGTCGTCCAGGACAGCACTAGAGATAGGCTCCACCTCTAGAGGCAGGAAACACATCACAGATCTTTAAAGGGCGGCTTCCGTCCTTTCCCCTTCAGTCTTGTAACCGAGAACTTCCCCGGAACGGCTTCTGTAACAACAAAAACACTTGTCCAGCATTACAACAGCATATAGGGAGGGAATCCCTGCTGTCCTGGACGACTCCTAGAAACAGAGTAAGCGGTAAGTCTAACTCTAGTTTTCTCTAGTCGTCTGTCCAGGACAGCACTAGAGAGGATCAACGAGAACTTACCAGATTAGGGGGGGGACTACCGCCTGAAGGACCTTTCTCCCAAACGCCTGATCTTGCGCTGAGATAAGGTCCAGTCTATAATGCTTCATAAAAGTCAAGTAGTTTGACGAGGTTGCTGCTCGACAAATTTGTTCTGGTGTCGCTCCAGCTCGCTCTGCCCAGGAGGTCGATAGTGCCCTTGTAGAGTGAGCCATGGGGGGGGGAAAAGGACATTCCATTTTCATAACCTTGTAAGCTTCCACAATAGCTTGTTTAATTCATCTTGCAATTGTGTTTTTTGAAGCTTGTGACCCCAATTTTTTACCCGCATGTAAAACAAATAATGCATTTGATTTTCTAATGCTTTTAGACATCTCCAGATACTGTAAGACACAGGCTCTAACATCCAGTTGGTGGAATTCTAGCTCCCTAGGATTAGTGGGGGACCCACAGAATGAAGGCAAAATAATTTCCTGTGTTCTGTGGAATTTTGTGGCCACTTTGGGCAAAAAAACAGGGTCCGTGCGTAGCACCAGCCTGTCTTCAAAAATTAGCAAAAACGGCTCTTTTACAGAAAGTGCTTGAAGCTTGCTAATGCGTCTAGCTGTGGAAATAGCCACTAGGAACACTGTTTTGAGCGTGATCCATTTCAAGGAGGGCTCTTCTTCCTGTGACCATTTTACCCATCCCTGTAGCACAACTGACAGGTCCCATTTGGGTAAAATTTTGAAAGGAACAGGTCTAATTCTGGCTAACCCCTTAAAGAACCTGCTAACTAGCGGGTCTAATGCCAGGGGTTGCTCTAAAAAAAAAAAAAAAAAAAAAAAAAAAACAGACAGGGCCGCAATTTGTACCTTCAAAGTACTAATGGCCAGCCCTTTATCCGCACCGTCTTGCAAGAACCCCAAGACTGCCAGGATACCTACAGACACTTTTTTAGTGTCTAACCATGAACAAAAAACCTTCCAAAATTTAACATAAATTGCTTGGGTTACCTTCTTTCTACTAGAAAGAAGGGTTTTAATCACCCTGTCTGAGAGCCCTTTAGATTTCAAGAGGCTCTCTTCAGATGCCAGACCGATAAATTTCAGGGTCTGTATCTCTGGCAACAGAACTGGGCCCTGGGACAGCAGATCTTCCCTCTCGGGCAGCATGAGGGGAGGCTCGTCTGTCAGACCTAGCAGCATTGAGAATCATGGTCTCTTTGGCCAATACGGCACCACCAGTATTAGAGTGGTCCGTTCCTGCAGAAACTTCCTCAGGACTAGAGGAATTAGTTTGAATGGGGGAAAGGCGTAACAAGTGCGAAACGCCCAACTTTGTGCAAAAGCGTCTATCCCTTTTGCCCCAGCTTCCCTCTCCAGTGAGAAGTACACTGGGACCTGGGTGTTCGTTCTTCTGGCGAACAAGTCCACCTCCGGGAGACCCAATTTCTGCACAATCAGCTGGAAGACATCCCTGTTCAGGGACCATTCTGATTCGCACACCTGGTGTCGACTCAGAAAATCTGCCAGGTGGTTGTCCACCCCTTTCAGATGGACTGCCGAAACCGACCCTAGGTTTCTTTCGGCCCAGTATATGATCGTACTCGTTAGCCTGATCAAGGACGGGCACCTCGTTCCTCCTTGTTCGTTTAGATACGAGACTGCCACCACGTTGTCCGAGAGGACCTGTACGTGGTGACCCCTCAGATCTCTGGCAAAAGCCCTTAATGCTTCCCAGATCGCCTGCAACTCTCTCCAATTGGCTGACCTCTGGGACTTTCCCCCAGCGTCCTTGGGTTATTTTTGACCCCAGATGGGCCCCAAGCACTGGCATCCGTAGTGATGCGGACAGACACTGGAGGAGACCACCATAGACCCTTTGTTAGGTTCTCCTCTTTCCTCCACAGAGACCATCTGGTCTCTGAGGATAGGTGGATAAGCCTGTCCAGGGATTCTTGTTCTCCGTCCCAGCTGCTCAGGATGTTGGCCTGAAGGCACCTGAAATGAGCCCTTGCCCAGGGAACTGCAGGGGTTGTTGCCACTAACAAGCCCAAATCTGACATAGCTGAGTGGAGGGAAATTGCCGGATTGTTTTGCAGAAAGGCTGCCGTCACCTTCACCCTTTCTGCTTTCTTGTCTGTAAGGAAGGCTTTCTGTGTCACCCAAAGTACCAGGAAACCCAGATACTGTATGGCCTGTGTCGGTGTCAAGTGCGACTTTTCTTCGTTTATTAACCATCCCAGTCTTTTTAGACAGGAGATGGCTACCCTCAGGTCTCCCTGCAGTTGGAGTTTGGAGGGGGTGAAGAATAAAAGTTCGTCCAAGTATGGTATGACTGCGACCCCTTTCAGTCTTAGAGGAGCCAATGCTTCCGCCAGGACTTTGGTAAATATCCTGGGGGAGGAGGATAGACCGAATGGCAGGGCCCTGAACTGGAAGTGTCGGGTCTGCCTTCCCCACTGAATCGCTACCCTCAGATATTTTTGAGAATCCTCGTGAATGGGGATGTGTAGGTAAGCGTCCCTCAAATCGAGGGAGGCCATAAAACAAATTTGGAGGAAGGATTGACCTCACTGTATAAATTGTTTCCCTCCGGAATTTTTTGTATGTTACCCAGTTGTTTAGTAACTTTAGGTTCAAAATCAACCGGAATTTTCCTTGGACGGTTTCTTCACTACGAACACATGCGAGTAAAAAAACTGTGGTTTATCTCGTGTTGGGACTGGTACTAGAACCCTCTGGTCTATCAAGTCACCAATTTGCGACAGCAAAGCCGTCGCTTTCTGAGGAGCTTTGGGTGGTTTGGTCAGACACATCCTCCTAGATGGGGTGTGTTTGAACTGTATTTGGTAACCCCCCCGATGATCCTCATAATAAAAAAGGTGTTTGGGGTCGTTTTTTTCCCCACTGTGGGAGGAACTGCCCAAACCTTCCCCCCACGGGAGTCAAACCACTCGGACTCAGTGGACTTTTTAGAAGAGGAAAAGAGATTGCTTTTCTGTTTTCCCCCCCGTCTGTCCTTGCCTTTGGGGATGAAAAAAGCGTTTTCCTGGTGCCTTTTTAGTTTTAACAGGAAAAGCCTTCTTGTCCGCAGTGCAATCCAGAACCTTTTCCAGATCTTGCCCGAACAAGAGGTCTCCTTCAAAAGGGAATACCACATAACCTCACTTTTGAGGCGGGGTCCCCTGACCAAGATTTTAACCAAAGTGCCCTGCGAGATGCGTTTACGAGGGCTGCGGTTCTTGCTGACAGTTTGACCGACTCCGCAGAGGCGTCTGCCATGTAGCCTGCTGCTTTATGCAGCATAGGAAGGGAATCCAGGATTTCCTTCCTAGAAGTTACTCCTTCCAAATGCCCTTGCAAGTGTTCCAGCCAAACCTCCAAATTGCGAGCCACGATTGTTGTGGCCATTGCCGGTTTTAAACTGGTCATGGTTACTTCCCATGACCTTTTCAACAGTACCTCCATCCTTTTGTCCATGGGTTCCTTGAGGACACCCATGTCCTCAAAAGGCGAGGTCCGTTGATTTTGCGCACTGGGAGAAAGCTGCATCTACCTTAGGAACTTTGTTCCAGACGCAGGTGGGATCGTCACTGAAGGGGAATCTCCTCTTCATACTTTTAGGGAAAAATTGTTTTTTCTCTGGTTACACCCACTCCTTTTTAATGGAATCTACCAGTGTGCTGTGAACCGGAAAAACCCTGGCTGAATCTTCTTTCAAGGTTTGATACATCCGGTCATGTAAGGACAGAGAGACTTGCTCCTCTTTAATTTCGAGCGTCTCATAAGTTACCCCCAATAAGGCATCAACCTCGAGTGAGAGCCTGAATCTGGGAGAACTTGTCCCTCGAGTCGGAATATCTATGGATGATGCCGTCTCACTTAGGCCATCCAGAGAATCTAATTCCTCTTCCCCTGATTCGTCACCCTCCTCTGGGGTGAAAGCAGGGGGAACTGCGGCTGGTTTTGGGGTCTCAAGGTTCGCTAGCATTGCCCTGATGGACTGCATTTCTTTCTGTACCCCAGAAATCAGATCTTTACAAGCCCCCGTAGCCTTCTTATAGACTAATTTGTCTATGCAGGCTTTGCAAATGGGCTTAACCCATCCTTCCTTCAATTTGTTTGAACATGAGGGACACCTCTTCTTCCCCCCTGACCTCTCTGGTTCTTTGGGCAGAGCCTAAGACAAGAGGAGAGAAGAAAGGAAGGGAAACAGACAAGCCAACATTAGCGTAACCTTTAGCAAAAAAATAGGATGAAGTTCACCAAACACCTATTGTGCACCCCACCAGCCACTAACAGGATTCGCAAGACACGTTAGTCCAGATCCTGTTCTAAGAGAGGGGGGAGGGGGACCACACCTGGACCATTTCAAAATGCCTTTGCATTGATTAGTCCATCACACCCCCCCCCCCCTCTCCCAGCCCTGTAGGTACAAGACACCTTTGTGTTTGCCTACCTGAGCTGGTTCGGTTCCACTGCATCCATGTTCGTTCGGAAGCTTGCCTGACAGCCTGGAAGCTTTTCCCTTCGGTCTGTGTTGCAGCGCGTTCGGTTTGTAGCTGACGCTTTTTAAATTAGCCGCCAAAGGTTCTGCCGTCCACGCTCGCCGCGCGACCTGGAACCGGAAGTGGATAACCGGAAGTCCTCTGTCCTCCTCCTGCGTTCCACAGGCCGGAACTCAATGCCTGTGCCCGCCCCCTGCCTGACTCGCACCAAATTCAAAACCGATCGTCAGGCGGGGGAACGCCAGCCCTCCCCGGGCTTTCAGGAGGAGGACGCCGGTTCGTAGCTGCTGTCAACACGACGGGAGGACCTCAGATGCCTGCAGGTACACAGGCTACCTTCCCCCTCTCTTATAGGCTATCCCACCGTCAGGGGGAGGAGAGCTCCCATCCAGCCTCCTCCTCCAATGGAGGAAAGACAAAGACTGAAGGGGAAAGCATGGAAGCCGCCCTTTAAAGATCTGTGATGTGTTTTCTTGCCTCTGGAGGTGGAGCCTATCTTTAGTGCTGTCCTGGACAGACAACTAGAGAAAATTTACAACCCCTTTAAAGCTTGTAGGAGTTTTCATTCTCCCCCGACAGCCTCCCCCGACGGCTGCAGGACCCCTGACGTGCTGTCTGAACAGTGCTGATCACATGCACCCTCCCAAGAAAAAAAAATAAAAAAATCTAGCAATACACACCAAACTGAGCATGTGCAGCTTGCCCCAAAGCATCTGTTCTACCAGGAGATGGTTTGGGGACTGTGGAAGAAGAGGATTAACCTCAAAGCATGCTTTAGTGCAAATGCAGACCGATTTTACTGTTGTGGGTCTAGTAACACTTTAACTGTACTGAACCAGGTTTCATGCATTTCTCTGCTGTCATAAGTAAATGTAAAGTAAAGTAATGTCAAACATATGAAGGTTAGACAGTGTAGGAAAGAATCTGTCTTTACTGGTAAAAAACAAAAAAAAAAAAAAACAAAAAAAAAAAAAAAAAAAAACAATTTCCCCCCCTTTCTCCAACTCAAATAACTCCAACCAAAAATGTAACAAAATATAATAATTTATATATATATATATATATATATATATATATATATATACATATATATACATACACACACACACATATATATATATATATATATATATATATATATATATATATACACACACACACATATATATACATATACATACATACACACATTTCAGCATCAAACTCCTGATGAGTGGACCCTAGCGAGATCCATGAAACGCGTAGAGATCCATAGATGCTACAATACATTTACGGACCAATTGTGCATTTTGTTGGGATATCTTCATTAATATATACTTTTAGTGTCTCATTATATATGGATCTTTTTACGGCTAATGTTTTTGTCTTTTTGCATAGATATATTACATATTTTTGTATATCATGAATTTTATAATAAATTCTCAATTGTATCCTAGTTGTGCCTAGTCTGTGACCCACCTCATTTAAAATCCCATGAGCACTCTTTTTGGTCTTTATATGTATAACCTGGGATGGAGGTGGGCTATGGTGTATGTTCCAGATAATTTTTTTCTGGTTTCTGTATCAAAGAACTAACTTTGATTTAGGGAAAGTTAGTTAAAAAAAAAAAAAAATCATAATCCCATACATGCTTTCCACATGTGTGAAACATGGTTTGCGTTGTAGGAACACAAAAGGAGTAGATGGAGATTAAATGGAAAGTGTACTTAAAGAAATACTCAGGCTGCCATTGCTTAACATTGGATCATGGTTTTTAATTGCACAAACAGTTTACTTACCGAGTACTCTTTGTAATGGTCTGTAATGCGCTGGCGCTCTTTTTCTTGAAGAATGACCGAGTACTCTGCATGCTTGGTTGGGTATTCCTTCATCATAAGGTCAATTACTTCATCACTTCGTAAAGCTGTCAGACCTTTAAAAAGGGCAAGGGGAGAGGAGTCTAATGTTCTAATAGTCCAACCAGAATGAAAATAATATTAGATTTTAGAAGTGCAAGAGTTCGAGGCAAGGGTCCACTGAAAATTTGTTTAAAGAGCTTTAAAAGGAAATTATACTTTGCCCAAGCAAAGCAAAGTGACAGGTTCATGTTAAAACCAGCCCCTGTAGCATCTTAGAACTTGCCTTCCTTCAATCCCCCACTGTTCCATTTGTGGCTCATGGCTCAGGAGAAAAAGCCCTCCATCAGCTTCAAGACAATTTCAGTTAGAGCTTTCAAAAGGCAGGCAAGTCTCTCTGCCTTATGGTTTTTAAATAGCCAATTGTCAGGCAGGGATGTCACATTGAAGAAAGGAAAGTGAGTCACATAACCCACTAAACCTGGAAGAACCTGGTGTTACCATTTGCTTCCAGCATTGAACAGACCAGTGAGGTAGCAAAGTAATGCAAGTTAGGAAAGCAGGAAGGGAGGACTGGGCATTAAAGTAAACCTGTTGCTTTGTTCTGCACAACCTTAGAAAAAGGCAAACACACTCTAAACATTCTGACTTGTTACAGGTAAAGAAGAACTCCAGTCTAAACATTCTGACCCGATTTTGATTTATAGTGGTAGAGAAGTTAGGTTTTTCAAACATAACCTATTCATAGTTTTCTCCCTTTTTCTTAAATGACAAAGAAAATGTAACGATTTTCTCTTGAATCAAACCAGAATATATGTGTCTGTACTCAGCCCACCACTGACAACCATGTCAATCTAAAGCAGAAGATTGCCTGCACACTGCCTAACCAAACCTAAAGTTTGTTATATTGACTGTTTGAAACATAAAACTGCTGTGTTTTTTCTGTATAGAGTGGTTTTTGGATCAGGTGGTTAGACGAGTGCTCAACTGTGTTTTTTAAAAAGGTGCGTTTTCTATCTAGAAATGGAAGAAGTAAACATGGCCTTGGTTTCAATAAGAATACGTTTACGTTTAAATACGTTTACTGGGTGACAAGCAAAAGAATGGTTAGTGGTTGACAAATAGTGAAAAAAATAAAGAAATTTCTCTCATTGGAAAACAAAATTGCGCTTTTATGATTAGTGCCAATATAAAATGAAAAGAAAAAAAAAAGAAGAAAAACAACAAGTACATTGATAGAAAAGTATCAAAATGATAAAGAACATGAAGTATTAGGCCTCTTTCACATGGGCAGACCGATTGGGTCCGTCTGTCAGTTTTTTTAGGCAGACCCGATAGGACCAACCATTGCCCTCTAGAGTTGCGGGTGTCACCTTCCGACATTCGATCCTGTCTGCTAAAAACAGACAGATGGGGATCAGTTCCCCATCCGTTGATCAGGATGGTTGTCAGTTGTAAAGAGACAGGCGGTCTGTTTACATTTGACCATCTATAGATGACAGCGGGCTGTGTCTGCTATGCATAAGCAAAGACTGACACGGTCGAGCCATCCGCCTGCTCAGCAGACAGATTCCCTGCTGAGCACATGTTCACAAAAATAAATAAAAAAAAGACATTTTTTAATTAAAGTGAAACAAAAAAAATGAAATGCATAATGTATAAATATTTATACAGTAGCAATTTTTCCTATAATCCAACTGAATTTATCATAAAAAATACATTAATCACTGCACCTATCCCCTACAGATAAGTTTTAACTCTACATTGCAGCAAGCTGCTGGTGTATTTATTTATTTATTTATTTTTTAATCAATATAACGTTTGTTTTATGCTGTGCAGAGGGGAGAAGAAAAAAAAATTAAAATAATTGTTTTTTTCTCCATCCATACCTCTTAAAGCAACCTTGTAAGGAGTTAAAAGAAAATTAAACTGGCAGTTTGCAGGAAAGCAAAAGCATGAATAATTACCTATCCATACCACCAACCTCCACTACATTGAAAGGGGAAGCTTGCTCAAATATCTTCAGCACGCTTCAGGGTGTGTGGGATGATGGACAAAAATGATCAGTGTGCACATATCAGTATATGTCCACTTGGTACTCCTTACATGCGAGTTTAAGAAGTTACAGGTCTGAGTGCCTTTCCTCCCCTGGCCATGAGAGATGACACACAGAGCCGGCTGGTCCGTGCTAATGTTGTGAGCAGTGGAAGATATCAGATAGCAGGCGGTCTATGCCTGCAGTGTTCCCTGTACCTTGCTGCAAGTCTCTGGAAAACATATAGACCAGGAGAGGAGGCTGTTGTGGAGCCGATTATGCCGTTTTTTATATCAACAATCTGTGAGTGCAATCCTCGTATTTTATAAAATTGAACTTCATATTAAAACGTTAATACACCAGGGTTGGCGTGCGCTCTCTCTTGCTTTATATTGTTACAGGTCTGAGCAGTAAAACCCCATATAGGAATCCTTGCTTTACAAGCAGACATTTGGCATTAAAGTAAGGTTAAAATCTGCCATATATCACTGCATAATGCAATTATATATTTATTACTGAAAACACTATATTGTGTTTTTTCTTATAGTTCCCTTTAAAACGAATTGTCTTATTTAAAAATCGCCTCTAATTTTTTTTATTCAGCTTACACTTGTGCTTAGAGAGAGGAGCGGTAATGCTTATATATATATATATATATATATATATATATATATATATATATATATATATATATACACACACACATACACACAGCATAACCTACTTTGATGTATATATGCTCTGGAACAAATCTTCCCTGAAACTAGCCTCACCTGTGCAGTGGGATTCTAAATGAGGAACCCAGCTCTTAAAATGCTAGCCACTAAGCCACTGTGCTACTCACTAATAAAACATTCCTTGTTCAAGAATGGCTCTGTTGACAGCCGAGCTTAGAACTATAGTAGCTTTATAGTTACCTAAAGTACACTGAGTTTCCGTAATTACATTTTGCTCTCGCAGATGCAACTTCTCCTTGTGCGATAGGTCTCTTCGTTCTAAATCTTTTAGGAAAAGGAAGCATTCTTGTTAAAAAGCTGTTTCAGGCAACAAATAAAAGCATTTAAATGAGATACAAAGGCCATTAAACACAGTAATGTTGCTAAAGCTGAAGAGTTCACTTTATCTTTCTACCCAATTCAGAGAATATGAATGATAACAAAAAATTTTTTCACTCATGGTTAGTGTTTGGCTGAAGTCATTTATCAATCAACTGTGTTTACACTTTTTAAATCATAATGGCAACAGAAACTACCCAAATGACCCTGATCAAAAGTTGACATACCCTGGTGATTTTGGCCTGATAACATGCAAACAAGTTGACACAAAGGGGTTTGAATGGCTATTAAAAAGGTAACCACCCTCACCTGTGATCTGTTTGCTTGTAATTAGTGTATGTTTATAAGGCCCCTTTCACACAGGATGGATCCGTAATGATCTGCCCCGTGAAGATACGCTGCTCAGCGGAGATCGCTTAGCTGATCCCCGCTGATGACAGGGCAGTCCCTGCACACTGTGCAGGGACCACCCTGTCAGATCTCCGCTATGGGGGAATCGGATGAACATGGACCGTCTTCTTCTTTCTTTGAGTCGCAGTACTGGGTGTTCCCTTGAGCTGGCTACTTTGAGTTCAAGCCTCCATTAAAGCTCATCCTGGCTGATTAAAGGGACCCTGCCTTTGAACTTTTATAATGTGAAGGACCAACGCAAGTAGTGAGTTTGTCCATAAGAGTGGATGGTAGTGCAGTGAACACGTTTGCACCGTTATGCATGCTGGATGTTCACAAAGAAAGACGAAAAAGAAAGACGAAAAAGAAAGACGAAAAAGAAAGACGAAAAAGAAAGACGAAAAAGAAAGACGAAAAAGAAAGACGAAAAAGAAAGACGAAAAAGAAAGACGAAAAAGAAAGACGAAAAAGAAAGACGAAAAAGAAAGACGAAGGAGGAGGAGGAGGAGGAGGAGGAGAAAGAACTGGTTGAAAAGGACTTAAATTAGATTTTCTATTAATTTTACAACTTATTATTTGCACTGCATTTAGAGGTTTATTGTATATATTGTGTTTGAATACGTTTAGCTCACCTTTTTGAGCACATTGGTTTCAACAATGAATAGTATTTTGCAGTGCTGTACCATTTATTTAAAACACAATTGAGGGGCATAGATCATCTCTTAGTACTGCTTTGCTACAAAACTGAGACATGCTGGTAGTGGGAGCTGTTATTCTGGCCTGATCTACATTTTTTTTTTTGTTTGCCACCGTTAATTTTCCTATAGGTGGCAATATAACCTGAAGGTTTAAGACATTGTGTCCTTTAATGGACTACAAGAATTTTTTTTTACAAATTGTACAACATTAAACACACAATGTTTACTACAAGCTATTCTTTATGCAACCATTTTAAAAACACTGAAATCATGAAAAACATTAAACAGACTAAACAACTTCTTTAGCCCCCGTTCACATTGGAGCGACCTGTCATGCGATTTGACAGGTCAAGTCACATCCAATTGCCGGCAATGGCACCGCTTAAAATCAGTGCAACACCAACTTTGTGGTGCCACGTCGATTTGAAAAAGTAGTACATGCACTAATTTTGCGGATTTTAGGCGCGATTTTAATATACATCTGTGCATGAAGCCACACAGATGTCTTCAAAGTCGCTCTGACAATCGCACGATTTCAAAGCCGTAGTCAATGCGATCGAGGGCTCAAACATTACTTTCCTTGCATGAGATCACAATACATTACCTGGGTATTTGCGTTTAAAGGAAGTGACACCCAAATATTCACTGACTTGCTCTTGTAACATATAGTATTCTCCCGTTTCATCTGATGGCCATTTGTATTCAACTAGATTTTCAGCTGGGAAATAGCTGGAGCTGATGGGGGGGAAAAAAAATTAAAAAAATTACACATTGTTTAATCATGCAAGTTATTTTAAAATTACCGTATATGAAAATAAACTATCCACCCAATGAGCAAATGCACACATGGATATTCATGCCCAACCATAAACCAATGCATCTCAGGAGATTTGTATTTCTCGTCCCACAGTTGCTATAACAGAAAGTGAGAAATCAGACATTAACTTTCCTCTGGTCCCCTCTAACCCATCCTCATCACGTCAAATACAAAAAAACTGATTGGATGCAGTTACTGTTCAGACCACAAATTCCCACCTGGCTTCTTTGATTTTAAAAGTTGATGTTAGCCTTTGCTGGGTGCTGTTGACAGGACCACCCAGAGCTCAAATGTTGTCCAGTTTAGCAGGCTGAAATCAGTCAGGACATCTTCCGAGAGTACTAAAGTGAAAGCTCATATGAACGTTCCCATACAACTCTCAGAATATATCCATAACTCTCAGCTGTAGGCAAAGTTTTGCAAATGACCAAGGGGGGAGGAGGTGGTCCCCCGTGTTTAAACAGATATGGGGCAATGATCAGTGTCAGCAGTAAGCTGTAAATCCAGCCGTAGCTGTAATATCTGGGAGAACTCATATATTGCTTTCAAAGCAATCAACCAAGAAGTCAGCTACACCCCCACTATGAAGCTGAGGTAAAGGCCACCTTAGAAACCTTATTCCAATTGAATTATAATGCCAAGAGTCAGGCTTTAGGCAAAAAAGTCAACCAATTTTTTCAGATCTAAAAAAAAATAAATAAAAAAAAAAAAATAATTCAGCAGTCTACAGCTATAAAATGGAACTTCTGGATTCTCTGCACACATCTCTGTGCTCACAAAACTATAGAAACCAGAACGTTGACTGGCCTGGGCAGCCTACAGATATTTCTTCATTGGAGAGCAAGTGATTTCACAACAAGTGAACAGAGTTTTGTAATCCTTTATGCTGGGTTCACACTGCCATATGGAGCGGCTCACAGAGGTCTGTGTGTCCCTGTTTACCGTTTCAGGTCCGATTTCAGTCCGAATTTTTGGCTGAATTCGGACCTGAAATGGACCAGCAGTTGCACAGGACTCTTGTGCAATTCGCTCCGCAGCCACTTGGGAGATATGTGAAC
Organism: Lithobates sylvaticus; assembly: GCA_028564925.1. Lineage (NCBI taxonomy): Eukaryota > Metazoa > Chordata > Amphibia > Anura > Ranidae > Lithobates > Lithobates sylvaticus. Next base: position 118,908,660 of record CM053028.1, on the reverse strand, counting down.
TGGCTCCATTGAGAGCCGGTCACAACCTCCCGAGATGCGAATTGGATAGGAGGAGAAACCTGCATCCAATTCGCAATCCTGTGAACCCAGCCTCAAGTGCACATTAACCGCTTCCCGAGCACCTCCTGCGCATATACGTTGGCAGAATGGCACGGCTAGGCAAAAGCACGTATATATACGTCGATCAGATAAAAAAGGAAGTAGCGCCAGAACAGACAAAAATTACTATACAACAGACAGGGATAATTCCACAAAATCACTGTGTCCAGTCCTAGGTTTTTAAAAGTCCAAATGCAGCTGGAATGTTATGAGCACAAAAAACAACTGGGGTAGATAGAGCATAAGTTGAAGAGAATGTCCACATCAAGGATAATCACAATATCAGCACCGCAGTGAGGTAATGTATTAGGTGACATAGGATCCCTCCACCAGTATTGCTATGCTCTTACCAGAAGGCTGAGCATATAGAGCTCTGTAGTAATGGCTATGGATATCCTGGCGATGAAATCCTGCGATCACTCAATGAATAATATGGATCTGGCGTCCCTTATTCCTCCCGGTACTCAAGTCATACACTCAGCAATGCATTGTAGTGTAAAAGAAGAGAAGGGGTACCCATAGCGTAAAACAGTATTATATATTTTATTTAAAAAGCAAAGATAAACTCACATTCAAATTCAGATTGGAGCATAAAACACATCCGCCGGCCGGTCGGATCCTGTAGCCCGTCCTCCTGAGCGTGGTAGCGTCACTGCACGCCTTCCCAGACTAGTTTCGGTACAATTACCGTCATCAATGGGGAACGGATCCCCATTCCCCATTGATGACGGTAATTGTACCGAAACTAGTCTGGGAAGGCGTGCAGTGACGCTACCACGCTCAGGAGGACGGGCTACAGGATCCGACCGGCCGGCGGATGTGTTTTATGCTCCAATCTGAATGTGAGTTTATCTTTGCTTTTAAAATAAAATATATAATACTGTTTTACGCTATGGGTACCCCTTCTCTTCTTTTACACTACAATGCATTGCTGAGTGTATGACTTGAGTACCGGGAGGAATAAGGGACGCCAGATCCATATTATTCATTGAGTGATCGCAGGATTTCATCGCCAGGATATCCATAGCCATTACTACAGAGCTCTATATGCTCAGCCTTCTGGTAAGAGCATAGCAATACTGGTGGAGGGATCCTATGTCACCTAATACATTACCTCACTGCGGTGCTGATATTGTGATTATCCTTGATGTGGACATTCTCTTCAACTTATGCTCTATCTACCCCAGTTGTTTTTTGTGCTCATAACATTCCAGCTGCATTTGGACTTTTAAAAACCTAGGACTGGACACTGTGATTTTGTGGAATTATCCCTGTCTGTTGTATAGTAATTTTTGTCTGTTCTGGCGCTGCTTCCTTTTTTATCTGCTTATGCTTAGTGTGTGTATCCCACTTTGAGCGGCTGCCTGTTTTTTTGTCTCCCCCTTTTTTGGTTTTACCATTTAAGGTGGATTTATGCTCTATTAGCGCGGTTTTAATTTCTTTCCGTATATATACGTCCCCTTTAATTGCCTAGCCGTGGGGTCGCGCGCGCGCGCCGCCGGGCTTGCGACCCGGTCAGGAGCTCCGCAGCCGCGGGACCAGCGGACCCGATCGCCGCTGGTGTCCCGCGATCGGGTCACAGAGCTGAAGAACGGGGAGATGTCTGTGTAAACAAACCTCTCCCCACGCTTCCTACACTGCCTGTCACTGATCGCTGTTCCCTGTCATCGGGAACGCCAATCAGTGACGTCAGCCACGCCCCCTACTGTAAAAAAAAGAACACACACACACACACACACACACACGCCCCCTAGTGGTTAACTCCTTCACTGCCACTGTCATTTACATAGGAATCAGTGCATTTAAATAGCACTGATTTCTGTATAAATGACAATGGTCCCAAAAAGGTGTCAAAAATGTCTGATTTGTCCGCCATAATGTCGCAGTCACAATACAAAAAAAAAAAAAAAAAAAAAAAAAAAAAAAATAAAAAAAAAAAAAAAAATCGCTGATCGCCACCATATTACTAGTAAAAAAAAAATTTTTTGTATAAAAATGCTATAAAACGATCCCCTATTTTGTAAACGCTATAACTTTTGCGCAAACCAATCAATAATCGCTAATTGCGATTTTTTTTTTAACCAAAAATATGTAGAAGAATACTTATCGGCCTAAACTGAGGAAAAAAAATGTTTTTTTATATATTTTTTGGGGATATTTATTATAGCAAAAAGTAAAAAATATTGCATTTTTTTGAAAATTGTCGCTCTATTTTTGTTTATAGCGCAAAAAATAAAAAGTGCAGGGGCGATCAAATACCACCAAAAGAAAGCTCTATTTGTGGGAAAAAAAGGACGCCAATTTTGTTTGGGAGCCACGTTGCGCGACCGCGCAATTGTCAGTTAAAGCGATGCAGTGCCGAATCGCAAAAAGGGGCCTGGTTCTTTGGCTGCAAATTGGTCCGGGGCTGAAGTGGTTAATAAATATAGGACTCACTGACATTATCAAGACTCTTTGTGGTTCTGTTCCCCTCTCTCAAAGCCTCACTCTTAGGCCCCTTTCACACTGGGGCGGTGAGCCGCGGTGACGGTAAAGCAGCGCTATATTTAGCGCTGCTTTACCGTCGTTTTCGGCCGCTCGCGGTGCGGTTTTACCCCCCGCGAGCGGCCGAAAAAGGGTTAAACACCCCCCGCAGAGCGCCGCCGTAGCCGCGGTATTGCCGCGGTAACCGCGGTTTTACCGCGGTCTCCCATTGTAATCAATGGGAAGGAGCGGTATAGGAGCGGTGAACACACCGCTCCTATCCCGCTCCAAAGATGCTGCTAGCAGGACTTTTTTTGCCGTCCTGCTAGCGCACCGCTCCAGTGTGAAAGCCCGCCGGCTTTCACACTGGAGTTAAAGGGGCAGGATTTTTTTCATGCGGTGAACAGGCGCTATTTTTAGCGCTGCACCGCATGAAAAACGCCCCGGTGTGAAAGGGGCCTTCGGGTGAATTTGATTTAAATCACTAGTAAAAAGGCTTGATTTAAATCATAATTTTTAAAAGAGCAACTGTCATCTCTGTCCCACAGCGGCTCCTCCTCTGCCCCGCTGTTGACTCACCGACAGTCTCATTCACTTTAATGGGACGCCTAGTGATGAGGGACGTGGCAGCAACAGGTGAGTGGATGCCCGCTAACAGGTGCTGCCATGATGGATCTGAAATGACAGGTGCTCTTTAAAATGTAAGGACTTATTCTCGCTGGTAGTTGGAATCTTTAATATTTGCAGACAAAATTAAGGTTTCCCATTTAGAATAATAAGCTGTCGGGGTAGTAAAGCAGCGATATCAGAACTAATTCAGTTTGTAGTGTACATAGATTTGCAAAACAATGGGATAAAGGAATATTCCTGAACTTTGTTTTATCTCATGGTTACTGAGAAATTGTGTGAATGCATCAATTTAGTGCATGATATCTCAGCTTGCAGAGCTTGGATTCATTGGATGAGTTTACCAAAAATGTAAATATTGCAGAATATGCAGCCTCATGCTACATAACTAAGCTCCAATTTATGCTGAATAAACTAAATTATGAATGTATCTTAACCACTTCAGCCCGGAAGGATTTGCCCCCTTAATGACCAGGCCATTTTTTGCGATACGGCACTGCGTCACTTTTACTGAAATTTGCGTGGGCATGCGCTGCTGTAGCCAAACAAAATTGAAGTTTTTTCCCCACAAATGGAGCTTTGTTTTGGTGGCATTTAATCACTTCTGCGGTTTTTATTTTTTGCCCTATAAACAAAGACTGACAATTTTGAAAAATAAAAATTTTGTTTACTTTTTGCTATAATACATAACCAAAATATAAAAAAAAAAATAAATAAAAATAAAAACACAAAAATGTAGTAGTAAAGTAAAAGAAAAAATCACAAATTTTGGGTTATCCCCAGAAAATAGAGGGGAAATGGGGACACTAGTTATCCACTTGAAGACCAAGCCTTTTCTGCTATTTTTTGCTAGAAAACCCCCCAAATATTACCCTGTTTCCCTGAAAATAAGACCTAGCGTGATTGTTGGTGATGGCTGCAATATAAGCCCTACCACCCAAATAAGCCCTAGTTAAAGTCCTTGTAGGTCTTATTTTCAGGGTAGGGCTCATTTTCGGGGAAACAAGATAGGGCTTATTTGGGGGGTAGGGCTTATATTGCAGCCATCACCGACAATCACGCTAGGTCTTATTTTTGGGGAAACAGGGTATAAAAAATAAAAAACATGGTATTTGTGCAGTTGTTTTTCCAGCGCAATTTTTGGGGAAAAAAAAATAATACACTTTAATGGAGTTAAAAAACAAACACACACTATTTTTTTGGTGCTATATAAAAAAAATAAAAAAAAAATAAAAAAAAAGGGAGGACATTATGCCTAGTAAATAGATACCTAAAATGTCAAGCTATAAAATTGCGCACGCTCGTGGAATGGCGACAGATGATAATTAAAAATTTCCAAAGGTGACCCTTTAGATATTTTCACAGGTTACATGTTTATAGTTACAGAGGAGGTCTAGTGCTAGAATAATTGCCCTCGCTCTAACGTTCGCAGTGATACCTCACATGTGTCAGGCAAACACTGTTTACATATGCGTTCGCTTTACACTGTCTCTTTAAAAAAAAATGTATCACTTTTATTCCTATTAGAAGCAAGGTAAACATCCTTTGTAATAAGGATGACAGGTCCTCTTTATGGAAAGATCTGGGGGTCAAAAAGACCCCAAATCTTTCCTTTACCTTGAAAAGCAAAAAAATAAAAAAAAATTGATCTTTTGCTTAACCACTTGACCTCTGTAAGATTTACCCCCCTTTATGGGTAGGCAATTTTTGCGATATGGCACAGTGTTATTTAACTGACAATTGCGCGGTCGTGTGATACTGTACCCAAATAAAGTTTTTGTCCTTTTCTTCCCACAAATAGAGCTTTCTTTTGGTGGTATTTGATCACCTCTGCGGTTTTTATTTTTTGCGCTATAAACAAAAAAACAACAAAAAAAAGCAGACAATTCTGAAAACAAAAAAACAATATATTTTTTACTTTCTGCTATAAAACAAACATACTCGATAGAAAAAAAAAATTAAAAAAAAGTTAAAAATGTCTTAATCATCAATTTAGGCCAATATGTATTATGCTATATATTTTTGGTAAAAAAAAAAAATAATAATAATAATAATAATAATAATATATATATATAAAAAAAAAAAAAAAACAATAAGCGTGTATTGATTGGTTTGCGCAAAAGTTATAACATCTACAAACTATAGGATATTTTTATTTATTTTTTACCAGTAATGGGGGCGATCAGTGACTGATAGCGGGACTGCAACATTGCAGCGGACAAAAAACACTATTTGGGGACCAGTGACACTGTACTAATGACGCTGGCTGGGAAGGGGTTAACACCAGGGGAGATCAACGGGTTTAAAAGGAGAAGTCCAGCCTGAGCTCATTTGGCTTTACTTCTCCGACGGGTCACAGGAGTGTAATTTGTTTTGCACTCCTATGACCCGTTTTCAGCAGAGAGGGGTCTGAAGTCCGCTCTCTGCCGACGCCACTGCCTGTCTCAGCGAGCCGCTGAAAGCCCGAGACGGCCGCTCCCCGCTCCTCCACAGCTCAGCGCTCCAGTGAGCGAGGGGGGTCAGAGCGTAGAGCTGCTGATTGACAGGCAGCAGCTCTCTGCTCAGGGAGCTGAGAGACCTGAGCCATCGGCGATGTTCGATGGCTCGGTTCTCAGTGTAGAGGGGGCGAGGGACAGATGCAGCATGGACCAATGCCGCATCCACCTAGGTAAGTATGATGGGTTAAAAAAAATAAAAAAAATAAAACACTCATCTTTTAACTGTGTGCCTTAGTTTATGCCTATTCACTGTGTGGGAGGTGCTTTGACTAAGTGAAGGGAAAGATCCGTGTTCCTGCTTAGCAAAAACACAGGATCAATACCTTCCCTTCTGATAGAAAGACAATCTGCCTTGTTTACATGTGTCCTGTGTAATCGGCGGACATTGAGTCCATAGTACCCGCCTCTGGGCTCCTGCTGGGTGTGATCATACGCACCCCCTAGACCCGAAAGTGTCAGAGAGTGGCCGCCATGCTGCAGTAAATGTAAAAAAAAAAAAAAAAAAAAAAATTATTTACTTGTCCTGGACCGCAAGTGATGTCATGACGTTGCTCCAGTCCTCCAAAGCCATAGAGGCGATGAGAGACCAGCTGGCTGCACCGTCGGATTGTTTCTCGGGCGCACCTGTAAAATGGTAAGCCCGAGAAATACCAGCCATTATTCTGAGAGCGATCCAGCAGCTAATGAGCCGCTCGGACCATTTTTCATAAAAAAGCCAATCGTCGACTGAAAAAATAAAATAAAAAATAAATAAAATACAGCTTCAGCCAAAACCCCGGTGAACCACTTGCAAACCGCAACATATATATGCGTATTGCGGTCGGCGAGTAAATAATGGTTTTAAAATCTTTATGTTGTAGCTCCAAAGAGTGAGAAGGGATGGGAACATCTTTAAAAGTTACATCAGGAAAGCTGGTCCTGAAGAAGCAGACACAGGACACATTGATGGGGGTTCTTAAATTGGGAGTTCAATTTCTGATGTACAGTGGATATAAAAAGTCTACACACCCCTGTTAAAATGTCAGGTTTCTGCGATGTAAAAAAAAATAAAAAAAAATAAAAAAAAATGGAGACAAAGATAAATCATTTCAGAACTTTTTCCACCTTTAATATGACCTATAAACTGTACAACTCAATTGAGCAAAAGCAAAAGCCATGGTCCTCAGAGAGCTTCCAAAGCATCAGAGGGATCTTATTGTTAAAAGGTATCAGTCAGGAGAAGGGTACAAAAGAATTTCCAAGGCATTAGCTATACCATGGAACACAGTGAAGACAGTCATCAAGTGGAGAAAATATGGCACAACAGTGACATTGCAAAGAACTGGACGTCCCTCCAAAATTGATGAAAAGACAAGAAGAAAACTAGTCTGGGAGGCTGCCAAGAGGCCTACAGCAACATTAAAGGAGCTGCAGGAAGTATTGGCTGTGTGGTACATGCAACAACAATCTCCTGTATTCTTCATATGTCTGGGCTATGGGGGTAGAGTGGCAAAACAAAAGCCTTTTCTTACAAAAGAAAAACATCCAAGCCCGGATATATTTTGCAAAAACACATCTGAAGTCTCCCAAAAGCATGTGGGAAAATATGTTATGGTCTGATGAAACCAAGGTTGAACTTTTTGGTCATAAGTCCAAAAGATATGTTTGGTGCAAAAAAAAAAAAAAAAACACTGCACATCACCAAAAGAACACCATACCCACAGTGAAGCATGGTGGTGGCAGCGTCATGCTTTGGGGCTGTTTTTCTTCAACTGGAACAGGGGCCTTAGTCAAGGTAGAGTTCCAAATACCAGTCAATATTGGCACAACAACTTCAGGCTTCTGCTAGAAAGCTGAACATGAAGAGGAACTTCATCTTTCAGAATGACAACAACCCAAAGCATACATCCAAATCAACAAAGGAATGGCTTCATTAGAATAATAACGTTTTGGATCGGCCCAGACCTGAAACCCATTGAAAATCTGTGATCAGAAGAGTGCGAGGGCATCTCCTGTGCACAGCCATCTGACAGATTTGGAGTGCTTTTGCAAAGAAGAGTGGGCAAATATTGCCAAATCAAGATGTGCCATGCTGATAGACTCATACCCAAAAAGACTGAGTGCTGTAATAAAATCAAAAAGGTGCTTCAACAAAGTATTAGTTTAGGGTGTGCACACTTATGCAACCATATTATTTAAGTTACCGTATATACTCGAGTATAAGCCGAGTTTTTCAGCACATTTTTTTGTGCTGAATATGTCCCCCTCGGCTTATACTGGAGTCAAGCACTTTTCTGCAGAAAAAAAAAAATTACATTTTCCGACCCGACTTTGCGGCCCCGTATCTCTGGGCCACTTGGTGCTAGGAACCCCAAATTTGGTATGCAAACCCAGTGGAACACTACAACATATCCAAATTTGGGGTTCATAGCACCAAGTGGACCTGAGATACAGGGCCCCAAAGTCGGTCAACTGTGTCCATCTGCAGCAATGTCATTTCGGGACCCTTTGGGTCCAGAGACCCCAAATTTTGGCTTCAGCTAGGGGGCATCTAGGAACCCTTAACTACTAAGTTTGAAGTTCAGGAGACCTATGGCTGCAAATGGGCACAGTGAGGCTGCAAATGGGCATTGTTGACCCTTTTTTCCCACTTCCAGTAGCTGCACATTTCTCACCTAGGCTTATACTCGAGTCAATAAGTTTTGCCATTTTTTTTGTGGTAAAATTAGGTGCCTCGGCTTATACTCGAGTATATACGAGTATTTTATTTTCACTTCCCTCCACCTAAAAGATTTCAATTTGTTGTTCAACTGAGTTGTACAGTTTATAGGTCATATTAAAAGGTGGAAAAAGTTCTGAAATTATTTCTTTCTTTGTCTCATTTGTTTAAATCACAGAAACCTGACATTTTAACAGGGGTGTGTAGACTTTTCATATCCACTGCATACATTCTACCATTACAACCAATCCAGCCAGTAAACCAGTCAAGTATGTATATGTACACTATGACAATAGATTCTGTACCATCCCCCCCCCCCCCCCCATTCTGTTTTAATAGTTGCATATGCAAAGAACTTACCCAAAATCTTGATTTGAATTTTCACAACTTGGAGAACTTTCACCGGATGCTGTTCTTCTCCTCTTCGATTGCTGACTTCCATCATTAGAATTTTCCTCTGTGTCTCTGCCGTCGTTGGAATTATCTTCCTGAATAACACAACAACAAAAACGATAAAGATCACATATGCACATAAAAAGCGCTATGCAATGCATCACAGGTAGAGTGCTGAAAAGTAACTCTAAAGGCCCGGCTCACATTTCTCATAGCGGGAATAGGCATTCCTTCTATGCGATTTTCAAAGCTTGATAGCCATGTGATTCCCTGTGTCGCATAGGGCCAGGCCATTCACTTGAATGGGCTGCCCAATGTACGTTTCTTGCCCAAAAAGAAGCCCCTGCTCAGGTGGCATGCCTCACTTCATTTTTCAAACAAATCCAGTAACACTGGAGCCAAGGGGGGGGGGGGGGCAAATCCTGCTGTCTGTCAATGGACACAGCAGCAGGACTCGGGAGCGTGCCAGCCCAAGTGCCCCCATGGAATGCGTCTCTCCGTGGGGGCACTCGATGCGGGGGAGGAGCCTGGAGCGCTGGGGGACCCTGGAAAAGGAGGATCGGGGCTGCTCTGTGCAAAACCCTTGCACAGAGGAGGCAAGTATAACATGTTTTATTATTTTATTTTTAAAACACAAACTTTTACAATCACTTTAAGGCAGGGCTTGACAAATTTGCTTGGAATCTAGGAGCCAGCTAAAAAAGTTAGGAGCCAGGTTTTTTTTTTTTTTTTTAACGACGACAACGACTGACAGGTGGCACTGGGCACCGTAGGACGTCCTCCCAGAACCTTGCTCCAGTCGGGAACATCTGTGACCGCCAGGTCCCGAGGACCCGGCGCATCGCGGTAAACGGCCGCCGATATCGGCCGTTTACCACGTGATCGCTCTGTCAAATGACGGTGCGATCACATGTACACAAACCGGCATCACGTCATGACGCCGGTTCCTCCCTCCCCTCTCTATCGATCGGTACAGTGTGAGGGGAGAAGCTGAGAGGGGGAGAGATGGGTCCAGCGCTGTGGCTGGATGTGTAGTGCCCACAGCGCTGGTCAGTGACAGCTACACTGCCAGCACTGTGCAATACTCTGCCAGTACTGTGCAATACACCGCAATACTCTGCCAATACTTTTTAATAGAAACAACGATTTATTTTTTTTTTTTACCGAATTTTCTGTATTTTTTGATTTATAGCGCAAAAAAATAAAAAAATACCCAGCGGTGATTAAATACCACCAAAAGAAAGCTCCATTTGTGTGAAAAAAAAGGACAAAAAATGTATTTGGGTACAGTGTTGCATGACTGAGAAATTGTCAAAGTGTGAGAGCACCGAAAGCTGAAAAGTGCCCAGTGGTTAACATTGCATTAGCATTGTTAGAGGTGTTGCAATGCCAACAGCCACCACAAGATGGCGCCATATTGCAGATGTATTTCAGAAGGCCGCAAAGCCGCGGCCTAAATTTCTGGCCGGCGCGGCCCGATGCGATCGCACGGCGGGGGTCGGTGTCCACAGGTTGATGGGGTACCGCAGCTGTGTCGCCCCAGGCGCCAGGAGCCCAAATCTAGTCGCAATTGCGCCCGGGCGACCGGGGTTTGTCGTGGCCTGCTTTAAGGCCTGGTTCACACTAGTGCGATGCGAGAAACCTGCAAACCCAGCTCCCGCACAACACCTGAATCGCACAGTTTACACTGAGATCTGCGAACCACTGCAGGTGTCAATGTAAGGTTTGTTCGCAGTGCGTACTGTGAAATGGTGAAATGGTGCAGGAATCGGATCACGTGGGTGTTCACACCCACGTGATCCGATTCCAGTGCGGACCAAAAAGAAAAAGAATAATGGGTCCTGCACCATTTTAGTGCGAATGCGATTTCAGTCATACAGTTTGTATGGCTGAAATTGCATCGCACAGACATCGCATGTGATCTGCACAGCAATGCGGTGCGAATCACATGCGATGGCTGGCATCGCACTAGAGTGAACCGGGCCTATTGGTACTCCACGGAAGAAGAAGAAGAAGAAAAAAGAAGAAAAGAAGAAGAAGAAGAAGAAGAAGAAGAAGAAGAAGAAGAAGAAGAAGAAGAAGAAGAAGAAGAAGAAGAAGAAGAAGAAGAAGAAGAAGAAGAAGAAGAAGAAGAAGAAGAAGAAAAAGAAAAAAAAGAAGAGCAGAAGAAGAAGAAGAAAACTGAAGAAGAAGAAGAAGAAGAAGAAGAAGAAGAAGAAAGAAGAAGAAGAAGAAGAAGAAGAAGAAGAAGAAGAAGAAGAAGAAAAGAAGGAAGAAGAAGATGAAGAAGAAGAAGAAGAAGAAGAAGAAGAGCATTTCTGGGAACTGCTGGGAAATCACATGGTGGAAAGTGCCATATGATAGCGTGGCCACTGCATTTTAAAAATGACGCAGGAACCTTTTTGATGCCTGAAACGCAGACACAGCAGCCCATTTGCACTTTTTTTTCTTACCTGCACGGCAAAGGCATAATGCACTAGTATGCATCGCATACTAGAACTTTATGTAAAAAAATAAAAACTCAAAAACGAAGCCTTCCAGCAAAGCGATCGCTAGAGATGGCGTCCATCTTCACCCGGTTTTCCTTCTGGGTTTGCGGACTCCGGGTCTGTGACTGGCCGAAGCCACGATGACATCACTCCCGGGCATACATGCGGGAGCCGCCGGTCACAGCACAGGGCTCTGAAGAAACAGCACGGGCAGCTGTTCCATCACAGCGCATGTGTCAGTGATGTCACTGGCTACATGCAATGTAAATTAGGAGATATTAACACTGCCTATAGGTAAAGTTTAACCACTTCAATACCAGACACTTTCACCCCTTCCTGCCCAGGACAATTTTCAGCTTTCATTGCACGGTCATGTACCACTGTACCCAAACTATATTTTCATCATTGTCTTCCCACAAACAGAGCTTTTCTTTTGGTGGTATTTGATCACCACTGGGGTTTTAATTTTTTGCTAAACTAAAAAAAGACCCACATAAAAAAAAATAAAAAAAAAAGTATATATATATATATATATATATATATATATATATATATATATATATATATATATATATATTATATATATATATATATAAATAAAAAATATGTATATATATATATATAAAAAGTTTTTGTTTCGGTTATAAAATGTTGTTTTCTCCTTCACTGACAGGCACTGATATGTAAAATTGATGGGCACCAATAGGTACTGACTGGCAGCTGATGGGCACCTTTTTAGCAGCTGTGATGGCACATCTGACTGTGCTGATAATCAATGTGCTGATTATCAGCACAGACCCCCCCCCCCCCCTCTGACAGGGAGGGCCGCCGATCAGCTCTCCCTGTCAGCATGAACCGAGGAATGCCGTTTACCGGCACTTCCTGGTTCACGCGATGATCAGCTGTGATTTGCCACAGCTGATCACGTGGTAAGAAGCCTCTGCCAGATTGGGGATGCGGCGTGTCAGAGTGACACGCCACAATCGCCGCGCGTGCCGGCATGTTATCCTGCTGGACTTCATACAACGCCCAGTCAGGACAACAGAACCACTTCTCAGTCGTCATTCTGTTATAGGCCGGGCGGGAAGTGGTTAAAGATGGAAGTTTACTTCCTTTTTAATTGAATGGACTAGGGCCGGTATTTCGTCAGATTAGGCGACCCATCAGATTTTCTGTATCCTTACTGTGGACTAGTGCAGGGTGTAGCAAGATGCCGGTGATGGAACGTCACTTCCGTTACAAAATCTGACGGGTCGCCTAATCTGACGAAAAGTCAGAGTAAACAATGCCCCACAGTTGGTGTCAGTGGGAGAAATAGCGCTCGATCGTTTCTAGCCATGGCTGGAATCATGCCCCATTCAATAGTGGGAGGAATAGCGCTCGATCGTTCCTATCCATGGCTGGAATCATGCCCCATTCGATGGTGTCAGTGGGAGGAATAGCGCCCCCCAAGGGCCAGATAAAGGCACGCAAAGAGCTACATCCAGGCCACAGTTTGGAAACCACTGATTTACACCAACTAACGCAGTGCAGCAGATACGGTGTAAACAAACCCGTAAAAAACTAATATTATGGTAACTTTTTAGTTATCAAAGCAGATCTAGAAGTCATGAATTGCCTCCTCCATACAATATAATGTACAGCGCTGCAGACACTGTTGGCGCCATATAAATCCTGTATTATGGTGATGGAAAGGACATAGAGTTATGTGAGCCGACATACACACACAGCTCACATATATTCATCTAGAGAAGTCCCTGACATACACATGACAACACAGGAGAGTCAGCTGTGAATGGTGTACAGAACACAGGGAGTGTGCGCCTTCCACAGCCAGCTCCATGCACCTCACACACTCATTCATTCGTACACTGCACTCTCACCTTCAGGGAGGGGGGGGCCGGAGTGGACGGCTCACTATCGCACGGAGGCCCCATCAGCGTCAACACAGCGGCCATATTGGAGCCAGCACATGAAAACACAACAACGGGAGCACGGCAGTACGTTAGCCCCGCCCCTAGTACGCGTTCCCACCTATCTCGCACAAAAGCCACACCCGCTATGCCTAAGTTACCACAGCACAAGGACCCTCCTAGGACACGCCTTATTCAGCTAAGCACCGCCCACTGGCAGTGTACAGGGTGCCGTCGCAGCGCCCGCCATTTTCCTTAGATGTGTGTGAGGTGAAAGCTTAGAAAGAGCGGCCAATGCTTCATTCACACGTTTGCTGTACATTTTAGTAGCTTGAAATGTGTAACTAGAGAGGAGAACCTACCAATACCTAGTACACACGATAAGAATATCAGATGAGTAATCGTCTTTTTTATTTAGTCTCATATCGAAAACCAATAGGTTACGAAAATTCTCGTATGACAGAATACAACTTCGGAAGTGATGTAATGTGTTTTTTCGTTTCTGAATATAAAAAAAAAAAATGTCTTTAAACACTCTAGATAATAAAATGGCGGTCGCTGCAATACTTTCTATCACACCGTATTTGCGCAGCAGTCTTACAAGTGCACTTTTTTTTTGTTGGAAAAAATACACTTTTTTTGAATAAAAAAAAAAGACAACAGTAAAGTTAGCCCAATTTTTTTTTTATATTTTGAAAGATAATATTACTCTTGAGTAAATTGATACCCAACATGTCACGCTTCAAAATTGAACGTGGAATGGCGACAAACTTTTTCCCTTAAAAATCTCCATAGGTGACGTTTAAAAAATTCTAGAGGTTGCATGTTTTAAGTTACAGAGGAGGTCTAGGATAAGGTGACCAGATTTTTTAAATGAAATCCGGGGACATATTTTTTATTACTATTAATGGCGGCAATCAGCGACTCTGCCCGTTGCCGCCCGCCTCACAGCCTGTTAAGTCTCACTCTCCGGCGCCCGAGCTACTACTGGGTGGGGAGCGGAGGAAGATCACTCCGCCAGGGCAGGCAAGGGTATAAGCAGGTAGGTGGCTGGCCGGGACATGAGCCAAGGCAGAAGAACATGGACCCGATACTGAAAAAATAATCTCTCCGCTCCGACCAGCACAGGATCATCAGAAAGGGGTACAGATAATGGAAAAAAATACATCCCCCTTAGCTAGTAGGAGCGGGGGGTGTGCAATTCAGAATTTTTATTTAATTTTTTTTTATATTTTTGAAATTGCCTCAGTCTCTGTTCAAATCCAATCCGGGGACAAAACTGGGGACAGGGGATGTCTGGTCACCCTAGTCTAGGACTAGAATTATTGCTGTCGCTCTACCGATCGCGGAGATACCTCACATGTGTGGTTTGAACACCGTTTTCATAGGCGGGCGCTACTCACGTATGTGTTTGCTTCTGCACGGGAGCTCGGCGGGATGGGGCACGTTAAAAAAAATGTTTTTCTTATTTTTTTTACTTTTTCTTTTTACACTGTTCTTTTAAAAAAAAAAAAAAGTGTCACATAAAAAACATCCCTTGTAATAGAAAAAAAGCATGACAGGACCTCTTATATTCCCACCAACAGCTGCCATCATCCACAATGGATAGGGAATATACCCAAAGGCCAATGAATGCGTCTGTATAGAAACTGTAGCAACCAAATAGATTATGAAGATCAATTAAACATATTAACAAACAGGTTAATCAAAAAAGGATATAAAAAGAAAGAACTGCTGATTCTAAAAGAAAAAGTCAAATTGATGAACAGGGATACGATGATAGGCGGAAAGAAAGGATAAGAAGAAAAGAAAATACATGGATATGGCTTTTCTTACCGGCTACAATAAACAGTACAAATCCTTGGAAAAGGTAGTGAAAAAGCATTGGCCCATCCTGCAATCAGATAAGGTCCTAAAAACAATACTGCCACAAAGACCCACCTTCATTTAGGCCCCTTTCACACTGGGGCGGGAGCGGCGTCGGCGGCAAAGCAGCGCTATATTTAGCGCTGCTTTACCGTCGTTTTTACCGCGGTATTCAGCCGCTATCGGTGCGGTTTTAACCCCCGCTAGCGGCCGAAAAAGGGTTAAAACCCCCTGCAAAGCCCTGCCACAGCGGCGCTTTGCTGCGGTATTGCCGCAGTATTACCGCGGTGTCCCATTGATTTCAATGGGTAGGAGCGGCATAGGAGTGGTGAATACACCGCTCCTTCACCGCTCCAAAGATGCTGCTAGCAGGACTTTTTTGACCGTCCTGCTAGCGCACCGCTCCAGTCTGAAAGCCCTCCGGCTTTCACACTGGAGTGAATGGGGCCGGATTTTTTCAGGCGCTGTACAGGCGCTATTTTTAGCGCTGTAGCGCCTGAAAAACGCCCCAGTGTGAAAGGGGCCTTACAGAAAAGCACCTTCTTTAGGAAATCGATTGGTCCATAATGCCTAGTCCCACCAAGACAGATAAAAATGTTCAAGGAATTAAAGGGTTCTATAAATGTGGAAAATGTCTTCCATGCAGAGGCAGTAAGAAGACAGACAGAAAAAGAACAGGCTTTACATCTACAGTTGCAGGAAGATAATACAAAATCAGGGAATTAATACTAGCACCCATGTAACACACATTATAGAATGCCCATGTCACAAACAGTATGTGGGCAGAACAACGACACCCCTGTTTGTCAGAATCCGAGAACACATTAACAACATAAAAAGGGATTCAATAAACAGAGTTTCCAGGCACTTTAGGGATCATCACAAGAGAGATCCATCACGTATGGTCTTTTATGCCATAAATAAAATAAAAGGCCACTGGAGCGGAGAGAATAAGAAGATAAAAATCTCAAAAAACGAAACAAAATGGATTTTTTTGCTTGACAATCAACAACCTGCAGGGATGAACATAGATATAGACCTAAACTGTTTTATCACCAATTTTTGAACTAAAAATATGGAAGTTTCCACTCATGATTAAATACAAAATTGGGATTTTAGATGGAACGTAGTTTATGCTTATATGATATCTTTCACACAATTTAAAGGGGTTGTAAAGGAGATTTTTTTTTATAAAAAAATAACAAACATGTTATACTTACCTCCACTGTGCAGCTCGTTTTGCACAGAGTGGCCCCGAACCTGGTCTTCTGGGGTCCCTCGGCGGCTGTCTCGGCTCCCCCCCGCAAGTACTGCTCACCTTAATGCAAGCTCCCTCGCATTGGGGTGGAGTACTTGTGGGCGCGCTCCCGTGATACAGCCGGAGGTCATAGCCGCTCGCTGTATCACTCGGCCCCGCCCCCGGCACGCTGTGTCATTGGATGTGATTGACAGCAGCGTGAGCCAATGGCTGCGCTGCTTTCAATCCATCCACTCTAGCCAATCAACGGCCAGGGTGAGCGGCAAAGAGGATGTCGGGGGCGAGCGCGGGACTTTCGAGGGGCCATGTAAGTAAAACGGGGGTTGGGGGGGCCGGTATTTTCAGATGTTTTTTCAACTTAATACATAAAGGTGAAAAAACTTTTACCTTTACAACCCCTTTAAAGTCTCCTTATAGTACCTTCTGAATATAGTTGCAAAGTTCTCAAGTAATATTAGGGTTCGCAATATAGTGTATTCTAGACACACCCAAACTAAAGCACATACCATTAACGTAGTTTTTATCCTTAAAATGAAATTACCAGTAGGAATAACCTCCAAAGCTCTATGTTTATTACACACTTTTTTCAAATATGTGTATTTTTTAAAATGTGTATTTTTTATAAAATATATTTTAAGGGTAATACACCGTTAAGAATACACTCAGATTTTTAACTCGGCTTATATTGGATCTATTAAGCATTTATTCATTATAACTCTATAGAACATTATCTATCTATGCACCTTCTTACCTTCTATCATACTCTGTGTCCCATTCCATTGGACCTGCTCTAACAGCATGATGTTGTTTCTAATTTTTAATCTTTAATTTACATATTTTTATTTTTCATATATATAACCCACTAATTTGACATTATATATATTTTTGGAATATCAGGAATTTTCTGCTACGTATATTGCATATCGGTGTTTGGCTGTACATTTATAACATGTGGTGACCCCGTATTACCAATTCAATAGACTTCCGGTCAGAACAATCACGGATTGACAAATAGATTAAATCCACCCACTCAGAAAAATACGCTGAGGCATGTGCAGTGCTCCAGAGGCAGCATATCAGCATGGATATGAGGTGATACACAGACTTTAGACCATTAATATTGTGTATACAAGTTCAAACGGGCAATCCTTCTGTACATGAGACAAATAGGAAGCCTGTTCTGTTTCTCGGACCAACCAAAAATGGCCACTATCACGTGATCGGGCTCGTCTGGGGTCACCACATGCTATAAAAGTATAGGAAGTGTAGCAAGTTTGCCACTCCAGATGATGTCTTGATGACAAAACGTGTAGGGCAGAGTTTCTGGATGTCTTTGCATCACTTCCGGTCAGAGCCGTGGATCATGGATTATCACGGATTCCTGTGTTTTTTGTTACTTGCTTTTAACATACAGTGTAAATGTGAGTATATCTCACTGTTTTGACTTAATAAATTTTTTTAATACGGTATTACACTATGGGAGCTTTCTTCTTCTACATGTGGGAGGCATGAAGGATTGTAAATAGTAATAAAGCAAACCGTGGATCTTCAGAGTGCTGCACAGTGGCAGATACTGTGAATGCGCAATACCACTGTGTGGGGTAAGGATTTCCGGTGAGTGTCAAAAACGCTGTGACGTAAGCCGTGTACGACAGGCCTAGAAAAGGGAAGTTCGGCACCACGTCCGGCACCCTTTGGGCTCCTTCTGCTGTTTTCATGTTTATCGCGTGTTAGTAGAAGATTGGTTGGAGACGATTCACACTTTTCAGACTTGTGCTTCAGATTGTTACTGCTCTACAGTTTGTGCTTGTCGGTGCGTATCTGTTTATGAGTGCCTGTAGTCAGTTTGCATTTGTTTGTCATTGCGGCCTATATCTTGATATCTTGATATGGGACGGTTTGATTTTCACTGCTTATTGTCTGCTCTTTTATGGTATTCAGTTAGTTCTTTCATGCCTTGCTGTTTATCAGTGCTTTCTGTTAGTCCGTTCTGACCATCCGACCGTTTTGAAGCCATGTTTCATGTACGTACTCGTCGTAGAGTTCGTGCTGTGCAGGGGCTTGGTTTTGGGCTTTTAGCTTTGACACAAGCTCAGTCCATGAACAGGGCGAGGAGGAGTTCACGGACCAAGAATTGGTTGGTCCAGCGTGACCAATTCTCGCACATGCCTCTGCTTCGTGAGATCCGGGAGAATAATCCTGATGATTTCAGGAACTTTCTCAGGATAACGGACCCCGTTTTTTACCGTCTGTTGGCTTTGCTGACCCCTTATATCAGCAGGCAGGATACCTGCATGAGGCAAGCCATCACTCCAGAGCAGAGGCTAGTTGCCACGTTGAGGTACTTGGCGACAGGGAGAAGCCTTCAGGACCTCAAGTTCTCCACAGGCATCTCCCCCCAGTCTCTGGATATCATTATTCCAGAGACCTGTTCTGCCATCATCCAGGTCCTGCAGAAGGACTATATGAAGGTAAGATTTCTCCTTTAACATCACATTCTATGTATATCCTGTTTGCTAATGTATTGTATTTCTTTCCTTGTTCCCTAATTACCAGGATTGCAATATGCTGTAATATGCTGTGCCCCTTTGTCCTCATGCATGCTGGAAGCTTTTAATGTTTTTTTTTGTCCTTCATGCATTTTTGCCTTCAATTACCTCCCCAGCATGCTCTTCTGGGCCCATATACACCTATGGCCTAGTCACTTAGCAATGTATTTTGACATGCTCCATAGTATTGGTTTCCCCTAAACACCCCCTAAAATCTCTACAAATGTTATGTGTGTGTTTAACTTCATGCAGAGTCTTTTTTTTTGTTGGGCCAAACTCATTAGGAACCCCCCTCCCCCAACTGCTAGGTCAGCTGATACAATCATCTATCTGCTGACTTTGCCAAACCCAATACTCACTATACCTACCTCTTTAGTGGTCATATTATTGTTAAATTCAGCAAAGCATGTAGTGCAAGGGCCTGCCTCAATACTTTCAAATGCTAAATTGTATTTTTTTTTTTTTACTCCTATTATTATCTTGATAGTTAATAGCAGAATGTAAAAATGTGTTTCCATTTGTTCATTTTGTGATATTTTTTTGGCATTATGACACTTCTTAGCTGTCCGGTGGGCTGCCAATAGTGTAAAGTAAGGAGGGTCTGGCCAAACTATCACACATTATTTAGGCATTCAGCTCTCAATGAAGTGGAGAGGGTTACCTGTCCAATACACCCCCCCTAATTTTTGGCAATGGGCCATCAGCTGTGGGGGGGGGGGGGGGGTGAGGAATCTGCTAAGGAGACCTTATACTTTTGTTTTTAAATACTGTTTTCCAAAAATGTTATACTGATCTTGGCCCAAAATGTTTGTTTATAATCTGCTTGCAATGTTTATGTGCAAAAATACTATTTTTTTTTCTTGTTTGACTCCACAGTTTCCTTCAACGCCACAGGAATGGCAGACTGTGGCCTCCCACTTTGCCAGCCGTTGGGACTTTCCCAATTGTGGAGGGGCAATTGATGGAAAACACGTCCGCATCGACCCACCCCCCAACTCGGGGTCCTACTATTATAATTACAAGGGGTATAATGGTATCGTGATGTTGGCGGTGGTGTCAGCAACATATTACTTCCTGTATGTGGACATGGGGAAAAATGGCCGGATCTCAGATGGTGGAGTCATCGCGCAGACGGAGTTCTACTGGCGTCTCCAGAGTGGCAGTCTGGGCTTGCCACCTCCAGAGGAGAATGCAGAAGGACACCCCTTCGTGTTTGTGGCGGATGAGGCGTTTGCGCTGTCAAGACATCTGATGCAGCCTTTCCCGATGAGGACCCTCACCCCTCGGAACAGAGGGTCTTTAATTTTTGGCTGACCAGAGCCCGAAGAGTTGTGGAGAACACTTTTGGGATAATGGCCAGCCAGTTCCGCCTCTTTTTGACACCCATCCACATGGCGGAATATAAACTGAATCACTTTGTGCTTTCCTGCTGCATTCTGCACAATTAAAAAAAAAAAAAAACATTCACCAAACTAAGTGATCTCAGTTGGCCCTGATGCTGAGTTACCCCAAAATGCTAACCTGACGGGCTTTGAAGCTGTCTGTCCTGGCTTGCCCCCCCCCAAAACGCCTGCAAAGTCAGAACCAGATATATGGAGTACTTTGTGGGTAGGGGGGCCATTGATATGCCAGACAATGTCTGAGAGGCATTTTTTAATACATTTTTCTTTTAAACTGAAATAAGATTTGTTTTTCTTTACTGCTTGGGTTTGTTTTAGGTGTCTCCTTGCTTATTTAATGGTTTATTTTTGGGCCTTTATCTTCAACAGTGTAAACCCAGTTTCTGGGCGAGATGAGGTGACAGTCTCTTCTTCCTAAAAAGAATCTTCTAATGTTGTGGGTCTGCTAGTTTTTCTAGTTAAGGTATGTAGTGCATTACTGACCAAAAGATTACTCCTTTTCAGCACAATGTGTGGAGTCCTGAAAATGGCATGATTGGTGGTTAATTATAATGCACTGTGGGTGTTATTTACTAAAGGCAAATCCACAATGCAATACAAGTGTACTGCAAAAGTGCACCTGAAACTGCACTTGGAGTGCAAAGTGGATTTACCTTTAGTAAATAACACCCATTGTCACAGAAAACAACAACTTTACTGCAAATACTGCTTTTGGGGTTTTGAATAAGGAAGACACACATTGTTGATACTGTAAATTTTTACTTCAAGCACATTCACATGTGCCTTTCAAAATGGCTTTTACAACAAACCAACATATTTGGTGTAGATAACATTATTTGCTAACATTAATATAACTTGGCGCTTTTGTGTAAACAGGCATGTATCAAAGCAGAACATACAGAACACATTAACTTACAAAGTTCAACTTTGAAAAGTGAAGACAATATCAGACATGAGTATGTCCAAACTGTGTTGATCTTGCCTTCATCACATGGGGTGTCACCCCTGGAAAAGCAAAATTTAGAAGATGCACACAAATTGGGGATCAAACTGGGCATTTTCTTTCAGAACCCATGCCTAGAATGTCAAAATGTGCAATCTACCATCATGGGGATCAATGTACGTGTTTTGGGGGTGCAACCCCTTCATCTCAGCCACTCTAGTAGCAAGGAAGGGTTTGCACCCACAAAACGTTTACATTGATCCCCCATGATGGGAAATAGCACATGTTGACACACTGTGTGCATCTTCCAAATTTTCAATTTTTCAAAAAAAATGTTGTGGTTGAAAAACAGAAAATGTCTGCTAGCTAGTTTGGGGTGTTTCAGATTTTACCTAAAACATCAATGATGTTCTTCATTTTTTGTTGAACATCATTGATGTTTTTCTTGATATCATCTAAATCCACCCTTATCTCCTTGATGAGGACGTGTGCACTTTCACTGGTAAAATGCGATTCATCTTCCACAACATCCACATCACCTAAAAATAAACAAAAAAAAACACTGTGTATTATAAATATGCAGGCATACATTGATTAGCTTACCTGAAGCTGTGGTCTCAGACACTCACCTGTTGTGGTGACAATTTCTCTAACTTCTCCAATCTCTCCTTCTTCCTCCTCCTCTGCTTCTGGTGTTGGTATTTCCCCTTCTTTGGGAGGTGTGGGGTCCCTGGTGTCCTCAGACGTCCCGAGTCTTCTCTCCCCTTTGATAATGTCTAAAAGGAATACTTAGCACACAGAAATTTGAGGGCAGAAATAGGAATCTGAAACATTGCTTGGAAGTGTCGTACAATTGTGTTTTTTGGCCGAGTTCAAAGCAGAAAAACATTATTTTTGACACTTTCTAAAGCTGGAATACTTATTACCTGTTTTGTAAAAAATTTGTCAGATGGAGACACCCCTATAGTATCCACTGGAGCACGTGTGTGGGACACCCTAATAAAAAGGGTGTTCTGGTGTCCCAGCACTAGTGCTCCAGAGTCCAGATGTGTAAACAGCTACTGAGTGTCCTCTCCTTTACACTGAATCAAGTTTGCATTTCATTCTATTACCAATCCCTCTAGACAACAAACTTCCTTTGACTAGAGATAGATAGGGCTGAACAAATGTATTTTTCTACAACTTGCCAAAACATTGTATTTGAAGTGGGCGAACGATCAAGGTTTATTACGAACGATTCAACCCACGAACATGAAAGTGGCCATTTTAAACTGGACAACGTTAAAACAAATCACATGGAGCAGTATGCAAGCAATAATAATAATATGAACACACGAAAATGACTTACCTTTTTGAAGAACTTGCTTGATCTTTCTGTACTGATCGTGCTCCCTCAGTTTCAGGTCTGACCAGCGTTTCCTCAGTTGATCCTAGGATCGTCGTACCCCAAAATTCTTATGCAGACTCTTCACAACTTTAGCCATGATCTTGGCCTTTATGACAATTGGGTTGGGGTAAGGCCCATACTTTCCATCATAGTCGCTCCTCTTCAATATGTCCACCATCTCCAACATCTCTCCAAAATACATATTTTAGGCCTTAAATCTTTTCCTCCGGGATCGGAACATTTCTGCCTCCGGCTTTCCTCGTCCTCCTCCTCGTTGCTGGAATAATTAGTGTGCACCTGCTGTGTTTCCGCCATGTGCTCTACCCACTGCGCCGTAAAGAGAAGGGGCGGGGAATAGACGAGAAAGATCGTCAGGGGCAGGCGGTGTTTCACGCATGCGCACTGTATATAAAACGTCACACGCGTGTGTTGTACGTACGATCTGTGAGCCGAGGGAGAGAGCGCTGATCGTGCTAACGAAGGTACAATTTGAACTTGGTACATGACTAGCCTATACTTCTTCCAGATTGAGGCTTATTTTGGGACAAGATTAGGAGAGTTTAGCCTGACATGATTAGGATTTGTCTTGTGTTGTGTCTTGCAGAAAATACTATGGATCCTTTCAAAATCCCTTTTTTCAAAGTTAAGATTATTAATGAGCTCAGGGCGCTGCCCTGCCTGTGGCAGATTTCTAACCGCTTTTATGAGGACCTAAGTAAGAGGAAGGCAGCGCTGGAGAAACTACTTGGTTTGTTTAAGATCATGGTCCCCACGGCAGACATCACCTATGTGATGGTCAAAATTGGTGCCCTAAGGAGTACATATCTGAGGGAGCGCAAGAAGTTCAAGAATTCCCTGCGATCAGGAGATCCAAATTACATTTATGTCCCCAGGATTTTGTTCTATGAGAGGCTACATTTTCTGGCAGACCCGAGGGAACCCAAGCCATCACTCTACCATTTTCCTTCAAGGCTTCCTTCCACCCCAGCTGAGGCTTCCAATGTCCAACCTGGGCCTTTCAGGCAGCAACATGTGGAGGGGCCCAGCTTGAGACAGGTATAGCATTGTTGAACATATTTCTTGTCGTACATTTAATGATGTTAACTGGATGTTAATATTGATCAGTTAAGTTGTGATTTAACAAAGTGGTTGACATATCAATAGACAGTAGTGACCAAAAAGGATTGGGACAAGAATGAAAAATGCTGGGCTCAGAATGATAGAATGTTCTATTTATTAACATTCAATTTGCAACAGTCATGAGCTGAAAATAGTGTGATTAATGAACAAAGAACTAAAATTATGTCCCATTTTCATACACAGGAAGACCTCAGCCAGGAGGAGGCTGTGGCAAGTGGCAGCCGGGAGGTCGACCATTGCCCTCCTCCTCCTCCACCTCCTGCCACAACTAGAAGATCAGAGCCACAGCCTGGAAGGAAGCCTGGAGGGAAGTGCCTAATGCCCCGTACACACGATTGGAATTTCCGATGGAAAATGTCCTATCGGACCATGTTGTCGGAAAATCCGACCGTGTGTGGGCTCCATCTGACTTTTTCCGTCGGAATGTCCGACGGAAAAAATTTGAGATCCTGCTCTCAAATTTTCTGACAACAAAGTCCTATCAGACTTTTTCCGATCGTGTGTAGCGAATTCCGACGGACAAAGTGCCACGCATGCTCAGATCACATTACAAGACCAAAGCTATTGGCTACTAGCCTCTACGTAGTCCCGTCGTAGGTAACAAACGTCACCACGTTCAGAATGATCAGATTTTCCTACAACTTTGTCCGACCGTGTGTATGCAACACCAGTGTCGGACAAAATCTGTCGGAAAAAATCTGATAGATTTTGTGGTCGTATTTTCCGACCGTGTGTCCGGGGCATAAGGAAGACCAGAGAGTGATGGCCTGGGTTCAGTCTGGTCTGACAGAAGATGCAGCCTCTTGTATGACCACATCCTGGGGACATAGATGTCATCTGCTCTTCCTGATCGCTTGGACTTCTGGACCAGATTGTACTCCCTCAGATATGTATGTACTCCTCATGCCACCAATTTTGCTATTACATATTTGATGTCTGCCCTGGGGGCCAAATTGACCAGTTTCTCCAGCGTTGCCTTCCTGTTTATTTTGTTTATGACACCTAATAAAGTTTTTTTTGGTTTCAAGAAATACTTGCCTATGTGTTTTTTACTTCCAAAAGGACAATTTGCTTGTGAGTAGGCAGGTACATTTCAAAAATCAGAAAGTCAAATTAACAAGGGGCACCAACACCAAACAACCTCCTAGAGATTAAAAAAAATGAGAATAATGGTGTTGGGGTAAGTTGAGACACACAAAACACACCAAAAAAAATTATGAAGATGAGCAAAATGACAAATAAAGGAGATCTTGATTAAAAAAGCAAACACAAAATAAAAAATAAAAAATTTCTGGAGATCTGACGAATAAAAATATTATATTCATGAAATCAGGAAAAAGAATAAAGAAATACGTTTTGGAGAAGTCAGTGTGAATATGATTAGCTAAAGAACTTAATTGTTCTTGCATTCTAAAGAAAAATAGAATGCGCTACATTAAACAATTTTTAACATTGCAGCGTGACGAATGTGCTCTATGGATTACGAACGCTAGTTTTACCTGACCGAGCGCTTCTGTCTCAGAATTTTTTTCTGAGCATGCGTGGCACTTTGCTGGGAGAGGGCCTCTCTTACGGCTCTGGTTCAGGGCCCACTGGAGTCAGTGGTCCCGTGAGCACAGCGGGGTAGGAGTGCCTGGAATGGATGCTGTGGGAGACGTAGCTGATCAGTAGCGATCTCCTGGATGTTGAAGCAGCAGAGACTGGCAGGTAGCGGAGCAGGGTCCGGATGTAGGGTGACCCCGAGATGGCGTCAGCAACTCTGGAAGTATGCAGCATGCAGGGAGCAGGCAGAGGGGTCGTCAGGCAGGCCGGGTCTGGATACACTTTGGCAGGCAGGTAAGTGGGCACAGGCAATGGAGAGGTCAGACAGGCAGGAGATCAGCGTTCAGGTATCAGTCCAAAGCAGAGTCAACAGGCCGGAATCAGGAGTGGAGAAGGCAGCAGAGTCAAGTGGAAGCCGGATCAGGTAAACAGGAGTACACAACAGAGGCAGGTTAAACAAGGGGCAAACTGCAGACGAACAGCACTTGACATGTGCAGCTGTCATTCTTTTAAAGGCCAACTGGCGCCAAACAGCGCTAACGCGTCACGTGTGCGCCCGCGACGCACGTGCCCGCGCTCGCTGCGCACGCGCGCGCGCCTGAGGAGTACGACGGCGCGTACCCTCGTTTCGACGCCCGGACGAATCAGCGGCGCGTGTGCGCATGCGCGCGCGCCGATTCGACCGTACGTCGCAAGTGGAGCCCTGACATTGCCCCCCCACAAGGGGCAACCTCCGGGTGCCCAGTTGGTCATCCTTCTCAGGGTGTGAAATGAAAAAAGCACGAATTAGTCTTCCAGCATGTATATTGTCCTCAGGTTCCCAAGAATTGCTTTCTGGGCCGAAGCCCTTCCATTTGATTAGAAACTGTCTTTGCCCTTGTCGCCTTCTACAGTCTAGAACAACTTCTACCTCGTACTCCTCGTTTCCATCCACTAGGACAGGTTCAGGAGGCCCGGACTCCCTATTGGGGAAGGGATCGGGTACCGAGGGTTTCAATAGAGAGACATGAAACACAGGATGTATCTTCATGGTGTCTGGCAGGGACAGTTCATAGGACACCTCATTAATCCTCCTCTTTACAGGAAAAGGGCCCAGGAACTTGGGTGCCAACTTCTTAGAGGGACAGGTTAACTTTAAATTAGAAGAGGAAAGCCATACCTGATCCCCGATTTGCAGATTCAACTCTCCCCTCCTCTTTTGGTCAAAGGCTTTCTTACTGTCCGCCTGGGCCTTGGTTATGGCTTCCTGGAGGATTTGGTTGTTGCGGCTTAGGAAGGTCACTGCGTCCTGGACCGCTGGAACTGAGGACTCTGTAAGAAAATCTGGTAGAAATGTTAAATGGAACCCATAATTGGCGAAAAACGGGGACTGTCCCGTGGTCGAGTGGCTGGCGTTGTTGTACGCGAATTCTGCTAAGGGCAGCAGAGAAACCCAATCATCTTGCACAAATGAAGTGAAACACCTAATATATTGTTCGAGGGTCTGGTTTGTGCGCTCAGTCTGCCCATTAGTTTGAGGGTGGTAAGCTGAGGATAGGGCCAGCTCAATCTTTAGACTATCACACAGTGCCCTCCAAAACCGCGAGGTGAACTGGACTCCCCTGTCCGAGACTATATTCTTGGGTACCCCGTGTAACCTAACGATCTCTCGGATAAAAACACGGGCCGTCTCTGCTGCAGATGGGGTTCCCCTTAGGGGTAGGAAGTGGGCCATCTTTGAGAGTCGGTCAACGACTACAAAGATGGCCGTGTGATCTTCAGAGGGGGGCAGCTCGACTATAAAGTCCATCGTTATCATACGCCAGGGTCGATCGGGTGCAGGTAGAGGCTTGAGTAGGCCCCAGGCCCGGCCCCTAGTAGTCTTGCTTCGGGAGCACACTGGGCATGAACTGACATACTTGGAGCAGAATTCCTTCAGACCAGGCCACCAGAAGGTGCGCTGCACCAAGTCAAGAGTCTTTCAGGCCCCAAAGTGTCCTGCTAGTGGGTGATCGTGGAGGAGGGCCAATACTTTAACCCGGATGGGTTCGGGAACAAACACCTGGCTGTCCTTCCAGAGAAGCCCCTCTCTACGATTTAGTGAAAGTCCTGGGGGAAGGAGCGGGTTCAGGGAGGCCTCCCTGATCTGGGACAGTAAATCCGGCTGTAGTAGAAGGAAGTTGCTTGCAGGGAGGATGGTATCAGGAGGTGTGGAGTCTTTAGGGCAGTCGAACATGCGTGAAAGCGCATCTGGCTTTACATTTTTAGATCCAGGCCGGTAGGTAATGTGGAAGCTGAAACGTGAAAAGAAGAGGGCCCAGCGGGCTTGTCGTGGTTTTAGACGTTTTGCCGTCCTTAAGTACTCAAGATTCTTGTGGTCCGTGTAAATTAGTACAGGGTGGACTGCCCCCTCCAGCAAGTACCTCCATTCCTCCAGCGCTGATTTTATGGCTAGCAGTTCTCGGTCACCGACATCGTAGTTCCTTTCTGCGGGTGAAAGTTTCCGGGAAAAGAAGCCCACAGGGTGCATTAGGTCCTTATTGCCCTGGCGTTGGGAGACCACGGCCCCCACTGCTACCTCAGAGGCATCCACTTCCAGGATGTATGGGAGAGATGGGTCAGGGTGACTGAGGATGGGAGCGGATGTGAATCGCTCCTTGAGTTTCACAAACGCCTCCTGGGCCTCTGGACCCCAATGAAACCGTACATTCTGCCTTGTTAGCTGTGTGATTGGTGAGATGATGGCCGAGAACCCCTTGATGAACTTTCTGTAAAAATTAGCAAATCCGACAAAACGCTGCACACCCTTCTTGTCAGAGGGTGGCGGCCAGTCCAGCACAGCCGTTACCTTCTGCGGGTCCATCTCGATGCCTGCTGGGGAGATCTGAAGACCCAAGAATTGGATGCTCTGCTGCTCGAAGGTGCACTTCTCTGCTTTCGCGTACAATCCGTGCTGACGAAGACGGAGTAAGACTCGGCCCACATGCCCCCGATGCTGCTCAAGCGTTCTGGAGAAGATTAGGATGTCATCCAAGTATACAATGACAAAAATGTCCAGGAAGTCCCTGAAGACCTCATTTATGAGGTGCTGGAAAGTAGCCGGGGCATTACAAAGGCCGAAGGGCATAACTAAGTATTCGTAATGCCCAAAACGGGTACGAAATGCAGTCTTCCATTCATCACCTGATCGGATGCGAACCAGGTTATAGGCCCCTCTTAAGTCCAGTTTGGAGAATATGGTGGCCGCTCTTAGTTTTTGAAACAGTTCCGGTATTAAGGGTAAGGGATAGCGATTTTTAATTGTAACTTTATTTAGCTCCCGGTAGTCCACACAGGGTCGGAGTGACTGGTCTTTCTTGGTTACAAAGAATATGCCGGCCCCTGCGGGTGAGGTGGAGTGACGTATAAACCCCTTCTTTAGGTTCTCCGAAATGTAGGCCTTCAGGGCCTCTTGTTCCTTCTCGGAAAGGGGGAAGATACGCCCGAACGGAATCTCGGCCCCCGGCAAAAGTTCTATGGGACAATCATAGGTGCGGTGTGGGGGTAGGGTGTCCGCTCCCCGTTTACTAAAGACGTCTAAGAATTCATGGTATGGTTCCGGTACCGCTTGGATCAGGTCAGTATCAGAGTCCAGACAAAGAAGCGTAGCGGGTTGTACCGGAGCTTCGTGTAAGCAATGTTCCAGGCAGTAGGGGACTGGAACTTGACCTCCCCTGTGGACCAGCAGATGGTCGGATCGTGTGCCTGCAACCAGGGGATGCCCAGGATCACTGGGAACAGGGGGGACGAGATTACGTCCAAGGTTAACAGTTCCTGGTGGTGGAGAGAAGAGATAGTGAACAGAGGTTGGGTCTCCTGGACAACTTGGCCCGATTTAATGCGGGAACCGTCAGCCAGGAAGACGGATAGTCCGCGGGCCTTCCTCTGAAGAGGAATGTCGTGCCGGCTGGCAAAGGTGGTATCGATGAAACAGCTGCAGGCTCCTGAATCAAGGATGGCGTTGGTGCGAATCGTCCTTCCCAGGAACTGAAAAGACAGGGGTAGAGAGATGTGGGTGGCATGGACTGGTAAGTGAGCAGAGTTGATTGACACAGACGAAAGGCACTTACGCAGCTTGCTCGGGCAACTGTTCACAAAGTGTCCGGGCCCACCACAGTACAGGCACAAATTTAGTTGACGGCGTCGGGCACGTTCCTCCAGAGACAGAGTGGGTCGCATGAGACCAAGCTGCATCGGCTCGCCGGCATCGGGAAGAGGATGGGCAGGGGCCATTGGCTGAGCGGGCATGTAACGGCCAGCCGGTAATGGAGCCCTTGCGGTCATCCAAGCCGGACGGTGGACTTGAGCGGATCTCTCGACTCTGCGTTCCCGGAGCCGACGGTCAATTTGTATGCTCAAAGTTATCAGGCCCTCCAAAGTGTCTGGGGTGCCCACTCGGGCAAGTTCATCCTTTAGGCCTTCGGAGAGGCCCATGCGGAACTGATGCCTTAAAGCCGAGTCATTCCACTGGGTGTCTGCGCTCCATCGTCTAAAGTCTGTCACATAGTCCTCGGCCGTTCTGCGGCCTTGCTGGAGCGCAGATAGAGCAGACTCGGCTGTGGTGGTTAGCTGGGGGTCCTCGTAAAGTTGCGCCATGGCTTCCAGGAAAGACGAGAGGGACTGCGTCAGCATGCTATTTCCCTCCAGCAGGCGATGAGCCCAAATCTGAGGTTCGCCCTGCAGCAGGGAGATTACGAACCCCACTTTGGTGGCCTCTAGGGAGAAGGTTCTGGGTTGAAGAGCAAAGTATAACTGGCAGGCGTTGCGGAAGACACGGAATTTGGAACGATCTCCGGAGAAGCGATCAGGAACAGGTACTCTGGGTTCAGGAGGCAGCATCACCACCGCAGGAGGAGTAGCAGGTGTTGCAGAAGGTTGCGGAGATGAAGGAGCCGCAACATTGGGGTCAGCAAGTTGCTGCACTCGACCTTCCAGTCTGGTATACCCTTCTTGCAGGGATTGCACCGTCTGAGTGAGGGCTGCCAGGTGTGAGCAGAACTCCTTCATGGCAGAGGCTTCTCCCGCAGGCTCAGTCATGGCTGTTCGTACTGTTAGGTACCTGAGTGGTGAGCCTGACTTCGCTGGGAGAGGGCCTCTCTTACGGCTCTGGTTCAGGGCCCACTGGAGTGGAGACAGTGGTCCCGTGAGCACAGCGGGGTAGGAGTGCCTGGAATGGATGCTGTGGGAGACGTAGCTGATCAGTAGCGATCTCCTGGATGTTGAAGCAGCAGAGACTGGCAGGTAGCGGAGCAGGGTCCGGATGTAGGGTGACCCCGAGATGGCGTCAGCAACTCTGGAAGTATGCAGCATGCAGGGAGCAGGCAGAGGGGTCGTCAGGCAGGCCGGGTCTGGATACACTTTGGCAGGCAGGTAAGTGGGCACAGGCAATGGAGAGGTCAGACAGGCAGGAGATCAGCGTTCAGGTATCAGTCCAAAGCAGAGTCAACAGGCCGGAATCAGGAGTGGAGAAGGCAGCAGAGTCAAGTGGAAGCCGGATCAGGTAAACAGGAGTACACAACAGAGGCAGGTTAAACAAGGGGCAAACTGCAGACGAACAGCACTTGACATGTGCAGCTGTCATTCTTTTAAAGGCCAACTGGCGCCAAACAGCGCTAACGCGTCACGTGTGCGCCCGCGACGCACGTGCCCGCGCTCGCTGCGCACGCGCGCGCGCCTGAGGAGTACGACGGCGCGTACCCTCGTTTCGACGCCCGGACGAATCAGCGGCGCGTGTGCGCATGCGCCGATTCGACCGTACGTCGCAAGTGGAGCCCTGACAGAGAGAGATGACCACCGCTCCAGAGGGATCCTTCAAGGCGAATGCTTCTACTCCTAGTGTGGAGCTCCAGGTGCAGGCTAATAACAAGGTAGTTAGAAAGTAACAAGGGGAACTCTGGACAGCCGCACACCAGACGAA
The DNA here is from genome assembly GCA_028564925.1 of Lithobates sylvaticus. NCBI lineage: Eukaryota > Metazoa > Chordata > Amphibia > Anura > Ranidae > Lithobates > Lithobates sylvaticus. The sequence continues at coordinate 118,877,460 of CM053028.1, read as the reverse complement.
GATGAAAAATCAAATGGATTTATTTAAAAACAGGCATCACATCAAAGTACAAAAACACAGCAAAACAGGGAAGGGGGGCACACAGCTGAAGCATTTCACGCTAAATACAGCGCTTACTCGAGCTATGAGTAAGCAATGTATTTAGCGTGAAACGCGTCAGCTGTGTGCCCCCCTTCCCTGTTTTGCTGTGTTTTTGGACTTTGATGTGATTCCTGTTTTTAAATAAATCCATTAGATTTTTCATCTTCGTCTGGTGTGCGGCTGTCCAGAGTTCCCCTTGTTACTTTCTAACATGCGTGGCACTTTGTTCGTCGGACTAGGCTACACACGATCGGAATTTGCGTGATCGGATTTTGTTGTCGGAAAATTTGAGATCTAGCTCTCAAATTATTTCCGTCGGAAATTCCGACAGAAAAAGTCCGATGGAGCCCACACACGGCCGGATTTTCCGACAACATGGTCCGATCGGCCTTTTTCCGTCGGACTTTCCGACTGTTTGTACAGGGCATTAGAGAGCACCAACAGATTTAACCCTTTGATCGCCCCTGATGATAACCCCTTCCCTGCCAGTGTCATTTATACAGTAATCAGTGCATTTTTTTAGCACTGATCACTGTATTGGTGTCACTGGTCCCCAAAAAGTGTCACTTAGGATCAGATTTGTCTGCTGCAATGTCGCAGTCCCACTAAAAAATCGCTGATCGACGCCATTACTAGTAAAAAAAAAATGTAAAAATAAATTTATCCTGTAGTTTGTAGATGCTATAACTTTTGCGCAAACCAATCAATATACGCTTATTGTAAAAAAAAATGTGGAAGAATACATATTGGCCAAAATTGATGAACAAATTTGTGTTTTAAAATTTTTTTGGATATGTATTATAGCAGAAAGTAAAAAATATTGTTTTAATTTCAAAATTGTCTGTCTTTTTTGTTTATAGCGAAAAAAATAAAAAAAACGCAGAGTGCGAGTTGAGGTCCATAGACCTCAAGTTTACACAGGCACTCCCTGAAATCGTGAAAAAAACAAGTCAAAATTGCGGTAAAATCGCGCGACTATGAAGCCGTGGTGGTGTGAAAGGGGCCTTAGGGTCTGTTTTTCAAGTGAGAGCATAAAATATCTTTATGGACTGCATTGGACATTGGGATCTTTGAGAAAAGCACGGGTCCTGTTTTATATATTCTTGAAAAAAATCTTTACACCATGATTGTCTTCTTGCAGAACCTATGTATGTTACTAAAAAAATTATAACTGTCCCAGGATTGGCAGAGCATATTTGGGTTAGAGATATTAAGTCTAATGCTGCGCACACATGGTCAGAAATTCTGCCAGCAAAAGTCCGATGAGAGTTTTTGGTCGGAAAATGCAACCGTGTATGCTCCATCGGACTTTTGCTGGCGGAATTCCAACCAGCAAAAGATTGAAAGCAGGTTCTCAATTTTTCAGTCGGAAAAAGTTCCGTCTGTACCGATTCCGACGGTCAAAATCCCTATGCATGCTCGGAAATAATTTGACGCATGATCGGAAGCATTGAACTTCATTTTCTCGGCTTGTCGTAGTATTGTCTGTCACAGCGTTCTTGACAGTTGAAAGTTCAGCAAACTTTTGTGTGACCATGTGTATGCAAGCCAAGCTTGAGCGGAATTCCATCGGAAAAAACATCCAAGATTTTTCCGACGGAAAATCCGCTCGTGTGTACGTGGCATAACTCTTTCAAATGTGGTTTTGTGGGAAATGCTATAATCCGGAGTCCAAAAAAATCTATTTGCCAGAGGATAAACATTACACGTTGAGCACTATCTTTTAAAATTATTATGTCAGTGTTAGGTCTGAACTCATCTTCAATCCTAGCAATGAAATTGACCTGCTTCCATCCAAGACCCATTTGGTCACTAGACATGTGCACTGTCGAAAAATTTGTTCAATTTCGTTTTTATTTCATTCGTTTTTTTCGGAAATTCGAAAATTCAGAAATTTAAAGCTCCATTTTCAAACTTTGAATTTCCGAATTTTTGAATTTCCGAAATGTTGAATTTTCGAATTTCAGAATTTTCTAATTTTGAATTTTCAATTTCAGAATATTCCGAATAAATTGGAAACGTGAAAATTTGGATATTTCCGAACTAACGAATTTGTCTAAATTCATTAAAAAACGAATTCGGAACTAAACAATTTGCATGTGTTTATTGGCCACTCCTACTAAAGGTTTGGGACTGCTCTCCAGGGTCTCTGGTAAGGTTTCCAGCTTAAGTCAAAAGATGCCTTCGGTGGAAAGGTCACTTTCACCTGTCAGAAGTTGTGGTTCTTTCCACATTTCTAGAGGGTGAACAGGAAGGCAAGCTCATGTGATTTGCTAACCCACCTGGAGCAACATGAGACTCCAACTCACTCATCCCTAACAACCAGCTATTCTTCTTTTTTTTATCTTTAATTCTTTATTAAGGTATTTCTTATGTTTACAAAGTACATCAAAATCAGACATCCCCTCAAACCCTCAACCCCCCCCCCCCCCCCCCGTTCTTCCCACCCCCTATCAGGTGTGTGTATGACAAACAAATAATAAATCGTTCATGGCCTAGGAGGGGATTGGTGTCGTGGGGGTAGTCCTATCTAAAATTCCTTTTAGGTCTAAGTTCTTGCACACTTCACACTTCCCACTCATCCCCATCCATTCCTCTCACTCATCCATCCTCTTCATTCTACTCCTTGATTTAATTTCTGTTAGATCACTTTTCATCATAAAAATACTTTTCCACACTATCAGTGTTTACATATCAATCCCTCTCGCTTCCCACCAAGGTTTCCACTTCTTGTCATATTTCTTTAGAGTACCTTGTTTTATATATACCGGTTTCTCTTTAATAATTACCATGTTCATACTATTTATCAATTCTCTACTGGACGGAGGGGACATTGACTGCCATCTCAAGGCAATCAGTTTCCTTGCTTGGAATAAGCATCTCAGAACCGCCGTCTGGGTGCTTCCTGGATTTCCCACTCCTTCAACTAATCCCAGGGGACAATGCTTTGCCTCCAACCTAGTGGAGGTTCCAAACACCCGGTCAATGGCTCTTGTCACCTCCATCCAGTAGCGAAACAGCTTAGGGCATCTCCAGAACATATGAATCCCCCCTATGTCCCCGCATCGGGGACAGCTTGCATCCGATCGCTGGCCAAACTGAAAAAGTTTGAGAGGGGTATAATAGGTTCTGTATAGTAGGAACAGGTGTGACATCCTCTGAGAGGGGGAGAGTGATACCAGTGGAGCAAGTTCAAGAATTCTGTTTCACTGTGTTTCGGAAATATTTCCCAAATCTTTTTCCCACTTCCTCTTATACATAGGGGCTTCTATTCCTCCCATTCTCCCGTTGTTTATATGTGGGTATATTTTCGAGATTAAATCTTTCCCTGTTTCTGCATTAATTATTTTTTGGAGAACTGGAATTGTGCTCCATTCTAGAGTCCCCCCTCTAAACTGCTCCTCCAGTGCGTGCCTGACTTGTAAGTACCTGTAAAAAGATTTGTTCGGTAGAGCGAAATAGTCTCTCAGTTCCTGAAAAGTTTTCAGGGTGCCGTCTTGATATAACTGATCGATAGATTTTATTCCACATCTCTCCCATTCTCTTACTGCCCCCATCTTCTGAAGTTCTCCCAGTTTACTGTTCTCCCATAGGGGGGTGTACTCGGTGAGCCCTCTATACTTTATTATAGCCTTCGCTGTATCCCACACTCTCATCATTAAACTCAGGGTGGGGAGTCCTGGTGGAAAGGATCCTGCCTCCAGAGCTTCCACTATTGAGTCATGTGGAGTGTTTTGTTGGAGCATCTTTCTCCCTGCCTCTCCCCCTTCTAGGTTACACCCCCCCCCCCTATGTACTGAAGCTGTGATGCGAGAAAGTAGCTGTTTTTGTAGCTGCAGAGTGCTCAATCGTATTTTTGCTGACCCGCCCTTCCAGATCAATTCCCTGAACACAGTGTCTATCCTTTAAACCACATTTTATACAACCAGATTGGGAAATTATGTAATACATAGAGCAGCTGCGGCATCCAAATCATTTTAATTAAGTTACAACGACCTGCCACAGATATTGGCAGGCGTTTCCACACTTTTATCTTCCTCCTAAATTTAGCCAGTAACGAGATATATTATCTGCTATATACTGTTGAGGGTCTCTGGATACATTTATACCTAGGTATTTAAATTTATTCACCACTTGGATCTGGGCCACCTCCTCAGGCAAGGGGCCTCCCAGAGGGTCTACTGGCAGGAGGCTCGATTTTTCCCAGTTTATCTTAAGTCCGGAGATTTGGCTGAATTTATTAATAATGTTCATGGCTTCACGAATGGAGTCCTGCGTATCACCAAGAAATAACATAATATCGTCTGCATATAATGCAACTTCTCCTCCCAAGTCGCTTCTTCTAAAGCCCTTCACCTGAGCAGAGGACCGTAGAGCAGTGGCCAGAGGTTCAATTGCAATAGCAAAGAGGAGGGGTGACAAGGGGCACCCTTGTCTCGTCCCCCTCCCCAGTCAAAATTTATCAGACTGTTCATTGTTCACCTTTACTCTAGCTTCTGGTGCCCTATAAAGCATTTTTACACAATTGATGAAGCCCAGTCCAAGTTGGGCCGCCTCCATAGCTCTCCAGAGATACCGCCACAGGCTGTCAAAGGCCTTGGCGCCATCCAAAGACAGAATGGCCCTTTCTCCACCCTCGTCCGATGGGATCTGGAGATTCAAATATACCCGCCTTATATTTGTGCTGGTAGTTCTTCCAGGTATAAAACCCGATTGATCTGGGTGGGTGAGTTTCAATATAACCCTGTTCATCCAACCGCCAAGACCTTTGCCAATATTTTTATATCAGAATTCAATAAAGCAATAGGCCTATATGAGTGGGTCTTTACCCTCCTTATGTATGGTGATTATGATGGATTCCATCATTGAAGGAGGAAGTGCTGCTTTTGTCAGCGACCAGTTCAATACCCTCAACAGTTCAGGGAGCAATACCTTCCCATACTGCCGATATATCTCGGCCGGGAGCTCATCTGGGCCCGGAGATTTCTGTTGCTCCATCTCATTCGTGACCCGTTGTATTTCCTCTATCGTTATAGGTCTACCTAACTCAGTTCTATCTGTCTCACTAAGATAGGGGAGATTCAGATCCCTGAAAAAGCTGTCCATTCCATCGCCCATTTCCTCCTGTCGTGATCTTTACAGGTCCTCGTAGTATTCTTTAAACTTACCCGCTATTTCTGGCGTATTCAAGGACACCCTCCCATCTCTTATAGTGATCGTGGGTACAACAGATGAGGGGGAGTTCACCCTGGCTAATTGTGCCAGCATACGTCCCACACTCTCCCCTTCTCCAAAGGCTGATTGTTTCTGGAAGAGATATTTATTCACTGTTTTTCTAAGGGTAATTAATCGGTAATTTTGTTTTCTAAGTCTATCCGGTGTCGGGTCATTAATATACTGTTCTTCCGCTGTAGTTACCCTCTCCCCTATTAGTCTCTCCCAGTCCTTAGTCTGCTTTTTAATTTTTGAAATTTGTTGGATCGATCATTATGCCTCTTAGAAAGGCCTTCAGAGTATCCCATACTATTCCTTCCGAGGCGGTACCTCTCCAACCAGCTATTCTTCACACAGAATTCTAATCAGTCGATACATTTTGACCAATTTAAATTAGAACCGTTCTGGAAATTTGGAATTAGTTTCGAAAACGAATAAACAAAACAAATTTTAACTAAATTTGTTACTATTGTTATTTGGAAATTCGGATACACCCAAATTTCTGAATAACCAAAAATTTTCCGAATTTTGATTTATACCGAAACTAATTGCACATCTAAAAAAACGTCTAAAAATAAGAGCAGCCATGCATGCACAACACTCAAACACACTCTACCCAAGCTCCATCTCCCCTATTCCTTTGGCAGGTTTAGTGTGGGAAGCCGGCTTTGACTCCTTGTGGCTCCTTGCGCAGCACTTTGTTAATGGTCCTGCAGCCTCTTGGGGCCTGTGATGGGGAGGGAGGGGGGGTTCTGGTGGATTCGCCTAGGCAATTCCAGCAGAAGTGGGAGCAGGTACCTACCAAATCTAGGTACTCACCCTCCCCCAAAATAAACAAAGCCTCCAATAGTGTTAGAGGGGGAGGATTCTTAAAAGCATTTAGGGTTAGGTAACACTTTAATTTCCAGTCTCCTCTGACCCTGTAAGCAGTGAGCAAAAAAAAAGGCAGTAGGAGAATTTTCCAACAAAATGTGGATTGCAATACTCTCACTGTCAGATTACTCTGATCAGCAGCTGCAGCTGATTAACTGCAGCATCTGTTCGATGGAGAATTTTCCAACAAATCCCTTTCGTGGCTTTGTGTATTTATGTCTTTTATATCTGCCTGGAGCTTTAACCAATTGACCACTGGGCACTTAAACCCCCTTCCTAAACAGACCAATTTTCAGCTTTCGGTGCTCTCACACTTTGAATGACAATTACTCAGTCATGCAACACTGTACTCATATGAAATATTTGACCTTTTTTTCACACAAATAGAGCTTTCTTTTGGTGGTATTTAATCACCGCTGTTTTTTTTTTGCGCTATAAATCAAAAAAGACTGAAAATTTGGTAAAAAAAAAGAAATTATTTGTTTCTGTTAAAATTGATTGCAGAGTATTGGCAAGTATTGGCAGAGTATTGTCGAGTATTAGCAGAGTATTGGCAAGTATTGCAGAGTATGGCAGAGTATTGGCAGAGTGTTGCATAGTATTGCATAGTATTGGCAGAGTATTGGCAGAGTATTGCATAGTATTGCATAGTATTGGCAGAGTATTGGCAGAGTATTGGTAGAGTATTGCAGAGTATTACATAGTATTGCAGAGTATTGCATAGTATTGGCAGAGTATTGCAGGGTATTGCATAGTATTGGCAGAGTATTGCAGGGTATTGCATAGTATTGCAGAGTATTGCAGGGTATTGCAGAGTATTGCATAGTATGGCAGAGTACTGGCAGAATATAGGCACTGAGCAGCACTGTGGGCTGGATCTGTAGTGCCCACAGCACTGCAAACGATCTCTCCCTCTCTCCTCTCACACTGTACCGATCGGTACAGAGAGGGTAGGGAGGAACCGGCATCATGACATGACGCCGGTTTGTTTACAAGTGATGCTCCGTCATTTGACGGAGCGATCACATGGTAAACGGCCACTATCAGCGGCCATTTACCGTGATCCATGATACGCTGGGTCCCCCGGACCCGGCGGTCACGGATGTTCCCGGGTGCGTGATTCTGTGAGGATGTCCCACGGATGTCCACCCAGAGTAGGCCGACTGCGTTGTAGCCATCTTTCGGCTATTGCCCGGTCGGCATGTGGTTAAAGTGGTTCTTTATATTCTCTGCATTAAGGTAAAAAATGTTCCAGTAATTTTATCGTCCTCTCACCCCCCCTTAGATTTACCTATCTGGATCCAGCAATGTGCCTGTCTGCAGCAGCTCTCTCCTCCTGCGGCTGTCAATCAAATCCTGTGAACAGAGGGCAGGGGGTGCACACAACCCGGCTCGGGATCGAGTCTGCAGGTGCGCTCCCATTGTAAGCAGTTGGGGGACCCCAAAAGAGGAGGCTACCATTACACAGAGCAGGTAAGTATAACATGTTTGTTAATTTCCCCCAAAAAAGATTTGCCTTTACAAACGCTTTAAAGGGGTTGTACACCCTCAAGGTTTTTCACCTGAAAAACCTTCTGTAGTGCAGCAGCCCCCCCAGAGCCCCCCTTTTACTTACCTGAACCCGATCCTTCCAGCTCCAGCCGCTGTCTCAGGTCCTCATTGGATAGATTGATAGCAGCAGGAGCCATTGGCTCCAGCTGCTGTCAATCAAATTCAGTGACACGGGAGCTGGGGGCGGGGCCGAGTCCTGCTGTCTGTGTCAATGGGAACACGCCCTTGCAAAGAGTAGGTAAGTATACCATGTTTTTTATTTAAAAAAAAAAAAAACGAACTTTTACAACCCCTGATTAAGTTGCACCTACTGTATAACAAGCACCTGCTGGTGTGAACAGACCCTTCATTTATTTTTTACCCAAAGAATATGTAATAAAATATTTAAAACAAAAATGCAAAAACGGCAAAGTAGTAACATTTCTAAATATGCAGTAAAAGAGGGGGAAATGGAGCGCTTGGCAGGAGCTGCTAGTGAGGTATTTTGGACATTAGTAATAATAAGAAACAGTCTATTGGAAATTTGGTCCAATTTTCTCTAAGTCCAAACCTGTATTTAAAGGTTCTGGTATATATTGAGAGCAACGGCCAGCTCAAGAGAACAGAAGGGACTCTGTAGCTTGAGAAAAAAGAAGAAAGAGCAGAGCCGCTCTAAGCATAATAAAATAGTTAAAAAGACTTTAATGTGCTTAAAAGTTCCACTCACATTTGAGCAGATTATCCTCTAGTTTCCGGCTGGGCTGTGGTGAAGAGTCAGTCCTCGGTCATTCCGGTGGTGTCTGTGGCTCCGAGGTTGGGGGTTCACACAACGGGCACGTCAGTAGGTACGTCGGCAGGACGCGTTCAACTCGCATTCGGAGCATGCGTACTCCTTCGACGAATCCTGCCGACGTACCTGCTGACGTACCCAGCTGGAAACCGGAGGATAATCCAGGACAGCCCAAAGTACCATTCCTGCCTGATATAAACTGCTCAAATTAGTTGAACTTTAAGCACATTAAAGCCTTTTTAACTATTTTATTATGCTTAGAGCGGCGCTGCTCTTTCTTCTTTTTTTTCACATTTCTAAATATGGGTTGGCTGAAAAGGTAAGTATACTGCCTTTGTCACAAGAAGGGGAATTGGGGAAATTGGGACTTCAAATGAAGCCATGGCCGGGTAGGGTCATGTGCCTCCATCCCTATCATTACGAGGAGCAGGGCAGGTAAGTATAGAAATACAAGTAATTGGCGCAAGCACTTAAAACAATAATCCAAAAAGAATTTTTATGCAGAAGAAACATAGTACACAGTGCTAAATACAAAGGCAGATATACTCGGATAAACCTTATATCTGCTATTGTGTATATGTGCAATTGGCAGCGTTTAAAAGTCAGGGGTAAGATGGGGGTAAAACAAGTGGGTTAAAATGACCAGGGAGATGACAGGTGGGGAATGCAATTAAGTCCACAAAACACGGCAGCCATCCAATGGAAACAGAAACCTTTGTTCCCGAAGCACTAGAAGAGAAAAACAAGAAAGAGAGGCGCCTCTGGGTGCAGACTGTAAAACAGTTTTTATTTCTGTGCAGTACACAGCAGTAAAAGCACTCACATTTAGTAGGTAAGTGTAAGGCATGCAAGATATCCTGTGCAGCTGGTGTCAATCACTGGGGCTGGATCTGTTGGATGGTTCCTGGTCCTTCTGTGGTAGCAGATCTTCGTCCGACCGATCGAGGTAGATGGGTGGCCAAAACGAGGCTTGAGGCTCAAAACAGAGATCCAGGCGCAGCAGTGATGACGTCACAGCGTGCAACGCGTTTCCTGAGCTAGCAGGCCGTGAATCACGTGACGACCGCGCTCCTTTGTCAAGCTAGATTGACAGGACATCTTGGTCTGGGCTAAATAGGAATGGGCCGGGACGGGGAGGAGTTGGGGCGGGACAACACAGACTATGCAGTGTAAAATCAGCAGCATTGTAAAACAAGGGGGGGTGAGATGGTGCTTAATAAAAACGGAGGAAATGCATTTAAAGATGGTCAATACCGGGATAATTATTAAAAACATAACAATGCAGGCAAAGAATACCATGCACAGAAAAAAAGACAGTTAAAAATAATAAGGCAGTTAAAATTTAGAAAAATACAATTAAATACGCATTTGTATATATACACAGACAGCTGGTGTGGTCAACATTACCGCACTGATCAACATTACCGTCCACACCAGCTGTCTGTGTATATACAGTGGTGTGAAAAAGTGTTTGCCCCCTTCCTCATTTCCTGTTCCTTTGCATGTTTGTCACACTTAAGTGTTTCGGAACATCAAACCAATTTAAACAATAGTCAAGGACAACACAAGTAAACACAAAATGCAATTTGTAAATGAAGGTGTTTATTATTAAAGGTGAAAAAAAATCCAAACCATCATGGCCCTGTGTGAAAAAGTGATTGCCCCCCTTGTTAAAACATACTATAACTGTGGTTGTCCACACCTGAGTTCAATTTCTCTAGCCACACCCAGGCCTGATTATTGCCACACCTGTTCACAATCAAGGCATCACTTAAATAGGAGCTGCTTGACAAAGTAAGGTCCACCAGAAGATCCTTAAAAGCTACACATCATGCCGAGACCCAAAGAAATTCAGGAACAATTGAGAAAGAAAGTAATTGAGATCTATCAGTCTGGAAAGGGTTATAAAGCCATTTCCAAAGCTTTGGGAATCCAGCGAACCACAGTGAGAGCCATTATCCACAAATGGCGAAGACATGGAACAGTGGTGAACCTTCCCAGGAGTGGCCGGCCGCCCAAAATTACCCCAAGAGCGCAGCGACGACTCATCCAAGAGGTCACAAAAGACCCCACAACAACGTCCAAGGAACTGCAGGCCTGACTTGCCTCAGTTAAGGTCAGCGTTCATGCCTCCACCATCAGGAAAAGACTGGGAAAAAATGGCCTGCATGGCAGAGTTCCAAGGAGAAAACCACTGCTGAGCAAAAAGAACATCAAAGCTCGTCTCAATTTCTCCACAACACATCTTGATGATCCCCAAGACTTTTGGGACAACATTCTGTGGACCGATGAGACAAAAGTGGAACTCTTTGGAAGGTGTGTGTCCAAGTATATCTGGCGTAGAAGGAACACTGCATTTCAGAAAAAGAACATTATACCAACAGTAAAATATGGTGGTGGTAGTGTGATGGTCTGGGGCTGTTTTGCTGCTTCAGGACCTGGAAGACTTGCCGTGATAAAAGGAACTATGAAAAAAGGAGAATGTCTGACCATCTGTTCGTGTACTCAAGCTGAAACGAACTTGGGTTCTGCAGCAGGACAATGATCCTAAACACACCAGCAAGTTCACCACCGAATGGCTGAAGAAAAACAAAATGAAGACTTTGGAGTGGCCTAGCCAAAGTCCTGACCTGAATCCTATTGAGATGTTGTGGTATGACCTTAAAAAGGCCGTTCATGCTCGAAAACCCTCTAATGTAACTGAATTAGGACAATTCTGCAAAGATGAGTGGGCCAAAATTCCTCCAGGACGCTGTAAAAGCCTCATTGCACGTTATCGCAAACGCTTGGTTGCAGTTGTTGCTGCTAAGGGTGGCCCAACCAGTTATTAGGTTTAGGGGGCAATCACTTTTTCACACAGGGCCATGATGGTTTGGATTTTTTTTCACCTTTAATAATAAACACCTTCATTTACAAATTGCATTTTGTGTTTACTTGTGTTGTCCTTGACTATTGTTTAAATTGGTTTGATGTTCCGAAACACTTAAGTGTGACAAACATGCAAATGAACAGGAAATGAGGAAGGGGGCAAACACTTTTTCACACCACTGTATACATATGCGTATTTAATTTGTATTTTTGTATTTTTCTAAATTTTAACTGCCTTATTTTTTTTAAATGTCTTTTTTTCTGTGCATGGTATTCTTTGCCTGCATTCCTATGTTTTTAATAATTATCCCGACGGACTCAATTCCTATCGGGAAAACCGTTTGTCTGTGTGCTGGTCCAACGGACCAAATACGACGCAAGGGCAGCTATTGGCTACTGGCTATTGAACTTCCTTTTCTAGTCCCATCGTACGTCATCACGCTCAAAACGAATGGACTTTCGAACGGACTTTAGTTCGTTCGAGTGTGGGCAAGTCCGTTCGTTCAGAAGTCCGTCGTAACTCCGTCAAAAATCTGTCGGGAAGACCGTCGGACCTTTTCTGCTGGAAAGTCCGGTCGTGTGTACGCGGCATAAGATGCATGTTATTATTATAATTTTTTTTTTATTCTTTCCTTTATAAAATTATATATTTATTTATTTTATTTTTTTTTTTTGCAAAAAGTGGCCTTTCAGCAGTGTCCATCCTGCACACTTCTCCCAGATAAGAAAAAATTGCATCAAGCTTTTCTTCTATTGTCACATCACAAGACAAAGTCCTCGAATCTCATTCAGTGAATGGAAGAGTAGTAGCTCAATTGATTAAATGAGACTTTGCACGGCTTCCGTAGACTCTGACCGGAGTGCTGATTATGTAGATTATCCAGGATAAAAACAAGTTTCAGCAGCTGTCAAGATGTGTTCTCTTGTTATGATCGTAGCTTGTTTCTGGGCTCATGTATGAACTTACTCTTCTGAATCGACTTTTATTGATAAATCCAGCATTGTCTAGGTGATGAAAACTAGCAGAGAAAATTTATGAACTTCGGCTTCTAAAGCTACAGCAATGACTGAGACTGTGGGATCCTTGATGGGAACTTTCTGCTCTGTAAGTTGAAATTTTACACAGTGGCTGTGTGCCAGCATTCTATTTTATTCAGGTCACGATGCTGTTGCTCACCATGAACACAAATCCTCTTTACACACAGGCTTGGGAAAGGGTTAATGCAGCTAAAAGCTTTCCTTAGGGAAGGAATTTGTATGGAAAGCTCTTCACTTATGTTGAGGAATGTCACTGCCTTGTGCAGATCTCCTTACCTGCAAAGAAAAAATAGCATATCATTTAGGACTCTGCATTGGGGTTACATGTCAGAAGTTACTGTGACCATTGTCCAGAATTTACCCGCTGTTTAGACTGGGTTGCAAAACAGTAGCTAGACATTGACTTGTGTGCATGGACTATGACACCTGTGACAAGAAAGCAAAAAAAAAAAGTTTACAGTATGAAAATCTTTTACTATATGATCACATTATGAACTACTAGGGAATGCAAATGACATCCTAAATGTTTTTTACTGCAATAATATATGTCTAATTAACACAGTTATTTATCTAGAGTGACTTTACAGTGTCTATGTTTGTTTTTTATTTTACAGCATTGGAGTTGCTTAGTGATTAGTGAAGCGATCCCTTGGGTTTGTTAGATACAGATGCTTGTTTCACTCTGCACAATAATCTATAGAGATTGTAAATTTTATACTGTTTATTTAGAATTTAGTAAGTCATTTGAGTACTCAAATACATTTGGGTTTATAAAATAATTCCACTTAAATATCACCTTCAATTCTGTTTCAGTCTAAAGGCAAACCAAGAACCAGCCCAGAACCTTCACAGTGCCCCAAAAATTAGTAGTGGTGTCAGCAGCAGCACAATGGGCTACCAGATGGGTGCAATGGGGATCCGAGCATTGCGAGCAACAACAAACTACTAGTTTTCCTATTACTACTGAGCTGACAATATCCCTTTCTTTCCATGCTTTATGTCTCCCTGCCTAGCTGTAGAGGGAGTTTCAGCTCAACGGTTCAATATGGGAGCTGGAATACCCAGATGGAGAGGAGTGGTGCAATGCATGTTTGTTTCACTAGCACACTTAGAGCTCTATTTATTGACATAGTCAAGAGGAAAGACTCAAGAGGATAGCATCAAGAAAAAGAAAAAAAAAATGAAATGCTTAAAGGAGAAGTATAGCCAAAGCTATTTTGGCTATACTTCTACTGAGGATCACAGGAATGCATTTTGTTCAGCACTCCTGTGACTCATTTTCAGCTGACAGCAGACTTAAAGTGGAGTTCCACCCCAAAAAAAAAATGTATTAACCGATTCCCGACCGCCTAACGCAGATATACTGCGGCAAAATGGCACGGGCAGGCAAAATCACGTACCTGTACGTGATCCTATAAATGCCTGCCCGTGGGTCGCGCATGCGCCGCCAGCGGCGCGCTCGCGACCTGGTCGGGAGCTCCGTGACCCCGGACGCGGGACCAGCGGACCAGCGGTCCCGCTCGGGTTACGGAGCTGAAGAACGGGGAGAGGGTGTCCCGCGATCGGGTTTACGGAGCTGAAGAACGGGGAGAGGTATGTGTAAACAAACCCCTCCCCTCCCCCTGCGCTTCCTACTCTGCCTGTCATTGATTGGCTGTTCAAAAATGTCGCCATTACTAGTAAAAAAAAAAATATTAATAAAAATGCTATAAAACTATCCCCTATTTTGTAAACACTATAACTAATCGATAATCGCTAATTGCGATTTTTTTTACCAAAAATATGTAGAAGAATACGTATCGGCCTAAACTGAGGAAAAAAAATGTTTTTTTATATATTTTTTGGGGATATTTATTATAGCAAAAAGCAAAAAATATTGCATTGTTTTCAAAATTGTTGCTCTATTTTTGTTTATAGCGCAAAAAATAAAAACCGCAGGGGCGATCAAATACCCCCAAAAGAAAGCTCTATTTGTGGGAAAAAAAGGACGCCAATTTTGTGGGGGTGCCCGGCTGTGAAGCCACAGTTTAAATCCCGGCGCCGCCGAGAGGAGGGGGAGGCGAGCGGGGCTTCGATCTCCTGCATCACTGGACCCTGGCACAGGTAAGTGTCTGATTATTAAAAGTCAGCAGCTGCAGTATTTGTAGCTGCTGACTTTTATTTTTTTTTGTTTTAAGTGGGAACCCCGCTTTAAGCTTGAAGTCACAGAGCCAGTCCAGGCTCTGAAAGATCCTCATCATATGGTCAGGATCCGCACAGATGCCTGGACGGGTAACTGGCTCAGGCTCTCAGCAAGCCGCTGAGAGCCTGAGCCAGACGGTCCCATCCCCTGCACAGCTCAGCGCTCCACTGAGCATTCGAGGGGCAGAGCAGAGAGCCGGTGACTGATAGTTCTCTGCTCACTGAAGGCTTCTCATTCTTAGACCTGGCGGGGGACAGATGCAGCAGCCATCTAGGTGAGTATAAAGTTTTTTTTTTTTTTTTTTACAAGCCTATACTTCTCTTTTAAGCAAAAGAAGGAAAGTTTGAAATTTGAAAGCAAAATTTTGCATGTTGATCTTTTTTTCATGTGTCACTGCAACATTGTGAGTGACGGAGGTCATCTAAAGTGTATGTCAGCAAAATAAATAAAAAAAAAATATGACATACATCTCTGCAATAAATGCACTTTTCCCCCATGTTTTATCAATTTAAAGGGTAAAGAAACTTTCCCACAAAATGTATTTTCAATTTTGCCCTCACTTGCCTCAGTAAGTCTTTACTGTCCACCCCAATACCTAGATCTCCCACTAACGCCCACACATTTTGGCCCCATTGGCTCCTATGTACCTACCAGCCCCACAGAAGCCTGATAAGGTCTGATGAACCTCAAACTGATTGGGGGAATAGAGAAGTAATACTGAGCACAGCGCTCCCCTCATTTCAAGCACATTTGATAAGCCACAGACTAGCTCGGAGCACAGTTGGCAGAAAAAAGGCCAAGCTAATAGCAAAGCAGACATGTCATGAACCTCCATTAGCAGGAGCTTCAAAATACTCCTAGTTATGGCGTAAAATGGCCAGAATGTAAACAGTCTGCAGAATAGTTTGATCAATACACATTCCGAGTCTGTTTTTTTGAACTATCAGAGACAAATTCTGTCCATATTTCATAATTCTTACTGTGATGACGTTACCTTCATAAAAATGTATTACACAAATGTATAAGAAGATACCAAAGATGCCTACACTACAAGATCCAGAAGGAAGATGTGAAACATTACAATTATATGAGAGAGGCAAGCAAGTGTAGTAGCTTAGAATTCTGTCTACATTGTTCAATATTGTGAGATAGCAGTGATGAGAGGTGGAACCAACTATCCAGCATCTGCTGCTTTGAAACCCCCAAACAAATTTGAACAGGGAAAAGTGCTATGGGCACAGGGTCCCTTGGGGCATGTAATAATTTCTGGTAATAATTCTTTAATGCCTGTTTTGTAATATCTTTTCTGTAAATATTCGTCAGTAATCTCTGAATGCTTTAACTAGAAATTTAAGAATTTATGCCTCTTTAAAGAAAGCTACCATACTATAAAATCTATTAGATTCCTGTCTGGGCATGAGAGCGAGTCATACAGACATTTTTTTTTCAAAGTCAGATATCAGATTTGCAAAATTAGATGCTATGAATGGAGCTTGTTTCTGTTAGAACACATAGTGGTGTGAGTACAGAACTAATGTTGAAGATAACCTGCCCCAGTGACTGTCACCCTCAGTTTGGTGGTGTTAGATTGTTGTCCCAGAGAAGAAACATCTCTGTACACTACCCACACCTAAAAAAATAACCAATCTTGTTCCCTTTAAAGAAGAAATAGAAGATGCAAATCAAGTAGAGCGGAGAAAAATGGACATGAGCCCTTGACTCAACAACAGAAATGTGAAAATCCCTTTAAAGGAATGGAATCTGCTAACCTAACCTCATCACCCAAAACACTTCTCTTTTAAGATATGGTATCCTTAGGGTCCCACTCACTTGAAGAATTGATCCTGATGAAAGTAAATGTTGCCTCTGTAGAAACTTGCTGCCCAATGGATGTTTTTACATTGGTGGCAAAAGAGGTAATTTCTTGGATTGAAGAGGTGCAGGCAGCAATAAAATCGAATGCTTTTTGATTTTACCACAATAGATCCAAAGCTAACTGGAAAATTCATGAGGGAGGTAGCATTAGACATAGTCTGCTGCTCAGCTAGGTTCATACTACAATCAATTATGGCTTAAATAGCATCAGATTCAAGCCTTAGGCAGCAGGATCCAGAGCAAATTTGTGCGAAATTCTGTTCAACAGAAAAAATCGATTTGGCAGCAAATTAAATACCAACATTTCGAAAGTCACCAGACAGCATTCAGAGCTAATACCTCAGGATAGGGGCCACAACACAATAGGCAAAATGCTGACAAATTTTCTTTCTCATAAAAATTAAATAAGGCCATACTGACCTGAAAGAGAAAAAGCATGGTAAGGCACCGAAGCCACCTTTTGATGTCACAAAAAACAAATCTCCTTTGTCTTGAGGGTGCACCTATCCATGCCAAGGCAGTGGGGGACCAGACTAGCCTAATTTGCCCAGGTGTGTTTGGAAAGGCCATTGCTGGATATTCAAATCTGCTCCACCTGAGATCACTTTATCTAAACTAATTTGCCCAATGCACCCCAAAAGTGACAGATCAGTCAATTGCCAAAGGGGCTGTTTTGCCTGTTCCAAATGCAGAATGCTATGCCGATTTCTAGTGACTCCTGGGCAGTATTTTACTTCAAGTTATTAATAAGAACAATACGACTTTTAAAGTTCAAAATGTAATCTTTCTAATCTATTCTGTTAAATGTTCGACTGAGAAACTGGATTCTCTCAGTTGCCGTTTTTTAGACTTATTCCATAATATACTGCCCATATCCTCAAAGAGTTTCTATGTTTCACTATTGCAGGGGAGCATTATCACTTATCTTCTGTTTGGGATATCCACTGAACCCCACACATTTTCCGAGGTGTTTCTCAAGCTTGTTGCTCCCAGTTGTCACCTCGCTCCGTTTAGAAAGGCAAGTTTCCCTTTGGTGGCAGACCAAAACATTTAACCTCAGGATACCTTACTATAGTGTGGGATAACAAGAGGTTAATTTGAACACCAGTCATCTAGGCGGGAGAGCCCATTATCTGAATCATATGCTCCAAGCGCGTTGGGGATTCCCCGCGGAAATATAGTGTAAGACCTTCTTAGAGCAGAGCTGCTTATCAAGTTCTAAAAGCCTTCATGTCTCTCATTCACAACAAAAAATGAATCATCAAAAATTAACAATACCACACCACACTATAAGTCTCTTATGTCCAACACCAAGGAGGAACGCACAACCCATCCATGCTAAAAGAGACCCACTCAATTTTGGGTTGGATTTAAAAGGACCTTGAAAACCTCATAGCCACTTACATTTCAGTGCACACCAACCTACTGGTACACCTGCTAAGTTGGAAAAGTTGGACAGAAAGGAACGTGTGCTGAATAGATACATTTTCAAGATAATCACCAGCAAGTAGGGCGGGTGAGAGATTGATCTAATGGCAACACCTGACAACAACTAGCGTGCTCACTACTCACTTCCTATCTCACTACCTCTTCTGACAGCATAGTTGCCAACAGTCCCAATGTGCCCAGTGTCCCAGTCTGATTGTGTCTAGGGCAGAATCCCGAAAAATATGCTTTGTCCCGAGCAGGGGGGTTTGATTCCCCATAATGAAGCCGCACCGCTCCGCCTTCAACTGGTGTGACATGAGCATGGTCAACAAATGTGTCAAACAGGGCCCACATAGTAAGCTGGGTGGACTGGTAGATGGGACTGGGTGATTGACGGAGAGGGAGGGATGTCACAGAAAACTTCAGCCAGCCACTGGCTGAGGAGGTAACCGGAGGTGGGCTGCACCGCCTCCCAGCCAATGGGTGCGCTGTTCACTTCCCTGTTACTGCCCTTGTTGTGGCATAGAGCTGCCATGGAAAGAAGCCAGCTGCATTAGTGATTGAGGAAGTACACAGTTTATTATGGCTGAACCTGTAATAAATAAATAGTAAGCTTTTCAAATGTACTGGTTCTCTCACTAACACTTTATACATTTTTTAAACTTTATTTTTTTTTACCCTGTATATAGAACCATTATTTTACAGACATATAATAAAGTCCCTATTGCGTAACTAAATCAACTCCATCATCTGGGAATTGTTTATTCCTTTGCTATTACCTACCCATTTTTCTCTACATACTTCATTGTGCTCTATGCATCCTATGCAGAACTTGCTGTAAGCCCAGGTTCACACTGAGCTGCGGGAATGAAGCAGTGCGAGTTCAGTTGAACTCACACGATTTCACTCCCGCATGTCAGCCACGATTTCAATGTAAATCGCAGCCCAAAATTCAGAAACTACTTTTTGAAATCGGTGCAGCGCCGCAGATGCGGCATTGCACAGATTAGGGCGGTGCCATTGATGGCAATAGCCGCCGATTTTACAAGCGATTTGATATGTCAAATCGCATGTCAAAAGGCTCCAGTGTGAACCAGGGCTAATGTTTATATTTTGCATTCTTAGTGCCATTTACATGTACAGTATCTGCATATGGCAAAATACAATAAAATATTTTAAATAATTCCATTTTATGTCTAATCCCCCCCAGCTGAATGAGTTTAAACGCAACATTGGAGGAGCTTTTGAAGATATTTTGGAAGAACGGAGAAAATCCAGCGATTTTCGATATGCCATTAGGAATTTTACTCCAGTGATATACAAAGAGCTTACTGTATGTAAGCCAAGTGTCATCAAAACAACTGTCATGGATTCTGATCGGATGCAATATGTTATGAAGCAGGTAAGCCCCTTCAAAATAATTAGCTAATGTCCTTATTGCATGGCTACATGTGGGATTTTTATCTTTAGGGATTCTAAAATGTACTCTGAATACTGACTTTTGTTGGTGCAAGAGGTTAGGTGATTATTGAAAAATAAAATCACCGAACATTACTCTTAATTACTCTACTTACCTTTTTCAAGTATACGTTTTAATTCACATATTACGTAGGTTGGAATTTAGTTAGCCGCCCTACCAAAAATGATTGTTGTGGGAAGGCAAAAATTTGAAAAGATTGCACTTTTATAATAACCTCTAGATAAGTGGGCAATGTCTGCTTCAAACTAGGTCAAAGAAACTTTGCTGGTTATCATAAGGTAGAACTGTTAGAAATTCAGCATATAGCCCTACAGAACAGAGTGCATATTAGTCCCATTTCGGATCTTAGTTCTATAAATCTGTTTCTTGTAAGTGGTTTTGTCAAAGTATTTGCAATCTTCATCAGCAGCTCTGATACACTTTTGTTTCTCCTGAGTTGGAGGTCTTTGCATCTCTCCCATTAATCTGACTCTGGTTTTAATGAGACGCAAGCAACATAGGATAGATGTTTGGCTGGGATTTCCCTTAGTTTGAAGTGTTTGTGTTCATTTATGAAATTTTGACCACACTGAAGTCTCATCGTAAATTACACTTCTACTGATGGTTACCTTGTTTGTGTCTTGGTGTAGAATTCTGTATCTCTTTTGAGATTCACTGTAACCCACAAGTACACCTTCCTTTGCACAATCATCCCATTTTGTAAGTTTTTTTTGGGATGTGCACATAGGCTTTGCCTCTAAATATTTTTAGATGGTTCAAATTTGGTGCTTTTCCATTCCACAGTTAATATGGAGTTTTCTCAGTTGATTGTCTAGGTAGTTGATTTAGAGATAACACGCGGTAACAATTGCCTCCCCCAGTATGTGGTTGGCATATCTGAATCAAACAGCATGGTTCTGCCACTCTCATTGTTCATTCTTCCTGCAACCCTGTTTGTTCTTGGTTGTATGGTACAGTAGTTTGAAATATTATGCAATTATTTATGAGAATCGGCTGTGTGTTATCACCTGTATATTTAGTTCCATTGTCTGTGCGCAATACGCTTGGCATTTTGCTAAATTTATTGCTTACTTGAGCCAAATACCGTTCAAGTTTTTACTGATACTTCACTTTTTTTTTGTAACAGATATCAGACCAGACCCTTTGGGTCTGGTATGGATTTTAGGGGAACCCCACACCAAAATAAAATAAAAAAATGTCAATTGCCGGCAATGTTTTTTTTTTTCCATTCAGCTGTCAGTGGGGAAGCCCATTGACAGCTGATGACTTCCTGGCCCCACTCCCTTAACAACCAGCTTTGACTATGCCATGATTGGGAAAAGCTTTGCCCAACCAGGGCTTAGAAAGCACTGTGCAGCGAGCAATGCATTGTGGGGCTCTCCACTGGTGAACATCCCACCAAGGTATTTAGTAAGAGGCATGGTGAGCTTTTTGATGTTGTCATTTTTTCCCACAATTCTTTGCAAAATAAATTATTTTTTTATTTTTTATTTTTTTTCTACAAAATTGTCATTGTAATAGGTTATTTCTCTCACATGGCATGTGTATACCACAAATGACACCCCAAAATAAATTCTGCTACTCCTCCTGATTATTACGATACCACATGTGTGGGACTTTTACACAGCCTGGCCACATAGAGAGGCCCAACATGCAGGGTGTTCTAGGAGCATAAATTACACATCTAAATTGTTGACTAACTATTACACTTTTGAAGGCCCTGGAGCACCAGGACAATGACACGTGACACTGACGTGGCACTGATGACACGTGACACTGACGTGGCACTGATGACACGTGACACTGACGTGGCACTGATGACACGTGACACTGACTTGGCACTGATGACAGATGGTACTAATACGGGGCACTGATGACACGTGACACTGATGACAGATGGCACTAATATGTGGCACTGATGAGAGATGGCACTCATACATGGCACTGATATCACGTGGCACTAATATGTGGCACTGATGAGAGATGGCACTAATACGTGGCACTGATGACAGACAGCACTAATACGTGGCACTGATGACACATGACACTGATGACACTGATGACAGATGGCACTGATACGTGGCATTGATGACAGGTGACACTGATAACAGATGGCACGTGACACTGACAGGTGGCACTGATAACAGATGGCACTAATACGTGACACTGATGACAGATGGCACTAATATGTGACACTGATGACAGATGGCACTGATATGTGGCACTGATGACAGATGGCACTATGTGGCACTGATGACAGATGGCACTGACTACAGATGGCACTGACTACAGATGGCACTGGCAGATGGCACTGACTACAGATGGCACTGGCAGATGGCACTGGGGATGGCACTGGGCACAGATGGCACTGGCAGATGGCACTGGGGATGGCACTGGGCACAGATGGCATTGGGGACATATGGTTATGGCAATTGGCATTGGGGACAGATTGCAGTGGTGGCAGTGGGCACAGATGGCATTTCATTTTTTATTTTTTTTAAACTTACAGCGCTGCAGCCGTTCATCTCCCCCTCCTCACACGCTGTCTCTGTGTGAGGAGGGGGAGCGGCGCTGAGAGATGATCTCATATGTTTACATATGAGATCATCTCTCATTGGCCAGGGCGATCGCGTTGTAAACGGCCGCTGTGATTGGCCGTTTACAGCGATCTGTGATTGGCCGTGTCCGAGGGACATGGCCAACACAGAATTTCCCTGCTGCGCGCTCGTTAGCGCACACAGGGAACGAGGAAAGGGGAGGCCGTCATATGACGGCCTCCCGGGATTTCACATCCGCGCTGTGGCCGTCATTCGGCTACGGCCGGATGTGAAGTGGTTAAACATTAATGCACATAATTCAATTCAATACAATATACAGAATACACCTCATTGGCAGTATTAACCACCTCACTGCAGTTCAGCTAATACAGTTCATCTGTTATATTAAGCTATGCAAGTAAGGTATCGAAGCTCCTGAATCAACACACCATGCCTGCAAAGATGAGGTGCAACTTTTGGATTGAAAAACATATTCATTGTCTGAAGCAAAATCTGTTTCGTCCTTTTGTAGTTCAGTTTGTTTTTGCATTATAGTTTTCTAGATTCTGCAATCTAAAAGAGAAGAAATAAAAGATTTTAATGTCACAGCACTACTACTCAGTGGTTTACCAGAAAGTTATGAAATGCTTGTCACAGCACTTGATGCATGTCCAGATGATGAACTGACATTGGAATATGTTATGGGCAAGTGATGGTAATAGTGACAGTGGTTCTGTGCCAGAGACATGAGCTCCCATTTGTGGTTGTCACCGCTGAAGGAGCCACTTCATGTTTTGGGTCCCTTTTACCCTGCACTAGTGATGATAAATGCCTAAAGGTAATCAAATGACACTACAAAACACCTGAGAGCATTTGAATGGACTTTACTGGACTGCAAAGTGCTACCAGTGATCACTGAGGGATCTGACACACTCAGCCTCCAAATACAGGAACAGTCTCTTTCTTACAGTTTTATCCCTCTTTTCGGGTGGGGAGAAATGGCCCTCCCCAAAAAGGATATTGCGCTAAACCGGTAGGTAAATAAAAGTACCAGAACCTCTGTTAAGTGGAAGAATGGGTTTGACAATAAAGTTGGCAGTTCCTCCACTCAGGGCAGTGCCTCTATAAACAGATGGAATTCCCATCCTGGGAAATTAATCAGTAATCTAAAAAAGTAATTGGGACCAAAAAAAAAACTATATTACTACTATAGTAACATACTGCTGCGTTAAAGTCTCCCTCTCCCAATGTGCGTTAGTGTTACATCATATAGAGGTAGATCAGGCAGGCACCTTTGCTAAACTGTGTAGTTGTGAAGAAAAATAAATGGACACGAGGTAACTGTGGAAATATAATTGTTATTAATTAAAGCTTTTCAAGAAAGTATAGTTAAAAGTTATCTCTTAAATTACTTTGAAAGGGGAGGCATGCAATTGGATTAATTTATGTCACATCTTCCATCCAGTCCAAAAATTATTATTACATCACAGACATGTGTGCCTATACTTGTCCACCTGTCTTTTACTAAGTAATACAGAACAGTGGCAGAAAGAGAGACTTTTTCCCCCTTCCACGTATTACTAAAGTAATGTACAGCTGTGGGTAAGGTTCTCCTTATGTGTGCTTTTATTAAATCATAGGCATGTGGCTCTCCTGATCTGCTGTACATGCCCAGGATCAGGGTTGCCAACTGTTAGTAAGTTTACTGACAATTTGTAAAATCAGTAACTTTTTCAGCTGTCTGTAAATATCACGTGCTGATCATTTGTCATGCTTCATTGACTTTTGTTAAGTAATCTTTATTTTGCATTTCCAAATACAAAGACAGAACAGTAGACAAGTCTGTATCCACTTGTGAGCAAGGTATGCAATGTAACAAGTTAAATCACCTGACAATCTCTACTCTGCTCCCTTAAGAGACGTAATGCCTCAAGCTCCCAAATAGGGAGGCGTGTTCTAAGTCCAAAAAACAAAACAAAACTGAAAATACAAAGCACCCAAGCGAGGGATCAGATTATATGAATCGTCATACATCAATGACAGACCAATAATAAAAAATAAGGCAATTTGTAGGCTGTAGCTACATGTATAAAGAAAACAACAAAATGTGAAAAAGTACTATAACAGCACCTAAGTAAAATAAAAAAAGGATAAAAAGGGGGGGGACAAAAGGGGGGTGAAGGACGCATGACAAACCAGGAGTTCAAAACTCAGCAACCCTGTCTAAGTCGCAGGCCAAAAAAAAGAGTACAACAAAGATCCTGCAACAACTAAGTCAAAGTGTCAGGTAAAGGGGTCAATCTCAGTGGTACACCTATACAAGCCATTGAAAGTCTGGGTCAACTAAGGCAGGCAAGGCCATGTCTAGGCTAGAGGAGACCAGAAGTGACCCAGATACATGGCTTCTCCAAGAGGCCCATGTGAAGTTGAATCCCTCTAGGGTGCCCTTGCATCTAGGAATCCACTCCATCAGCTTCCATCTCAGTTGCCTTCTTGGTCCAGTCCCCACAACTTGGGACCCTCGGGCTCTTCCAATAGATGGGTATGAGATGCTTGGCAGCAGTAGGGAGATGAGGGAGAGCACTGCGTTTGTAGTGGTAGAGTGGAAAAGTGGGGACAAAAGTGCTGTGGAGAAAGAGGGAGATCTACGCCCAGGATCTCCACTATATGCTCTGGAACCTCGGTCCAGAAAGGCTTTATGACAGGGCATTCCCACCACATACGGAGGAATGTACCTCTTTGACCACAGCCTCTCCAACAGAGATCGAAAAAAAACACCAGTGAATCTGGGCTAATGTTGAAGATACTCAATACCACCGTGTCAGTATATTATAATTATTTTCTTGCATCCTTGAGTCTACTGAGCAAGAGTGTGTCAATTGATACAGATGTTGCACTTGCGCTTCAGAAAACTTGCACTGAAGGTCCTGTTCCCATTCCCTGATATAGATTGGTGTGGGGCTAGGGGCAGCCGACTTAAAGAGCTTATACAAGAGAATGTGTGGGACAGGGTCATCGGAGGCCCATAGTTGCTTGAAGGCCATGAGGGTGGATCTAACACAAGCAGGGCGACCCTGCGTAGAAAAAAAATGACAGCGCTGATGGTACTTCCAAAAATCTAGAGGAAAGCAGTCAAACTGAGTCCTGAGAGAATATAGCAGGTGTTGAATTTTATGGAAACGCTACTTATTATGAAAGAATTAATGTACCTTCGTCCTATTACTAATTAGAAATTTGGACAGTTGAGGAGGCAACATGGACTCTCGTGGTACGGTATAAACTTACAACAGTCAATTTACAAAAATATATAAATAAATGAGAGTCCATGTTGCCTCCACAACTGTCCAAATTTCTAACCAGGTGTTGAATTTTGTAAGCGTAAACCAGGCAAATTACAGTGCCTTGCAAAGGTATTCCCCCCCCCCCCCTTGGCATTTTTCATGTTTTGTTGCCTCACAACCTGGAATTAACATGGATTCTTTGAGATTTGCATCATTTAATTAACAGAACATGCCCATAACTTTGAAGATTTATTTTTTTTAATTGTGAAGCAAACAACAAATAGGACAAAATAACAGAAAAAGTCAATGTGCATAACTATTCACCCCCCTAAAGTTAATACTTTGTAGAGCCACCTTTTGCGGCTATCACAGCTCCAAGTCGCTTTGGATAAGTCTCTATGAGCTTGCCACATCTTACCACTGGGATTTTTGCCCATTCCTCCTTGCAAAACTGCTTCAGCTCCTTCAAGTTGGATGGTTTGTGCTTGCGAACAGCAATCTTTAAGTCTGACCACAGATTTTCTATTGTATTGAGGTCTGGGCTTTGACTAGGCCATTCCAACACATTTACATGTTTTCCCTTAAACCACTCAAGTGTTGCTTTAGCAATGTGTTTGGGTCATTGTCCTGCTGGAATGTGAACCTTTGTCCTAGCCTCAAATCACACACAGAGTGGTACAGGTTTTGCTCAAGAATATCCTTGTATTTAGCACCATCCATATTTCCCTCAACTCTGACCAGTTTACCAGTCCCGACTGCTGAAAAACATCCCCACAGCACGATGCTACCACCACTATGTTTCACTGTGGGGATGGTGTTCTTTGGGTGATGTGATGTGTTGGGTTTGTGCCAGACATAGCGTTTTAAAAAAGTTCAATTTGAATCTCATCAGACCAGAGCACCTTCCTCCATACATTTTGGGAGTCTACCACATGCCTTTTCACAAACTTAAATCGTGCCATTTTGTTTTTTGCTGAAAGTAATGGCTTTCTTCTGGCCACTCTGCCATAAAGCCCAACTCTATGGAGCGTACGGCTTATTGTCGTCCTATGTACAGATATTCCAGTCTCTGCTGTGGAACTCTGCAGCTCCTCCAGGGTTACCTTAGGTCTCTGTGCTGCCTCTCTGATTAATGCCCTCCTTGCCCGGTCCGTGAGTTTTGGTTTGCGGCCCTCTCTTGGCAGGTTTGCTGTTGTGCCATGTTTATTCCATTTGGTTATGATAGATTTGATGGTGCTCTTAGGGATCATCAAAGATTTGGATATTGTTTTTATAACCTAACCCTGACTTCTCAACAACATTGTCCCTTACTTGTTTGGAGAGTTCCTTGGTCTTCATGGCAGTGTTTGCTTAGTGGTGCCTCTTGCTTAGGTGTTGCAGCCTCTGGATCCTTTCAAAAGGGTATGTATATGTAATAACAGATCATGTGACACTTAGATTGCACACAGGTGGACAATCATTTCACTAATTAGGTGACTTCTGAAGGTAATTGGTTGCACCAGAGCTTTTTATGGGCTTCATAACAAAGGGGGTGAATACATACACACATGCCAATTATCATTTTTTTATTTCTGAAAAATGTTTTAAGTATATATTTTTCTAATTTTACTTCACCAACTTAGACTATTGTGTTCTGATCCATCACATATAATTCAGATTAAAAAAACATTGAACTAAAGGCTGTAATGTAACAAAATACCAGTAGGTAAAAAGCCAGGGGGGGGGGGTGAATACTTTTGCAAGGCACTGTACTTGTTGCATGTATTGTCAGTGTTTCCATATTGTGTATACTGTTTAAATAATAATAATAGACTGTCTTAGTTTTTAATAGGGGTTCTGTCATTTTTCAGGTTGTCAGTAAAAAATGGGCTCCGCCAATAAATTTCCATCTTTTGTCTGTAAAAAATGCAACAGTAAAACCCTGCCCAGGATGTAGTAGTGGCATACAGCAGGAAAATCTTTCCCACCACTATTGAACAAATTGAATGAGAATTTAATAATTAGACTGGGACCTTCTGATGTTACTTCTTTTCAATTTGGGTTCCTGCAATCCTTTCACGGACAATATATTCATGGATTTTGCACTTCCTGTCTTCCTTTTAGAGTCATAAATTATAAAAGGATCCAAAAATGGTATAACCACATTGATGGCCCAAAAGTCGTTTTGGGCTCGTCTTTTTTTAGGAACTGGGATCTGTCAGTATCCCCAGCCTAAACCATGGGTGAAAAAAAGTATTGAGGTTCCCCACTGCAACCAATATTTCCTCAATACAAGAAGAATAAACATCTTGGACTGTGTAACAGAAAATGTGCAAATGTATGAATCCAACACTAGAAAAATCAGGGGAAAAAAACACAAACAAAAAAAAAGTGAACAGTAGAAAATTGCCTACAGATATCATGTAATCTTATTGTGATAAATTGGTGATCATATCAAATCCCTATATAGTCCACATAAAGTCCACAGAACAGAAGATAAACTGAATTGCGTTCACCAATATTAAATATACTGTAACAAAACAGTACTCCCAAACCAAAGGATCCTATTAGACTAATTTATCCTTATTTTGTAGACGCTATAACTTTTGCGCAAACCAATCAATATTCGCTTATTGCAATTTTTTTTTTTAAATCAAAAATATGGTGAAGAATACATATTGGCCTAAACTGCAGAAATTATTTTTTAGTTTTTTGTTATATTTATTATAGCAAAAAGTAAAAAATATTGTGTTTTTTTATTTTTTTTATTTTTCTTTATAGCGCAAAAAGAAAAAACGCAGAGGTGATCAAATACCACTCAAAGAAAGCTCTATTTGTGGATAAAAAAGGACATACATTTTGTTTGGGTACAGCGTCACACGACCGTGCAATTGTCAGTTAAAGCGACACAGTGCTGTATCGCAAAAAATTGCCTGGTCAGGAAGTGTGTAAATCCTGCCAGGGCTGAAGTGGTTAAGGAGCAGGCTGGGAAGCCGGCCGCCGCATCATTAACAACCGATGACACCTCAGCTGTCAGCAGGCTTCCCAGCTGACAGCTGAAATGTAAGTAAAAGAATGGCAGCAATAGCAAACACCCCAAAAGCACGTTGTCCCCATGTTGATCCTGGCCCCCCCCTATATGAATGAGTATGGGGTACATAGTACCCCTACCCATTGAGCAAAAAAGTGTAGAACGTTATTCACAGTACACATGTTTTTAAAATTCCACGCGTTTTTTTTCCGGACTTTCCACCATTCTTTTGTTTACATTTCAGCTGTCAGCAGGGAAGCCTTTTTTATTGCTATCTGTGTCCCCATTAGGGAGATTCATGCTTTCTATTTGTCCTGTTTACCATTATTATTGAAAGTGAAAGTAAAAGAAAATCAAAAATTTTGGGTTTTCCCCCGAAACATAATAGAGGGGAAATCTTCCAATTCCTAAGAATTCCCTTAATTTGCAGGAATTTCCTCTCGCTTCCTGTTTTAGTTATGGGACAAGAAGTGAAGGGAAATCTTTGCAGTGGCACACAGATGGCGAACAAAAATCTGACAGGGGTTATAACCCTCCCTTGCTCTATCCTTTTACATCTAGTGGAGCCATATCTCCCCCATAAGTCATATGGGATGTGTACCCCCACTAAATCTCAAAAGCATAGAATAAGGGGCGATCCCATAACGATTCTGTATAAACTATCTTCTATTGTAAAGATTAAATTGCGTACTTACAAAGTTACAACGTAAAATATTGCTATAATCTTTTTCTTTGAGGCCCTATGCGCACAGGATGGTTTTTTCCTCCCCTGGACACCTGCACTTCAGGGGAAGAAAAAAAAGCAGCGTTAAAACGTGCCTAAAGCCACATTTTGCAAACGTGTTTAGACGCATTTAGGCACGTCAAGAGCTTGGGCGTAAATTCATTCCATTGGCCAGAATATTAAAGGATAAGTTCACATTTGGGAATATGTTACATGTTTCACCCGTTTTTAGGGTGGAACATGGAACATGTTCCCACTCCAGTAGCCGCTTCCCCATTCAAGCTCTCTGTGTGACAGCAGACTGGGGATCTTCTCCCTGTACCTGCTGACGGTATTTGAAAACAGCGTGGCTGTGCGGGGCTCTGCCCACATGGCCTCATCATTTATTCACAGAGTTCTGTCAGCTTTTAATTCTCAATGAACTACCAGGGCACTGTTGAGCATTCTAGGTAATTCATTGATTCTTCTTGTCAGTGTGTAACTGCCTGCTCGAACGATGTACAGGCAGACAGTCTACACCAGGGGTGTCAAACTGGTGGCCAGCTGTTGCAAAACTACAAGTCCCATCATGCTTCTGCCTGTGGGAGTCATGCTTGTAACTGTCAGCCTTGCCTCATGGGACTTGTAGTTTCGCAACAGCTGGAGGGCCACCAGTTTGAGACCCCTGGTCTACACTAACAGTTTGTAGGAGTGTTTCATTGCACCTGCCATCTGCTGATCGCGAATGAAATGCTTTCTAAGCTTCTACAAAAAAAAATTTACCTGCAAAAAATGTGCATTTATTTTTTATTTAACCACTTGCCTAGAGGGAACTTACACCCCCTTCCTGCCCAGGCCAAATTTGTTTAATTTCGGACTCATACGTTAAATAAATCATTTTGTTTTAACATTCGTTATGCTAGAACGATTTATTTTTGGAATTCGTTTCATATATTCAGATTCATTTCGTATATTTGTTGTTCCAAATTGATTCATATTTTCAGAAGTTATTTCGGAAGATTGGCTATATTTTATTTAACGTGTTAATTCGTTATTCGTCATTTCAGGTTTAGTTTGTTAACCACTTCAGCCCCGGACCAATTTGCAGCCAAAGGACCAGGCCCCTTTTTGCGATTCAGCACTGCGTCGCTTTAACTGACAATTGCGCGGTCATGCGACGTGGCTCCCAAACAAACTTGGCGTCCTTTTTTCCCACAAATAGAGCTTTCTTTTGGTGGTAATTGATCGCCCCTGCGGTTTTTATTTTTTGCACTATAAACAAAAATAGAGCGACAATTTTGAAAAAAATTCAATATTTGCTATAATAAATATCCCCAAAAAATATATAAAAAAACATTTTTTTTTCCTCAGTTTAGGCCGATACGTATTCTTCTACATATTTTTGGTAAAAAAAAAATCACAATTTAGCGATTATTGTTTGGTTTGCGCAAAAGTTATAACGTTTACAAAATAGGGGATAGTTTTATAGCATTTTTATTAATATTTTTTTTTTACTAGTAATGGCGGCGATCAGCGATTTTTATTGTGACTGCTACATTATGGCGGACACATCGGACATTTTTGACACATATTTGGGACCATTGTCATTTATACAGCAATCAATGCTATTTAAATGCATTGATTCCTGTATAAATGACACTGGCAGTGTAAGAGTTAACCACTAGGGGGCGGGGAGGGGTTAGGTCTGTGACGTGTGTGTTTTTTTTTACAGTAGGGGGTGTGGCTGATGTCTGACGTCACTGATCGGCTTTCTCAATGACAGGGAACAGCCGATCAGTGACAGGCAGTGTAGGAAGCGCGGGAAGAGGTTTGTTTACACAGACCTCTCCCTGTTCTTCAGCTCTGTGACCCGATCGCGGGACACCAGCGGCGATCGGGTCCCCTGGTCCCGCAGCCGTGGTCACGGAGCTCCCGACCGAGTCATGAGCGCGCCGCCGCCGGTGCGCGCGCGACCCACGGCTGGGCAATTTAAAGGGGACCTGTATGTGCTTTTGCCCAGCTGTGCCATTCTGCTGACGTAAATGTGCAGGAGGCGGTCGGGAAACGGTTAATGTTATGATTCAGATTTTTTTTTTTTTTTTTGTTAAAGCTTAAATGAACAAGCTGAAGTTGGAAACTGATTGGCTACTATGCACAGCTGCACCAGATTTTGCACTTCAGTTTAGTAAATCAACCCAAATAACCAGCAATCATCCTATTTCACTTTTATACCTTTCTATATTTATTGCAATATGGTTCCATTTCATATGTAGTGCATTTTCTCTAATAATGAAAAATGTTAATGCAAAAAGAATCCGCTGATTATCGAAGAGTCAAGGACTCCTGCTCCGCTCCCATCCAAAACATACTGTAAATATTAATTTATTATGTATTAAAATGAATGAATTTTCTTATTTCCATCTGAATTTGGCCCTGTTCACGCTGGCATTAAAAGCAGGAGTTTGAGGTGAGTTGTCATTGAGAGAACAGTGACGTCACCGGCTCCTACTAAAGTAATTATCTCCTAAATGTAGATACTGTTCCTACAGGTAAGCCTTATTAAGGACTTACCTGTAGGTATGAATAAAAAAGCAGACTTTACTAATGCTTTAACTCTCCTAAAACTCCTAGTAAAGCAGTCTGCAATTGATAACATGGACAGCACACAGTGTTGTTCACATTATCAAAATATGAAGCGCTTGCATTGCGTCATGTTTCTGCGCTTCAAAAATTAAGCTTCATGAGGAATTTAAGCATCTTAACTCTCCATTCAAGTCTATGGTAACATGCCATAAATGCGCCAGCATGTGTTTACAGTGTGTTTGCGATGCATTTGCGGCGTGTTAGGCCTTGTTCACAACAGCCAAAAATAAATAAAAAATAGGCATCTAGGGTTTTTAAAGCACCTGCAACGCACGCCAAATGCGCATAGGGCATTTGGAGAGTGTTTAACGACTTAAGGACCAGGCCTATTTTTCAAACTTGTTTACAAGTTAAAATCTGTTGTTTTGCTAGAAAATTACTTAGAACCCCCAAATATTATATATATATATTTTTCAGACACCCTAAAGAATAATATGGCGGTCGTTGCAATACTTTATGTCACACCGTATTTGCGTAACGGTCTTACAAGCGCAATTTTTGGGGAAAAAGTGTAATTAAAATATAAGACAACAGAACAGTTAGCCCTTTTTTTTTTTTATATTGTGAAAGATAATGTTATGCCGAGTAAATTGATATCCAACATGTCATGCCTCATAATTGCACCCGCTCGTGGAATGGCAAACTTTTGCTTATGTCTTTGAAAAATCTCCATAGGCGACATTTAAAAATGTGTACAGCTTACCAGTTTTAAATTACGGAGGAGGTCTTTTGCTAGAATTATTGCTCTCACTCTAACGATCCTCACATGTGTGGTTTGAACACCGTTTTCAAATGCGGGCGCAACTTTTTTTTGCTTGTATATTTTTATTTTATTTTTTACACTGTCCTTTTAAAAAAAAATTTTGGGTCACTTTTATACCTATTACAAGGAATGTAAACATCCCTTGTAATAGAAAAAAAGCAGAGGGGGTAGAAGAATTATAGAATTTGATGGTCAAAAGCAAAAATTATTACCTGTGTCGCTCTGTGGTGCATCATGGTTGTATCACTGATGGTACTCCTCATACTGACCAGTGTATTGGTCCACACCATGTTAAAGCGGACCTTCAGTAATTTTTTAAACAATGTTACTAATTTCGTTTCATTATGGAATTTGTTTAGTTTGGTTTCGGAATTAGTTTAGTTTTCATTAAATTTCGTTTAGTTTTCATTAAAATTTGTTTCATTTATAAATTTTCTAATGAATTCCAACTTTTCCCACTGACAGGTTAATGTAAATAAAAGAATGCCGGCAATTGCCCGGCAATAGAAACATTAAAAAAAAAAACAGCATAAGGTCCCCCTCAAAATCCATACCAGGCCCCCACTCCTGAACCATACCATTCCACATGCCCTCAACATGGGGTGGGGGGGGGGGGGGGTGGGTGCTTTGGGAAGGGGGTAGAAGAATTATATAATTTTATGGTCAAAGGCAAAAATGATTTCCTGTGTCGCTCTGTGGTGCATCATGGTTGTATCACTGATGGTACTCCTCATACTGACCAGTGTATTGGTCCACACCAACTACTCGGATGGAAACAGGGGTCACGGGTGCCCTCCACCTTCTAAAATCCAGAAATAGCTACTTTTGTCTTAGTGTCGGTTCACACTAGATGCAGTGCGAATTCGCTGTGGATTCCACAGCGCATCATCATTGCAAACCTGCTCATGTGAACCGATTGCGGAGTGTATGTTAAAGCGGACCTTCAGTCATTTTTTAAACAAGTTTCCACCACCACTTGATGTTCTAAGCCTTCACGTGTTATACTATTGATTGTGTCACAGACATCGGTTCAGATAACTCTTGATTATTGCTTATGTCTTTGAAAAATCTTAATAAAAACATTGAAACCAAAAAAAAACTAATAAAAAAATAATAGTGGTTGGAGGGAAGCTACAGAATGGTAAAGATGTTTTTATTACAAATTATGTGAGCAGACTGCAGTTCCTCTTTAAGGTAACGGCACCCTGCAATTGGTTTGCAAAATGTAGTGTAAACACCCATGCAAACAGATTCTGGTGTGGACAAAGGGGGTTATTTACTAAAGGCAAATCCACTTTGCACTACAAGTGCAAACTACAAGTGCAAAGTGCACTTGGAAGTGCAGTCACTGTAGATCCAAGGGGGACATGCAAGGAAGATAAAAAAACAACATTTTAGCTTGCACATGATTGGATAATAAAATCAGCAGAGCTTCCCCTCATTTCAGATCTACCCCTCAGATTTACAGCGACTGCACTTCCAAGTGCACTTTCAGTGCAAAGTGGATTTGCCTATTGTAAATAACCCCCAAAGTGTCCTGCACCAGTTTGGTGTGAATGCAGTGGGATTTGAGCCATACAAATCCATGGCTCAAATTGTACCCCAGAGACATGGCATGTAAGTTGCACAGGAATGTGCTGCGATTCCTTTGCAAATTACATGCGGTGTCCCGCACTGCATGAGTGTGATCCCAGAATCACATTTAGATACTGATCATTATTCGCACACCATGTGACAAAATTCACCACAACAGTCCTATACTCAGTCTTTTCCCCATTCCCCATAACATCCCACTACCGCAGAATCATCAGAAAACTTCTGAAGATGGGAAGACTCCACATGGTAGCTAAAATCAGTGGTATAGACCGTGAAGAGAAAGGAGGAGAGAACTGTCCCCTGTGGAACCTCAATATTGCTGACCGCCCTATCCAACACACAATCTTGAAAACGCACATACTGTGGGCTTCCGGTCAGGTATTCAACAATCCACAACAGGGAAACATCAACCTGCATCACTGTTCGCTACGTGGTGTGGAAAGCAGGCCTGATAGTATCAAAAGCACTGGCGAAATCAAAACACATGACCCTCACAGTGCTCACTGG
The DNA here is from genome assembly GCA_028564925.1 of Lithobates sylvaticus. Lineage (NCBI taxonomy): Eukaryota > Metazoa > Chordata > Amphibia > Anura > Ranidae > Lithobates > Lithobates sylvaticus. The sequence continues at coordinate 118,843,061 of CM053028.1, read as the reverse complement.
CTTATCCAAGTGTGCAATTTAGCTTGAAGATCCACTCCAGCCCTGGAATATGGGTAGGTCCTCAGTGTCCAATAACGTTGGTGAGGTATCAGACCCATGACAAATTGTGGAGACTGGGGAAGAAGCCTCCATCTGATTTGTAAACTCCTAGACTATAAGAACATTAGTTGGACTCTTACAATATGGGGGGGGGGGGGGGGGACCCAAAATTTATGTTTAAAGGCTATCTAGAGTTCAGCTTTAAACATGCACCAACAGTCACACACTACAAAAGAAAAGCCTCTTTCTACTGATAATGACAGAAAGCTGTGGACAGGTATAAAGTGCAGGTTGCCAGAGGAGCTTCCATGTACAGTGGTGTGAAAAAGTGTTTGCCCCCTTCCTCATTTCCTGTTCCTTTGCATGTTTGTCACACTTAAGTGTTTCGGAACATCAAACCAATTTAAACAATAGTCAAGGACAACACAAGTAAACACAAAATGCAATTTCTAAATGAAGGTGTTTATTATTAAAGGTGAAAAAAAATCCAAACCATCATGGCCCTGTGTGAAAAAGTGATTGCCCCCTAAACCTAATAACTGGTTGGGCCACCCTTAGCAGCAACAACTGCAACCAAGCGTTTGCGATAACGTGCAATGAGGCTTTTACAGCGTCCTGGAGGAATTTTGGCCCACTCATCTTTGCAGAATTGTCCTAATTCAGTTACATTAGAGGGTTTTCGAGCATGAACGGCCTTTTTAAGGTCATACCACAACATCTCAATAGGATTCAGGTCTGGACTTTGGCTAGGCCACTCCAAAGTCTTCATTTTGTTTTTCTTCAGCCATTCGGTGGTGGACTTGCTGGTGTGTTTAGGATCATTGTCCTGCTGCAGAACCCAAGTTCGTTTCAGCTTGAGTACACGAACAGATGGTCGGACATTCTCCTTCAGGATCTCTTGGTAGACAGCAGAATTCATAGTTCCTTTTATCACGGCAAGTCTTTCAGGTCCTGAAGCAGCAAAACAGCCCCAGACCATCACACTACCACCACCATATTTTACTGTTGGTATAATGTTCTTTTTCTGAAATGCAGTGTTCCTTCTACGCCAGATATACTTGGACACACACCTTCCAAAGAGTTCCACTTTTGTCTCATCGGTCCACAGAATGTTGTCCCAAAAGTCTTGGGGATCATCAAGATGTGTTGTGGAGAAATTGAGACGAGCTTTGATGTTCTTTTTGCTCAGCATTGGTTTTCTCCTTGGAACTCTGCCATGCAGGCCATTTTTGCCCAGTCTTTTCCTGATGGTGGAGGCATGAACGCTGACCTTAACTGAGGCAAGTGAGGCCTGCAGTTCCTTGGACGTTGTTGTGGGGTCTTTTGTGACCTCTTGGATGAGTCGTCGCTGCGCTCTTGGGGTAATTTTGGGCGGCCGGCCACTCCTGGGAAGGTTCACCACTGTTCCATGTCTTCGCCATTTGTGGATAATGGCTCTCACTGTGGTTCGCTGGATTCCCAAAGCTTTGGAAATGGCTTTATAACCCTTTCCAGACTGATAGATCTCAATTACTTTCTTTCTCAATTGTTCCTGAATTTCTTTGGGTCTCGGCATGATGTGTAGCTTTTAAGGATCTTCTGGTGGACCTTACTGTGTCAAGCAGCTCCTATTTAAGTGATGCCTTGATTGTGAACAGGTGTGGCAATAATCAGGCCTGGGTGTGGCTAGAGAAATTGAACTCAGGTGTGGACAACCACAGTTATAGTATGTTTTAACAAGGGGGGCAATCACTTTTTCACACAGGGCCATGATGGTTTGGATTTTTTTTCACCTTTAATAATAAACACCTTCATTTACAAATTGCATTTTGTGTTTACTTGTGTTGTCCTTGACTATTGTTTAAATTGGTTTGATGTTCCGAAACACTTAAGTGTGACAAACATGCAAAGGAACAGGAAATGAGGAAGGGGGCAAACACTTTTTCACACCACTGTATCTGCTTCGGTTTTCGATATCCTCTGTTTTGCCCGATTGCCAGCCATTGTTATTAGGCAATGTTATGTGAGTTCAGAGTGGCCAAGCTTCGGCGCTATACAGTGCTAACTCTTTACTAAAGCAGAATAGGCCAGTATTCATGTGACGAGGAAGATACTGACATCTTCTGAAGTTATATGCAGGCACCTATGGGTTACTGAACTTCATACTTGTAAGCTGCTTGTAGTATTCTTTAAGTAATGGGGTCTCTGTAAACATTCTCTACCATCACATTGACTTTATGAATATTGCTGAGGAATGTCAGTGAATTCAGAATGACTAGTGTGTATAGGTTTGCTGGAGTTTTATGAATATGACCAAATTTGTCAGGAATTTGCAGGGGGGGTTAAAGTCTTTCTCTGTTATTTTTTTGTGATCTGTTCTTGTCTTCATATTTAAAGATCAGCTTGGAAACTGGAGAACCCTTTGATGTGATTCAGGAACAGGCTTGTGAAATCTTAGATGAAATGGGTCACAATTTAAAATTGGGTGCAATTCGGGTATTTGCTCTCAGTTTATGCAAGATCTTCAAACGGCTTTATGGGAAAGTATTTTGCAATATGGAGGGCATTCAGAAGGTAAGTCAGTCTAATATGTTAATATAGCATTCAGCTACTACTAATGCTAATAAGTTATATCTTTATTTCTTGATTGCATAAAGTATATCCTTCTATTTAAAAAAATTAAAAATCAAGAAAATGTCAAGCTTGGCTATGCATGCTGACATAAAAAAAACAAGCCTTATACTAATCTAGGTGGATGCAGCATCGATCTGATGCTGCATCTGTCCTCCATCGCTTCTGCACTGAGAACTGAACAATCAAACACTGCTGATCACTCAGTTCTCCCCCTCCGCTTTGAGCAGAGAGCTATGATTGCCAGTCAACAGCTCTCTGCTCTGCCCCTCCAGCACTCTTTAGAGCAGCCTTTCTCAACCTTTTTAGCCCAGGGGAACCCTTCAAATTATTTTCAGATCTTGGGGAATCCCCAATAAAACCCATTCATGGGTCAGTGGTAACAATGCCCCTTACTTTGGTGGTCAGTGTAAGAATAGCCCCCTTACAGAGAGCTATAAAGATCATTGGTGTCATACCGCTGGCTCCTCCAAGTGGCATTGGCTCAGAACTATGTAGGCACCATCAAACAGGAGGTAAATCAGCCACAGCTCAAGGAACCCCTAGCCACCTCTTGAGGAACCCTAGGGTTCCACGGAACCCTGGTTAAGAATGGCTGCACTAGAGTGCTGGGCTGGGGAGGAAGCAGCTGGCTCAGTCTCCCAGTTGCGTAGCTAAGATGCTGAACCAGCTGCCGATCTAGGCATGTGGGTGAATCCTGAATGCAAAGTCTGGATTTTTCCCCCGCCTAGACTGGCTGAGTGATGGTAGCCACCAGCAGGCTTTAGCCCGCTGTTGGCTGAACATGGGTCACATGAGTGCAAAACAAACTGCACTCCTGTGATCCATAGGAGAAGTATGGCCAAAAAAGCTTTGGTCATACGTCTCCTTTAAATATGCAAGCTACAAGTCAATTCAGATCCTTTTCCATTATTTTATTTTTTTTCAAAGAATTTTATTGAGTTTTAACAGGTTAACAGGAAATTGGAACATACAAAGCATTGAGAAATATCGAGATCATCAAGAGATAAATGCATACAATCACCATAAGTATACATTACTGTAAGGAGCGAATACATGGAAGAGATAGTGGTGGTTGGGGGTACAGAGATATGCTTCCATAATCCCAACAGGGGAAGTCGATGCCGGAGACATTATGAAATTAAGATCACAGTATAATGTGTTCTGAGAGTACTATGACCTATAAGGTAATTAATGTGGAGCACCAGTGGGTGCGTTGGTCGTGGAGGCAAATGGGAGTCATGTAAAAACCTTCTGTGATCGGCCCGAAAACCATTCACCCCGACAGGGAACTTGCTGTGTATAGTGAGGGGCCCAAGGGTTGAGAAGAGTTATTGTAGATACAGAAGGTCGAACATGACTAACAGACAGAACCCAGAGGGCTGGGAACATGTGTGTGAATGAATGCGGAGGGGGGGGGGGGATTCCAGTGACCAGTTGGGAGGGTGTTCGCATCTGAGAAAACCAATAGTTAAGTGGGAGATGGAAGGGTACCATGTGTAGCAGCAGAGAGGGATTTTGAGCGGTAAATGGGTATGGTCAGTATGAAAGGGCGACAGAAGAGCGATAAAGGAAGTGGAAGGATCGTCGAGACAGGTAGGTTTGGGAGTGTGGAGTTGTGTAATAAGTTTATGGTGGGGGTGGGGGAAGTGGAGGTGGAGTGGACAGTGTTGCTTTTCCATTATTAATTCAGCTAATTTAGTTTGAATTTTGAATATGTATATTCATCATCTAAATATATGACTTTATACTTGGCTTGTAAATAAATTAATGTAGCTCTATGGACCATATGAGGCCATTTGCCATATGAACCAAGTTCCCATTTTGACCATTTATTTTAGGTCTATAAGTATCAAAGGGTAACTCCACTTTGATGGGGGAAAAAAATTGAAAATGAAAAGAAATAATAATATAGCATATACAATTACTACACAAGCCTTATTGTAATTGAATATTTTTAAAAATTACCTTTCCTTTTTTATTTCTGCAGCACTGTAATTTTCTGTAAAATTCAATGCAATATGGCAATCTGGAGGACTTCTGTACACAGTTGGTGTTCAGAACTACCCCAGATATCTAGTTTCCTGCTTGTGCAATTGGCTCACTGATTTTCCCAGAAGTCTGCACTAAGATACAAGTCAGATTTTTGGCATCCTCTGCAACAAAATAAAAATCATTTTTGGTGAGATACTCCCAAAAGATCAATAACTTCTAAAGGGATGCAGGCCTTGCACCTTTTCTCATCAGAACACTACAAGTGCATTAGCTGACTGATAATGAAAAAGTCACTCTTATTCAAATTCATTCTGCACATTAAAGTGAATGTAAACCCAATGTCATCCTTTTTAAACTACTGCCATAGGGGTTATCTATAAGGATATACATGCCTCCTGCATGTATCTTTACCTGTCAAATGTCTCCCCTCTGCCTGTTATGAGACCCGAAAAACTGCAGATTCTGTAGGTGGGTCTGTTGTCTGGAGCTCGGTGGGTGGAGTCGTGATGTCAGTAGACTCCCCGCCCACCTCTACACTCCCCTTGTCAATGTGCATTTTCTCCTGTGTATTTCTTACACTGAACTTCTGCTATGATCTCTAACATCTAGTGAAAAGACAGGAAAGTAACCACATGACTTCAGCATGCCCAATTATGCTGAGGTGTGGAACATCCAATCCTGGCAGAGCAGCAGAGGAAAGGAGTGGGAGGGAATTAAAAAATAATGCATGTCTCTTAGGCTAGTGCACGAAATATATAAAACACCTGTCACTCACAGCAAGGGGGAGGATTTGACAAAGTTTTTCTCTGTTTGTCAAGATTTATCTCACTGAACAATAAAAGAGGATTGCTCAGAGCTGGTTTAACTCTTTGTGGCAAGACTGGGCTCAAATGATAGGAAATCTTATACTCTACATTATGACATCAAAAAATAAATAAAACATTTTTGGGTTTACATGCACTTTAACATAATGAAACAAACAGCTTTTTCTTCAGAGCAAGAAACAGGTAGGACTACTACAACGGTTGTTAAAATCCTTGCAATGTACATTGATCACCCAAAGGGGATTTTTTCCTCAATAAAAGACAAGTTACTCTTTAAAGTAGAATTCCAGGCTAAGCCTAACTAGTCCCAGAAAAGTTCCATTCCTCTCCTAACACCTATGCTGGCTAACCTGTGAGGATGAAAGATGTATATACAGTACTTACCTATTTTCAGCCCGTTCCAGTCCAGTCATGAGATACAGTGTCAGACAGTGTTGGCTGCAAGGTAGAAGAGAGAGCGCTTGACAACAGCCTGGAATGGTGATTTAACCCCTAGACTCCTATAACCCGTCCATTGTTGGCGTTCTTTCCTCTACCCTGCAGCCGCCACTGACTGACACAGGGGAGGCAGGTCACATCACCAGACTGGAGTGGGGTGAAAATGGCAATGTATACACATCTTTCTTACACATGTTGGTCAGCATAGGTATTAGGAGAAGGCAGGGAGGAATTTTAAGACTAGTTAGGTTAAACACGAAATTCGACTTCAAGTTTCTGAGGTTTATTTGTAATACTGACAACTTGTTAAATATTTGTGTATGATAACTAGAGGCTCTTATGCCCCATAGACATGATCAGACTTTCTGACAACAAAACCGTGGAACCGTCAAATTACGAACGTAGTGACGTACAAGACGTATGGCGAGTCGATAAAAATAGTCTCAAATAGTCTGAAATTTGAGAACCTGCTAGCCAACATTTGTTGGCAGAAAGTCCGACAACAAATGTTCAATGGAGCATACACACGGTCAGACTTTACGCTAACAAGCTCACATCCAACATTTGTTGTCGGAAAATCCGATTGTGTGTACGCGGCATAAGAGGCAGAGGTGTTCATTACTGCCCTTTAAAGATGTCAGAATCTGCCAATCTTTGCAAATAAGGACTGTTGGTTGTGCTTTTTGAGCAATGTATGGTCTTTATAACTTAGTTATCTGGTAATATGTATGTTAACGATTGACCAGAATGTAAATAAGTGGCCTACTAAAAGCCTCACTACAGTGAGAAGTGAGTTGAATTGCAGTGTAGTGCATCTGCAGTGAAGTGCAATTATTTCAATCAGCCACACAACAGGGATTAAAAAAGCTCAGTGAAAAGGGGTTGCGCACCTAAATAGTAGCCCAACGACTACACAAATAATTGTTCTCAGAAAAATGCCCTAACCCATAAAATCAATAGAATCTATATTGTTAAAGTTGTGCCATAAAAAAACTGAAGGACCATCAGTGGTTCCTGTAGGTTTTCAGCAGTGGATCTTTTCTTCAGGACTGCCTTGCTCCATGCTGGGTAGAGATAGCCATATTAGAAGAGAGTGGTTTTGCCACCTTATGCCAGACTCCTCTCCCTGATGACTAGTGATCTGGTGAACTGATAGGAGGAATGCTGTATAAGCAGCAAGAAATGTGGAGAAAAAAAATAAAAAGAGAGAGAGAGACGGCGCCCTCTAAGTGCAGCAAAATAAGATCAATTTAATATAAAAGAAGATTAAGAACACTCACACATTAGATGTGTCATAAAGGCATATCAGAAATTAAAGGATCTTCCATTTTTGGGTCCCGGGTGAAGTGATGTCATCAAAGCTGCTGTCAGATGTGATATCTCAAACGTCCTGTGTGATCCAGTGGAGATCCGGTGGCGCTGTGGGTTCTCAGTGCCTCCGGACGGCTGGAGAGCAGGCTGTGCAGACAGTGGGTAGCTGTGTACTAGGCAGTGGTGTTACTGCGCGATCACTTCCGGGTACGGGTCACGTGGGCGGCGCTTCGGGGCATGCGTGCCCCTTCGTCAGGCTGTGATATCATCACACAGGACGTTTGAGATATCACATCTGACAGCAGCTTTGATGACATCACTTCACCCGGGACCCAAAAACGTAAGATCCTTTAATTTCTGATATGCCTTTATGACACATCTAATGTGTGAGTGTTCTTAATCTTCTTTTATATAAAATTGATCTTATTTTGCTGCACTTAGAGGGCGCCGTCTCTCTCTCTCTTTTTATTTCATTTCAGAGCTCCTTCTTGCTTTTATGGACTGGCAGCCTTTTTATGCTCAGCAAATATGTTTTAAATTTCAGTATGTGTACATGGACTAATCTAATTCTTGAACTAACACATACGTTATTCGTTTCCCCCCACTACCCCCACCGTCACCCACCATATGCATTTTAAAAGCTATTTCCTATGTGCGCCATACAAAATCCCCTTTGTAGAAATGGGGAGAAGCCAGAGATCCGCAGGCACAGGTGGGATGGGGGCATCATCAAGCAGCAGAAGAGGTGGAGAAGGCATGGATTTATACAATGAATGAAGCAGTAGCAAATAGATCCTGATACTGTAGGTGCTTTCGTACAGCTCTTTTGTACAGCAGGCCATATAAAGAACAAAGAGCAGCACAGTAGTGATATAACTATGGTGTGCATGGCAATAGGAAGGTGCAAGAGTGGGAATAGCTCTGGACACATTGAAGTGTCAACATTTTAATCCTTAGATGCTGAAGAAGACATCTACATACCTCCCAACTTTTTTGAGATGAGAATTAAGGACACCTATCAGCAAAAGCATGCAGGCATAGGACACACCCCCTGCCACGCCCCCTTAAAGGAGAATTGTACAAAAAAAATACAAGATTGGTTAAACCCACAATTGCTTTACCACTACTATTCCTTTATATTGGCTTTTGGAATTTACAAATGCAGCAATTTAGAAATCAGATGAAAGGTTTAGTGCTGGAAAACACTTTTTGATAGGTACAAAGTGCATTTTAAAAACATCTATATAGATCAGACCAAAATGAACTGTACTCATTGGAAATCATGGGGTACGACTTGTAATGTGACTTTGCAGTCTCAAGTCGCGCTAGTGGAAACCTAGTCTTAAACAGCTAATGTAGTTCTAGCATTAGAGCATCTGTGTGGTTTTTATGGTTAGCCGAGGAGAAAATAAACTGAGAATTTCTTCTTTTTTTCTCAGATCTAGACTGGTTTTGCTATAACACTTGCCCACATACTTTAAGATAATTTCATTTTATTTCTACAGCTGGCAAAAGCTGTTCATGAATATCCTGTTATTTTGCTGCCCAGCCATCGGAGCTATATTGACTTTTTGTTGATATCATACATTATGTTCACCTATGACGTTGCTATTCCTGTGATTGCTGCAGGAGAAGGTAATCACTTTTAATTTTTATCACTCATGATAATTTTATTCTTATATTGACATTTCACCTTTTTCAACATTGTATATATTGCAATGTGAAACTACGTCTTCAAAACAACAAACCTGCATTCATGATCGTATAACAAACACTTGATTTCTTTGACTACATTTTTTGAATACACTCAAGGTTGATGTTTTGCAAGGAGGGGGGATCATTAATCAAATAGTATTGTACTCAGAAATAAAACTATAAAACTATATGACACATTAGGGGAGATTTACTAAAACTGGTACACACAAAATCTGGTGTAGCTGTGCACGGTAGCCAATCAGATTCCAGGCTTTATTGCCAAAGCCTAATTAACCGCTTGCCGACCGCCTCCTGTAGATATACATTGGCAGAATGGCACGGCTGGGCAAAATAGCGTACCTGTACGTTACTTAGAATTTTCTTCCGTGCGCGCACGTGCGCCTGCCGCAAGCTCCTGCCTGACTCGATGTCCGCCGGGTGCCCGCGATCGTGTCACAGAGCTGACGAACGGGGAGATTTCAGTGTAAACACAACATCTCCCCGTTCTTCCTAGTGACATGTCACTGATCATCTGCTCCCTCTTATCGGGAGGAGCAATCAGTGTCGTGTCACTGCTAGCCCATCCCCCAGACAGTTAGAATCACTCCCTAGGACACACTTAACCCCTCCCCCGCACCCTACTGGTTAACCCTTTCACTGCCAGCGACGTTTTTACAGTAATCAATGCAATTTTATAGAATTGATCGCTGTATTAATACCAATGGTCCCAAAAATGTGTCAAAATTGTCTGATGTGTCCTCCATAATGTCGCAGTCACGATAAAAATCGCTGAACGCCGCCATTACTAGTAAAAAAAAAATATTAATAAAAATGCCATAAAACTATCCCCATTTTAAAAAAATGCCATTAAACTATCCCCTATCCTCAATTGTCAGATAAAGCGACGCAGTGTAGAATCGCAAAAAGTGCTCTGGTCTTTGGCCAGCCAAATGGTCCAGGGCTTAAAGTGGTTGTAAACCCTATTTTTAAATGTTATGCCACTGGTAAGCCTATATTAAGGCTTACCTGTAGATACCCAGGATATCTCCTAAACCTCCATGGTTTAGGAGATATCCCCTGTCCCCTGCATGTGCCGATGACACTGGCACATGCGCACTGGGGCAAACTGAAGCAATGGCACGTATGTGCCGTTGCTTCAGTCTGTGTGCCATTACAGGCGGCTCCCGCGCTCACAAGTGGGAATGATGTCATCGCGGCGCCGCGATACCGGGAAGTAACCCCGGGAGAGATGTTTCCGGCCGGAGGGGGAGACAAGGACGGCTGCGGGGGCTTCGTTCTCGGGTAAGTAATTCATAACGAGCTAGTATGCTATGCTCATTATGCCTTTGTCTTGCAGGGTTTCTTTTTTTTTAGCAGGGTTTACAACCACTTTAAGTGGTTAAACAAGCTGAAGTTAGAAGCCGATTGGTTACTATGCACAGCTATGCACTGCACCAGGTTCTGGATGCTCCAGTTTGGGTACATCTCCCCCACTGTTTTTTTTTTTTTTTTACTCAGGCTCTCAAGAGTGTGACTGAAAAAAAAATGTTAGATTATGATGAACTTGATAATTTTATTATAACTTAGAACTCTGACTGGTATAGGTGTAAATAAATAACATTTATACAACCTTCTCCTGTTCTCCTGTTTTAAGAGAATGCATTTTATAGGATATAAGTTAAGGTAACAAACTAACCATGTCTTTTTCTCTCACTAATGGAAAGGCTATATCTCCAAAGGAGTTCCGATTGGTTCCCTGATTGCCATCAAAAATATATTTTTAAATATCACAAGACTGCAAAATTAAATAGCTAATAATATTTCTAGCAAAAAAATGAAAATTTCCTATCAAATACTTACCGTAATTTTCCTTTCCTGATAGACTCCATGGCAGCATACGTGTAGGTTAAAGGGGTTATAAACCCTCGCCGTTTTTCACCTTAATGCATTCTATGCATTAAGGTGAAAAACCTCCCCTGCTGCAGCAGCACCCCCGAGCCCCCCTTATACTTACCTGAGCCCCAAAATTCCCACAACGGGAACGAGCACACCAGCTCAGACCGGTGTCTCGTGTCCTGATTGGATAGATTGATAGTAGCGCAGCCATTGGCTCCCGCTGCTGTTAATCAAATCCAATGACACGGGGGCAGAGCTGAGTCCTGCTGTCTCTGTCTACGGACGAAGCACGGGAGCGCTCTCGCACGGGTGTCCCATCGGAGAGCGCTTCTCCGGCGGGACACTCGAGAAGAGAAAGAGCCAGGAGCGCCGCTGAGGGACCCCAGAAGAGGATCAGGGCCACTCTATGCATAGCCAACTGCACAGCGGATGTAAGTATGACATGTTTGTTTTTTTTAAAGAAAAAAAAACTAAACCTTTACAACCCCTTTAACCCCACCTCCACTCCTCCCCTATAGAACTCCTCTCCCATAAATCTTTGCTCCAAGCCAGTGGCCGTGTTCCCTAACTAGACTACTCCAGACATTTGAGAGGGAACTCCTGCTGCCATAGAGTCTATCAGGAAAGGAAAATTACCCTAAGTATTTGATAGGAAATCTTCAGTTTTCCTGACAGACTCCATGGCAGCATATGTGTGGGAAATAACTCGCCGTACACACCCGGGTGGGAAAAATGTCAACCGACAGTACTTGTAAACCAAAATTAACTGAAGATATGGCAGCTGGTTCAACACAATAATGAGACACAAACGTGTTAATAGAAGACCAGGAAGCCACCCTGCAAATTACTTCAGGAGCTACATGACACAAATCTTCCCAAGACGTAGACCCACTTCTGGTCGGGTGAGCAGACACTATCTCCAAAGGAGCCAGCTCTGTGAGCCTATTGGATGACCTAGGCAATCCGTGTTTGATGTGATGTAAGAAAAGACAGGACAAGCCATTACTGTACAGAAGCCATGTTTATTGAATAATAACCAGCAGGATTAGGAAACACCACATAGGAAGTAAGTACAAAAGAGATGCACCAAAGAGTTGTATTTAAAGAAACATAACATCCATGACAATCCGTGCCACAATCGCCCTGGATAAGGCACGTTTCTCTGTCCTTTCTGGCAAAAGAATGAACAGGCATTCTGAAGCTTGAAGGAAGCTGTAGCTTGTAGATATGACTTTACAATATCTGAGGGATTCCTAAAATTGAAGGAAGGCACTGCTGGAAGTCAAATCAGGATTCCCTGTTTACTAGAAATGTGCTTAACCAACTAAGCCACAGCGCGCTTTCTCCCACGCAAGTTAGAACTCTAAGGTTGGCAGAACAATTTTTTGGCTCCCACGAAGACTGATGCACCCTTGGGAATTGAGTCAAGCATAGGTAACAGCACCGCTTGACTGGGAAGAACGTAAGAAAGTTCCCCATGACCAGTGAACCAATCTCTAATGCCGCGTACACACGGTCGGAAATTTTCATCTGAACAAGCTCTAATGGTTTTCCCGTCGGAATCCAACGGAATTTGGCTCAAACTGTCTTGCCTACACACGGTCACACCAAATTCCGATGGTCAATAACACCATGCCTTAAAAAACGTTCGACTGCACTATAAAAGGGAAGTTTAATGCTTCTGAGCATGCGTTGAATAGTTTCCGAGCATGCGTCGGAATTTTGCGTGTCAGAATTGCATACACACGATTGGAAAATCCGATAGAAAGGTTTTCCGTCAGAAAAATTAAGAACAGGTTCTCAATCCAAAGTCCGTCGGAAATTCCGACAGAAAAAGACTGATGGGCATACACACGGTTGGAAAATCCGATGAAAAGCTCCCATCGGACTGTTTCCATTGGAAATTCCAACCGTGTGTACGCGGCATAAGGCTTTTAATGCCAAACTAATATCAGGGAAAAGGCGAACTTGACAGAGAGGCCTCTAACAGAGACAGCCCTAGAACACTCCACTCCAATTTCCAAGGGGGAGTTGAGAACAAGAGGGAGACTCCATTGGAAAACCTCCACTTACTCCGAGGTCTAAGCCTAGCGGCTTCCTTGAGGAATTGTTGGACAAGAAAGATGCATAGACCGGAAAACATCTGTAAAGGCCGATAAAGCTGACACTTGAACTCCGAGGGAGCTGACCGATAGAGCCAGAACTAGATTCAACTGGAGGAAGTCTAGAATATCTAAAACTTCTAGATCACCACATGATCTGTCAGCAGCAGACATGTATTGAACAACTTTGACCAGATTCTCCCGTCAACTTTGTCTGCGTTCATTCGTCTAGTATTCAAGAGAGCAGAAATTACTCTGGAAGAGCATCTGAGGACCTCCTATCTCGAGAACCAGACCGTCAGACGCAACCATGCTAGACATGGTTGTAGAATTGTACTCAGTGACAGGAGGCCTGGCCTGAGGAGAAGGTGAACCGGGTTCCAGAAGCTCAACTCTGCTAGCAAGGGGAACCATGACCTAATTGGCCAATAATGCATCACTGCCACTAACACCACATCCTCTGTTTGGAGTCTTTGTAGAAAACCCGAGGTTGACCAGGACTGGAAAAAATGCATAGGTCCAACTGCATTTTCACTGATCCATCAGGGCATCTGCAACTGAAAACCTCCACATGTAGAGACCATTCGTTGTGGACTCTGGGAACATACACCGCTGTGCTGTAGGCTCTATTCTTCTGAGTCCAAGACATAATTGGCTCCGCTTCCTGTAATAGAGAACAGGCTGTGAGTCCCCAGGCTGTCTTTAACGTAGAAGACTGCCGTAGTGTTGACTAACCTAAGAGCACCAACGCTGCTTTTGTTATGGTGAAAGGCCTGAAATCTTCTTTCTGGCTCCCACTGCTGGAGAAACCCAGAAAGGCCGGATTCTCCAGTTTCCACTTGATCCTCGGACCCGTAGACACCATAGTGTCAATCATTTTAAACACTGAAAGGCGTGCAGGTAGGAAGAAGACCGGGCCAGGAGTATTCAGATCCAAAACATCGGGATCCAGAGCCAAGGCAATGATCCAAGATTATATTGAACTGAGCCCCGAGGCCCACAAGAGACTGAGTGGGCTCCAGGTATCTCATTGCCAGATTCAGCAGCCAGCCGAATTTGAGGAGCATAGAAAAGACCTGAGCTCTGGGCTCCAGCAGCTGCCCTCTGTCTTGGGACAATAGGACAAGGACATCCACGTAACTAGGCAGGCGTATGCTCCTTGTTTCAATAAAGACTATAACAACCAATAAGACCCTGAAAGTCCGAATGGCTGGAGCTGGAGATGGTCTTGACCAAAGGAACTTGCGGAAGTCTTCTCGCAATGGGCACATGAAGGTAAGCATCTTTAAGTCTATTGGAAACAAGCCAGTCACCTGGCTGCACCCCCTAAGAATCAGGGACAATGTTTCCACCTTGAACTTTTCCTTTGCTAAAATTGTCTGAGGTGTGCAAGGTCTAAAACCACCCCCCGCAAGCTGTTCCTCTTCATGACCATTAGAGGGGCAAGCACCTGCCCTGAAAACTCTCGCATTCAGAGACTGGCACAGCAGCACTTTGCAACACCAGCAACTTACGTAAAGCATGAGTATATGCTTCCTTTACCTCAGCGTGAGGCAAAATCCATGGAAATGAATCAGAGAAGATGGAGGACTTTCAATGTCCCAAAGGGACCACTTTGACGTCCCAATAGTCTGAAGCCCAACCCAGTAGCTTCTTGAATTCTGAGTTCAAGCTTTTAGCATACTTCTGAGGGGATATTAGGTCCCCTCACCGGCTCTTCCTAAAATCCTGACCTGGTCTGTAAAAATGTGCGACCCTCACATGCTCTGAACTTTGTTCTCTAGACGGTCCTCTTCTGGCCTAGCCAGTGCTAGTCCTGAGGTAGGACCTCAGCTTGCCAACTGTGGCCCGGATTACTGTGCTACCCAGCTTGCCAAAAGATGAAGCTCCCTAAAATGGAATGCTACACTATGCCTATTAGAGGTGGGAACAGCAAGCCCAGGCCCCAGCCATAGCACTCACTTTGCCATAACTGACAAGAGCATAACCCGTGCCACTATGCGGATGATGTCATTTGGAGCCTTATCATGGAAACCTACTCCAGCTCCTGCAATACAGAGTTTTTGGAAATACTCCTGAATACTGCATCCACATTCTCCATCCACATTTCCATCCTTTTTGATATGGCCACAAGAGCCCAGGCAGCCTTTTGGGCTATTCACTGCATCTTCCAAGGAAGAGTGACATGCTTGCTTCCCTCATCAAAGCCTTAGCCATTTAGAGAGGCAGCCTTTAGATTATTCACATCCTTATCTCTGAATGGCTAGAGCTTGGCCATCTTGTTTAGAAGGAAGGGATGTCTTGCGTCCTTGCTCCACTTATCCAAAAATGATGTCCCCTAGTTCTGTTAAGAATGAGAATTTAGAACACTCTCTCTACGGCTATGTCTCCAAGTCATGTGATTCAGAGTGCGACCCTGATCCAACTCCAAATGTGCCGCCCTGATCCAACCTTACAGCCTCTGGATCAAAGTTGCATCAAAAATCGCATCAAAGTAGTCATCAGCAAGTTCACAGTGGAACATATGGGTCGAGTCTTGCCAACATCATTGCGCTATTCCATGTCTCTGCAAGAGCTTTTTATCTACATTTGAAATGTGAGTGTTCCCGTTTACCCTCTTTTTATTAAACCAATTTTTTTTTTTTTTTTTTTTTTCCAAAATGTTTTATTGAAAAAAGAGGTAAGGTTTACAACATATGTAAGCAAAGTGTTTGCGGCAGTACAACAGATATCACAATAACTGTTAACAGAATAAGCAAGCAATGATTGTCACAGTACATCGTTTGATTTGAATCACTGGTATATACATTTGAAGAGAAACATGAGTTATTCTTTCATCTGGCCTGTTTGCTGTAAACCAATTTTTTTAAACGATATCACACTATGTATTTTCTTTGTGGGTTACTTTTTGCTATTTGGCTGTGCTGGCTGCTTTATATACTTCATTTTGAACAACAGTGCAGTATATTTTTGATATATTTTGAAGTGCATAGAGACTTATGCTGGCCATACACTATGCGAAAAATCATCTGAAAATCTGTCATTTTGACAGTTTGTTCGTTTATCGTCTAGTTAATGGGCACAGATCGAAAATCGGTTGTGACGTTTTTGACCCGAGAAATCAAAGGAAAAGTTTGGAAAACTTCGACCGAACTAACGATAAATTAAAAGGTTATTGTGTTTCTCGCCCCAAACAGTTTGCACTGGGCTTATGTGACAAAACAAATGAAAAATGTATTAATTTATGTCAGTTAAACGATTTATCGATCAAATTTTGGTCATTACATGATGGCAAAATTGTTTGCTCTCACGACCATGTGTTCGTTTTTCGAAAACTCATTCAAACTATTTTTCGACAGGTGTATGGCTAGCATAACACGATTAATACCATTGTCTGCATGGAAATTTTAATTTGTAGTTGGTTTTGTTAGTCTTATCACAGCACAGTGTTGTGAGTGCTACAGGTGAAGAGACTTATTGGAATCCGAAAGCCTCCTTGAGGCTGGGTTCACACTAGTGTGAATTGGATGCGGGTTTCCCCACATCCAATTTGCATGACAGGAGAGTGTACCCGGCTCTCAATGGAGCCAGTTCACACATCTCGAGGCAGCTGCTGGAGCGGATTGCACAGGGGTCCTGTGTGTTTTTGGCTCCATTTCAGGTCTGAATTCAGGCAAGAATTGGGACCTGATTCGTCCCTGAAACGGAAAACAGGGACGCACCGGAGCCCTGCTGTGAAACCAGCCTTAAAGTGTTACTAAACCCAGGACCCTGCATTCAGTATATCTTGTCTCACACAGAACATGGAAATGCAATTATTTTAGTAAATATAAACTGCTAAATACCTTTTCTTATCAGCAGTTTAGAGCAGTCTTGTGACTTCTATCATAGTTCAGCCGAGCACTGATAAAGCCTGTAGGAGTATTATTTCACCTCTGACTGTATTATAAGGCTGCATGACCCCTGACCCTCTGTCTGTACAGTGGTGATTGGCCCTGTGCTGATTGCGTGCACTCTCCCAAAAAAAAACCTCTCTAGCAATACACACCAAACTGAGCATGTGCAGAGTGCCTCCAAGGCTCTGTACTATCAGCAGATAGATCGGGGGCAGTAAAAGAAGGGGAGGATCAAAGAAGACAGAATCAAACAGCTTTTTTACACAAAATGGAGGATTAACCCCATTAGGTTCGACAGTGAGTAGAATAAGCATGCTTTACTGCACAGAAAGATTATATTGTTGTGGGTTTAGTAACACTTTAACGATACAGTCCCCCCATGTGAATGAGTAAGGGGTACATAGAACCCCCACTTATTCACACAAAAAGAAAACAGTAAATAAATACACTTACACCAGGAAAAAAAGTCTCACGATGTACATCTATTGTCAGTCACATTGCCCAGCTATGTAGAGCCACATCAATCATGATAAACAATGGCCACCAGAAAAAAAAATCCCACTGACCGATGGACACATCTGATCCCATCAGTTCCTACGTGAATGACAACTCCTGGGGCCCCAGGCCATTGCTAAAAGTAAACAAAGGGGCAGGGTCTGCAAGTTGATGTCATTGCCCAAATATGGCTCTGTCTTTGTTACATGGCTGTAAATTAATGGGGTCAGATGTTATCACTGGTTGCTAAGGACACAATGGGTCCCGGTGGGTCGCAATGCACCCACTAGGGTACCAGCATGGGGTGGCTGGAAGATGGGGGGTACAGCAGTACCAGCGTGGGGTCACTGGAGATGGGGGTGGGTACAGCAGTACCAGCATCCCCTCTCCTGCTGGCTGCTGCTGGGGGTCTGTCAGGATGGAGAGTGGGAAATGGGCTGCTAAATGTGTAATTTACTGGACACTTTTTTTTTTCCTGAATTGAGAGTCAGTGATCTGTGGCATGTACTAAACTGCCTTTACTATGCTTCAGTTTAAGGATGGACAGGAAGCTCTGTACAGAGATATTCCTGTCCATCCGTTCTATGTAGCTGAGGCTGCAGAGAAGGAGATTGGGGCTGTGTCCTCAGTCTTCCTCTTTGTCTCAAAGGTGGAACATCAGAGGTCTGTTTAAACCTCTGATATATCAGCAAAGTCCCCCAACGGGGCTCCTAAAAAATTGATTATTTTTTTTTAAAAACTCATGATACCAGTGGGGGAACTACAGGGCTCATAAAGGTTGTACCTGTGACTGGGCCCTTGAGTTCCACCACTGGACTCAGATGCAAAGGCTGGGGTTCAGGTGGGGAATTCATGGTTTCTTGCACCGGGGCCCTGAAGGCTCTAGTTACGCCACTGTCAGTTTCTCTTAGTTTTTCACGCACAAATTTTCACAACATTTATTTTAGTTTTGCCCCACTATTATACATTTGATGCTTATTTTTATGTTTGCTAATGCATAGACACATAGGCACTGTATATATAAAAATTTATTATACTGCACTGTTGAATACAATGACCAATTAGGTTTCATACCAGAGACTGCAGTTATATGAATATAATTTATATAATATTTATATTATACTGTATTTACCATACCTTGTATTTGATCTTCCACTATATACTGACTGCATTTTTCACCAATTGTAAGTAGAGAGTCAGATTAGCTAACCTATGTGTACCCTAAAATGGCATAGTTCCCCAAAGGTTTTTTTTTAGCAGCAAAGTAATTGGTTCCAAAAATAAATTATATTGGTAAAATCTAATCTAAAATGGAATTCAAATTTGTGATTGAGGTTTAAAACATCAAGGTCCAAGAGGTCCAAGTGTATGGCTCACCTGTAGGAGGTGGAGATGACACATGGACACATTCCTAGATCATTGAATCTAACTTTGTCCCTCAAATCTCTATGGCTAACTTCTGCCGGTGTTTGATTTCTTCTTCGGTTCGCCGATCGTACGGGCGACTCATAAGAAGGGACGTCCCCTCCCGCTACTATGCCACTATGATTGTTCTTACGGTGAAGGGAATAGCAGATGGAAATGATTGATATCTGAATAATACCTGTAGCTGTAGGCATAATTCAGATATCACCACTGAAATCCCAGGACGTCATGTGAAGGCCAGCAGTCGGCAAGTGGTTAAATAATGGCTTCAAATTCTTTTAGTTTTTTTCTATTTTTTCCTTTAGATCTTAGTCACATGACACTTATTGGACATCTCCTTCGCTCATCCGGTGCCTTTTTCATAAGACGTACATTTCAGGGGAACAAACTTTATTGGGCAGTGTTTTCAGAATATGTAAAGACTATGATACGGGTCAGTTCCCTAGTAAATTCATATTAACTGTTTCTAAAGTTTCTAATTCATATAGTTGAAGTTGAATTCCTTTAACGTATGAATCTGCATAAGGAATTAAAGGTAAGCATTATGTATATTTTTTTGTTGACCATCAGTTTCATGTTAAAGACCTTCCAGGTAAAGACCTTCCAGAGCATATCACCCAGCATGTTTATTTGCCTTTTCATAGACAATGGCTTAAAGTGGGTCTTTGGTGCAGTTACACATATTCTATAGGGCTCCAGAGTCCCAACCCTCTCCTGGTTCTAAACTACAAACAAATGACTACTCCAGTTAGTGCCCTGTGCACTTGAGTTTTTGGTACTACAATCCCTGGCAAAAAGTATGGAATCCTTGGAAAATGTTCATTCAATTGTTTAATTGTGAAGAAAAAAAAACTAATCGCAGACATGTCTCAAAACTATTTTCATTTAACATTGCAACCTGCTGGCTTTAAGAAACAAGAAAGAAAGAAAGAAAGCTGTAGTCTGTGGCAACTGTTTTTGCAGATCAAGCAGAGGAAGAAAATATGGAATCACTCAATTCTGAAGAAAATATGTACTTTGCAGTTCTAAAACAAAAATCTGCATCAGATTACACCCTGAAAAATGATGTCATCATCACCAAACATCCTTTCACTTGATGCAATAAGAAAAGTGTCCAAAATCTCAATATAAACTTGTGCATTTATTGAAGATTTAATGACTGTCATCTCCCCCGTATCTTTATCTGACATGCAACCCCATATCATCGATTGTGGAAATGTGCATGTTTTCTTCTGGCAGTCGCCTTCATAAATGTCATTGGAACGGCACCAAACAAAAGTTCCAGCATCATCACCCTGCCCAATGCAGATTCGTAATTCATCGTTGAATATCACTTTCATCCAGTCATCCACAGTCCATGATTGTTTTTCTTTAGCCCACTGTAACCTTGATTTTATCTGCTTAGGTGTTAACCTCCCTGGCGGTATGATTATTTCAGATTTTTGATGCTCAAATCGGTACAATTGTTTTGCATGTAAATTTGGCGTTTTATATTGTAGGCCTGTAATTCTTATTAATAACACACTTAAATCTGTCCAAACAAGAGTCTAGTAGACAGCCCGGGTATGATAAAGTTTGAAACACTAAATCATAAATTATAATATAATAAATAACTATAAATAATTAATAAAAAAAATATATTCAATAATGTAATCAAATCAAAAACACAGAAATTTGCTCAGTTGCAGAATTGTCGCTGTCGTTACTTTCAGTGTTTGATAACGGATTTCCCCACGAATCACTATCGCTCAATTCTGCAAGTGATTCTAATTTATTATCGCTGTTTTCTAGCTGGTCTAAAACCGCTTTTGATGTAAATGGACACTTTTTGGTTGCTATGGACAATCTCCAGTTTCCAGGCAGAAAGAATAGTATTTATAATATAAAACTGCATGCAGGGCACTGGACAAACCACTAGGGACAAAAGGGATGTGAAATTATTTGATACAGTAATGTAATCTGTAAGATTACAGTGTACTGTATGTATTGTGTGTGTTTCACTTTTTGAATTTGGCGCAATGCTCCGTCCCCGCAATGCGCTCGCAGGGAACGGAGCCCGGCGCTGTGATACATCGAGCAGAGACACAGCTCGCACACACCAGGGAGACATCGCAGGATCCTGAGGACAAGGTAAGTAACTGTACCTGGATCTTGTGATGCGATCCCGAGTGTGACTCAGGGTTACCGCTTTTGGTACTGAAAATTCACCCTGAGCTACACTCGGTAATACCGCTAGGGAGGTTAATGATGGTTTTCGTTAGTACAAATCAAATGGGAAGGTCATTAAAGGGAAGCGTACTGGTAAACCAAGGAAGACATAAAAGCATCAAGTTAGAAAACTTAAAGCAATATGCCTTAAAAACAGAAAATGCACAACAAAACAAATGAGGAACAAATGGTCAGAAACTGGAGTCAATGTCTGTGACCAAACTGTAAGACATCAGCTAAAGGAAATGGGATTTACAAACAGAAAAGCCAAACGAAAACCATCATTAACACCTAAACCTAAAACAAAGTTTACAGTGGGCTAAAGAAAAGCAATCATGGACTGTGGATGATTGGATGAAAGTGATATTCAGCGATGAATTACGAATCTGCATTGGGCAGGGTGATGATGCTGGAACTTTTGTTTGGTGCCGTTCGAATGAAATGAATGAAAACTTTCTTAAAGCCAGAAGGTTGGAATGTTAAATGAAAATAGGTTTAAGGCATGTCTGTAAGTATTTTTTTTTTACACAATTAAACAATTGAATGAACATTTTCCAAGAGTGGTGAAGAAGTAGTGGTTGTTGAAGTTTTTTAATGTATATTTAATTACTTTTTAAAATATACATAACTAGGATAAACCCCT
Source organism: Lithobates sylvaticus (assembly GCA_028564925.1). NCBI lineage: Eukaryota > Metazoa > Chordata > Amphibia > Anura > Ranidae > Lithobates > Lithobates sylvaticus. The sequence continues at coordinate 118,821,484 of CM053028.1, read as the reverse complement.
ATTTATATATTCACTTTGAGTTCTGCTTTAAGATTTCGGAGCAGTACATAAGGTACCAGGAACAATTTGGAAAATCTTTTGTTTTTTTTTGTATCATATTATAATGGTGAAAACTGAAATGTTATTGGTTATTCATTTAGCCAAGAGAAGAACATGAGTTGAAGACTAAATAAAAACAGTAATTGGGTAATAGGCATAGTAATCCAACCAAATAAACTGGAATTTAAATGCCATTCATTTTATGTTAAATGTTTTATAGAAATATATTTATTAAACCTGTTTTCAGAATTCATTAACGTCAAAGATTTGTCAGCATTAGGCTGGAGTATTATCTAATCCAGTAATTCATCTACAATAGTCTCTCTACTATAATCCTGTTTCTTACTATTACTATTTGCCTGTTTATTTGAATTGCAATTATACTAAAATTAGTTTCCCTTAATTTTAATGCTCCTGATGCAACTTTGTTCCCTGTAATAGTATTTGTAGTAGATAGTAGTCAGTTGGCACTTACATGTACTGTAACATCAGCAGTTCACATTTGGTGCTAATCTGTTTCCTGTATATCTGACTACAGACTACGGATACTGTACATGCTTTCATAAGGGCAAAACAGCAATCAATCAAAACATCTGCTTTTGTATGAATTGTATTATAACTAAAAGCTTTCTTTTATAGACTGGATATGCTCCTTTGGAGTTTTTCATTGAAGGTCAAAGAAGCAGGACAGGCAAGGCTATACATCCAAGGCTTGGTATGTATAGATTGACATCAGGTAGTGCAGTAGCAGTTCCACTATAAGATAACTGATTGTACAATTCAAAAGAGAAGACAATATTTACATTTTTTTTAAAACTTTTAGCACATTTCTCTACCCTATCTTGTAATATATACTGTAAAAATGTAACTTTACAATTTACTGCTTGTCAGAAATGAAATACAAACAAATGATTAAAGCAGTATTAAACTCAAAATCAAAAATGTATATAATGCAGCTTACAAATCATTAGATGTGGTGGCAGCATAATTACATTTTTTAGGCTTTTTTCCCTTTGTTTTCACCTGGTGATCTGCCCAGTAACACACCTCCTGTATTAGAGTGCCATTACTGTGAATGGAGCACAGTGGGCACCTTTGGACAGCAGTATTGTCAGTCTAGGGAGAAGGGAGTGTAATGCCGCGTACACACGTCGAACTTTCCAGCAGAAAAAGTCAGACGGAATCTTTTCATCGGATATTCCGATCGTGTGTATGCCTCATCTTTTTTTTTTTTCCGAAAATTCTGACGGACCTAGAAATAGAACATGTTTTAAATATTTCCGACAGAATCAATTCCTATCGGGAAAACCGCTCGTCTGTATGCTGTTTCGACGGGCCAAAAACTACGCATGCTCTGAAGCAAGTACGAGACGGCAGCTATTGGCTATTGAACTTCCTTTTTCTAGTCCCGTCGTACATGTTGTACGTCACCGCATTCTAGACCATTGGACTTTGGTGTGATCGTGTGTAGGCAAGACAGTTTCAGCAGTACTCCGTCGGAACTCAGTCGGAGAAACCTTCAGAGTTTATTCCGACGGGAAAACCGGTCGTGTATACGCGGCATTAGTTGTACTAGCAAACTGAAGCCAATCTGCAGCTCACAATGCATGTAAAAAAAGCAGATACAGCAAACAGGTTTTTTTCTTTAGGGATAAAGGTTTTACACAAATAAATACAAGCTGGTCATTGTAAGCACACCTGTCAGTGATAAATGGGTGGTCTCAATGCTCTTAACTGATGCATTTGCAGGAGAGCTAGTTCTGTTGAAAAACAGACTTACTGTCCAGATCACTAGGTGAAAATAAAAGAAAGAAAGCCAAAAAAAGAAAATGAATGCAGCCATCATATCGTAGGTAAGCTTCAATATAATAAATGTTTGCTTTTCAGTTTAATAGCTCTTTAAGATTGACTATAAGAAAAACTCAGTAAAATCTGGAAAGATTGACACAAATGTAATTTACTGCAGATTCTGTGTTAGGCTACTTTCACACTGGGGCAGGGGTGCGTTAGCGGTAAAGCGCCGCTAGTTTTAGCAGGGCTTTACTGCCGTTTTAGCAGCACGTTAGCGGGGTGCTTTTAACCCCCGCTAACAGCTGAATAAAGGGTTAAAAGCGACCGTGTTGCAGCACTGCCGAACCGCTTTGCAGGCAGCGCTGCCCATTTAATTTCAATTGGCAGGGCGTTTTGGGAGTGGTGTATACACTGCTCCCAAACATCTGCAAAGATACTGCTTGCAGGATTTTTTCCCCGTCCCGCAAGCGCACCTCCCCAGTGTGAAAGCACTCGGGCTGGGGAGGCGCTTTGCAGGCGCTATGTTTAGCGCTGAAACGCCTGAAAAGCGCCTCAGTGTGAAAGGGGTCCTACAGCAAATGCTTTTTTACTACAACATAAATTAAGTATTCAGAAATAATCCTTTTCTTTCACTAATCACTGTAATAATTTAAAGTGAATGTAAACCCAATTTATGAAATTTGACCTGGGCACATACATCTGTAGTGTTTACTTATCTCTCTCCAAAGAACTAAGTCCTGCGTCTTTCTGCTGTTTCGCTCCTCTGTTATCAGCACTTCTGAAAACTTTTTTGACATCAGAGATAAAACCAGCCTGAAATTTGTGTTGGGGTGGGTGCTATAAATAGATTAGCAGAGAGCTTGCCTTGTCACATCACAGCTCTGCAAGTCTCTGCCTATGTGGAGGGGGGGGGGGGTGCGCCTTTCCTCCAACAAGCTGTTACACAGTAAATCAAAGGAAAATACCACGCTGTTGACACATAAATAAAAATATAGAAATAAAAATAGCAATAAGCAGCCACTAAAAGTGAGATACACACATGGATTAAATAGAAAAAATTATAGCAGCACTAATTATGAACCAAAAAAAAATGTATTAATAAACAATATTATAAATATTGACCAAATAAAATAGATATGAATACACCCAAAACAAAAATAATCAGTGAAAAAATAAAAGTCCAAAGTGTATATAAAAATAAAACATATAAAAAACAGTTTATAATATGGAATGAGGTAGAACTCTTCTACTGTGAATTAGATCACAACCAAAATCCGTGAAACAAATATACATAAAAGTTGAAAAAGTGACGATTCTTCCACCTCAACCAAAATGTGAACACCACAGAAAATGCGTGCTTACCATATGGCAAGCTAGATAAGCTTGTGACCAAATACCCGGTCGGGGCTTTTATCCAGGAATGGAAACCAGTGCCTCCAAATGCTCCGAAGAATATGGCCAGCAAAACAGTACGGATCCCCCGATCAGGAAGATTCCAACAAGATGGTCAGATGGTCCCCGGAATAAAAAAAGGAATTCACCATAGCATAATTCCGATGAGACATCATTTATTAAGGTAGTAAAAGTTACACTTACAGTGTGAAAGTTTAAAAGTAGCAAAGTAGCCGGCCGGCTGTGCAAAACGCCCGTCCGCTTAGACACCTGCACGTGTATGCCAAGAATTCACACCTACTGATGAATGAAGAAGTAAGAGTTGTTAGAATTCTAAAGAATATATAAAGCTGAAGACAGCCAATATACATGTAACACTTATGTAGGGAGATTTTTTTCATCTCTGTGTATCATCTGAGGCTGTTCACTTTACTGGGTATATGTGAAGGTTTACATCCACTTTAATATCATCTACCTTGTACGTGTCATTTAGCTTTCTAGTTTTAGTTTGCCACAGGTGCAAAAAGGAGTACTTTGTAAGTTTTCTTAACTTTTTTAATTTAGTTTTGGATAGAGTGAGGAAGGGTTAGAGTCTCTATAAATTGTTAATAACCATCCGTGTCCCTATTGGGGAATTTACCCCTCCCTTTCTATCATGGCAGTAACTGATGGGAAAGCTCTCTAATGCCCCGTACACACGAACGGATTTTCCGTCGGAAAAATCTTGGATGTTTTTTCCCAACAGAATTCCGCTCAAGCTTGGCTTGCATAGACACGGTCACACAAAAGTTCGCTGAACTTTCGACCGTCAAGAACACGGTGATGTACAACACTACGACGAGCCAAAAAAATGAAGTTCAATCCTTCCCAGCATGCGTCAAATTGTTTCCGAGCATGCGTAGGAATTTTGCACGTTTGAATTGCTACAGACTATCGGGATTTACGATCGGAACTTTTTCCCACTGAAAATTTGACAAAATGCTCTCAAACTTTTGCTGATGGAAATTCGGTCAGCAAAAGTCCGATGGAGCATACACACGGTTGCATTTTCCGACGAAAAGCTCTCATCAGTCTTTTGCTGGCCGAAATTCCGATCGTGTGTACGTGGCATAACAGAGACCCAGGCAAAAAATATATTTTTTTAGTGCAGTGGGGAAGCACCAGAACTGCTGACATTGGGTTTAATTAAAGTGGTTGTAAACCCTTTACAACCACTTTAAACTACAGGCAAGCCTATATTTAGGCTTACCTGTAGCTGCACTGGATATCTCCTAAACCTGCACAGTTTAGGAGATATCCCTGTATTTGCATGTGCCAATGTCATCGGCACATACGCACTTAAGCCAACTGAAGCAATGGCACGTACGTGCCATTACTTTAGTTAGCCTGTGCAGTTCCCGGTGGCTCCCGTGTGCATGCGTGGGAGTGATGTCATCGAAGTAAGTCCCCGGGGAGATGTCAGCCGCCGGAGCCATGAAGGACCACTGCGGGGGCTTCGATCTCAGGTAAGTCATTCATAATGAGCTAGTATGCTATGCATACTAGCTCATTATGCCTTTATCTTGCAGTTTTTTTTTTTTTTTTTGCGGATAGCCTAAAACGGGTTTACAACCACTTTAACAAATTGACTGTTCACTTCTCAAGGGAAGTTGCACTTTGGAAGGGGATTTTTCCCAGAGCTTATTGAATAAGGTGAAGGTCCAATCATATGTAAGCAAAAATCTTGCTTTTTTAAAATTTTCCTTGCATGTGATTAGGCATTCTTTGCAATGTGAAATTTCACCACATTTGTTAAGCTCTGGGAAAAACTCCCTTGCAAAGTGCAACTTCCCAAGCAAAGTGAACATCCTATTTGCCTTTAATAAAACAAACCAATTGTTTACATTTCTGATAATTTCTTCCTGTCCTGATGACATATAGAAACCCCTTTTTTGTAAGTATCACAGAGAGGAAGTAAGGAAAATCTCCCTAATGGGGTCACAGAAATAAATAAAAACTTGATAGGCAAGCGTTTTAACTTTTTCCCCACTTCATCCAAAACAACAAAAAATGTATTTCTGCTGGAATTAGACTTTAAACATTTTTATCATAAGTTTTATTTATGATACTATGGATGTGGTTTCCAATCCAGAAATACCATTATTTCCTCTCCTTTCTCATTTTGCCAGAAAGGGAGAAAAGGAAGCTCAACTAGCTGCAGTAAAGAGATGCTTATGCTATGGTGGTGCCTTCTCAGTAACATGCCATAGCTGTATAGGGAGGAAATGCAAATTCAGCTATCTGGCTCTAATGTTAATGTTCTGGCTTCAACACTTTGAGTAGCTTACTTGGAACAAATATAGAGATAAGGAATTCCTATCATTTCCTGATAACCATTTACATCATGTTTGTCCTGGGCCTTTAAATTTAGAAAATATTGAAACCAGAGACAGCAATTTGCTTTACCACAAGAGGGACAACAATTGTAGCCCATGTACTCTAATGAAAGATGTGTTTCCATTCATGTGCACACTAACACTCTTATGGAGTGCAGCCCCTTTTTTTAGAGAGGCGCCTCTGGGTGCAGTAGTTGTTTTTTTTTAAAACAGCTTTAATGACGTACTTAGGTCGACTCACATTTTAGAAGAAAGTAACAGACATGCTATACAGATGTCAAGGTGACGCTCCCAAGTCCTGGGCCATGTAGAAACTTGCAGATGGTAAGACTGGTTGCTCTTCCGATGGATGGATTCGCCGGCTCGGGAAGGCAGCCTCAGAACGAGGCGTAAAGCGCAAGGGACAGCTGGCTACAGGGGGGTGACATCATCAAAGATGGATGCGTTTCGTGAGCGTGCACACTTGGATGTATTGCAATTTGCGCTCCTTTCTCAACAGACATCTGTATACCATGTCTGTTACTTTCTTCTAAAATGTGAGTTGACCTAAGTACGTCATTAAAGCTGTTTAAAAAAACAAATAAAATACTGCACCCAGAGGTGTCTCTCTACTTGTTTTTTTTGCAGCCCTTGGAATATGGTTTCTATTCCACCATGATGGCAGCCCTGAGTGCATCCTTTGGACGTTTTTAACCCCCTCCAGCACCTTCACATAGACTTTATCAGCCTGTGTATGCTATATAGACATACTATAGCTCTATTATAGAACATTTTAACTTTAACTTATCAGCAGACCCGCATTGGGATATGTATGACCCTTGAGTTGTTGTGCCTATACTTCATAAAAGGGAAGAAAGCCCAGTGTCCCCAGTGCTAAACCCAAAAAGCAAATGGCAAACAGTTATAATTTACCACAGTGCCTATAGAAAAATACAATTTTACCTACATGTGTATTTATTGAGAAACATTGGCAGATGTGTATTAAGAGGCTTGCCCATCTCAGTAGTAAGTTTGGTACCCTTGCTGAGGCCTCAAAACTGATTGCAATGACAAAGAAAAATGTCTTTATATGTCAGCTTATAATAATGGAAAATAACTTTTCTTCTTCATAATAGTTGTCAACTCATTGTCCTGCTTGTTTGAAAAATACTAACTGTACTTAGTAAAAAACTAATTAAAAATAAAATAAATATAAGAAAATACCATAAAGGAAATTGGTAATAGGTTGTGTTTGTATTTCAGGGCTTTTGAATGCTGTTATGGAGCCATTCTTAAAAGGAGAAGTATTTGATACTTACGTCGTTCCCATCAGCATCAGCTATGAAAGATTATTAGAGGAAGCCTTCTATGCACAAGAACTTTTAGGAGCTCAGAAACCCAAAGAATCCACATCAGTAAGATGTATTGAAATAGTCACACTAATTCAGGAGATCAAAGGCACCCTCATCCCTATTTGAAAATGTATAGATAAAAGTGGAAAGGGGGGTTTTTATGGTGCCACAAATATAACAACCATTTTATAAAAAGTATGAAACATTTTATTAATCAAGAAAATATAAAAAAAGAGTAAACAAATGTTCACATACAAATAAACATAAAATTATCACAGCATGATAATGAACAATATAGTGCATAGAGCACTTCATAAAGTATATAAATGCCTGTTGGCTCAATATAGCATTTATATAGCTTTATGAAGTTCTCTATGCACTATATTGTTCATTATCATGCTGTGATAATTTTATAATGTTTATTTGTATGTGAGAGTCAACATTTGTTTACTCTTTTTTATATTTTCTTGATTATTAAAATGTTTCATACTTTTTATCAAATGATTGTTATATTTGTGGCACCATAAAAATCCCCCCTTTCCAGTTGTCTCTATATATCCGTAAGATGCACTTCAGGCTTGGTGCCATCAATTATGTGTGGCTCAGTTAAATAATAGATCTAGTGCTGGATCACAAATGCCCAGTGTGATTTTTTAGAGGACTCAAAGTCCTCTATCTCTGACTTTTTTTCCAAATATACCCAGTCATGTCCAGTTTGCTGTTCAAACTTTTAATCTTAACCCCAACCACCCTGGTCTCATGCAGTTCTTTACTCATGTCCTCTGGCTACAGCAACCCTTTTCAAATGTCATCTGGCCTATCCTCTTTAAATGCCATATATTTACCATTTCAAAATGAATACTCCATTCCCTCCTCTAAGTCATCCAGGTTATCTGCTTGCTCAGATGCTTGCTTAGATGTCAAAATTGCAGTTGTCCACCATCTCAAACATCATCCAATTTCAAAAGCTATTAAACATTTTGTGACCTACCTGGAATTACACTTGATAAATTGTCCCAAAATACCCACAACTGTACACCATCTGTCACCTAGACCAACATAGATCTCACCTACTAATGATGTCAGACATTCTAAACAGATCTGTACTGACCCTTATCAGATGTCTATCTGCCAGTGCTATAATATTTTTGAAAAAAAGAGTTGAGAGGTTAATACATTTCAACTGGAATTTGCGTAAATAAGACCTAGTTATACCAACACCCCCAGTCCTCATGAGAGCCCAGCAGTCTGGGCTTCCTAAAATTCACCCGTGTTTGTGTACAAACAATAACCTCTCTCAGATATAAAAAAAAACTCACTTACATGAGAGGAGGCATGACAACGCCATCCTGTCCAAAACCCTTTTCCTAATCCGATATGACCAGGCATCCAACAGGCTTCAGATATGACTGGGTAATTCTTAGCTTCCTCCTGTGAAGTGACCAGACATTTTCCCTGTCCCAATTGTGATTATACTACTTGTTTTTAGTAGAACGCTGGCTCTAAACTGTCCCTCATCCACCCTTTAAGACAAGCAGAAAAGCAGGTCAGTTGTGGTTTTAATTGTAGTTTTTGTAGGAAACAGATTATATACGTTGACATTATGAATGTTATGGGTTATTTTCTGTTGCTTTATTTTATCAATGTGCACAGGTGTGACCTTGTTCTCCAAATGACATGAAGCTCCTTCTATCTAATGTGCTCTCCAACATCTATATTATATACACCCACCATTATATTTTTCCTGTCATGTGCAAAAGACAGGCCTTTTGATCAGTGTTTAACTATTGGTCAGTACCAGTATAGTCAGTGCTGTCCGCACAGCCTAACTGAAGATGGGAATATAGGAGAAGAGGAGGCTCACAGTCAGTTGCAGGACAAGGTCATCCAGTGCCCAGGGCAAAGATTCCAAACTGCGCCCCCCCATTCATGATGTGCAAGCTTAGGGGATCCTACGCCCAGCAGTCTCTCGCTTGTCAAAATCACTGCCACTGTGACTACTCCTGTCAGCCTTGTAACAGAAGGAAGGCATCCCCATCCCTACAGTAGACCCTACAGTAGACCTATGGCGTCCAGGGCAACGGTTCTTCCTGCCCACCCCTGATCCCGGCCCTGCTCACAGTGCACTGTCTTAGCACTTAAGCCCCATAACAGCAGTATGAGCACTATTGGTATATTTACTACTGCTACATGCATATTAAACAGACACACTTGTGTTTTTATATTACAAGTTTCAAGGAAACCTACATTCTGAAATATACAGGCTGCTACTGCAGAACTTAATACCACTTTTTTTGTCTGTCATGCTAAATCATCAGCTTCAATACTTTATGATTGACCAACCTGGAATGAGTATGCAGATCAGAAGTTCTGACTTTGAGGGAACATAGAGACATGCAACTAGCATTTTCAGATGAAAGTCAGCATTGGCAACATCCATATTTTATTAATATAGGTTTCCATTGAGATGTACTGTATATAGTACTGTAAGTAGAGTGGGTTAAGGGGAGACCGACAAGGCACCACATCCCGATTAAACAAGCATTAGAAAAAACAAGATAGAAAACTGTGGGACTTTTAAGGTGCAGACTACAGATTCAAAATAATTATTTTATTTTAACATAAAAGTTAAAATCCATTTTCATAAAAACACATGGGAAACATGCTATTGGCACCTTAAAAGTCCCACAATTTTCAATTTGGCTTTTTCTAAAGCATGTACTGGATATAGATCAGCCCAAGAAACTGATGTGTCCATTATTTTTAGGTAGATGAGTCTTTAGAATCTTGCATAAAGCAAATTTGCTGCATTCACATGAATTTTTCGTTGTAGGGTTTGATGAAAGCCAGGAAGCTTCTATCTGAGAATTATGGTAACATTCACATTTACTTTGGACAGCCATTGTCTTTACGGTCACTGTCTTCTGGGAAAATAAATCGGTCTGAATATAATCTTACCCCAAGGTACTGTGTCATAGAGATTATGGGTTGGATTTATTAGGCAAATAGACTGTACACTTTGCAAGTGCAGTTGCACTCATGTTTTTTTTACAAATTAAACTTTACCACTGCACTTACAAAGTGCACAGTCTATTTGCCTTTAGTAAATCCACCCCTATGTGTATAGTCATTCAACATCCCAAAAATGCTTAAAAAATTCCATGGATTAAACTGATTGCTTGAAAGCTATGACTACTCGTAAAAAGTCTTTCAGTTGGACTGACACCTGGGTGCTGAAACAAGACCTAACTTCGTATCTGTTAATCTGTTGAATTTACTCAACTGGTGTTTGTTTCCTGGCTCAGCCTCCTCTCCCACCCATTTTTTTCTCATTTATCTATATGATATACAAAGTATTTACAGCAGGCTCCTCCATTTAACTTTCCATAATGAGAGACAGTGCCATGAACCAAAAACCAACAAGTATAAGCATTTAAACAATATTATATATTGTGGTACAGTGAAAAATAATGGTTACATAATATGGAAATTTTATATATTTAGAATCCTAAAACTACAATAAACTGTGTAATAATTATTATAGTGTATTTACTGTAAAAAATTGTAATCTTAATTGCACAGTATAAGACACAGGATTTGACTCTTGGGTTATAGGCCTCTACCTTCAGGAGATTGGACACTCACATAATCTTTGCTGGGACCCCTCAGTGTACCTATATAACCCCGCCCATTCAGTGAGGCTCTAATTTTTTGCTAGTGACCTTAACTGATGGACTCCTTCTCCTGTTGCAAAAGATTTTTTTCTATCCTTCACCAAGTTTTTTTTTCTTTTTTTAAAGTGGTTGTAACCCTAAACAAAACAAAAAAAAATATGCTCCTGTCCCTTTAAGGCACGAGAGTGCTTTTGTCATTTGTCCATTTCTATGCTGTACAATACCTGGTTGATTCTGCCTGTCCCTTTCTTTCCATCTGTAAACTGACCACGCTTCTCATCCAACTGGCTGCTAATCCCTGATAGCATGGTCGGATTACATGCCTCTGTCATTCTGCTGTGTATTCAGTGTCTCTGCATCTCTCCCTCCTTCTCTCCCTGTAATTTCCGTAGTCTGTGTGTAAACTGTAAAGCCGATACGAAAGTCTTTCCCTATTCTTGATCAAGCCGATTGGGCTCTATACATTCACCCCTCCTTGCAATTTTGTTGCTGTCCTGAATAGTTTATAGCTAGGCAATTCCTATACTAATATTGATCAGTGGTTTCAAATTAATAATAACTACTGCAGTTGGGAACAGACACAAAAAGATACACTTAGCATCTTTTGAAATAAAACTGTTTATTCTGCACTTTTGAGGGTTTTTCTTAAAACATTCTTAGGTAGCTATCACATTACTATTGCAATTGTACTTTTAAGGTAACAAGTGGAGTAGCTGAAGCAGTACATAGTTTGGTTAGTTACTTATCAGTCTTAGGAATGTAAGTGCCAGAAGAGTTATGATAATGCCAAGGATGTTGGCTGCAGTAGACAATAGGGTTGAGCTGAACAGCCCCCGGTTCGGTTCGCAACAGAACTTGCGAACAGGCAAAAAATTTGTGCGAACACCGTTAAAGTCTATGGGACACGAACATGAAAAATCAAAAGTGCTATTTTTAAAGGCTTTATATGCATGTTATTGCCATAAAAAGTGCCATAAAAAGTGTTTGGGGACCCAGGTCCTGCCCCAGGGGACATGTATCAATGTAAAAAAAAGTTTGTAATGCTTAAAGTGAAACAATAAAAATTAAATATTCCTTTAGATATCGTGCCTGGGGTGACCTTAGTCTGCCTGTAAAGTAGCACATATTTCCTGTGTTTAGAACAGTACCACAGCAAAATTACATTTCTAAAGGAAATTTTTTTATGAAAAACTGTTGGCGGCTGTAATAAATTGTCGGATCCCGGCAATATAGATAAAAATCATTGAAACAAAGGCATGGGTTCCCCTCCCCCAGTCCATTACCAGGCCCTTTGGGTCCGGTATGAATATTAAGGGAACCCCACACCAAAATGTAAAAAAAAAATTGCTTGGGGGGTCCCCCCAAAATCCATACCAGTCCCTCCAGGTCTGGTATGGATATTAAGGGGAACCCTGTGCCCTATGTGAATGGATATCGGGTACATTGTACCCCTACACATTCACCAAAAAAGTGTCCTGCCTTAAGGGCATGTCAAACAACTTACGATTCACTTTATGGGTAGATTCAGGCCTGTCATCTATGGCTGCCTGCCACATCTTCTCTTAAAAACTGACCCCTCTTCTGTTTCCCACAGAGCAGACACTCTATTGGATGTATCCTTCCTCTCCACTTAGCTAGTTAGCCTTTTTTGTAGGGCTTCTGTCCTCCTTCCCTACCTGAGCCCATTCTCCCAAAGATGTCTGGGTTCTTGGGCTTTTTACAGCATTTAGCATTTGCTTTTTCTGCTTCTGCTGTCAACTGTTTGTTTGAGTCTGTTGAACTTTCTTGTTTTTTCCTATCAGCCTGTTGCTGTTGTTATAGCTAAGTGTTGTCCATCCTGAAAATTATTGCTTGGGGATGTCCCATGGACCAACAATCAATGTCCCATGGACCAAGAATCAATTTGTGTTGCCTGTACTGTAAAATTAGGATAACAGGAGTTTTGACCTACCTGTAAATTCCATATGTTAGAGTACAGTATAGATCACAGGTCCCTCCCTTCTTTTCTTTGAGATTTCATTACTGCTTACTAAAAAAACTCTAGTCTCATAAAGTGGGTGGAGCTATATGGGTACACATGTCCACAGTCCAATCACCGGAAGGTAGTGGCATCTAACCAATGGTCTAAGAATCAATTCCCGTGTCCTGTACTGTACTCATAGATGTGGAATTTACAGGCATGTGAAAATTACATTTTTTTTTAGTTTCAGATGAATTGGGGAAGGATTAGAACACCTTTTAATCTTTCTGCTCTCCTTTAGGGAACTTTTTCCTCATTTACTGTCACAATAAGGCTCCATGCACACTGGGCTTAAAAAAACATCAGTTCTCTTGGGAGTAAAAAACACTCATATAGAGCATTTTTTGTACAAAGTTTAGAAGGGTTTTACATTTTTTCTGCCAGCGAGCTCCAATCAGAAATGCGTTTCAGAACGTTTTTTTTTCTGCTTCTAAACGTTGAGCTCAAAATATGCCTGTAAACGTCCTAATGTGCATGGACACATGGGATAACATTGAGCTGCTTCTAAAGGCAGAACACAAAACTCCTGTAGAAGCAAAGTTTTTTAAGCCAGTGTGCATGGAGACGGACAGTGGTTTCACCAGACAGGAAGTGAGAGAAAATCTTCAACAGAGAGATAGACAGCAATTAAAAGCCAACTGGGGTTCTTGCCTGTACTGCTTTGTGTCTTTTAAAGTTACTTTGTGGTAAAAGCAAGGAAGCATAAAAGACCTCTATAGTGTATTGATTTGCTTATCCACTTGACCTCCGGAAGATTCCCCCCCCCCCCTTCAAGACAAGGCCATTTTTTGTGATACAGCACTGCTTTACTTTAACTGACAATTGCACGGTCGTGCGACACTGTACCCAAATAAAATTGATGTCCTTTTTTCCCACAAATAGAGCTTTCTTTTGGTGGTATTTGATTACCTATGCATTTTGAATTTTTTGCACTATAAAAAAAAAAACGACTGACAATTTTGAAAAAAAAAACAATATTTTTTACTTTCTGCTATAAAACATATCCAATAAAAATATTTAGACCAATATCTATTCTGCTACATATTTTTAGTAAAAAAAATCCCAATAAGCGTATATTGATTGCCTTGCGTAAAGGTTATAGCGTCTACAAACTATGGAATATTTTTATTTATTTATTACTAGTAATGACAGTGATCAGTGACTTATAGCTGAAAGAAACCATAATAAATGCACATTTTTTTATCTGAAAAAAAAGTAGCATTTATAATCATTTTTGAACCTCTTGCCGCCCGCGCTATAGCTGAAAGGGCCTAAATTGCCGGGGAGGGCGTCCATGTACGTCCTCCCGTGCATGTGATGCCTGTGTGCCCCCTGACTCGGCTGATCACAGATCGGAGAAAGATCGGAGAGATCAGTTGTTCACCTGGTGTAAACAAAGCCGGTGATCAGCTTTTTTTTCCTCAGGTTGACAGCGTGAGGAGAAAATAAAAAAAGCAGATTATCGTCTGGAGTAAATGGGACATCAGTCTCACACACTCCAGACCCACTGCTGCTAAGAAGTGCCCACCAGTTCCACCTATCAGTGCCCACCAGTGCCACCTACTAGTACATATCAGCACTGCTAAGCAGTGCCACCTATAAGTGCCCACCAGTGCCACCTATCAATCCCCACCAGTGCCCATCACTGCCACCTATCAGTGCCCATCAGTGCTGCCTTATTAGTGCCGTCTATCAGTGCTGCCTATCCAGTGCCCATCAGTGCAGCCTATCAGTGCCCATCAGTGCAGCCTCATCAGCTCACACCAATGAACTAGAAAAATTACCTGTTTGAAAAATTTTATAACAAACTATGAAAAGTTTTTTTTTTTTTTCAAAAATGTTGGTCTTTTTTTGTTTGTTTAGCAAAAAATAAAACTCCCCATAGTGATTAAATACCACCAAAAGAAAGCTCTATTTGTGTGAAAAAAATTATAAAAATGTAATATGGGCACAGTGTAGCATGACCGTGCAATTTTCATTCAAAGAGTGAAAGCTGAAAATTGGCATGGGCAGGAAGGGGGTTTAAGTGTCCAGTAAGCAAGTGGTTAAAAACTGAACTAATTAAATAAGTTGGACACACATAGTCAATATGAAGAAGCAATTTTAATCTGCATAGTGCAAAGTAAAATAAACAAATAAGTTATGTATACTGAGCCATACAGCTCAATGCATTCTTAGTTCACTGGATCACTTAGTATAAGGCAATGTATATGTCTATTTAAAATGTATAGTTCATTACAGAACCAGTTGTGCTTACCATATTCCTAAACACTTTGTTTTTCTTATAGTCAAAATAAAGTTATACCTGTAAAACACTCTTTAACTATTCACACAGAGATTTGATTTTTTTTTTGTGACTCATGCATGATTTAGGCATTTATCACATCGACCATCAGAAGACATTCAAAAGTTTATCACCGATGTAGCCTATAAAGTAGAGCTTCACCAAATAGCCAACATGGTCCTCAGTCCAGGAACCTTGATAGCAGCCATTTTGTTGCAGAATTTACCAGCTTTGAACTTTAGCATATTGGTTGAAAAAACACTGTGGCTAAAGGATTTAACAGAGGCCTTCGGAGGAATGCTAGAATGGCCTGGTATGTATTTACATTGTTAGCACAACTGATATTTTACAGTTGATTACTAATTTACAATAATAACGCTTAGGCAGGTGATTGGTGTTTTTTGTGATCCACTTCACATTATTTTGCTCCTAATTGTGTGCTATGACAAATCTTGTACACATTCTACAGTATATATGAGGCTTACACTAGTCAACACAGGGCCAATTAGACAAACGTGTAAGCACCCCATTCCCTTTCATTCCCTGCTGGGTACTAAGTGGCCAATATATCTTTTGAAATCTTACCTTACTAGAGAGTCAAAGACAGTTGTCTTGTGCATTGAGCCTAGCAGCTTGCTCTTGACTCTGGGAATGCATACCCTTTCCAGTTGACAACATCTGCCCTACATAGAGGTTAGGCTTCTCT
Organism: Lithobates sylvaticus; assembly: GCA_028564925.1. NCBI lineage: Eukaryota > Metazoa > Chordata > Amphibia > Anura > Ranidae > Lithobates > Lithobates sylvaticus. The sequence continues at coordinate 118,805,872 of CM053028.1, read as the reverse complement.
TCCCCATGCCAGTTCACTGTTACAGATTGGTTCTGTTTCCCAGCTCAACACCAATGACACATGGATCAATTGACCCTAGTTTGTAAAATAGCACCCACAAGCTGTATACAATCGACACAGGGAAACACAAGAAACTAACCACACCAGACCCAGTCCCAGGCCATGTCTCAGAAAATATATAATTTCCTGGTAGGATGTCCATTGTACCTTCAGCCCAACTATTTCCCCATGAAATGAAGCATCACACCTACAGTAGATGCTACTTGCCAGAGTATGTAATCGTTACTGTTTAGCTCAGCTTTTGCAAATTTCACAAAAGAACACAATAATCACCTTCTTAGGATCTCTCTTCTGCTAAAACAAAGTTCCTTCTACAGAAGCTCTCTCTTCTACACCAGTTTTGACTCTACTCACAGTCCCTTATATCACAGTTCAAGGAACCTGAGTGATATAGCACTCCCTTATCCATAATCAGGGCAAAAGCACCCCCCACCCTTTTTCTTTGCAAATACAGCCCTACAAACTGCTGACAGATTCTACCAGGCTCAGTTCTTTATAATTTGGCTGCAAAGCTCACACTTCTTTTTTACTCTATGTTAAAATGCCTGGTTAATTCTCTATCTCACACTAATCACTATGCTGCAAGTGCATTTGGCATATTACCAATTACCAAACGCTGACAACCTGTTTTTTCTTTGCAACCTGTCTTTTTTGTGCTTACCATTAAAGCTGACACTTGTTAATGGTTGATTTTTATTCAGTCTGAAAAAAAAAATTCCAAAGGCCTTCTTTAATAACATCTGAGGATTTTAAATAGCAAGGCCAGGCCCAAATTTACTAGAGCCAAAGAACACAGGCCGTGGCTTTACTACAAGAGTTAGGATATTGCACAGGATACAGCAATAACTAGAAAAAGAAAATAAAAACTATATGAAAACCCCAAAATACAACCTCTAGAAAACAAAAGCCCATATTTTTTTAGAAAACCTTGCAGCAAAAAAAAAAGTGTATTATGGATGGGGCAACAGCCAACTAAGGCCGCGTACACACGAAGGGACAATCCCGCGGGATTATCCTCTGGACTGAAGTCCAGCGGATAATCCCCTCGTGTGTAGGCGCCGGCGGACTTTTTGGCGCCAAAGTCCGGCGGACTTTTTGGCGCCAAAGTTTTAAGTTTGGTTTTAAAATTATCCGCTGGACTTGGCAGTCCGGCGGACAATCCCGCCGTTAGTAGGCAAGTCCGCGGGACTTTTGAAATGAACGGACTTGCCGCTCATCGGCAAGTCCGTTCATTTAGCACGTGACTTCAGGTTACGTAGCTAGCGTAGGCAGTAAATGCCGCCGCGCTAGCTCCGTAAACTGGCATGGATTTAAAGGGACTCCCCATGCCGAAAAACGGCGTGGGGGTTCCCCCAAATCCATGTCAGACCCTCATCCGAGCACGCAGCCTGGCAGGCCAGGAAAGGGGTGGGGACGAACGAGCGCCCCCCCCTCCTGAGCCGTACCAGGCCGCGTGCCCTCAACATGGGGGGTGCCCTGGGGAAAGGGGGGCCGTTCGGCCCCCCCACCCCAAAGCACCTTGTCCCCATGTTGATGAGGACAAGGGCCTCTTCCCGACAACCCTGGCCGTTGGTTGTCGGGGTCTGCGGGCGGGGGCTTATCGGAATCTGGGAGCCCCCTTTAATAAGGGGGCCCCCAGATACCGGCCCCCCACCCTATGTGAATGAGTATGGGGTACGATGTACCCCTACCCATTCACCTAAGGTGTAAAATGTAAAGTACAAAAACACACACACTTTTGAAAAAATATTTTATTGCACTGCTCCGGGGGTCTTCTTCCGTCTTGGGGGTCTTCTCGCCGGACTCCTCCGCTCTCTTCTGCTCTTTTACCTAGCTCTTTCACGAGCCGAGGAGTCCGGCTACCTTCTTCGTCGTCGCCGCCGTCGTCTGGGGGTCTCGATCCGCCTTCGGGGGTCTTCCGGGGGTCTCTTCTGTTATTGCGGCGGTCGTCGTCTTCCGCGCCGCCGGCGCCTTCTTCTTCTTCTTGTCCTTCTTCTTGTTCTTCTTCTTCTTCCGATGTTGACCCGATGCTCTCTCTGCCCGGAATGGCAGAGGCGCGCTGCGCTGGGACTTATATAGGGACATGGGGACAGGGTCACATGCTCATGTCACATGGTGACCCCGCCCCCTTGTGTTGTCACAGTCCCGGAGGATGCTGGGACTGTGACATCACAGGGGGGCGGGGTCACCATGTGACATGAGCATGTGACCCTGTCCCCATGTCCCTACATAAGTCCCAGCGCAGCGCGCCTCTGCCATTCCGGGCAGAGAGAGCATCGGGTCAACATCGGAAGAAGAAGAAGAACAAGAAGAAGGACAAGAAGAAGAAGAAGGTGCCGGCGGCGTGGAAGACGACGACCGCCGCAAGAACAGAAGAGACCCCCGGAAGACCCCCGAAGGCGGATCGAGACCCCCAGACGACGGCGGCGACGACGAAGAAGGTAGCCGGACTCCTCGGCTCATGAAAGAGCTAGGTAAAAGAGCAGAAGAGAGCGGAGGAGTCCGGCGAGAAGACCCCCAAGACGGAAGAAGACCCCCGGAGCAGTGCAATAAAATATTTTTTCAAAAGTGTGTGTGTTTTTGTACTTTACATTTTACACCTTAGGTGAATGGGTAGGGGTACATCGTACCCCATACTCATTCACATAGGGTGGGGCCGGTATCTGGGGTCCCCCTTATTAAAGGGGGCTCCCAGATTCCGATAAGCCCCCGCCCGCAGACCCTGACAACCAACGGCCAGGGTTGTCGGGAAGAGGCCCTTGTCCTCATCAACATGGGAACAAGGTGCTTTGGGGTGGGGGGGCCGCACGGCCCCCCTTTCCCCAGGGCACCCCCCATGTTGAGGGCACGCGGCCTGGTACGGCTCAGGAGGGGGGGCGCTCGTTCGTCCCCACCCCTTTCCTGGCCTGCCAGGCTGCGTGCTCGGATGAGGGTCTGACATGGATTTGGGGGGAACCCCCACGTCGTTTTTTCGGCGTGGGGAGTCCCTTTAAATCCATGCCAGGTCATGGAGCTAGCGCGGCGGCATTTACTGCCTACGCTAGCTACGTAACCTGAAGTTACGTTCTAAATGAACGGACTGCTCCGTGTGTGGGCAAGTCCGTTCATTTTCAAAAGTCCCGCGGACTTTCGGTTTGGCGGATTATCCGCCGGAGAAGTCCGTGCGTGTGTGGGCAAGTCCACACGCTCGGAAAGTCCAGCGGACCCAGCTGGAAAGTCCGGCGGGATTGTCCACTGGACTAAGTCCGCCGGCAAAAGTCCGCACGTGTGTACGCGGCATCAAAGTAACTGTTAAACCCATATAATCAATAAAATAAAATAAAGACAAAAAGGCCCCCACCAATATAAGAGATAGGAATAAGAATTAAAGTACCATTTCCTGACTGACCCTAGTCTCTCTCTATGTAGGTTGTAAACTTCCCTACCATTTTCCTATGGCAGCTTCCATTACACTGACATTATGGCTGTCCTGTGCTTTTCTTCTATTTTACAGTGAAGGAACTACTTTATCCCCCCTACCCCCCTTTTATTGACTCTTCTAAGTCTGCTGGCCATAGTTCAAGGGTTGTGCAGTAGAATATACCAATGTGGGTTTTTTTTTTTGTTCTGTTTCATTTACATTATGCTGATTGCAGATCACAATATAGCTGATTTTAATATAATTTTTACTTTTTGTACTTGCACATCTGGAGCACATTAAAAAACAATGCTAATTTTTTTTATTTGTGATTTTCTGTGTTTCATTCTATGACCTCATATGCAAGCTGACATTTTAAGTTGGCATCTCTACATTTTGTTATATATATTTTTGTATTACAGGTAACATACCTGTTGATGAAGTGGTTCGGTCCAGTCTACACCTACATTCAAACTTTATGATCCTTGTGAATGATCAGGTAGTTTTGTTTGAACATAATGATCATGACATGACTGAAGAAGACTTGGTGAACAAACAAGCAGTCACATTTCTGATGGGTGCTTCCTACAGAAACCAACTAGTTAATATTTACATACGTCCTGCCCTGGTTGTATTGGCTTGTAAACTGGCACAGACTTTCAAGAAAGGTATGATTTACTTTCTTACATATGTGATAAACCAGAAGCATACCTTTTAATGAAATTAAAGAATGAATCCAATTACAATAATCCAGTTTTGGTAGAAAGTACAATGTAATACACAAAATGGCTGTGCTTAATGGCATGATTGAACCACGCCTGCACTAAGAATTATTTTTTGAGAATATCTTGGGTAATAGGAACTTTTTGAAATAGTTACATGCAATGTAATACATTCACAAATGTAAGCTTTCAGAATTCTAACTAAAAACCCCAATGAAGTAAACATTCATTTAGGTAAACATTTTATGAACAACCTCCGTTTTCAAAGTCTTACATCTACTTGGCACCAGTCCAATAAACACTAGTGATAGTTTGCTCTTCCCAGTTGATCACACCTGATTATGCCCTCTCTAGTATTTGTAGGCATTTTTGAGCAAAAAACAGCTAGAAATCATGACATTCAGCAGTACAGTAATCATCCAAAAACAAAACTAAAACAGTACTTAGAATGCCCGGGTATGTTGCCCCGGCCAGCTCTTGCTGCTTCCAGGTGCTGGTTGGTATGAAAGCTCATCAGGCTCAATTTAGGACTATAACAAAATAGTGACCTCCTGCATACTGTTAAAGGAACTGATGATCACAAAAGTGGCTTCAACTTGGTCTCCACACATGAAAGAACACCCACCCCAATGTGTTTTGTCCAGTTTGGGGCTTAATAATAGATCTGTGTGGTTCAACACAGATTTAACTCTTTATTCAATGCCAGCTCTTCATACAATTTTAGAAATGCTGGAGCACTACATTCAGTACGAATACCCAACAGTCACAGCCTTTTTAGAAATTAATTGAAAACATAACCATTCAAATCCCAGTTGCTGTTTTAAAAAGACACTGGTTTAACAATTATTTATCCTAGTGCTGTCTCCAAATGGAATCAGTCTGAACTGATCCAGTGGATGCCTACAGGGTTCAGTAATGGAACTATATTGGAACTATTGACTGTCAAGGACAGCTGTGGTCCAGAACTATGCCCAGAAGCTAAACTGGTCAGCTTTTGATAGTGCTGTAGAGCTCCCAGGTATTGTGATCCATATTTAAAGTGGAGATTTTGTGGCCTTATCTGGATTAGGTCCCCCTGTATCAGTGTTGTTTGAGATAACCAAAGTGCTATTCAATAATGTATTCTAACTCTATCATCTGTGTTTCAGATGATGTTTACAAATCATTTACATTTCTGAGAAGAGTTCTTTCTAGAGAGTTCATATTCTTCCCAGGATATGAAGAACAGGTAAGGCGCAGTAGGGTCAATTTACTAAAAAGTAAATAGGCTAATTTAGCTTAGTGAATGTGGTAAAAAATCACTTTGCAATTGCAATACATAATAAAGTGCTAGGACCTAATTGGATGCTTCAACTCATTTACTAAGCATAAGACCCCTTTCACACTGAGGCAGTTTTCAGGCATTTTAGAGATAGAAATAGCATATGTAATGTGTCTGAAAACTGCCTTCAATGCTGCCCGAATGTGAAAGCCGAAGTGCTTTCACACTGGCGCTGTGCTCTTGTGGGACGTTAGAAAAAGTCGGGCAAGCAGCATCTTTAGGGCAGTTTGGGAGCGCTGTATAGAGCACTCCCAAAACGCCCCTGCTCATTGCAATGAATGGCCTTGAAAAGCGATTCGGAAGAGCCGCAACGCGGGCGTTTTCAACCCTTTCTTTGGGGTTAAAAGGGCCCCGCTAGCAGCCGAAAAGTGCAGCTTAACCTCCCTGGCGGTATGATTCTGGCTGGAATTTTGTGCTGAAAGCGGTACAATTATTTTGCATGGAAATTTGGCGTTTTTATATTGTAGGCATGCAATTCTTATGAATAACTCACTTAAATCTGTCCGAACCAGAGTCTAGTAGACATCCCGGGTATGATAAAGTTTGAAACACAAAATCATAAATTATAATATAATAAAAATATATATAAAAATGATTCAATAATGTAATCAAATCAAAAACACTGAAATTTGCTCAGTTGCAGAATAGTCGCTGTCATTAAATTTATTGTTTGATGATAAATTGTGATTCTAATTTATTATCGGTGTTTTCTAGCTGGTCTAAAACCACTTTTGACATAAAGGGACACTTTTTGGTTGCTATGGACAATCTCCAGTTTCCAGGCAGAAAAAAAGTATTTTTATTATATAAAATGACATGCAGGGCACTGGGCAGACCACTAGGGACAAAGGGGATGTGTATTTTTGTATACAGTACTGTAATCTGTAAGATTACAGTACTGTATGTGTTGTGTGTTTTTAAACTTTTTTAAATTTGGCGCCGATCTCCGCTCCCGTGCGTCGGAACGTCGCAGGGAACGGAGATCGGCGGCACTCGGCACTGTGTGAATCGAGCGAGCGGACGGCTCGCTCACACAGCGGGGAGACATCGCAGGATCCAGGGGAAAAGGTAAGTAACTCCCCCCTGTATCCTGCACGCAAGCCCGAGTCTGGCTCGGGGTTACCGCTCCTAGCAGAAAAAAACTGGACCCGAGCCAGACTCGGGATTACCGCTAGGGAGGTTAAACAGCTAACGCATGGGCGGCCCCAGTGTAAAAGGGGTCTAAGGGGAAATTCCCTTACAATGTAAAAAACTCCCTTGCAAAGTGAACAGCCTATTTGCCCTTAGTAAATCAATCCCAATATATCTATAATATATTTCAGCATTTAAATATTGAAGTGGTTTTAAAGCCTAAATATGTTTTAAAATTAATAAATGTTTAGTAAAAAGGAAATCTCCTAAACCGCACTTTCATGCAGACCCGCTGTTGTTGGGTATATGGCAACCTCAGCCCAACCCCATAAGTAGGCTCCAAGGGGTGGAGCGAAATGCATTGGGGGTGTGGCCTGGCGGGAGACCAGGCTGAGGTTGCCATATACCTAACTAAAGCGGATCTGTGTGAATGTGGGGATATGCTTCTTACTATGCATTGAAGTCTGGAGCTGGGACGAGCTCTTTCCTCCAGCCAGTGGTGGGCTTAGAATCAGCACCCCTTTACAGCAGCTCACATCTATTTTACATTTGGTAAAAATGTTTTAGGTTCTAGTATCGTCCCTTCACACGCCCCCACCCCCTTTATACTTACCTTACTCAATTCAGCTCTGTGCACGTCTGTAGCGGCTCTCTCTTCTCCCCCCACTGTCACAGGCTTTGGCTCCCACCGCTGTCAGTTAAATCTTATTAGGAGGAAGTAGGGGGTGGGGCCAAGCCATGCTGTGTGTGTCCATGGATGCAGGCAGCTCAGGATCAATCCTGCATGAGTGCCCCTATAACTTGCTATGGAGGTATGCAGAAAAGAGGAGGAACCAGGATCGATGGCGGGGGATTCGAGAAGAGAAGGATCGGAGCTGGTCTGTGCAAAACCAAGTATAACATGTTTGCTCTTTGAAAATAAAAAAAGATTTTACAATCACTTTAATATAATCTAAATATAACACTTATTAAATTGTAACAGTAGCAGCACTCTTACAAAAACGCATTAAATGAAGCCTTTCCTGAAAAAAATAAGTTGGCTGCCTTTGTTGACTTCTTTTTCTGAAAATGCTGTTTGACTGGAGGTCATGCTAATGCTTTGGCTTCAATACTTTAGTATTCTCTAACCTGGAACAAGTATAGAGATAAGGACTTCTAACTTTCAGTTGCTGTTTACTTGTTCTCTGTGACTCTGATACCAGGCATAGCCGGGTAACTATTCTGTGTAATACTGTGTAGTAGAGCATAGAACAGAATAACAGCCCCAGAGCATCCACCCTTTAAAACAGCAGCCTCCATATTTCTTTTGAATTCTATCATTTTTTTTTAAAAAAAAAAAATCTTATAGGTTTGTTTAAATGTGGGTCATGATTGATCTGACAGCTGTTATATATTTGTTTGTTAGCATATGTGATAAACTGCATTAAACAAAAGCGTATGTGTTTACCAAAATATCATATGTACAGATAATTCAGCGCATATTTTCAACTCATTTCTGACAGGATTTTGAAGAAGGCTGCTGTTTGCTCGCCAAATATAACTCTGTCCACGTTACATCAGACGAAATGATATCACCTGACACCAGTGTGACTGTCTTTTTATTCAAAATGTTCTATCCTCTTCTGGAAGGCTACCAGGTATAGGAAGGCTCAGTGTGCTGCAACTACAGTCTGGATCTGGCTACATAGCTAGAGACATTTGTGTACAACATTTATATAGGAAGAATGAAAAAAAAACGAGGATTTAATGTTATTGTTATGAAGTAAAGAGTGTATAAATGATAATTTCCCATAGAGGGGGTCCCCGGATTACGAACATCCGACTTACAAACGACTCAGCCCCTGTACACACGGTCGGAAATTCCCACGGAAAATGTCCGATCGGACCATGTTGTCGGAAAATCCGCCCGTGTGGGCTCCTTTGAACTTTTTCCGACAGAAAAAATTTGAGATCCTGCTCTCAAATTTTCCGACAACAAAATCCGATCTGACTTTTTCCAATCATGTGTAGAGAATTCCGACAGACAAAGTGCCACGCATGCTCAGATCAAATTACGAGACCAAAGCTATTGGCTACTAGCCTCTATGTAGTTCCGTCGTACGCAACGAACGTCACCACGTTCAGAATGATCAGATTTTCCGACAACTTTGTCTGACCGTGTGTATGCAACACCAGTGTCGGACAAAATCCGTCAGAAAAAATCAGATGGATTTTGTGGTCAGAATTTCTGAACGTGTGTACGGGGGCTTACAAACTGAGGAAGACAACAGGAAATGGGAGGAAATCTACCCCTAGGAACTTCACCCCTGTAAAAGTTATCTTGGGAGAAAGGTGTCTCCACTGAAGCTTTATCACCAATCCATGCTTCCACAACAACCCAAAATTGTAAAAATCCAATTGTCATAGGCACAGAAAGTGAGGTGAAATCTTCTAAACAGGGGCGCAGATAGCAAAACAAATGTTACAGGGGTTTTAACCCTTCCCCATGCTATCCAAAAAACGCAAACACTTTTTGGCTGGAGCTACACTTAAAAAATTTACCTTTTCTGACTTACATACAAATCCAACTTAAGAACAAACCTACAGACCCCATCTTGTTTGTAACCCGGGGACTGCCCATATAAGCAATGACTGACATTAGACTACATAATTCTTTAGTGGATTTATATTGATGCATGTTTCTTTTTGTCCAGTTAGCTTGCACCTACCTTTCACAGGATACATCTGAGAGTTTCACTGAAAAACAATATATAACTGGTGTGAGAAGTTTTGTCTTTCAAAAGATTGCAACAGGTATGTAAAATGTCTGTTTACAGCAATGGAACAAAAATCAAAACCTTGTGTATTGAAGAAGACCCATGGTCTTTGGGGATTTGAAAAGTAAATGTATATGTACATTATTTTCCTGGCCATACCTCACGTCAGCACACAATGGGTTAACGCCTCATTTGGCGTCCACATGACCACCTCTTCCTAGCTAAATAAAAGACAGCCCCTCCCCCACTGACATGTTCTTTTTTTTTTGGCCTGCTCCAGGCTACCTGTGGATTGCAGGGGTAAGTACTTTGTTTGCTGCAAGGATATTCCTCCTACCGCACCGCCCCTCCATGTTCAGCCTCTCATGGTGTTGGAAGACCCAGAATGTTGGATGGTAAAGCCTCCTGAAACTGGGTGTCCCTTGTGCGGGGTCGCGGGCAATGTTACTTAGATAGCACAAATATTTTACAGGTGTGGTATTAGTAAGCTCTGCAATGTCACCATTGGCATTTTTCTTGTCTTGTATAGGCAGCATGCCGCACTACTCTCCTGGCTTTGTCTTCGATTGCGTGTAGTGATCGCCAGTCACCAAGTAGCAGCTTAAACAGTTTTAAAGCCAGCAGAGTAATTGGTTCTCTCCTCTCTCTGCAGTCCTGCCAGTTTTCTCTTGTGTGGTAAAGACTTGTTGCTGTTTGCTGCCCTGGTGTGCTGTGTGTTCCTCGGGGTTAGACAGTCTGACTGTTTTTTGTCTCAGATTCTGTGTCTCCTGTCTACCTCTGGAAGGCTGCCTGGACTCACCTGCTGCTGCTTCTGAAGTAAATGGATGAAAGCAGATGGGCCTTAAAGGTACCTGTTTTTTCTTGGTGACAGAATTATGTTTTTTTTTCCATATTTCTTTGCAGATATGAGCTCACCACACCTGTCAGTGGCACAGAAGACTAGGTAAGGTACAAGGGGGTGGCATGGGACATATCTTCAAAGGAATGCTCAAGGAATGCAGAGTATGGTGTTTTGCATGATTTTAGGAGCAGAAGCCCTAAACGCAAACACTTCAGAAAACATAAGACCCTCCACTGGTCATCCCCTGACTAGGACATTCCTCACATGGGTGGCTTCCAGGCTCCTCAAGCAGCGCAGGTGGCTCACATGCATTTAAATCAGTGCAATAGAAAATTCCTTGCCCAGCCCTGTGACGTGAAATCAATTGGCATGGATTGGCTCAAATGACAACGGATAAGGAAGCGGATGCACACATTTCAAAACCTAGAGGCTGTAGCGGAAAGTATGCAGCAAATATCCATGTCACAGGCAAGATGCAGGCCCAGCCATTGCAAACGCACACAGATATTTCCAAATGTGAAAAGGAAGGGCTTTCTTTTCCCATAACGACAGAGAGTTAAAAACTCATTGATGAAGAATGAGAGAGATCTGATAAGAAGACCGATTTACAATAAAAGTCTCCAAGCTTTATCCAAATGAAGCAGGCTAATTCATGTTTAAGCAATGCACTTCCAGGAGTGGATGGTGCCTGCCAGCGTCAAGTGCGCAAGTGTCTTTGCCTTTTAATACCTTTAGGAATCCCATGAATCCAATGCGCTTTTAGTAGAGTAAAAATGCATGAACAGGCTTTACCATGGATTCCAATGGCCTACATCACACCAGTGCAGTGTGTTCCAGTACAGTCAATTAAAGTACAACATGTTGCCTTTCTTTATATTTATTTTATGAACCCACCCACTGTTGTGTTGCAAATCATGAGCTTCATGCAAAGTCCCAACCTCTACTTTTTTGCCCGCTAGCTTTCGCTGGCGCGCTTATCTACAAGTCAGCATGTTGCATTTCTTCTCTATGGAACGCATGTATAACATGGCACAACAAATTAAACTGTCACTTCCAGTTTAGGTGTTTGTCATTTTTAGAATTGGCATGACACCAAGAACTTTTGAAAAAATTTTTGGCAGCAGTGGCAGTAATCCGTCTTTGGGGATAAGGCTCTGCCACACACAATGTTTTGATTGTTGCAGGTCTAAGTCAGGAGCTGGCAAAGCATCACAACCTTGTTCTGGAAATCCTTTTCCAAGTTCAGTCGACTAGTGAACAAACAGGAAAATCAGTTAACCCCTTCTTAACCACTTCAATACGGGGCACTTACACCCCCTTCCTGCTCAGGACAATTTTCAGCTTTCAGTGCTGTCGCAATTTGAATGACAATTGCGCGGTCATGCAACACTGCACCCAAACTACATTTTTATAAATTTCTTTCCACAAATAGAGCTTTCTTTTGGTGGTATTTGATCACCACTGGGGTTTTTATTTTTTGCTCAACAAACTAAACAATATCAAATTTTTGGGAAAAAAAAAAGCTTTTCTTCCTTTAGGGTATAACATTTTGTTTTCTCCTTCACTGACAGGCACTGATGAGTTGGCACTAATTTGTAGAATTGATGGGCACTGATATGCAGCACTGATGGGCACCAATGGGTACTGATAGGCGGCACTGATGGGCACTGACAGGCTGCACTGGGCACTAACAGGCGGCTGTGATGGGCACTGACAGGCGGCACTGATTGGCACTGACAGGTGGCACTGATGGGCAGCACTGATGATGAGGTACTCACAGGTGTTACTTTAGGGCACTGATTGGCACTGTGGTGGGCCGCCGATCGGCTCTCCCTGTCAGCACGAACCAAGGAATGCTGTTTATCGGCACTTCCTGGTTCACGCGATGATCAGCTGTGATTGGTCACAGCTGATCACGTGTTAAGGAGCCTGCGTCAGAGGCTCCATACCACGATCGGAGATGCAGTGCGTCAGAATGACACACAGCACTTCCGATTGCCGCGCTTCACGCCGGCATGTAATCCTGCTGGACGTCATGACACCCAGTCAGGATAACTGAACCACTGGGAAGTGGTTAAGCTTTGAAGGATCTTGGAATAGTTTTCATGCCCAAATAAATCTGCGTATGAAGAGTCATGGAGACAGCATTTATGTCAGCGAGGGATTGCATTGTCCCCATTGGGACATTTTTTTTTTTTTGTTCCAATCATTTTTATTACATTCTCAAAACAGCATACAGAACATTATGCTCAGATATTCATCAATAGATGATTGAAACAAGGATGCAATATACAATATGATCAGTGGCCCTTATCAAATACATATTAACAAAAAAATATTAAGAAAGGTTATATTTTGGCTAGAGAGACTTCCTTGTCCCCTGATAGTATTCTACAAAACCATATATTCCCCCTTCCCTTCATTATTATGGTATAACCGAACCAACGTCTAAAAAAGTGAGGGAACGGAGAAAGGGAAAAAAAAAACAAAAAGGGAAATTAAGAATTAGAGTAGAACAGAGTGGGATGGGTCCCCCTGACCCCAGCATCTCATCACAAATAACCCAGAATTCAGGGAGCTTGAAGATAAGCAATCCAGGGATTCCACACCTTCTCAAACCTAGCTTGCTTATCTCATCTTATACTGACCAGTTTTTTATTGATCCTAATCCAGGACACCTTGTGTTTCAGCAAGGTAACATTGATTACAGGCGATTTCCATGCATGTGCTATAGTTATTTTAGCCGCTAGGAGAATGAAAAATATGAGGGATCATAGATGTTTGGGGATCTGCTCCGACAGGTCAGTAAACAACCCCGTTTTGGCTTCTCTAGGTATATTTTGTCCAGTCACTGAGTAGATCAGATTGAATATTCTGATCCAAAAACATCGGACCTTCGGACAAGACCATCAGACATGATACATATCTGCTTCCTGTCCGCCACCTCGAAAGCAAAGGGGTGAAGTACCGGGGTATAGTTTTGCTAGCCTTGTAGGAACAAGGTACCAAAACGAGAGAACCTTATAATTTGCCTCTACCAATGAGATGTTGAGTATGCCTTTGTGCACCATGGTTGACCATTTTGTCCACACCTCCTCTTCCACTATTTCCCCTAGGTCCGATTCCCAAGCCGTTTGGTAGGAAGGTTTGTTACCCTGATTATTGAATAGAGTATATAACTCTGTTATCCCTCCCTGTGATTCAGGTCCTTGTATACCACGGTTTTCAAAAAGGATCCTAGTGGTTATATTCACCTGGTCTTTCAACAAGGTTCTCATGAAATGGATAATTTGTAAAGTTTTCTTAAAATAGTTAAGTCATCTTATCCCCTTATTATCTATAAAGTGAGCAATTCTGTAAAGACCCTTGTTGATCCACCATGTGAATTGGGTGATCTGTTGGCCTGGTAGGAAGTGAGGGTTATTGAAAAGTGGGGCTACTGGCAGATGGGGGGATTTTAAGGGGTGTAACTTGCATTCTGTGTCCCACAAACGCAAAGAGTGGGATTATGGTTAATACAAAAATCTTATTTTCTTGCTCCTATTACATGCAATACATGAATGATTATTATTTTGCAAAGAGTGCAACAACATGTAATCTTTTTTATACCATTTCCAACAGTTTATTTTGTGTCTTTACAGGAGCCAGCAGTTGTTATGAATCTTTGTCTTCTGATATGTTGAAGAACTCACTGGCATCTTTTGTGAAGCTAGGTGTTGTGGAGGCCAGTAAATCGTAAGAGCAATACTGTACATCTAATATAACATAATGTAGGTGTGGGTTGGTGAAAAGAAAAGTAGTGAAGCATAAACAGCATATACATAGGATTCACTTCAGGGATTGAAATTCTACCCTACTAACTCAAGATTTTGTGTAAGAATATTTTCCTTTTGATTTTAGTACAGTGCCTTCCATTTTTTTTTTATTGTACTGTGATGTAAGTTAGCCAGTTTATTGCTAGGATGATATTTTATGTCCAGTGCCAAATACACATTTATTGGTTTAATATCTGTAACTATTTATACAATTTACTCAGATTAATTATAGATGAAAAGTAATAAGAAAAGGATCTACTTTCCAAAAAAGGTTTATCATGTGCACAGTTCTTCAAATATACTATCCAAATTACCCACTTTTCAAAAAAAATCTGAATTGAATTCCTAAATGTGGGTAAGAAGGAGTATACACTTCTCCGCCTGCCCAGGGTTACTGGCCTTTTGAGGATAGTAGAGAGATTAAACTTATCCAGGGAACATGCCATTACTTCCTTATGAATTATGAAAATAAGGCTATTAACCCAGATGCAGAAAAATCTTAAGAGTATGCATTCCTATCTAAATGGCAGTCATAGAAATCCATGGGTCAACTGCTATTATAGTTTCATATTTATGGTGTTGGCAAAAAAGCAGCAAGCCTCTGTTCTGCTTTGAATTGTGGCAAAAGCTTCAGAACCAGTGTTTACTAGCAAAATCAAATAAAAATTTCTTTATGCTTTCCTACACTGCAACATTACTAATTTCCTAGATCAGTTTTGCCCATGTTCCAACTTAATAAATATAGCAAATTTTTTTGGTCTATGCAATCTCTTTTTAAAAATATACATACATTTTTTTTTTATTGCTAATTCTGTTGACAGGTTATATTGTATCTGGTAAAATGTATGCTCTACAAGGTACAGTGAAAAACCTCTTGTCATTTGAATGGTCATGAGTTTAAAGTTTATGTGACAAGTTTTGCATTTGTTAAAGCTACACTCCATATAACCAGGGTAGCTTGCTTTGCATACTACCTCCATTCCATTCATATGTTCATCTGTACAAGCTACATTTATACCTGTCCACTAACAAGTGTGTATACTGCCTTTATACTGGTCCAATGCTTAGTTTGCACACCGCCCTCATATCTGTCTAGTGTGCACGCTACCTTTATACCTGTCCACTATAAAATGTGTAAATCAATGAAACATTCATCACATGGAAAATTCTTGTGCAATTAAATGAAAACTTTAAAGAGAGAAAATATGAAAGGCTGCGATTGTTATCTCCTTCTAGAAAAGCTTGTTCCTGGGTTATTATGCTGACCCTCTGGCTTCATTACTTACATTTACTGTAAATGAATGCCAAATAGCCCCTGACTTTACTTGGTGTACTGTATTTTTGCTTGAAATAAATATACCAAACTCATACAGTATACAATGATCAGAATGCTTAGCTTAGAATCCCACTTTTTTTTTCACTTAACATGCTCAACCTACAGTTAACTATATTATTTTTGTTAAGTTATAGTGTGTTTGTTTTCTAGGTCAAGTGGAACAAACTATATTGCACACAGGAAGACTGCAAAGGATATGGTGCCAATACTTGGTAAGGTGGTGAATGCTTTGATCATGTCAGCCTATGGTTTTGCCACATGATACATTATGACATACTGTATGTTATTGCATTGTGTCTACTTATAGCCTTGTCAAGGAACTCCTACACAATTCCTAATTTACAAAAACTCAATCTTAGGACATTGTCTTATGATTTTTTTGTCCTGTTTAGACAGGGGTGTTTTGTTAAATGTGTTTCTATAATGCCTTTTATTTCCATAATTTATAACGTATGCTCCCACATACTTAAATACATCAGAACATTTTAATGGGTCCCAAAATTATAGCTTTTGTTTTCAAGAATTTATTTTGCAAAATTCTTTCAAAGCTCAGAAAAAAAAGTACAGCATTAAGCTGAATACGTCTTTTAATACTGATTCCATTATTCTTTTACTTTTATAGAAGTACATCAAGGAAAATTCCCAGCAGCCAGACTCTGAGGATCTTAGCCAAATTTCACATTCCATCTCCAGTGGTGGCCGCTTGACAAAAATATAATTTATTGAAACACAGAAGCCAGCTCTCAGCGTGCAGTCCATGGACAAGCTACAATAACCATGACATTCAACAAATACCACTGTGAAATACTATATTAGATATTCTTCTGTTGAAAATGTACAGCTCAAACTAGGCTGGAGAATTTAAATTCAGTAAATGTGTCTAACTATAGGCAATTGTACAAAATAAACACTTAAGGGCATATTTATAAAGTAGTGAAGACAACTTTCAAACACTTTACTGGTGGTGAATCAATCATTGTTAATAAAAACACCTGCAAAATATGCCCCTTATTGTAATTGGCTATAGAAATATATTACTTTATAGGTTATGGTATTTTCCCCTTAGTTTATATACTACTATAAAAGGAAATGCATTAATCTGAATAACCCTAGGTTATTCAAGGAATGTTAGTAGCAGTAAATGAACAGAAAGAATGCTGTATTCCACGCCAGGTAAATTAGGGGCAGAAAGTGCCATTTTCTAGCTCAGGGTAGAATGTGAGAACATTTGTTAATGTGCCATAATTAATGTTTTATGATTTCTGGGTAAAATATAATTCTTAACTGGAAATCTAATATACATGGACCAGTGTGCATTCCTAACCATTGTACAGTATACTGTTGTACTTTTTTTAATTTTTTTTTATCATATTTAAATTTATATAAATTTTTAGAAAACCTTTTTTTTTACTAATTTCCTACCAAAAGGTTGTTCTTTTTTGTGTTTTTCATTGTTCTAAATAACTTTCAATGACTATCAGATGTTTTTTTTTTTTTTAAATGATAGCAGACTAATTGTGACTATACTTTATGCAGTGTCCTGTAGATCATATTTAAATATGATGAGATTGTATTTAATTATATTGTAGTTAAAATTAAGAATAATACCCACTGGTAGTTATATGTTATCATTTTTTTCATTGATGTGAGTTTTGAATAGGTGTCATTAGGGAGATTACTTACTGCTGAAACAGAAGTTCATTGGATCTTTACATTTTTCGGAGATGAAGGTCAAAACAACAGGAAGTGGATAGAAGAGTTGTCCACCTAATTCCAAAGAAAACACTCAAACTAGCATGCAGGGTATGTTTGGATATCTTGTACTGCACCTGGTTTGTTAGGGCAGATACTGACTATGTGGCTTAAAGCTGACCTCCAGACAGATATAAAAGACACATATCAATGCAGCATATTTAATAATACATGATTAAACTTTTGTTTTCAACAAAAGTGATGTAACTACCTTCATTTAACTTGTAATCGGGCTCTTGCATTCTCATGTACAGTAAAACACAGACTGGGAGAGGGAAAAGCAGCATGAGGAGCCACTCAGTTGTACTCATGTCATAACAGGAGCATACTAATAGAAGAAAGCATAGAGAAATACAAGTGCAATGGCTGATGCATCAGCTCACGTATATGTATTTCATCTGTGTAGTTAGCCATTGGCCTCTAGTTTGACTTTAAAGACAGCTAAATATACAATGGAAAAGAACTTGGGTGCTAAGTGGATTTTTGCCAGGACCAATGGGTATTTTTCAGTACTTGCACAGTCTTTAAAAGGATAAAACATGAGGGAAATGTGCATGTAATGCAGAAATGTACTGTATGTTTTTTTTACCCTGACCAATGGTTGATCAAGGCTGACAAGACTTGGCAAAGGATTTATAACTGCCCCATGAGCTACATACATCAGCCCAGGATGTTTCAAGAAAAAAATTAGCAGCATTGATTTTTTTTCTGTCCTCTGATTTTCACCATTACTCTTTGTAATTCTGCAGATTCAGGTTTGATTTGTGTGACTATTAGAATTCTAGGCTGTACTCTAGCTCCAGTCCCATAGAAGGAAAGCCCTCCAGCTTTCCCTTCCATATACAAAACCTGGGTGTTTTTGCTCATAACATTATGTGAGCCACATGCCTCTTCAGAGGACCCTTGATATCCTGTTTGCTTTATTTTTGTATGACTTTATCAGTTTTTACTTAATCAGACTTATTCTATCAGTTGTAAGCTTTTATCCTTTGACTCGTTCTATCAGTTGTCAATTACTCATTATGTTTCACATAGACTTATGTTATCAAACTCTGATAATAATGTCTTGTTACTGGGCAATTTATTGTACAGCCAAGCAATCATTTTACCTTTCCACTACTGACAATGTACCTTGGAAGTCTGCCTGTTACTTTGTTGTATCTACTTGCTATGGCCAGCTGGTGTCTCAGTCCTGTAGTTGCTAATTCCGAGTCCTGTTCTGCCCTTTTTGTCCCCAATCTTGTTCTACCCCTGTTTCTGTATTCAGTTGTTTGCTATGCTAAAGAAATTAGTAAATTCAAACTTTAAAATTCATTGAATTTACACAAAAATCAAACACAATATTCAAATTTACATCAAATCAGAGAACACCAAACTGACATTTTATGATGGGTTTTGTGCGAGGATGATCGCTAAGGATCCAGTTTTCATTTATTGACTGCATTTGACATCTGGTCAATGACGACTTCTCAGGTTAAAATTCCAGGAACATGCTTATCTGCCCTTCACTCAGGGCCGGACTGGGAATAAAATCCAATCCTGGAAAAAAATTCATACCAGCCCCACAGCATTATTATACCAGAGCAACAGCATAACGTCATTATTTTCTTGTTCATGAAAGGGACCGGTGACCTGTTTTCAGCAGAGAGCGGTCTGAAGTACGTTCTCCGCTGAGGTCATTGCCATCAGTCAAGGCAGTGCGTCATCCCGACTTCAAAGTCTGGATCTGCCAGCTGCCTTGATTGATGCCAGTCTCAGCGAGCCGCTGAGACAGCCTCTCCCCGCCCCACCACAGCTTAGCTCTCCAGTGAGTGTGGAGGAACAGAGAGGGGAGATGCTGACTGACAGTCAGCAGCTTTCCTCTCTGGGATCTGTGAGAACCGAGCCATTGGCGATGTTCGGTGGCTCGGTTCTCAGTGCAGAGATGGCGGGGGACAGTTGCAGCATCAGTCTGATGCTCCAGCCACCGAGGTAAGTATGAATAAAAAAAAAAACCCATACTTCTCTTTTAACCACTTGAGTCCCAGGCTTTTTTCTCCTTAAATTCCCTTAAAGTGTTTGTAGTGTAACCTAACATATTACAAGTTTTTTTTTTTTTTTTGTGACAGATAGGTCTTTAATTGGGTAGCACATTTGGATACATATATTTTTAGTTCCTTGTTTTTATTAGGAATGAATAGTAAAAAATTTGAAAAAAAAAAATGCATTTTCCTATAATGTTTTTCTGTCTGTGGTTTTCTCAATCACAGTGAAATCCCTTCTTTCTGAGATTGGTAATAGCAACCAAGTGAGTCATCTTTCTCCAGATAGTGAACTGGGTTAGCAGGACTGTGATTGGCTTTAACAGTGGCCAAGACTGTCCTCCTCCTCCTGGAAACAGGGACCGCCCCCCCCAGCAGAACTGCACCCAATCTCTTCCCCATCACAAAAGCTGACGATTGCAGCTACAGCAAAGTTAGAGAACCAAACAATGTTTCCCATCTTTTACAATGTGTGGGGGCACAGTGCCTCCCCCACAGTGCCCCCCCCCCCCAGTGCAGGTGCGGTGTGGGGCATTCTGAGATTGGAATGCATTAGTGTCTCACTGACACTTCTCTGCGCTACTCTGCTGATGGGGAGGGAGTCGAGTGACGGCAAAAGAGGCTTCGTGTGCCGCTTGCGGCACCAGTGCCGGGGGTTGCCTACCCCTGGGCCAGAGGTATAAGGTAATAAGAAATGTATTTCTTAAGTTCTTGTGAAACAGCATCTCTGACAGAGAAGGGCAAGTGTCAATATCTGACATACTGGTTTAACATTTGAGGAGTGCTGAGTGCTGAAACTGTGGGCACAGGTGGGGCAGGGGCAACTGGAGCTAAACTAAAAATTTAAATTATGTTTTGTTCACCTATGTGAGCATTTGTTGCTTGTGCAGTAAGCGCAAATGTCACCTAGATCATCCAACATCATGGTTGCGACCTGGGAAATCATTTTGGGAGGGAATATTTTTTAGGAGATTATTATAATACAGGATTTGTATGGTGCTAACAGTTTGTGCAGCTCTTTACAAAATATATATATATATATATATATATATATATATATATATATATATATATCCTATCTCACAAAAGTGAGTACACCCCTCACATTTTTGTAAGTATTTTATTAGAACTTTTCATGTGACAATACTGATATAATTATACTTTTCTACAATGTAAAGTCTTGATTGTACAGCTAGTATAACAGTGTAAATCTGCTGATCCCCTCAAATTGACTCAACACATAGCCATTAACCACTTCAGCCCCGGAAGATTTGGCTGCTCAATGACCAGGCCATTTTTTGCGATACGGCACTGCGTCGCTTTAACTGACAATTGTGCTGTCATGAGAAGCTGTACCCAAAAAACAAAATTGACGTCCTTTTTTTC
Organism: Lithobates sylvaticus; assembly: GCA_028564925.1. NCBI lineage: Eukaryota > Metazoa > Chordata > Amphibia > Anura > Ranidae > Lithobates > Lithobates sylvaticus. The sequence goes on along the minus strand of CM053028.1, from coordinate 118,785,334 downwards.
CCACAAATAGAGCTTTCTTTTGGTGGTATTTGATCACCTCTGCGGTTTTAATTTTTTGCGCTATAAAGAAAAGAAGACAATTTTGAAAAAAACACAATATCTTACTTTTCGCTATAATAAATATCCCCCCAAAAAAACAACAAATTTTTTCCTCAGTTTAGGCCGATATGTATTCTTCTACATATTTTTGGTAAAAAAAAATCGAAATAACCATATATTGATTGGTTTGCACAAAAGTTATAGCGTCTACAAAATAGGGGCTAGATTTATGGCATTTTTATTATCATTATTTTTTTTTACTAGTAATGGCAGTGATCTGCGATTTTTAGCGGGACTGCGATATTGCGGTGGACAAATTGGACACTTTTGACACATTTTTGAGACAATTAATCATTATACAATGATCAGTGCTATAAAAATGCACTGATTACTGTATAAATGTCACTGGCAGGGAAGGGGTTAACACTAGGGAGCCATAAAGGGGTTAACTGTGTTCCCTAGGTGTGTTCTAACTGTAGGGGGGATGGGACTGGATAGGGGAGGAGAGAGATCGGTATTCATACTTAGTATGAACACATGATCTCTCTCCTCTCCCCTGAGAGAACCGGGATTTCTGTATTTACACACACAGATCCTGGTCAGTGATACAGATCCTCAATTACACTGAACGAGGTTTGGAAAAGAAAAAAAAGTGGAACTTTTGCATTATACTATAATGTGGTATGATAAAATAGAACTGCCAATTTTACATGCATGTCACTGGCAGCTTTTTGGGTTGACTCATGATTTTGAACTACCCATCCCATGTTCTCCTTGTAATCAACGTTGAGCCTTTTCTCACATTTTTTTCATTTGTGCCCAAAGACCAACCATTCTCATGCATTAATGTTCTCTTTTTTAGTTTATGTGTAAAGTCTTTTAAGCTACCAACATCAAAATCTCAGCAAATATAAATCAACAACACACATGGCACTTAAAATCACACATAGCAATTTGTTTATGTTTTCGATATGTATGTTTAGGATCCAAAATGTTATTAAAAAGTGAATATCAATATTTCATATGTAGGATTTATATTCGGCAGGTGAATGTGAACTTGTTCTATTTTAACATGCTACGTCTAACTGCTATGCTTAAAAAAAATTGTTTTGACATAGCTATATAGATTTTCAATAACTGGAAAAATATCAGCGAAAAAAAAAAAACAGTTTGTGCTGTGTTTTTTTCCTTTACATAATCTGTAATACTCTGTGAATCCTGTGATTCAAATGCACACTATATCAATTGTATGTAAAATAAAGCTGTTCTGAAAAAAGTAAAAAAAACATTTGAACGAAATCAGTTAAAAAGCACATAACCAAAAAAATAAATAAATTGCCCCCAAACTGTCATAGTGTCTTTTACAAACTGCCAGAACAATCTACGCTATGTCTGGTTTTTAAGACCTTTGCTCAAATAAGTAATCTAATGGACTACTTGTATTGTGTGTATTTAATACTTGTGGTCTTTTTTATATTTATGATTTTGGTTATCACTTATGGTGTTATTTGTTCAAAATTCTGTTAAAAGCTAAAATGACCGCTGTATGCATATGCACAGTTGGTCAACTGCCTTTTCTCATAACTACCATGAATAAAGTGCTGTCAAACAGAGTTATTTTATTGTGCAAATAGGCTACTAATCAACCCTTCAGGGGCTATTTCTTATAAGTTCCTGTCGTCAATATGTATTCTGCTCAGAGTGTCTTTCTTTTGATTAAGGTGGTTGAAATTTTGTGGGCGAGGCAGATTTTTTTTTTTTTTCTTAAATTGGCCTGGGAGCAGGTGTGAGTCCATTCAGCCATCTCTAACCACTGATGTTAAATGAGATCTTTTAAATCATTGGTAAATGACTTGTTTCTAATTGTTCTTTCTGTATGGGTCAGTATGGATTCCCCGGGGTCTACCTTTTGTAAACACAGAAAGTGCTTAGAGCTAGTGACTTGTGTGCAAAGCACTAAAGTCACAAGGGACTAGTTATGGGAAATCTGCCCCATCAGAGGATTTGGTTATAGTCCTTCATGCATAAAGCAGCACGGAGCTTTAAAATGAGAAGCATACAGATTCAGAATATTGCAGCATTTTAAAAAATTTAAACCCGTGTAGCTGGTTACTTAAAGCCAACATAATAATATCCGAAATGCAAACTGAGAAATATTTATGAAACTCTGATCAATCTAGGCTAGGCATGGTGATGACTTGTTATTCACTGTAAATTCATTTGCAAGAAGTATCAAATTTGTAACAGAGTGAATGTCAGTGTTCAAACTGTCAAATGTACAGTGAATAAAAAATGTTATCAATTTATTTAATATGATCAAATCATAACTGATAGTGCATGAATTGTGAAATGAAAACAGTATGTATAGTCTTAACAAGCAAATTGTTAAGCAGTTTTCTGGTGAAAATACAGTCACCCTCAGCTGCATTATATGTAGATTTGAAAGCCTGGTTTCTATGCAATGAAAAACAAGAGGTAGTATGCAGATACGGGTTCCTCTTTGTAACAAGAAACAACGGTCTCATTTATTCTAGAAATTAATATTAATCACTGGGGAGGCCTTGACCACAGGCATAGCAAATAAACCCATTAATAGCCAAAATACACCCTTACTTGTTGACTAAGGGATTTAAATAAAGGCTAAAATTAAATTCATATTACAAACACAGGCTGTAGATTAAATAGAAACATAACTTTAGACCTTGTAAGTGTAGAGCTGCTAGTAATAAATGGTTCTTCCCTAAAAGTACTGAGGCTGCCCACCACAGCAAGCACCAGTTTATTCACGCCTGGTCCAACAACACACTCTAGAGGTTGTCTTTTTTAGCATTTATTACTTGAAGAAACTTAAACAGGATAGGGGTTTAGGGTCACAGGATACTCAAAAATGATCAATAGCAATAATGGGGGGTGAAACTTCTCATTAATCTTCCTCCAGCAGCCTTTCCTGGAGGTAACAGGGAATGGCCAGCATATCTAGGACTCTATCAGAGCAGCCTCAATACATCTAGCAACCTCTGGCACTTAGATCCCTAGAAAAAGCACACCCAAAGACCAAGCCAGTTCTCAACTCAGAATGTCCTATTCAAAATGATTGGTCTACATAGAGTTGTGTATTTCAACATTGCTAATAGTACAACAAACAATACAGTAGTCTCCCATGGGACATTTTTACGGCAGAAAAGAAAGGCGTTGTATAACAGTACATTTTTATTTATACAAAAGTTGTTTAAAAATACATTTTATTTAAAAAAACAACTGTTCTGATATCATGATACATTCACCAAGATAGTGACCCTGACATATCACAACATCTATGTGCCCACTGGTGGGGTGGACCATGCATATTTATCCACCAATACAATATCTACATAAAATACCCCCTGCCAGGGGAACCCCAATTAGTTTTGATTTATTTCTTGTAAATCTTCTCAAGAGGGGAAAGGGTATTTAAATATCTTAGATACATCAGCATCAAACATGGGTCAGAATAATTAAAATAGACCACCTCCTCAAACCTATAAACATCAACAGATCCACAGTAACAGCCAAAGAGCACACAAAGGTCCACACTATTCACAATCGGCTCAGGGGACAACCACTTGGGCGAAAAACTGTGAATATAAAATTATGGTACTTGGTAAGTAGATGTTAATAATGCAAGTGTCTATTGATTAATCTAAAAAAACACAGACTGAACATTAAGAAAATTCAGTATAATCCAATGTGTATGCAGCCTACAGGGGATATCCATAACTGCCTAAACAACCACCCGCCGGAGTTGTACTGCAGCAGGTTGGCTCCCCTGCGCGAATCGCCATCATTGTACGTCCGCTTGGTCAGGCGCAGATGAGGGCGGGAGTGTGCGCCTGCGGGTCCAAAGTACAAAGGCACAATGGGGATCTGCCTTTGTAAACAAGGTGGATCCCCATTCTGACAGATGACATGACAGAGATCTACTATTCCCAGTGATTGGGAACATGTGATTTCTGTCATGTCCCAGGCAGCCCATCCCCCTACAGTTAGAACACGCTGAGGGAACACACTTAACTCCTTGATCGCCCCTTAGTGTTAACCCCTACCGTGCCAGTGTCATTTTTACATTGATCAGTGCATTTTTATAGCACTGATCAATGTAATAATGTTATTGGTCTCCAGAAAGTGTTATTTGGGGTCAGATTTGTCCGCGAAAATGTCACAGTCCTGCTAAAAATTACAGAACGCCATAACCAGTAGAAAAAAAAATAAAATAAATAAAAGTCCCTAAATCTATCCCATAGTTTGTAGATGCAATAACTTTTGCGAAAACCAATCAATATGCGCCTATTGGGATTTTTTTTACCAAAAATATGTAGAAGAATATATATTGGCTTAAACTGATGAATACATTTATTTATTTTCTTTTATACATTTTTTTGTTTTTGATATGTTTTATAGCAAAAAGTAAAAATAAAAATTGCAGAGGTGATCAAATACCACCAAAAGAAAGCTCTATTTGTGGGAAAAAAAGGACATATATTTAGTTTGGGTACATCATAGCACGACCGTGCAATTGTCAGTTAAATCGATGCAGTGCCGCATTGAAAAACATGGCCTGGTCCTTAAGTGGTTAACCTTTATTATTTGGAATAACCTGTAAGGGCTTCTTTACAATTGTGGTCCGTTGTGGGGGACCCCTATCACTTTCAATGGGCAGTACTGCCACTGAATGTAACATATTTAAGTTAATAGGGCCGCTCTGCAACTGTGTGTGCAAGCATGTGGAGTGCTGCTCTAAGGCCCCTTTCACACTGGGGCGTTTTTCATGCGGTGCAGCGCTAAAAATAGCGCCTGTTCACCGCATGAAAAAATCCGGCCCCTTTAACTCCAGTGTGAAAGCCGGCGGGCTTTCACACTGGAGCGGTGCGCTAGCAGGATGACAAAAAAAGTCCTGCTAGCAGCATCTTTGGAGCGGGATAGGAGCAGTGTATTTACCGCTCCTATACCGCTCCTTCCCATTGAAAAGAATGGGAGACCGCGGTAAAACCGTGGCAATACCACCGCAAAGCGCCGCTGCGGCGGCGCTCTGCGGGGGGTGTTTAACCCTTTTTCGGCCGCTCGCGGGGGGGTAAAACCGCACCGCGAGCGGCCGAAAACCGCGGTAAAAACGACGGTAAAGCAGCGCTAAATATAGCGCTGCTTTACCGTCACCGCGGCTCACCGCCCCAGTGTGAAAGGGGCCTAAATGCCAAAAGATGCTGCTCAAATGATCCACACCCAAAGGGGTACTGACATCCAAAATGCTCATCCCAGCAGCCTAATGAGCTATACTATATGTAGGCGCCGCACACCATCAGCTCAATGTGTATCAAATAATGAAGAGCAGCCTTAGCCTCAGCTCCTCCCGAGACCATGCCCCCTGATGAATTTCACCCCGCCTCTGGGGCTTTGTCATAGGAGTCTATGACTAAGCCCCAGAGGCAGGGTGAAATGCATCAGGGAGTGTAGTCTCAGGAGAACTGAGGCTGAGGCCCCGCTTTATTATTTGATACACATTGAGCTGATGGTATGCAGCACCTCCATATTACGTGCTGGTCAAACACTGTTAAAAAGCGATCCACAGCAAGTTGCTTTTCAGAGGGGCAGCAAGTTCTGCCACATGTCCAAACGTAACCTATGAATGTTTTCATTTGTTTCATTTTAGTCCTGGAACAAAATATATCAGCCTTTCTGTTATAACTTTTATAATAAGAATTAGATGATACTGCTAAGAAAGAAATCCCAAGGTATACACGGCCAGTGCAGCTGCCAACAACAAACAATATCATGTTATGTGCATGGGTCTTACCTTATGTAGCATGTCAAAATTAGAAGAAAAGGATGAAAACAAGTTATAACCACATTCTTTTGAGGAAAGAATTATCTTTAAAAACATTGGGGTTGGTTTACTAAAACTGTAGAGTGCAAAATCTGGTGCAGCTCTGCATAGAAACCAATCAGCTTCCATTTTTTTTTCTGTTAAAGCTTAAATTGAACAAGCTAAAGTTAGAAGCTGATTGGCTATCATGCACAGCTGTACCAGATTTTGTATTCTCCAGTTTTAATAAATCAACCCCACTGTGCTTTCTCCAAAATACATATTAGTACTGCTTGGGCCTTAGAAGAAGGGGGTAGACCCCGAAAACTTGTCCTGAAAATTTGAATGTTAGTGCAAATAAAAAAAAAGTATCAGGGATAGTACTCAATTGCTTTATGTGCAACAACACCAATAGGGCTTCAATCACATCATGCAAAACACACTGACTCAAAACTATTTCCAATGCGCCAGCAACTTCTATTTTGTCCACAAGAGGGAGCTCAAATATCAATACTATACTTCCCAAGCAAATAGATTTTTCCCTGAACAATAATAGAAACACTATTTAAGTGAGCTTGTGACTATTGTATACCCAAAACAAAAGTACTTTACTTTTGATACACAGTATTTTGTATTTATTTAAGTGCAAACAAAACTGTCTGGAAAGTACTACACAATACATTTTATTTTTAACCACTTCAATACTGGGCACTTAAACACCTTCTTCCTGCCCAGACCAATTTTCTTTCAGCGCTGTCGCACTTTGAATGACAATTGCGCGGTCATGCTACACTGTACCCAAACAAAATTTTTATCATTTTGTTCTTACAAATAGAGCTTTCTTTTGATGGTATTTGATCACCTCTGGGATTTTTATTTTCTGCTAAACAAATAAAAAAAGACCGAAAATGTTTTTTTTGTTTCAGTTTCCAAACTTTGTAAATAAGTAAGTTTTTTCCTGTACTGATGGGCACTGATGGGGCTGCACTGATGGGCACTGATAAGACGGCACTGATGGGCACCGATGAGGTGACACCAATGAAGTGGCACTGATGAAGTGGCATTGATGGGCACTGATATGTGGCACTGATAGGCAGCACTGATGGGCACTGATAGGTGGCACTGATGGGTGACATGGATGGGCACTGATAGGTGGCACAAATTGGCACTGATAGGTGGCACGGATTGGCATCGATAGGTGGCATGGATAGGCATGGATAGGCGGCACAGATGGGCATGTATAGGCAGCACGGATGAGCGGCATTGTAGTGTAATGTATTGTACTGATGGATGCCAATCAGTGCCAAACAATAATGCATGCCAATCAGTGATGCCCATTGTGGGCACTGATTGGCATCCATTGAGGGCACTGATTGGCATCCATTGTGGGCACTGACTGGCATCCCTGGTGGTCTAGGGTGGCATACCTGGTGCTGGGCATCCCTGGTGGTCTGGTGGCATCCCTGGTGGTCCAGTGTGGGCATCCTCGGGTGGGGGGGGGGGGCTGCGCTGATAATCGATCAGCACAGACCCCCCCTGTCAGAGGAGCAGCCGATCGGCTCTTCTTGCGTCTGACAGATGCGAGTGAGGAAAAGCCGATCAACGGCTCTTCCTATTTACACTGTCATCAGCCGTGATTGGACGCGGCTGATCACCTGGTAAAGAGTCTCCGTTGTAGTTGCGGGGTGTCAGACTGACACACCACAACAACGATCGCCGCAATGCGCTCCCCCGGGGGCGCGCAGCGGCTCAATATCAGGAGGATGTCATATGACACCCGGTCAGGATATTGAAACCACTTTGCCGCCGTCATTCTGCTATATGGCGGGCGGCAAGTGGTTAAGGGTAACTCCACTTTTGTTGAAAAAAAAGTCAGCAAAAAAATAAAATTTATAGCATATATAATTGCGACACAAGTCATATTGTAATTGAATGTTATTAAAAATGACCTTTCCTTTTCAATCTGAAGCTCTGTGAAATGTCTGTAAAATGCAATGCAATATGGCTACCTGCAGGTGTTCTGTACACAGATGGTGTACAGAACGTTCCCCAGAAATGTTATCTCCTGCTTATATGTTGGCCTACTGATGCAGGTGCAGCAGCTGATTAGTAATTATAAAAAGACTCCCATACATATTCACTGAGCACATGGACACAGACAAACAAAAGCTATTTCTTCAGAATACCAAAACGTAGGAATCTGCAACAAAGTTTGTTCAAATACTTGCAATGTACATAGATCACCCAGAGGGGAATGTTTTTTCTCAACAAAAGTGAAGTTACTTTTTAAGAACTTTGCCAATTTTTGATGGGTTTGGGCACGGCTTAATCTAATCCTCACATTTGCACAGTGGAAAAACTTTTTTTATTTTTAGAATAAAAGTTTTATTGAGTCAAAAGAGAAATAAGGTACATTTTTGTACATAATCATAACAATATAACAAAATACAGTCATCAAGGGAGTATGAGCCAACATCATGGAACAGATATACAGTGATAAATATATAACAAATATGTTGAAGATCTGAAAAATTTTGATATTTTTGCAAGCTTCCAGTAATGGGTGTCTCATCGTAAGAAAGAAAATATGTACAAAATAGTACTGTATCAAAGCATAGCAGAGGTAGAAAAGGAATTGTATAAGATATTGAATCAACAGGAAAGACTTTTTATATCTGATGCACTTCATGGTCTAGGTTCACATCCTTGCAGGTGAGGAATACGCACAAAATCGCACGCATACCCGACCCACAGAGAAACGTGTTGCACATTCTTAATAGCACCCCCACACACATCAACCATGACATGATTTCATGTGCAATAAATCGCATGGTGCTGTGGCAACATACAATTAAGTATGGCACAATGTTAAGGACCCATTCACACTAGGAAATGCATGTGAATCGCACAGGAATGCTGTGATTCACATGTCACTCTGCACCAAAAGTAGTGCATGCATTACTTTTGGAAATGCACTGAGATCCAGTATGAGCAAACGCACTGCATTTGCGACCTGCGTTTGGGGTGTCGTTAACTTTGCACTGACACCCATTGCAGATCACAAGAGCAGTGTGATTGGAATGTGGTGTGGGAAACTGACACAGATCGAGGGTCTCCTGTACTGCGTTCTGGTGTAAATAGACCCAGAAACTGGGTCAGGGACTTTTTTCCCCATGTTTGTTGCAGGTAGGGCAGCCCATTGAAATAAATAGGCTGCTCTACCCACGACGTGCACAAGCAAACGTGCATGAAAAGATGTGAAAAGGGCCTTAGTCAGATTCCAGGGACACTTATTGTGTAATTCTATTGAGAACCAGCAGAGGGCACAGACATAATATATTGCACATTACTCTGTGGCCTGTTTCTAGTGACATCATAAAAAAGAAAGTTGACATCGCATACACTGTATTCTATGAAATAATGTGGCACTTCTGGGTACTTGCATCGCTCCCAACTGTCCATGATTTCGAGGGACTGTCCCTGATTTGGAGCAATGTCCCTCTGTCCCTCTTTCCTCCTTATTTGTCCCTCATTTTGATCTAATCTATATAGTTGTATATAAAATGCACTTTTTATCTTTCAAAAAGCGTTTCCCAGTGCTAATCCTTTCATCCAAATTCTAAATTGCTGTATTTTTTAATTTTAAAAGTCAATATAAAGCAATAGTAGTGGTAAAAAAAGCACTTAATTGGATTTAATTAACCTTTTTTTGTTATTTCCCCTTTAAGGGGGCATGTCCTATGCCTACATACATTTGCTAGTAGGTGTCCCTCATTCCCATCTCAAGATGTTGGGAGGTATGTACTTATATTAGAATGTTTAGAGACCTGTCATACGGGGGTGGTATGGGGGAAGGGGATTGTGTCCTTGGGGGCGAGGACAGTATCAATGAGGCACAATTACTGGGGAAGGTGGGTGGGGGGCAGTCAGATGAAGGTCTGGGAAGGGAAGGGAAGGTTGTTAGCAGAAAGGCAGCAAAAGGAAGCAAGGTGGTGTCCTTCCTTTGACCAGTGTTGCACTGACGTTTCTGTATTCTGAGTCATGGGCATAGCAAAATAATTGCCAAAGGATCTGCAGGAAAAAGTAGTTGAACTGTATAAAACAGGAAAGGGATATAAAAAGATATCAAAGGAATTGGAGAATGCCAATCAGCAGTGTTCAAACTCTAATCAAGAAGTGGAAAATGAGGGGTTCTGTTAAAACCAAACCACGGTCAGGTAGACCAACTAAAATTTCAGCCACAACTGCCAGGAAAATTGTTCGGGATGCAAAAAAAAACCTCACAAATAACTTCAGGTGAAATGCAGGACTCTCTGAAAATGTGGTGTGACTGTTTCAGGATGCACAATAAGGAGGCACTTGAAGAAAGGTGGGCTGCATGGTCGAGTTGCCAGAAGAAAGACATTACTATGCCACAAAGTATCCCGCTTATAGTATGCCAAACAGCACAGAGACAAGCCTCAAACCTTCTGGCACAGTCATTTGGAGTAATGAGATCATTTGGAGCGCTGCGACAAGGAGGGAGCGTGGTTTAAATTACGCAAAATATTGGGCGTGGTTTAAAGGGGGTGTGGTTAAATAGAGTCTGAAATAACTTGCAGAACAAACTGCACTGCTGTAAACGAGCTTTGGCTGTACTTCTCCTTTCAGGAACATGCATGAATAGCAGACATAAGGCCCCTGTCACATGATGCAGAATCTGCACGGAATCTGTTCTGAGCAGTAGGGGATCAGTTTACAGATCTCCTGCTGATCAGAGCAGAGTGGGTGGGTGACACATCCGTGTTCGTTGAGGACATGAACAGAGCACACTCTGCTCTTTGGGCAGCTTGGAGTAAACGGATTCCTCTGCCAAGTTACACCAAACTACCCTCTGATCCAATCCACCTAAACAGAAGAGGATGGGTCCCCTTCTGGTTTTTTTTTTCAGCAGATCGGAGTTATGCATAAATGAAAAAGGTGCAGCGCTAGACATACATAAATAAAGAACAATTAAGAATTTGTCCATAAACAGTCCAATGGTGTCTTTCTAAAGTGATGACGGAGGCATATATATGCAGGTGACAACGTGAAAGAAAACCTCCACCACAGATGCAATGGCCGCTCACCTCACCAAGTGGACCCTTAGATCATAAAGGGTCACTAAAGCCTTCCCACCAGGGGTTAAATGATAGCGATCCACTGGAGAGATACGTCACACTTAGCAGATATGCCGGATGGATATCAGTCAGTCCTCACGGAAAAGCTCAATCCCATATCGCCATCAATCATGTGAATGAAAAATTTAAAAAACCATAGTGTTCTCTGCTTATAAACAGTTTATTGAGTAAAAAAAGTGGGAATAATAAAACTTACAAAGAGAGCACCTATAGTCACGGACGAAAGTGACATCACTCGCAGCCCTATCTGTGCACTTCGTTATACGCTGTATCCTCCAAGCACCAGGATATAGGTGCTCTCTTTGTAAGTTTTATTATTCCGACTTTTTTTTACTCAATAAACTGTTTATAAGCAGAGAACACTATGGTTTTTTAAATTTTTAAATGACTGATATCCATCCGGCATATCTGCTAAGTGTGACGTATCTCTCCAGTGGATCGCTATCATCTAACCCCTGGTGGGAAGGCTTTAGTGACCCTTTATGATCTAAGGGTCCACTTGGTGAGGTGAGCGGCCATTGCATCTGTGGTGGAGGTTTTCTTTCACGTTGTCACCTGCATATATATGCCTCCTTCATCACTTTCGAAAGACACCATTGGACTGTTTATGGACAAATTCTTAATTGTTCTTTATTTATGTATGTCTAGCGCTGGACCTTTTTCATTTATTTTTCTACAGAGGGATTTTTGAAGGTTGACCCTGGGTGTTCAGCAGCTTTTAATAATTTCACAAAATATTTTTATATACCATTGCGCTGATTTATTTTACTATTATAAGATCGGAGTTATGCGGATGTAAATGGACAAAAGTCAGCTTACATACGCCTGTCTATAAGAATGCTCGGAACTTACCGATCAGGTCTACCTGAAAAAACTGACCGAAAAGGCTTATCTGATTAGACCCGCCATGTGAAGGGGCCTCAGTGATGATATCAGCAAGCAGTGACTGTGAGAAATTGGGTTTAAAACTGCACGGCCCAATTTCTCACAGTCAGGACAGTGCTATATGAAAAAAGGAGATAAAAAGAAAAAAAAACAGAACTTCTAAAAGTCTAAAAGATAGAAGTGACATGTAGCACAGTCTTGAGAGAAATTGGGCTGTACATTGGGCCGTTTCACAGCTGTGAAACCCAATGGATATATAATCTTAAAACCCATGTCCCATTCAGCATGAATGTTGGCTGGGACATAAACTGCTTTATTAATAACAGCTAATTGTGTCAAACATTTTGACCATGGGTTGGTATACTGATCAATCACTGGATAGTACTTTTCATGTGAATTGTCGTATACACATTTATTTTCTAGCAATGTATACCTCTCTTTGGTTCAACAAACAATCCCTTGTGCCACCCTCTTTGTCTCGTCTCTTCTTTTCTCCCCCTCCCCTTCCCACCCCCCTCCTTCCTTTGCATGTTTTTACTTAGTTTTAGGATAGGTGGGTTATCATTGTGATAATATTAATCACACATTACATTACTTTTTTGTATGTGGTTTACATATGTAATGTTTTATTTATATTTTATTGATTATTTATGTTTTATTTATTAATACTAGTCATGGATTATGTGTAAACATTAGACTGTTGGCTCTGAGCTTATTCATTTTATTCTTTAATTTGTCATATGGATTCTAACCACTAGATGGAGCAGCACCTTTTGTACACTTATTTATGCACCATAGGTGTGTAGCTGCGCTAGTCCATTTGCATATGATTCTTTGCATATGATTTTTTCTTGCAAATGGTTTCTAATTGATCATATGAATTTTAACCCAATTATGTACCATATGTGTGTAGCTGCGCTAGATCTATTGCATATGCTCCTTTGTCTAACTAGCTTAACTTATTACCGCAGACTGTGTGTTACTATTTATTTTGATTGGAACGTGGTATCTGACGTTTAGCCTGCCCCTTGCATGACGTCACTGATAACGAAACGCATTAGGATGGGGAGTTACTGAAGACATCACGCTTGCTTAGCCATTACCCACGGTGTTCCTTTCTCATGAACTGATAGTCTGCTGCTTTTTGACTCGTTTGTGCCTGTTTACAACCTATCGAACGTACTTTTTACATATTTTAAATAAAAGGACTTAAATGTTAGCAGGCTTCACTATGCTTGTTCATTCATCTTTATTCCTGATCAATTTGGAGCTGCTGCTAAGCAACCACCATCTATCTTGGATGCCGGGTTATTTTGTGCTTTTATGACCATTATAATTTATGGTCCCCGCTATGGTCCACGCTATCTGGTAAGAAAGTTGATGGTGCTCGGTGGTGGATTTCATCAATCAATGTTATTTATACACCTTTTTGCACTTTATGGACACTCTTCTTTATTATTGAAAAGGACTTTTTCATTGAAAGGACTTTTTTATGTTTACCTAACACTGGATTTTGCACCTTTTTCATTATATCACGTTCATATGATTGATATTTTTAACATTTTTTTAATGTTATATTTTGCTCATATTTGATTTTATTGTTTTCATGCCACATCATTTACCATATAATTATTCATGATTGCACTATCAGGATTTAGCACTGCTTCTTATTTTTATCAACTCAATATTGAGCCTTACTGGCTAAGATTGGGATACCTTTAACCACTTTCAGACCGGACCATTTTGCTGGCTTAAGACCAGACCACTTTTTGCGATTCGACACTGCGTCACTTTAACTGACAATTGCGCGGTCGTGTGACGTGGCTCTGAAAACAAAATTGACGTCCTTTTTTCACCACAAATAGAGCTTTCTTTTGGTGGTATTTGATCGCCCCTGCGGTTTTTATTTTTTGCGCTGTAAACAAAAAAAGAGCGACAATTTTGAAAAAAACACATTATTTTTTACTTTTTGCTATAATAAATATCCCCCAAAAATATATTAAAAATCATTTTTTTTCCTCAGTTTAGGCCGATACGTATTCTTCTACATATTTTTGGTAAAAAAAATCGCAATAAGCGATTATTGATTGGTTTGCGCAGAAGTTATAGCGTTTACAAAATAGGGGATAGTTTTAGAGCATTTTTATTAAAAAAAATGTTTTACTAGTAATGGCGGCGATCAGCGATTTTTATTGTGACTGCGACATTATGGCACTGATTCCTGTGTAAATGACACTGGCAGTGAATGGGGTTAACCACTAGGTGGCAGTGTAGGGGTTAAGAGTTCCTAGAGGCGTGTTACTAACTGTGGGGAGGGGCGTGGCTGTGATCTAGTGAACACTGATCTCTGCTCCAATCACAGGGAGCAGAGATCGATGTCACTAGTTGCTAGGCAGAACGGGGAGATGCTGTTTACTTCCGCATCTCCCCGTTCAGCCATCCCGTGAGACGGTCGCAGGTATCCCCACGGCAATGTAGTCCGCGGGACCCGGACCGGACTCGCGGGGGTCCCGACCGGCGCGCACGCGATGGCACGGCGGCATCTTAAAGGGGATGTACCTGTACGCCCTTATGCCTGTCTGTGCCATTCTGTCGACGTACATCGTCGTGCCCCGGTCGGGCAGCAGTTAAAGTTTTATGTGTGTGTAAAGGCAAGCACCCCAATACTTTTGGTAATATAGTGTATGTGATTCGGCTCTTCCAGGTAGGGCGCGTGCATGTGCGCCGCCGCCGGCTCGCTTCCGCTGTGATCTCACACAGCAGGAGCCCAGCAGCGGGTACCGCAGACTCGATTGTCCGCCAGCACCCGCCGATTGTTCAGTACACAGGCAGATCACGTTCTGTCAGTAGGGAAGGCATGGATCCATGCCTTCCCCCTAGTAAAAGCACCTTCCACAGTTTAGAGAAACACAGGCTAGGCACATATTTAACCCTTTGAGCACCCGCTATAACTTTCGCACAAACAAATCAATATATGCTTATGTTTTTTTTTTTTTTTTTTTTTTTTAACAAAAATATATAGCAGAATAAATATTAGCCTAAATTGATGAAGAAATTATTATTATTTTTTTTTATTGCATATGTTTTATAGCAGAAAGTAAAAAATATTGTTTTTTCTTGAAAATTTTAGCACAAAAAATACAAAATGCAAAGGTGATCAAATACCATGAAAAGAAAGCTCTGTTTGTGGGAAAAAAAAAGGACATCAATTTTATTTGGGTACACCGTCGCACGACTGCGCAATTGTCAGTTAAAGTAACGCAGTGCCGTATCGCAAAAAATGGCCTGGTCAGGAAGGGGGGTAAATCTTCAAAAGGCAAAACTTTTTTCTTTTCGTTTTGGATAGAGTGAAGAGGGATTAGAACTCCTGTCTGTTTTCATTGCTGTCTGTGTCCCCCTTAAGGAGATTCATCCTCTCTATTTTTCCTGTACCTGTTACCATTATCATTGAAAGTAAAAGAAAATCCCAAATTTTGAGTTGTCCAAAGAGAAATCTTTTAATGGGGGGTGGCCTGGTGGGGCTATGGGACAGGAAGTGAAGGGAAATCTACCCAATGGGACACGGATGGCTGAAAAAAAATCTGCCAAGTGGTAAAACCCTCCCTTGCCCTATCCAAAATTTATAAAAAAAGTTTTGTCTTTAATATACAGGGCACAGCATGGAGATGTTGTGTATGGGAGAGGAAGGGGGTGAAGGGGTAAATGACCCCACCATGAATCTGCTGCTGATCTTTTCATCCACAGATCCTTATTCCCCCCTCCTCCTTTCCACCTTGTGACAGAGAAAGTGTTTACATTTGCGATCGCTGTGCTGAAGGTACAGAGCCACTCTAAGCGTTCATGAACGGCACTTCAGAAATACTTATCCATCCACCACTACTTCATTTTTGGAGTTCAAAATCACAAATTTGTCACCAGAACAAGAAGTAAAGGAAACTCTTCGTGTTCCAGTGACAACTATCTAAAGCTGGCCATAGATCGATCAATTCTGGGGCGGTTCAGTATGGACCAGCCAAGATTCAATACATCTATGGGCTGCCCAGATAGCAAGGATAACTTGCCACAAATTCGTGGCAGTGTTGATTTGTAAGTCTTGTTAAATTGCTGCACATTTTCACTGGCAAGTTGTACACTTGCAGAGCACTTAAAGCACAAATTCTAGTTGACACTTTCCAATTTGTAGCAAATTTGCGTGGCAAGTCTCTAGCAAGGGCAAAGTTGCAGTGATGAGTCTACAGCAAGCGCTCTGTAAGTCTACAGCATGAAAATTAAGCCACAGTGACCCCTGTGGTGGGATGACTATTGCACAACATAACTGAACCAGAACTTGCAGCAGACTTGCAGAATGTTTGCAAAGAAAGTTGATCTGGAGTCATGCAATGCAGACAAACTTGTAAAGCCTGGCAAGTCTAGCAATAGCTTAGCAAGTCTTTTTTAAAGTTGCAGCACAATTGCTTGCTATCTGGGGAGGGGGATTTCTGCCCCTTTCGTTAGTAGCCTGCCAACCCAATTGGCGGGCAGAAAGCGCCAGAAGGAGCAGCACATATAAGAAAGGATTTCTATCTCAGGGATGAAGCTGCCTGGATGACGTTTTCGATCATAGATCTCAGTGAGAAGGGATTGTTTTCTACGCCGATTCCATTTATATGTTCAGACCTGTTCCATTCTATGCCTTATTGTACTGTTCATTTCAGGCCTTGGGCCATCGTTTGTTAAAGCAGACTGCCCCTCCTCCTTGGTCTAACTGTAGTTGTTGATTTGAGTCACTTGAAATTGGAGCACTAGTCTTTCAGACATGCTAGGGGAGATTTACTAAAGCTGGTGCACACAGAATCTAGTGCAGCTGTGCATGTTAACCAATGATTTTTTAGGTTTCATTGTCAAAGCTAAATTGTACAAGCTGAAGTTTGAAGCTGATTGGTTACTATGCACATCAGCGCCAGATTCTGTGTGCACCAGTTTTAGTAAATATCCCCCTCTGTGTCAGCGGTTCAAGTTTATAACAAGTTTGGTTTATCTTCTGGGATATTTTTACTAAGCATATACTGATATCCTCTTTACAACAATTAGGTTGATATCTGTCTATATGGTTTTAGAATTACAGTATTGCTATAACTAGCAGTCCACTTTTTTTGACCTTGAGTAACTCATGCTTGTTCTGTTTATACCTTTAGGATTCACTCTACAAATGTGGATCATTTCCTGATATACTGTATGTTTACCCCCATGCCTGCCCTAGGGGTTAGGCTAATCCAGGTTCCTGGTCTGTCCTCTTTTTCTTACACTCTGCTACCGTGCGTTAGCCCCTGGTGTCATCCTATGCTAAACCTGTAATGCTATTGTTGTATTGATTATGATATTTATACTTTAATAATTTTCGTCTTTCACTTACAAAAGTTAGATGCTTTCCTTTGCCTCCTAGTTACAGCCACAAAAACATGTAGAGGACTGAATATCCTTGAAAATCATGCTCTTTATTAAAGTTTGAAATAGAAAGATTACAAAGTGTAATGTGTGTGAAAAAGAGGGGATAGGTATGGCGCTGCTCTTATTAAGAGGTGACCTACAACCTCTAAATACTTGAGGAGTGAATTTATTGACAGAGGCTGCAGCTCCTCGTTTTCAAATTTTTCACCATAAGCTAATCATTTTTTTCAAAGTGTAATGTGTGGTCATGGAAATTTACAGTGAACATCCATGTTGTAATACACACATTGAAGATATAATACAGGTTTGTGAGTTAGGGCAATTGACTTATGAGAAGTGGTCACAGCCGTGAAACATGTAGAGGACTGAATATCCTTGGAGGTCATGCTTCAATATAATTTTTTTTATTGGAACCGTTATTCTGGACCTATTTACTACACTGTATTTAGACTCATTTTGGGAAACCACCTCCTATAAAATATTGGGGTGCATCATCCTTTTTGTTTTAGTTTTCATTTTTGTACTGTCTCTATATTTGGTTTTTACCACAATAGAAGCACTTGTAAGCCAATAGTCAAATTCCAAGACACAATCATGCTATTTGATGCAGTGCTTATCTTGCACTACTTCTGTTATAGGATGTTGGAAATTTATCATTATCAAAGTCTCTATAGATGCATCATTGTGTCCACAACAAAACTGAACAGTATATGCATATGACACTGACCAGTAGAGTACATCTCCTGGGCTAGTCATATAGATGCCAGAGAATCATAAATGGCAAAGTGTATATAATGTCCTAGTATCTCCTAATGTCCTAATACTACACACTGGATTGTGCAATCTTTTGTACAAAAGGCAAAGGATCATACATAGCATCAGAGTTTTAGTGTCTACACCTTAACATGGTAGAATGCATACTGTAACATATAGACAATAGAGACCAAAGAATCTTGGCTCTACGGTCAGTTTGTCCTGACAGTATTTGAACACATTCTAGCGAGAAATGTTTTCACATTTGATGGCTCCCTCTACTTCCAGGTACAGGGGGTGGCGATGGGGACTTGTTGTGCCCCATCGTACTCCAACCTGTACCTAGGGGGTTGGGAGTGTACAGTATTTTCTGAAGACAGATTGTCTAAGTTCTGGCATTGTATCTTACTTTGGCTACGTTACATCAATGATATTATTGTGTTTTGGACTGGCACAATTCAGGAGTTGGGTAAATTCAGAATAGTTTTTTAATCTTAAATTTACAGTGCAATCTGTTACATCTATTTCATTTCTCGACATTCAAATCTTGAAACTGGACGATGGTTCTATTGGTACTACACTTCCCTGCAAAACTATGGCTGGAAATACCATTCTCCATGCTGGTAGAGCTCACCCCCAACCACTGATACGTAGTATCACCTACAGTCAGTAGTTACGTTTATGATGAATCTGCTCAAATGATACACATTTCGTTCAACTATTCAAAATGTTTTCAAATTTACATAACAAAAACATTATCCACATACTATAGGTAATAATGAAAAACATACCACATTACAAAAATGTATAAAACATAAGACATATTACATATAAACATGCCAACACCCATCAGGAGCCCCTACACAAAGAGAAAAGAAAAAAAAGAAACATAAATAGTACTAGGGACAGTCTACTCTACAAGGAAACACATGGTGATACATTAGACTATTCAGATTTTTAACCCCTGAGAAGAGTAACCCTGCCTTATCTTCCTTCGTCCAACTAGATAAAATATACTGTTTCCTACTCCCTATCTTCAACTCCCACAATGGTGTTATTTATATCACACAGAACACAACAACACTAATCAAACAAAAAAAAGGGGGGTGGGTAACTAAAAATAAAAATAAAATATAATATAAATAAAACTACCCGAAATAGGCACTCCGAAATCACCTCGCTCAACCCAGCTCTGAACCAGCTTCAGGTCTTACCGCCGACCCATATATAAATTCCGCAGTTCAAGGGATTCCCTTAGCACCTTCCAAGGGTACCAGATTTGGCAACATTGTTTAGGCCTCATACACACAGACGTTTTAACAGTGGCTTTTTTGAGCTTTTTTTGCTGCTTAAGAAGGCAACACCATGTTATTCAATGGGCTCATATACACCATGGCATTTTTGAGCTGTAACAGGCATGGTCGTTTTTAAGCTCCAAAAAAAACCAAGGACCAGTGCCTTCAGAGGCTCCAGCGTTAGAGCTGTTTTGACGCTGACGCCGGAAAAAGCGCAAAAACCCTCTAAAACGCGCATTAACGATATACCAACGTTTTTTAGTGTCAGCGTTTTTAAGCTGTAAAAATGTTTATGTGGGTAATTTCAGAGTGGAAAATAGCAGAGGGATGTTCTTTTAAAAAAAACGTGCCTTAGCATTAACGCTTAAAAATGATGTTAAACGCGCATTGACGCCAAATCAAAACGCTAATAATATCGCGTTTTTAGCGCTGCTTTTTTTCCAGTTGTTGTTACTAGCTTTACAGCCCGTTTTTTAAAACGTCCATGTGTATGAGGCCTTATAGGTGTCCAATTCCTGTGACAGGAGAGTCGCCATCATCTCGATATGGTCCAGCTCTGAAACCCACTCAATCAACGATGGAGCATACGCCGACCACCAATGGCGGGGTATAACAGCTCTTGCAGCTGTCAACCAATGCCTTAAAAGGCCTTTTTTAATGCTTTTATACAAGCCAGGTAAGATGGATAGCAAAGTAATTTGTGGTGTGTTGGGGATAATTACCCCAGTTGCACGAGTATGAAGCTGGAGTATCATATCCCAAAAATGATCTACAGATGGACATTCCCACCAAATATGCAATAGCGAACCCTTAACGGAGTGACCGCGCCAACAAAGTTATGAGACATTTGGATATATCCAGTGAAGCAACAATGGGCATCTATACCAACGAGAAAGAAGCTTGAAATGAGTCTCATGTGCCTTAGTTGCTGACGACATACTATGTGTAAGGATAAACGCTTTTTCCCATTCCTCTGATTTAATTTGGACGCTCAAGTCCATATTCCAGTTATTTGTAAACACCGCAAGGCATGGATGGAGTCTAAGAATAAGAACCCTATACTCTGCAGAAAGAATGTGATCTGGTATAATATCTTGTAACAGAAGGGACTCAAAGGTATCTGGCTCTTTATTAAATCCATCCATAGAAGGGAAGGTGAAAAGAAAAGATGATAGTTGCTGATATTCCAGCCAATGTCTAATTGATTGCTCAAATGGTGCACATTTCAAACAGGAGGCTGATACCCTTAGGGATCAACTTTTACCTAGGGGTTATTCTTGTACCATCCTTCGTAAAACAGAGTATATGTATTGAAGCAAGAGGAACTTTTTTTGCTACTGGGGGGGGCACTGATTGTGTAACTCCTGTACATGTGTGTTGGAGAAGTAATAATTTGCCATACAGTTCCACGAGTGAACCAAAAGTGTTCAGCGAATGTGCTGCAGGTAGTGTACACAAAAAAATTGCTAAGAAAAAGGCGAAGGGGTTTTTTGAGCATGTGTCCATCTACAGTGTATTTATGTTTACATTATGGTCTTAGCATACAGTGGTGTGAAAAAGTGTTTGCCCCCTTCCTCATTTCCTGTTCCTTTGCATGTTTGTCACACTTAAGTGTTTCGGAACATCAAACCAATTTAAACAATAGTCAAGGACAACACAAGTAAACACAAAATGCAATTTGTAAATGAAGGTGTTTATTATTAAAGGTGAAAAAAAATCCAAACCATCATGGCCCTGTGTGAAAAAGTGATTGCCCCCTAAACCTAATAACTGGTTGGGCCACCCTTAGCAGCAACAACTGCAACCAAGCATTTGCGATAACGTGCAATGAGGCTTTTACAGCGTCCTGGAGGAATTTTGGCCCACTCATCTTTGCAGAATTGTCCTAATTCAGTTACATTAGAAGGTTTTCGAGCATGAACGGCCTTTTTAAGGTCATACCACAACATCTCAATAGGATTCAGGTCAGGACTTTGGCTAGGCCACTCCAAAGTCTTCATTTTGTTTTTCTTCAGCCATTCGGTGGTGGACTTGCTGGTGTGTTTAGGATCATTGTCCTGCTGCAGAACCCAAGTTCGTTTCAGCTTGAGTACACGAACAGATGGTCGGACATTCTCCTTCAGGATCTCTTGGTAGACAGCAGAATTCATAGTTCCTTTTATCACGGCAAGTCTTCCAGGTCCTGAAGCAGCAAAACAGCCCCAGACCATCACACTACCACCAACATATTTTACTGTTGGTATAATGTTCTTTTTCTGAAATGCAGTGTTCCTTCTACGCCAGATATACTTGGACACACACCTTCCAAAGAGTTCCACTTTTGTCTCATCGGTCCACAGAATGTTGTCCCAAAAGTCTTGGGGATCATCAAGATGTGTTGTGGAGAAATTGAGACGAGCTTTGATGTTCTTTTTGCTCAGCAGTGGTTTTCTCCTTGGAACTCTGCCATGCAGGCCATTTTTGCCCAGTCTTTTCCTGATGGTGGAGGCATGAACGCTGACCTTAACTGAGGCAAGTGAGGCCTGCAGTTCCTTGGACGTTGTTGTGGGGTCTTTTGTGACCTCTTGGATGAGTCGTCGCTGCGCTCTTGGGGTAATTTTGGGCGGCCGGCCACTCCTGGGAAGGTTCACCACTGTTCCATGTCTTCGCCATTTGTGGATAATGGCTCTCACTGTGGTTCGCTGGATTCCCAAAGCTTTGGAAATGGCTTTATAACCCTTTCCAGACTGATAGATCTCAATTACTTTCTTTCTCAATTGTTCCTGAATTTCTTTGGGTCTCGGCATGATGTGTAGCTTTTAAGGATCTTCTGGTGGATCTTACTGTGTCAAGCAGCTCCTATTTAAGTGATGCCTTGATTGTGAACAGGTGTGGCAATAATCAGGCCTGGGTGTGGCTAGAGAAATTGAACTCAGGTGTGGACAACCACAGTTATAGTATGTTTTAACAAGGGGGCAATCACTTTTTCACACAGGGCCATGATGGTTTGGATTTTTTTTCACCTTTAATAATAAACACCTTCATTTACAAATTGCATTTTGTGTTTACTTGTGTTGTCCTTGACTATTGTTTAAATTGGTTTGATGTTCCGAAACACTTAAGCGTGACAAACATGCAAAGGAACAGGAAATGAGGAAGGGGGCAAACACTTTTTCACACCACTGTATATGAAAAGACTTTTTAATGCAATTTCACTGTAGGTTCTTCTATATTAACTCCATTGACAACAGTGGACACCCAAATACATTAAATTTTAACTGTTTTCTGTGTTATTGAAAACATGTAACAAGTGTTACCTTTAACCACTTCCCGACCGCCCCATGTACATATACGTCGGCAGAATGGCACGTACAGGCAGAATCACGTACCTGTACGTGCCATTCTTCAGGCGCGTGGGGGGTCCGATCGGACCCCCCCGGCCGGCGGGGACGGTCGGGATCGCTTCAGGAGCGATCCGGGATGAGGGGACGGCCAGTGGTTTCTGGCCACCCCCTCGCGATCGCTCCTGGCGAATCAGATGCTTCCTCTGTCTGTGTCAATCAAAACACAGGCAGAGGAAGTGATGTCACACTCGGTGCGCCGGTCTATGTGACCGGAACGCCGAGGAGACAACATGTAAAGGTTAGTGCACCAACAGTACACTGACACCAGTACACATAGGCACATATTCCACCCCCCTGTCACCCCCAGATCACCCCCCAGATCACCCCCTCCCCCCCCAGTCACAGTGTCACTAATTGCAGTGATCATTTATTTACTGATCACTGCATTTAGTGTCAGTGTGACTGTAATAACTGTCAGTGCAGTTAGTTTTAGGTCCAAGGTAGCCCCCCCCCCCCCCCTAATAAAGGTTTAACCCCTTGATTGCCCCCCAGGTAACCCTTTCACCCCCTTTTGCCAGTGTCACTAAGCGATCGTTTTTCTGATCGCTGTATGTGTCACTGGTGTCGCTAGGTAACCATTTTTTTTTTTTAGGTAACCGCCATGTTTATATAGGTTCATAAATAGGTTTATAGGTCAGGTACCCCCATATTACAACCTAAATAAAGGTTTTAACCCCCTGATTGCCCCTAGAGTTAACCCTTTCACCAGTGATCACAGTATAACTGTCACTGGTGACGCTGGTTAGCCAGTTAGTTATTTCGTTATTTAGGTTCCCCGTCAGGTTTTTATATAGTGTCAGGTACCCCCATATATTACCTAATAAAGGTTTTAACCCCTGATTGCCCCTAGTTAACCCTTTCACCCCCTTTTGCCAGTGTCACTAAGCGATCGTTTTTCTGATCGCTGCATTAGTGTCGCTAGGTAACCAGTTTTTTTTTAGGTTAACCGCCATGTTTATATAGGTTCATAAATAGGTTTATAGGTCAGGTACCCCCATATTACAACCTAAATAAAGGTTTTAACCCCCTGATTGCCCCTAGTTAACCCTTTCACCCCCTTTTGCCAGTGTCACTAAGCGATCGTTTTTCTAATCGCTGCATTAGTGTCACTGGTGCCGCTAGGTAGCCAGTTTTTTTTTAGGTAACCGCCAGGTTTATATAGGTTCATAAATAGGTTTATAGGCCAGGTACCCCCATATTACAACCTAAATAAAGGTTTTAACCCCCTGATTGCCCCTAAAGTTAACTCTTTCACCAGTGATCACAGTATAACTGTCACTGGTGACGCTGGTTAGCCAGTTAGTTATTTAGGTTCCCCGTCAGGTTTTTATATAGCGTCAGGTACCCCCATATAATACCTAATAAAGGTTTTAACCCCCTGATTGCCCCTAGTTAACCCTTTCACCAGTGATCACTGTATAACTGTTACGGGTGACGCTGGTTAGATAGTTTGTTTTTTATACTGTCAGGGCACCCGCCATTTATTACCCAATAACGGTTTAACCCCCTGATCGCCCGGCGGGTGATATCAATTAGGTTTTAGGGTCAAATAAGGTCTGCGTCGCCCCAGGTTAGTGCCAGCACCGCAAACACCCACGCACAAAGCATACACCTCCCTTAGTGGTACAGTATCTGAACAGATCAATATCTGATCTGATCAGATCTATACTAGCGTCCCAGCAGTTTAGGGTTCCAAAAAAACGCATTGTTAGCGGCATCAGCCCAGATACCTGCTAGCACCTGCGTTTTCCCCCTCCGCCCAGCCCAGCCCAGCCCACACAAGTGCAGTATCGATCGATCACTGTCACTTACAAAACACTAAGCACACATAACTGCAGCGTTCGCAGAGTCAGGCCCGATCCCTGCGATCGCTAACAGTTTTTTTTTGTGGTAGCGTTTTGATTCAGTCGCTAACAGTCAGGAGCTTTTTTACCTGTAAATCTCAAAAAAATAAAAAAATAGTTGTCGTTTTATTGTTCTCTCTCTATTGTTGCTCTTTTTTTACTCCATTCTATTCTGCAATGTTTTATTATGTTTTATCATGCTTGCTTTTCAGGTATGTAATTTTGTTTACTGTGTTTTAGTGTTAACCATTTTTTTGTTTTCAGGTGCGCCATTCAGTTGCAGCGCGGATTTATTTATCTTGACAGCAACAGTGTTTGCTCCCACGATACATAAAGACGCGACTCCAACACTGTAGGAGGTGATTTCACCACCACAGTTAAAAAAAAGAGCATATATGCCGAAGCATGGGCGCAGCAGGGGGCGGAGGAGCGATTGGCTCCTAATGCTGCGTACATACGGTCGAAATTCCGACGGAGCCTTGCCCCGTGGAAAAGTGCAACCGTGTGTACATGGCATAACTTTTGTGGGAGGATGCCCCCATGCTTCGGCATATATAAATGGTGCATGTATGCCCATCATTAGAAGTGGGTGGATGAAGGGTGGTATTCTAATGGTGGGCATACCCACCAATCAATCTCTTTTTTTCGTTCAGCCAAGAGGCTGCATGAAAAATAAAGATTACAATATATGTCCAGTATGTTGCTGGACTTTGAATGGTTATACCAGAATGATGCCTGCAGGTTTAGGTATCATCTTGGTATCATTCTTTTCAGCCAGTGATCGGCTTTCATGTAAAAGCAATTCTAGCGGGTAATTAGCCTCTAGACTGCTTTTACAAGCAGTGGGAGGGAATGTCCCCCCTCCCGGATATAAACCGCGCCATTGGGAAATTGGGAAAGCGTTTTATCACACCGATCTTGGTGTGGTCAGATGCTTTGAGGGCAGAGGAAAGATCTAGGGTCTAACAGACCCCAATTTTTTCAAAAAAAGAGTACCTGTCACTGCCTATTGCTATCATAGGGGATATTTACATTCCGTGAGATAACAATAAAAATGATAACAAAAGAAAAAAATGGAGGGAACAGTTTTAAAATAAAATAAAAAAGCTAAATAAATTAAAAAAATAAAAAAAAAAGCACCCCTGCCCCCCCTTCTCTTGCGCAAAGGCGAACACAAGCGTTGGTCTGGCGTCATACGTAAACAGCAATTGCACCATGCATGTGAGGTATCACCGCGAAGGTCAGATCGAGGGCAGTAATTTTAGCAGTAGACCTCCTCCGTGAATCTAATGTGGTATCATGTAAAGGCTTTTAAAGGCTTTTAAAAATGTATGTAGTTTGTCGCCACTGCGTGTTTGTGCGCAATTTCAAAGCATGTCCTGTTTGGTATCCATGTACTCGGCCTAAGATCATATTTTTTATTTCATCAAAAATTTGAGCAATGTAGTGTGTTTTAGTGCATTAAAATAAAAAAAAGTGTATTTTTTCCACAAAAAATGCGTTTGAAAAATCGCTGCGCAAATACGGTGGGGAAAAAAAAAATGCAACACCCACCATTTTAATCTGTAGGGCCTTTGCTTTAACAATATATATAGTGTTTGGGGGTTCAACGTAATTTTCTTGCAAAAAAAAAATATGTTTTCATGTAAACAAAAAGTGTCAGAAAAGGCTTTGTCTACAAGTGGTTAGAAGAGTGGGTGACGTGTGACATAGGCTTCTAAATGTTGTGCATAAAATGCCAGGACAGTTCAAACCCCCCCCAAATGACCCCATTTTGGAAAGTAGACACCCCAAGCTATTTGATGAGAGCAATGTTGAGCCCATTAAATTTTTATTTTTTTTTGTCCCAAGAGATTGAATAATGAAAAAAAAAAAAAATATATATATTTTTTTTACAAAAAGTTGTCACTAAATGATATATTGCTCAAACATGCCATGGGCATATGTGGAAATACACCCCAAAATACATTCTGTTGCTTCTCCTGAGTACAGGGATACCACATGTGTGGGACTTTTTGGGAGCCTAGCCGCGTACGTCACCCCAAAAACCAAGCACCGCCTTCAGGCTTTCTAAGGGTGTAATTTTTTTATTTCACTTCTCACTGCCAATCACAGTTTCGGAGGCCATGGAATGCCCAGATGGCATAAAACCCCCCAAAATGACCCCATTTTGGAAAGTAGACACCCCAAGCTATTTGCTGAGAGGTATTGTGAGTATTTTGCAGATCTCGCTTTTTGTCACAAAGTTTTGAAAATTGAAAAAAGAAAAAAAAAATGTTTTTTTCTTTACTTTCTTCATTTTCAAAAACAAATGAGAGCTGTAAAATACTCACCATGCCTCTCAGCAAATAGCTTGGGGTGTCTACTTTCCAAAATGGGGTCATTTGGGGGGGTTTTGTGCTATTTTGGCATTTTATGGCCTTCGAAACTGTGATAGGTAGTGAGGAGTGAAATCAAAAATTTGCACCCTTAGAAATCCTGAAGACGGTGCTTGGGTTTCGGGGCCCCGTACGCGGCTAGGCTCCCAAAAAGTCCCACATATGTGGTATCCCCATACTCAGGAGAAGCAGCAAAATGTATTTTGGGGTGCAATTCCACATATAACTATGGCATGTGTGAGCAATATATCATTTAGTGACAACTTTTTTTTAATTTTTTTTTATTTTTAATTTTTTGTCTTTATTCAATCACTTGGGACTAAAAAAAAAAATATTCAATGGGCTCAACATGCCTCTCAGCAAATAGCTTGGGCTGTCTACTTTCCAAAATGGGGTCATTTGGGGGGGTTTTGTGCTATTTTGGCATTTTATGGCCTTCGAAACTGTGATAGGTAGTGAGGGGTGAAATCAAAAATTTGCACCCTTAGAAATCCTGAAGACGGTGCTTGGGTTTCGGGGCCCCGTACGCGGCTAGGCTCCCAAAAAGTCCCACATATGTGGTATCCCCATACTCAGGAGAAGCAGCAAAATGTATTTTGGGGTGCAATTCCACATATAACTATGGCATGTGTGAGCAATATAGCATTTAGTGACAACTTTTTTTAATTTTTTTTTTATTTTTTATTTTTTGTCTTTATTCAATCACTTGGGACTAAAAAAAAAAAATATTCAATGGGCTCAACATGCCTCTCAGCAAATAGCTTGGGGTGTCTACTTTCCAAAATGGGGTCATTTGGGGGGGTTTTGTGCTATTTTGGCATTTTATGGCCTTCGAAACTGTGATAGGTAGTGAGGGGTGAAATCAAAAATTTGCACCCTTAGAAATCCTGAAGACGGTGCTTGGGTTTCGGGGCCCCGTACGCGGCTAGGCTCCCAAAAAGTCCCACATATGTGGTATCCCCATACTCAGGAGAAGCAGCAAAATGTATTTTGGGGTGCAATTCCACATATAACTATGGCATGTGTGAGCAATATAGCATTTAGTGACAACTTTTTTTAATTTTTTTTTTATTTTTTGTCTTTATTCAATCACTTGGGACTAAAAAAAAAAAATATTCAATGGGCTCAACATGCCTCTCAGCAAATAGCTTGGGGTGTCTACTTTCCAAAATGGGGTCATTTGGGGGGGTTTTGTGCTATTTTGGCATTTTATGGCCTTCGAAACTGTGATAGGTAGTGAGGGGTGAAATCAAAAATTTGCACCCTTAGAAATCCTGAAGGCGGTGCTTGGGTTTCGGGGCCCCGTACGCGGCTAGGCTCCCAAAAAGTCCCACACATGTGGTATCCCCATACTCAGGAGAAGCAGCTAAATGTATTTTGGGGTGCAATTCCACATATAACCATGGCATGTGTGAGCAATATATCATTTAGTGACAACTTTTTGAAAACATTTTTTTTTTTTGTCTTTATTCAATCACTTGGGACTAAAAAAAAAAATATTCAATGGGCTCAACATGCCTCTCAGCAAATAGCTTGGGGTGTCTACTTTCCAAAATGGGGTCATTTGGGGGGGTTTTGTACTTCCCTGCCATTTTAGCACCTCAAGAAATGAGATAGGCAGTCATAAATTAAAAGCGGTGTAAATTCCAGAAAATGTACTCTAGTTTGTAGACGCTATAACTTTTGCGCAAACCAATAAATATACGCTTATTGGCATTTTTTTTACTAAAGACATGTGGCTAAATACATTTTGGCCCAAATGTTTGATTAAAATTGAGTTTATTGGATTTTTCTTATAACAAAAAATAGAAAATATCTTTTTTTTTCAAAATTTGCAGTCTTTTTCCGTTTATAGCGCAAAAAATAAAAATCACAGAGGCAATCAAATACCATCAAAATAAAGCTCTATTTGTGGGAAGAAAAGGACGCCAATTTCGTTTGGGTACAACATTGCATGACCGCGCAATTACCAGTTAAAGCAGTGCAGTGCGAAATTGAAAAAAGACCTCTGGTCCTTTGGCTGCCAAATGGTCCGGGGCTGAAGTGGTTAAGGACCCTTTCACACTGATCAGTTTTTCAGCTAAAAAAAGCGGAAGACAAATGCATGTAAAATTCATCCCTTTAAATTTTATGGAACTCTGTTTACACTGTTCATTTGCATTTCAGTTGCGTTTTTGGCTGCTTTCACACTGCTCTGTTGTAAAGATGCATAATGCATTCCTTTCAATCCTATGGAACTCTTCACAACAGTCAGCTGCGTTTCAGTTGTGTGTTTAGGCTTTCACACTGCTCCATTGCAAAAACACTGTAACATTGCATATGAGTTTTTGCCACGTTTTCAGTGCGTTTCGCATCTGTGAACAAAAGGACTTGTCATTCCATCCATTTTGTTGTGTCTATGATATGTTTTCCATTCATTTCAATAGTGAGGTGTGTTTTTGTTGCAGTTTTTTACAGCACCAAACATGCATCAAAAACACAGAATGCAGGACTTTTAAAAACGCAACTCAGCCTAGGAATTATGAAAAAAACGCAATTGACTGGTGTGAAGAGCTTCATAGGGATTTAATGGTCATACATTTTTCTTCTGGTTTTGGAAAGGCAAAACAGAGGAGAAACCAATCAGTGTGAAAGGTTCCATTTGTTAGGTATATAAATTGGTAGTGTGTGTGCAGCCAGGGTTGGCTGCCAGCAAGAATCAGTGTGCGTCCAGGGTAGGCATTTTTGCCGAGTTTTGATTGCAGTTAATTGGCCGGTTTGTATGCCATAGAACAGAGTGTTGTTACCTCCAGATGTGGCGTTTAGCAACTTCAGAACACAGCAAAATATCTGCAGCTAACTTACCATATGCCTGTAGCCATAGCAGCAATGAACTGGTACAGAAAAACACCTGTGTCTTTTTTTATGTTGTGTGTCTATGGAGTTGATTTACTAAAGGTTCAATTCTGCTGATTTTCATTATTCAATCATGTGCAAGTAAAAATCCTGTTTTAAATTTTTTTTTACTAGCAGAAGATTGGGTATTGTTTGCAAAGTAAATTATCACCACATTTACTAAGCTAAGGAAGTACAATTTCCCTTGCAAAGTGAACAGCCTATTTGTCTTTAGTAAACCAGTCCCTGTACTGGAGTGCATATTCATGGGTATTGCAATATGCTGCACTTGCTGTAAGACAAGCTTCCAAATCCAGCTTCTTGTTGGATGCCAAAAATGGGAAATTCCTGACTCTCTTTGGGAAGTTTCAGCCCAGGAAAAAGCTTTGTGCCAAGCAGGCCCTGATAGTACATAAATGGAGACAGTCACCTCCTTCTAATGTTCTGTACATGCTGTTAGGCCAGAAATGAGCAGACTGACCTTAGAAGTCATTCTTTGCTGTGTCAACACAGAATGTGCCCAGACATTGTTCTCTACTGGATGCATCTGGATGGCCTTTCCTCTGGTTATAATTTAATAGCTGCTGGGTGAGGGAGGGAAGAAAGTCGATAACGTAACCTTGAATCACAATATTCAAGGCCATACCATGATAGAATGTATGTTTGAAGAGAATTTTCTATTTACATTAACATGATATTTGCAGATAAAAAAGAGGAACAAGAACGGTAATTGCAATGTGTTTACTTTCTTTGAAGCTGAACTCTGGACCAACAGTTAAATACACTGATGAAATAAATATATGGAAGCTGTTTTACTTGCAAAAAAAGAAAGAAAGAAAACTGACATTCTGTCCATACACTTCTGAGATTTAAACAACTCTGCTACACAGGTTGACCAGGCAGATGCCACCACTTTCTCTGTTACAGTTAGAAGGAATACAGTGGTGTTGCCACCACCAGCAAGCTGACTGGACACAGAAAGAGCAGCAGCAGACTGACTCACTTCTCCTATCTCACTCCTCCTATCAACATGGTCCTTGTCTGCACATTTGCATACAAAACAACTGATTGGCTTCTGGTCCTGCCCTTCCCTCTCCCAACCATCTTTTGACAAAACTATAAGCCAGGGTAGTGCATTCCATAAAATTAAATGACTTGCTTGTTAAAGCTCAGAGTACCATTGGAAAAACATCCTAGAAAGAGTAGCAAGAATATATTTTAAAGTGAAAATAGTATAGTGAAGTATAGAAAGGCCAAGCAATGAAACCTATATTGGACCATTTGTGGTATGCCCCCCCCTTCCCCCCTCATTCGGAGGATTTTCCCTCTATTATTTCAGGACAGGCAAGAAGTAATGGAAAATCTTTGCAGTGGGGACACGACAAAACACTTCTTTTTCAGTAAAATGGGCTTGAGTTAGACCAGCCTTCTTCCTTTTTGTTACAAGGAAACCACAGAAATAATGTGAGTATCTAGTATATTTGAAATCCAGAATAAATGACCTTTTTCCAATACCTCTTGGTCTATATGACAAAATAATTTTTAGTAGTAATCATAAAGTGAAACAAATGATAATAATGGCCAGAAAAGTAATGCAGAGAAAATGGAAACTTCAGTGCTACTTTACATTGTTGGCCTGTATTGTGTTCCTTAAATTGGGGTTTAGTGAAAAAAATGCTTTAATACATCGGAGGTCATACATGCTAAAGGTAATACATTGGAGGTCATACATGCTAAAGGTAATACATTGGAGGTCATACATGCTAAAGGTAATACATTGGAGGTCATACATGCTGAAGGTAATACATCGGAGGTCATACATGCTGAAGGTAATACATCGGAGGTCATACATGCTGAAGGTAATACATTGGAGGTCATACATGCTAGTTCTGTGTTGGCTATCTATGGGGTTATGAAGTGAGTTCAAAAGTGCTAAAGGATGCCTATCTGACACCTGAAGATCAGAGCATGTGAGCCAGAATTCCCAAATTTTCTCATATACTGTATGGACAATCTATGCGTGAGTTTAGCTGTCATTTTTTCAAATCATATAGTTTGGGAGACTATAGTATTGACTTCAGAAATATTAAGGGGTTGATCTATAAATAATTTGCATAGCTATTCACCCAATGAAAGTTCATGTATGTCCGATATATGGGAATGGGGGCAAAAACAATCTTAACCACTGTAGCAGAGCATTCCAGTGAGAGCCAGGAAAAATCCTGTTTGGGGTTTATACGTCTCCCAGGCGACTTTCATACACGTTCAGGGATCTCTGATCCACGATCCAGTTTGGATCTTGGTCCTCTCCCCCAGGCCAATTTAAACTCACTTGTGACAGACAGCCTTTGCTCTCTGTCTGCAACACTGGTCTGTGAGAGCAAAAATGTTGTTAAAAAGCTGTTAAGCTGTATCTGTGGAAGCTGACAAGCCTCTCCGCCAATCAGGTGCTTGGATCTGTTACCCGTGACCTGATTGGCTGAAACGACAGGCGCTGTGATCGGATGCTAGGTGTCCAATCATAGCAGAGGACGGGTAGAGAGGACGGGAGAAGACATTGAGGTGCTGTCCCACGAGACAGGTAAGTGCAGATTGCGGGCTGGCGGGGGCACACTGGCAGCATTTGATATGGCACAGTGGTGGCAATTGATGGGCAAAAGTGGCTGCATATGATGGGCACACGTGGCTGCATATGATGGGCACAGTGGCTGCATATGATGGGCACAGTTAGGCTGCAATTGATGGGCACAGTGAGGCTGCAATTGATAGGGGGGGGGGTGTTTCAGTATTTTTCAGTTTGTTTGCCCCCCCCCCCCCTCAAAAAATTTTTTGAGGCCTGTATGTATTGTGTAGTTAGTGCTATTTTTGTTCTGTTTGTTTTCCTGAAACACTGTACAGCACTTTTATATATCACCAATAAACACTGCACTGTTTGTCACTACCTCACTGGATTTGGTATCTGTGCCTGAAAGACTGCTTATCCCAGGGAGCTTTGTACCTGCTACCTGTCCCCCAGGTTACACCACCAACATGACGACCGAGCAGGAGCATTGCTATTCTGGGTGGATGTCATATGAAGTCCTCCCAGTCAAATGCCTCATGCACATGCAAGGGGCAATGCTGCAGCGCGATCTGTCACCTGCTGTGTCCGATGGACTTAAATCATTGTACTGGGGCAAGGGGCAATGCTGCAGCACGATCTGTCACCTGCTGTGTCCGGTGGACTTAGATCGTTGTACTGGGCCGGCCCCAGTACCATGTGATCACTGTGACAAAAAACAGCGATCAGGACAGTTGTACACCATGAATGGCTATGAATAAAAGCTAATCCTTGTGTACAACTGTCATGTGATATGATGATATCTGTGATTGGTCACAGTGATCGCATGGTACAGACAGGACCAATCACAGTGCATCTGTATCATGTGATAGCTGTGGCCTATCACAATAGTACACAATAAGTGGCTATGAATAAATAGATGCCATTCATAAAAATGATTGCTTATAATGGTGATCGTCACCATTATAAGCAATCAAAAAAAAAATCCTGATCACTTCCCCAGAGTAGTACAGGTTCACTATGGTAACAGTACGTAAAACAATAGTAAAAAAAAGAAAAAGACATTAAGAAATTGAAAAAAATGATTAAAACTTTTTTTTACATACTGTCACCAGTCAGTATCCCTGATCAACGCCACACCAGTAATATGATGCTGCCGCACTGCTCTGGTGGCAGTATGTAAAAAAACAATTGTGAAAACAACCACATTTTATTTAATTTCTTAATTTTCCCAAAAATTGTGACAAAAAATTACAACTTTAAAAAACTCACAATGCCTCTTATTAACCACTTCAATACCCGCGTATAGTCATATGACGCCCACAAGGTGGATCTACCATCCTGGGTGGGCGTCATATGACGTCGGGACCCGGTGCGAGTGCCCGGCGGCCGCGTTGTCCGCCGGGCACCCGCGATTGCCCGTTAAAACAACGGGACCGGGCGGGACCGTGGAGCTGTGTGTGTAAACACACAGCTCCACGTCCTGTCAGCGGGGAGGAGACCGATCATGTGATCCCAGTACAGAGGAACACATGATCGGTCTTCTCCCCTTGAGTCCCCTCCCCCTACAGTTAGAATCATTCCTATCAGGGAACACATTAACCCCTCCAGCGCCCTTTAGTGTTAACCCCTTCCCTGCCAGTCACATTTACACAGTAATCATTGCAACGATCGCTGTGTAAATGTGAATGGTTCCAAAAATGTGTCAAAAGTGTCCGAAGTGTCCGCCGCAATGTCGCAGTCACGAAAAAAAAATCGCAGATCGCCGCCATTACTAGTAAAAAATAAAAATAAAAAATTCAATAAATCTATCCCCTATTTTGTAGACGCTATAACTTTTGCGCAAACCGATCTATATACGCTTATTGTGATTTTTTTTACCAAAAATATGTAGAAGAATACGTATCGGCCTAAACTGAGGAAAAAAATTGTTTTTTTTTTTAAAAATGGTATATTTATTATAGCAAAAAGTAAAAAATATTGTGTTTTTTTTTCAAAATTGTCGCTCTCAAAAAATAAAAACCGCAGGGGCGATCAAATACCACCAAAAGAAAGCTCTATTTGTGGGAAAAAAAAGGACGTCAGTTTTGTTTGGGTGTAATGTCGCACGACCGCGCAATTGTTAGTTAAAGCAACGCAGTGCCGAATCGCAAAAAGTGCTCTGGTAAGGAAGGGTGTTTAAAAGCCCTGTATTGAAGCGGTTAAATACTAGGGATGGGCCCGATGTCTGACTCGAACAACGGGTGTTTGCGCATTCATCAAATAG
The DNA here is from genome assembly GCA_028564925.1 of Lithobates sylvaticus. Classification (NCBI taxonomy): domain Eukaryota; kingdom Metazoa; phylum Chordata; class Amphibia; order Anura; family Ranidae; genus Lithobates; species Lithobates sylvaticus. The sequence goes on along the minus strand of CM053028.1, from coordinate 118,750,635 downwards.
CGAACATTATGGGGCGTTCGTGGCAAATTCTGATATATTATCTCCTATCCTATCAGAAGCCTTCAATACATTGTTGAGGGGACATTCTTTTCGTTCAATCTTTAATGGGCATAATTTCCATGCTTCCCAAATCTAAATCTGATACAACCTCTTGGACAAATTACCATCCTATTTCGCTTCTTAATATTGACATTAAACTTTTAGCTAAAATACTTGCGACCTGCTTAAATCAAGTACTGTAATAGACAAATTTGTTCATCAAGATCAAGCAGGGTCTGTCCACTTGCGCCATGCAAGTGATAATATTCATAGAGCTTCTTTCCTCGCCCATGTCACTAAATCCAGACGTCTACCTGCGTGTTTTTTATCGCTCAATATAAGAAAAGCATTTGGCACTGTCTCGTGGCCATACTTACAATATATTATTTAGAAATGGGGGTTTGGACTGCATTTTTTTTAAGTGGATCTCACCCTTATACGACAAGCATATTGCATTTATCAAAAATGCTGGTTTTAAATCAGACCCTTTCCCTATTGGACGAAGCACCCGTCAAGGATGTCCTCTCTCCCCGCTCCTATTTGCACTCCTCATTGAACCCTTGGCCCATTTAATTAGACCTGATCCAAACATAAAATGTATTGAATTAGCTGGATGTCATCATGTATGTCTTTTTGCAGATGACATCTTATGCCCCGTACACACAGGACCCAAAATTTTCTGAGAACAAAATCTGATCTGACCTTTTCCGAGTGTAGAGAATTCCAACGCACAAAGTGCTACGCATGCTCAGAATAAATTTGGGAACAAAAGCTATTAGCTACTGGCCTCTTCGTAGTCCCATCCTACGTTTTGTACGTCACCTTGTTCGGACGGATCGGATTTTCCGACAACTTTGTGCGACCGTGTGTATGCAAGACAAGTTTCGGTCAAAATCCGTCCGAAAAAATCGGATGGATTTTGTGGTCGGATTGTCTGACCGTGTGTATGGGGCTTTACTCTTCTTGTCATCTCCCCATATCACAGCACCTAATCTCCTCTCTGTCCTAAACTGTTTTGCACACATTTGGGACTTAACTGTTAACTATCAAAAATCGACTGCACTCAACATTTCCTTGCCTCCTTCAGACCTTCAGCTTGCTAAAGATTAACTTCCCTTCTCTTGCACACCTCATAGACTTCCATACCTAGCAATACAACTCACTCTTAAGATAACTGACTTATACTCAGTTAACTTCCCTCCATTACTAAAACAGGTTGCTGAATTATTATCACAATGGTCCTCTATCCCACATTTATGTAATTAGGATGGCTATATTGCCCATGTTTTTATATCTTTTTAGAGTCTTGCCCATCCCAGTTCCATCTCATGTTTTACGGCTTATACAGTGCAGAATTATCTCCTTTATCTGGGGTTAAATGAAACCTCAAATGAACCTCTGAATCCATTCTGTCTCCCACAATGCTTTTGGTTTAGGTCTCCCAAATTTTTTTGCTTACTATCATGCTGCACACCTTGCACATTTACCAAAATACCATCCAATCAAAGAAATTCCTTTATGGGTAACAATTGAGTCTATTGACTGTGACCCTATTTCAGTAGACCAACTGATTTTACTTTTATTCACAATCCTATCACAAAACATTCTTTATCCACCTGAAACAGATTCAAAACTTCTCTTGGCTAAAAATCCTGCTTTTTACCCTGCCTGGATCGCTCCTAATTCTTTCAAATCATGGAATACAGCTAATTTATCCCGTTTATATAACTTGGTATCTGCTTCCTCCATACATTCTTTTGCTACTTTGTGTGATACATTTGGATTTCCTGAATCAGAATTTTTCCAATATTTGCAAATCAAAAATGTTTTCCAACCTTATCTCAATTCCAACTCCCAACTATCCCAGATGTCGTGTTTTGAACGCATATGTATTTCTGACCCTCATGCTAGAGGACTTGTTTTGTTTTTCTATAAGCAAATTGTACTAACATTGGTCCCCCCTCATATGTCTCCAAATGGGAACTAGACCTTAATCGCTCATTTAATGCTACTGAATTGTCTAGCATATGGTCCGCCACTAAGTCTGCTTCTTCTAATGATGTTGCTGTGGAAACTAACTTTAAGGTGCTAAACCGTTGGTATTTGGTCCCCTCTAGAATATTGAAATTTGCTTCTGAGTACCCTGGAGCTTGTTTTCGCAGCAGTTCAGAGTCTGGCACTCAACTTCATATTTGGTGGGATTGCCCAAATGCCCAAAAATTCTGAAAGGCAGTTTTTGTTTTTGACTTCTTTCATACACCTATACAGCCCAATGCTGCTACAGCCCTATTAAGCCTGAAACCTAATGGGATCACACAGAATCAATTTTGCCTTCTTTTACTGCTCCTAACAGCCGCAAAACAAACCATTGCTAAGGCATGGAAAACTCAATATTTAATTCTAGCCGAAACCATACACAGAACTAATAAAGCTCTTATTTGTGCTAAAATGGAAGCAATCGAAAGAGATCGGAATGGTCAATTTGAGAAACTCTGGCTTGCTTGGGTTAAGCATTGTTTACCTCCAGACTTTGATTACACACTATTATTGCCTTGGTAATTTTACTCTATTTGCCTTGACTATACTTTCTATTCATTTGGGATAGCATCATCACTAGTAAACCCCCCCCCCCTCATCCCCCCCTTTTTTCTACCCTCTTCCCTCTATCTACCTTCCTTTTAATATTGTGTGGTACTTATAAACACATTGGGGTTGGTTGAACTGGGGAGTGCGGAGTCTGGTGCAGCTGTGCATGGTGGCCAATCAGTTTCTAACTTCACCTTGTGAAATTAAGCTTTCACAATAAAACCTTGCAGCTGGTTGCTTTCTATGCGGGGATGCGCTGGATTGTGTGCTCTCCGGTTTTAGTGAATCACCCCAATTATCTCTTCTGTTTGTAATATATACCTATTAGATTGATGTCCCAATTACTGCTCTTGCAAAATGAAGCAATAGTCACTAGCTTACTTTTTTCCTTCTGAAGGAATTCTCTAATGTTTTCGATGTAATACTTTATTGGTTTATTCGTTGCTCTACTTGTTAAATTTTTACATTGTTATGTACTCATCCTGTTCATAAATCGATATGTTTAGCTTTATTGCTATTTGAATATTGTACCACCACCCTTGTATGTACTCAATTTGTCAATATAATATTGTTAATTTCTTGATTTTCTTGATTTTCCCATCAACACAGTCGGGAGCCTTCCCCACCAGCAGAATACAATGATCACTATTGGCGGCTATAGCTGCCAGCAGTGATTAGACTAAAAAAAAAAAATGGCTGTACTGAAGTTGATTGATGGATTGACGTCAGTACAACCATTCTGGCCATAGATGGCTCTTGCTGAACGGACTGAATTTCCATTCGTCTCTAGCCGGCTTAACACATTACCATTGAGTAATATCCTACCTGATCGAATAAAAGTTGAACAAATTATTTAAGTAGACACTCGTTGTGTGTATGCACTGTTTGTAAAACTAAAAGCGAGTTACAGAAACTTGATAATATTATTGTAACATGTATGGCAAGCTTTAGGCCAGATTCAGGTTTGGGCGTTCATGTAATGGACAGTAATGCAAATTTCTTCAGCACATGATGTTCTGTGGTGACATTCATTTTGATATGTACTCAACTCCACCTTGCTAGAGCACTGCAACATATATGCGTTTTACATACCTCCCAACTTTTGTAGATGGGTACGAGGAACACCTATTAGCAAAAGTATGTAGGCATAGGACACACCCCCTGTCATGACCCCTTAACCAGTTGACATCCGCGCTATGGCCAAATGAAGGCCACAGCACGGACATGAATTCCCGGGAGGCCGTCATGAATTCCTGGGAGGCAAAGCTCGCTGTGATCACGAGTCACTGAGACTCGGGTGATCACCGATCTGAGTAAAGGGCCGGTCCCGGCCCCTTACCATGTGATCAGCTGCCAGCCAATGACAGCTGATCACATGATCAAAACAAAAGCTCAGTGATGGTTTTTTTTCCTCCTCACGCTGACAGCGGAGGAGAAAAAAAAGCTGATCACCGGCTTATCTTAAAGGGACATCAGTCCCGAAAAGGAAGAGGCAATTATGCCTCATTTATGCTCTCTAACAGTGCCCATAAGTGCCACCTATCAATGCCCACAAGTGCCACCTATCAATGCCCACAAGTGCCACCTAGCATTGCCCACCAGTGCCACCTATCAGTGCCACTGCTGCCTATCAGTGTAACTGATCAGTGCCCATCACTGCCACCCATCAGTGCCCATCACTGCCACCTATCAGTGCCCATCAGTGCCGCCTCATCAGCGTACATCAATGAAGGACAAAAATTACCCGTTTTAAAAATTGTATAACAAAATAAAAAAAAAAAAGTTTTTTTTCAAAAATTCTGTCTTTTTACATAAAAAAATTTATAAAATCGCACATGTGATCAATAACCACCAAAGGAAAGCTCTATTTGGTGGTAAAAAATTATAAAAATTAAATTTGGGTACAGTGTTGTATGACCGCACTTTTGAATTGTCATTCAAAGTGCATCAGCACTGAAAGCTGAAAATTGGTCTGGATAGGAGGGGGGTTTAAGTGCCCAGTAAGTGGTTAAAGGAGAATTATACAAAACAAATAATTAGTTAAACCCATGAGTGCCTTTTTTTTTTTACCACTACTATTTCTTTATTTTGGCTTTTGAAATGTACAAATGCAGCAATTTAGAAATCAGATGAGCATAGGTTTGGCACTGGGAAACACTTTTTAAAAGATAAAAAGTGCATTTTATATACAACGATATAGATCAGACCAAAATGAGGGACAAATGAGGAGGAAATAGGGACAGAGTGACTCTGTTTCAAATCAGGGACAGTCCCTCAAAATTAGGGACTGTTGGGAGCCATGGTGTTTTAGAGCACCATAACGCATAGATATAAACTATGTGCATTGTGGTGTGCTGCAGTTGAAAAAAATGTTACAGGTGCATTAAAAATTACAGCATGTTGCGGTAATGCAGTTGTTTAAATTGGTCCGCAATCTTTTAGCACTGCAACATTTACCAGTGCATTTTAAGGAAATGGCATACCTAAACAATTCATTCCAGTTATATCCAGTCAGGCACACCCTCGCACTGCATTGGTATATTATGATGATCTAACAGTTCAAAACTTTGAACAGAATATTACAGCTAATATTACTTAAAGCTTTCAGCAATAAAAATGATAGTATTTTGTTTGCTTAGGTTATAGGAGCAATCAAAATGTGAAGATATTTGAATATATTTTTTAGTACTCCAAATATATAATTTCTTTGCAATATACAATTCTAAAGAGGCAGGGATGGGCTTTATGGAAGTTATACTGCATATAATTCAGATACTATAAATCATTTCAAACAATCAGTACTTTTGTGTCTGAATCCTAAAAACATTGCTATTATGTTTTGCTATTGATAAGATTTTACTTCCGTTTTCTAAATCCTCTTTGTTCAAACCACATTTTCAGCATGACTGATGCCAAAGCCTTAAAACCTCCCTAAAATTGCTACAGTTCATGCTTGCTCAGTTGAATTCCATGTAAACACGAGTATATCATATGAATGTATGGGAAAAATAGAAATGTTTCTGTTTTTTTTTGCATTTGTCTGTATACTATACAGGTACTCGTGTTTACAATAGTACAGGCATATACCCAGGTACAGTCATGTACAGCCATTCAAGTCCATGGGAGGCTATATGCAGGGCCTGGGTTTTCCACCTGGGGAACTAAGGGAGGAAAACATCAGAATTGACATTGAACAAGCTTAGGCATCCATGTGCAAGAGCCCTTAGAGATTAGCAATCCTGAAAATCTCTTCAGGTCCATCAGTTTTTTATATGGGTTCAATTTGCAAAGTACTGTTTTATAGAAGCAATTTAGTTGCATGTTACATGTATTACTATTCATCATGACTATAAACACACTTTTCCTACTTGTCCATTTTTCTTTAGTAAATCACATGACTTTTGTCTGCATAAAAGAGCATTTCAAGGAAAAAGCCATTTATTGTGGTTGGTCCACATCAATACGCTGCAGTTTAGTGTTTTCAAAAGAGAAACTATAGGGGCCAATTCATACCTACACACTGGTGTTACTACACATGTTGTAGTAACAGCACATGATTAGCACACTAAAACACATAGTATGTGGCCTAAAAATTGCAACCATTTTTCAGTCAATGCTTGTATTTGAACTTTTATTCAAGCAAAAAGAGGTGCATAGACTCGTTACGAGTCTATGTACAAAATGTTTGTTGTGCGGATGTGAAAAACATTAGCACAATCAGGGTGAAAATTGTCTTCCTTCCTCTATTATGTGTGATTCCTATATAGCCAGTGCCATCTAGTGGTCACAATACATTTTTTTCCCCTAAATTAGGTATTTCTGGAAAAAAAACGCATTATGGCCACTGAGCCTTGACTTTGTTTGGAAACTATGTTGAACAATGCCACCCAACACAGCCCCAAAAGGGCTGATGTGAACCACTCCTAAATGTTGACATAGAGAAAAATACAAACAAAAGTTGATTATTCACTTAACAACCGCAATATGTACTGTATATATGTATTGTGGTTCGCAAGTGGTTTACCGGGGGTTATGGCTGTATTTTTTTTATCCGCTGGCGGCTGGCTTTTTCATAAAAGTGGTCTGAGCTCAGAAGTGGTGGGAGGGGACCGATCCCCGGTGCTTCTCGGGCTTACAGTTTTTACCGGCGCACCCGAGAAATGATCCGATGGTGTGGGCGGCTGGTCACAAATGTGGACAGAGACCAGATTGTCTCTGATCGCCTCTATGGCTTTGGCGAATGGAAGTGACGTCATGAGGTCACTTCTGGTCTAGGGCTGAAGTAAACACATTTTTTTTTTTTTAAATTAAAAGATCAAAATGTTTTTTTTTTTTTTATCTTCTTGACCCTAGATATCTCCATAAAGAGTACCTGTAATCCTTATTTCTATTACAAGGTATGTTTACATTCCTTTTAATAGGAATAAAAGTGAAAAAAAAAAAAAAAAAGAAGAAAAATAATTTTTTTAAGCGCCCCCATCCCTCCGTACAGAAGTGCACACATACGTAAGTCGTGCATACAGATGTAAACAGTGTTTGCACCACACATGTGAGGTATCACCATGAACAAGAGCAATAAATCTAGCGCTAAACCTCCTCTGTAACTCTAAACCGTAACCTGTTACAATTTTTAAGCATCGCCTATGGAGATTTATAAGTATCATAGTTTGTCACCATTCCCCGAGCGTGCGTAATTTTAAATTGTGACATGTTAGGTATCCATTTACTCAGTGTAACATCATCTTTCATATTTTACAAAAAATTTGGGGTGTATGTTGTGTGTGTTATTTTTTTTTTATTCAATAAAGTATAAAAGTATATTTTTACCAAGAAAACTGCGTTTGAAAAATTGCTGCGCAAATACCCTATAAAAAATTACAACAATCGCCGTTTAATTCCCTAGGGTCTCTGCTAAAAATGTAAATATAAATAAATATATATGGTTTGGGGGTTACAAGTAATTTTCTAGCCAATAATACTGATTTAAACTTGAACAAGAAGTGCCAGAAAAGGCTTGGTCTTTAAGTGGTTTTATTGCATTAAGGCCTCATGCACACTGGACGTTAAGTAGCTTTGCAGTGAGTTTTTCAACTTGTTTCAATGTTTTTGCAATAGCGTTTCTTAGCGTTTTTCTGCATTAGCGTATTCGCTTTTTTTTTTGAAGAAAAGCATATATTTTTTTTTCAATGGATCAAAAATGTTAAACGCTGGTGAGCAATGTTTTTGAGTGTTTATCAATGTTTACCAGCGTTTATCAGCGTTAGAGCGTTTTTACAGCTGAAAAACGTCTCTCAGAACCCAATAGTTTGTGGGGTTTTTTTACTGCTCAAAAAAGCCACTGCTCAAAACTGCTGATAACAGCCTATGTGTGCATGGACACATAGGATAACACAATGGAGAGTTTAATGACTGTAGAAAAAAATGTTTACAGCCAAAAACAGCTGCTGTAAAAATGTCAAAAAACGTCCAGTGTGCATGAGGCCTAAAAGTGAATTTGGAGTTAAAAAAAAAGAAATACACACCTAGGTTAATGCAGCATCAGTCCAATGCTGCATCTGTCCCCTGCCGCCTCTAAGACTGAGAACTGAGCGATCAAATTCATTCTGTTCTTAATCTTCCCTGAGCAGAGAGCCGGCGACGCTCAGTCACCAGCTCTCTGCTCTGCCCTTCCAGCGCTCAATGGAGCACTGGGCTGTGCAGGGGGCGGAAGTGGCTGGCCCAGTCTCCCAGCAGCTCACTGAGAGGCTGAGCCAGCTACCGTTCCAGGCATCTGGGTGGTTTATAACTTTAAAGTCAGAGCCTGGACCATCTGAGTGACGTCAAAAACTGCACTCCTGTGATCCGCAGAAGAAGTAGGGCCAAAAAAGCTTTGGCCATACTCCTCCTTTAATTATAGTGGTTGGGATAAACAATAACAGCGCTGAGTGTGCTTAGAACAGTTACTTTTTATTAGCATACTTTAAGGGTCGGTTCACGTCAGGAGGTTTGACCGAACGTAAAAAAAATGGTTTTAAAAATCACACTGCATCAAACTGCATAGTACTGTGGTACCATGTGTTTTGGCGAGCATGAATGTGTGCGCATTTACAAGGGATGTGGGGGTGCCTCTAAGCATTAATGGCACCTCTGCAGATCTGTAAAGGGGCAGCGTTTTTGTGCATTGTGTCTTTGCAATGAACTGGAGTGATCGAGCCCTTAAAAACTGTTCTTGTCTTTTTTCAAACACCTATGGCAGTAATCTAGTTTTTAACTCTCTGTCACTGTTACTATTGTTGGACAGCTTAGTCTGCATGTTATGAATTAAGCCATATGAAACAAAAATAAATAAAATAAATAATATACCAAATACTAATTACATCTATTAACGGCAAAAAGGCAATAATTTTTGCAACAAAGTACCTTTATGAGTCACTTATTTTATTATTCAAAGGGTAAATTGCCTGCTTCCTAGAATAATAGTCTACTGACTTCCTTTATGATTGTATAGCTATTAGCTGATAAGCTCTCTAGAATTCCTAACAAGGGCAATCAGTAAAATATGCTCCGTTCACTTCCCACTATCCATATAGGTTAAGTTTTATAAGTGCAGCAGGTGTGCCTCTTCAAAACACAATCTGCTTGCAGTGCTCCATCTAAGCTGGTTAATGTTTTTCTTGTTGGCCTGCTGTGTACACAGCTACCCGCAAGATAAGCAAGCAAGAACTGCCTGCCCGTGTGTGCATAGTGACACAATGGGTAGCAATAAACCTTCCTCACCTGGTGCCCTTAACCAAACAACCTTTAATCAGAAGACATAACATACCAACAATCTCTATTGAGATCTATTTTACAGAGATTTATCTAATCTCCATGGTGAAGATTCCATCCACCTGCTCAGATAATCTTTATGAGCATAATTATTCATTCCTGGCTCACCCTTGTGGGAAATAATACTGAAATACATTCAAGTTACCTAAAAATGGAACACTTGTAAGTTACTTTTGTTATCTTAAATGGTCTGCAATCAATGATATTTTGTGGATCTCTTTAAGACAAGAATTGAACAATAAATTGTGGATTGTTCCACCAGACAGTGATGCCCCTTGTCACCAATTTTGTCCTCAAATTGGAACCCTTTTTAGACACATCAGACTTTAAGCCCAAACATCACAGGTCTTCAAAGACTTCCAAACTGCCACATAGTAGCGGCCTATGTCAATGATCTTTACATTTTCATTACCAAACTTGAACTAACCATTCCATATCTACTAGCACAAACCAAGAAATTTGAGAGCCTGTCCAATTTTAAATAGAATCTTTAAAATCTACGGCACTCAGCATATTTCTGTTTTATTAACTAGGCTTGAATGACTCAAGTTGATTTCACCCTTAAACCACTTCAATGCAGGACATTTTCACCCCCTTCCTGCCCAGACCAATTTTTAGTTTTCAGCGCTGTCGCACTTTAACTGACAATTGCGCGGTCGTGCGACGTATCACCCAAACTTTTTTCCCCACAAATAGAGCTTTCTTCTGGTGGTATTTGATCACCTCTGCGGTTTTTATTTTTTGCGCTATAAACAAAAGAAGAGCGACAATTTTGAAAAAAAAACACAATATTTTTAACTTTTTGCTATAATAAATATCCAATTTAAAAAAAAAAAAAAAAATAACACAATAACACATCTTTTCCTCAGTTTAGGCCGATATGTATTCTTCTACATATTTTTGGTAAAAAAAATCGCAATAAGCATATATTGATTGGTTTGTGCAAAAGTTATAGCGTCTGCACAATAGCGGATAGATTTTATGGAATTTTTTTTTCTTTTTACTAGTAATGACGGCGATTTTTTTTGTGACTGTGACATTGTGACGGACATATCAGACACTTTCGACACATTTTTGGGACCATTCACATTTACACAGTGATCAGTGCTATAAAATTGCACTGATTACTGTGTAAATGTGACTGTCAGGGAAGGGGTTAACACTAGGGGGCTAGGGAGGGGTTAATTATGTTCCCTGGGAGTGATTCTAACTCTCCTCTGACAGGATGTGGATTTGTGTGTTTACATACACAGATCCACGGTCCTGCTGGGTTCCCGGACAATCGCGGGTGCTCGGCGGAAATCGCGGCCGCCGGGCACGTGCACTGGGTCCCGAGCGATGCGGCGGACACGCACGCTCGCGCCCCCTAGATGGCCGGGAAGGTCCCATCTGCGGGTGTCATATTACTATGGGCGGTTAGGGAAGTGGTTAAATGGGCTGACAACAACATCTTTTACCTTGGAACAAAGACCACCCCAAAAAAGTGAGATATTGTTCCTCTTTTGCAACCTTTCAAATAGGACCTTTGGAAGTGCCATAAAGACACAGGAATGCATATCTTAAATGCATGTCCTCCCTCATCTGCTCTATTTATTTTAAACATTATCTATCTCCATTCCATCCTCTTTTCTACACACACTTTGTTGCTAATGTACATACTTCATTTAGTCTCATAAAAAAACCTAGATCGGACTATCAACTGTTGATCATTCCTAAAACGCATGGAGTTATGGGTTTCCCCGACCCAAATAAATGTTACCAGGTTGAGTGCTTAGCCAGAATGTTGGACTGTTGTAGGCAATCCACCATTATTAAACGGGTGGCACTGAAACAGTGTAGAAATCCCTCTACTAAGCCTGATATTGGGCACGCAAAGAGCATACACTAATCTTCTCAAAACACACCCCACAATCGGCCCTACCCTTAAAGGTCTATATATTATGAGCTCCTTTACTCTAATGAATCAAGCTGTCGCTGGAATGATACAAAAAAATATTGATGATTCCCCTGTTGAATGTGGTAAGACTTTGCGTTTCCAATATGTTTAAATTAGACACTCTGACAAGGAAATTGAGGTTCTTTAAAGTAGCGGAGATCAGATATATGGACACTCTATATTTTCCTCTTAAACATCAGGCAAACAGACTCACACAGTTATGGTGAGCTCTCACTCACTAAACTTTAGATTGGCTTACCCTCCACTTTTACATTTACCTATTTCTTTTTGTAGTGTGATCAGCACTGAAAAGAGTCTTGAGCAGCGTTTTCTTGAACTAAACTTACCTGTGCTCCAGCATCTGTTCGCAAGCTTCCTTACCAACAGTGACATCTTATTCCCGGCTCTTTACAGATTTTGGAACTTCCGTTCCATCTTGATTGGGCAGAAAAACATACAGCATCTCACAAGCGTGAGTACACCCCTCACATATTTGTAAATATTTTATTATATCTTTCCATGTGATAATACTGAAGAAATGACACTTTGCTACAATGTAAAGTAGTGAGTGTACAGCTTTTTTCCCTCCCCGGTGTTATGTGACTTGTTAGTGGTATAAGTTCTCAGGTGTGAATGGGGAGCAGCTGTGATAAATTTGGTGTTATCACTCTCACTCTCTCATACTGGTCACTGGAAGTTCAACATGGCACCTCATGGCAAAGAACTTTCTGAGGATCTGAAAAAAATAATTGTTGCTCTACATAAAGATAGCCTTGGCTATAAGAAGTTTGCCAAGACCCTGAAACTGAGCTGCAGCACAGTGGCCAAGACCATACAGTGGTTTAACAGAACAGGTTCCACTCAGAACAGGCCCCGTCATGGTTGACCAAAGAAGTTGAGTGCACATGCTCAGCGTCATATCCAGAGGCATGTCTCCAGACTTAAACCCTATTTAGCATCTGTGGGGCATCCTCAAACGGAAGGTGGAGGAGCACAAGGTCTCTAACATCCACCATATATAATCAAAGGGGTGAACAGCACTGATCAGCAGACATAAATAGGACCCTCAGAGGCAAAGTAAAAACTTTTTATTATTGTTAAAAAAATAATAAAATGTTCACCAAGGCATACAGCAGTCAATTGATGGTTTAAAAAAAACTGACAGTACCTGGAGGCTGGAGCCGCATGGATGACACAGGGGCTTAGGGAAACCCAGCACAAAGCTGTTGGACAAAGAACACATAAGCACCACTGGTGGGGGGCCCATCCAGGACTGTAAGGTCAGGGGTCCGATGAAAGGGGAACCAAACTGCAGGCACAGGAACTGTTGGGGCCAGTATACAGCGGCCACTCGCACTGTGTACGAAGCCCAGGAAGTGATGTCACAGCCTGGCGGAAGTCAGCCTAAGGAATCCGAAGAGTATGGGCAAACCCTGTTGCTGGAGCCAATTAGGAACTGCCGATGCCAAGGGAGCAAAGAGAGTCACACATCGTCGTCTGGAGACAGTACATGATTCAGGGACATGCCCGTCTTCAGGTTATCTGATTAGTCAGCTGAGTGTGAAGATTAACTAACATCCACCAGCTCTGTGATGTCGTTATGGAGGAGTGAAAGAGGATCCAGTGGCAACCTGTGAAGCTCTCGTGAACTCCATGCCCAAGAGGGTTAAGGCAGTGCTGGAAAATAATGGTGGCCACACAAAATATTGACACTTTGGGCCTAATTTTGCCCTTTTTTACTTAGAGGTGTACTCACTTTTGTTGCCAGCGGTTTAGACATTAATGGCTGTGTGTTGGGTTATTTTGAGGGGACAGCAAATTTACACTGTTATACAAGCTGTACACTCACTACTTTACATTGTAGCAAAGTGTAATTTCTTCGGTGTTGTCACGTGAAAAGATATAATAAAATATCTACAAAAATGTGAGGGGTGTACTCACTTTAGTAAGATACTGTAACTCCTGCATATTTATGAAATTCTTTCATCCCGACACTGAGGCATGCTGGGAAAGTACACTGTGTCTGCAATAATAAACCCTCCGTTCACTGGTGTCAGTAATATCAACAGCCATAATAACCTGGGACTCTCCATTCTGATGAGACGGCACCGGACCTTCCTTGGATCAGTAGGCTCCGAAAGTCACTCGGACCTACCCCTGCAGTTACATTGCCTCGGGCCAGCCACCCCCGAGACACAGGATGCATTGTTCCGCACCCCAGGCCAGGAGGGCAATGAGACTGGGTCAGGAGGACCACCAGAGCCACGCGGACAGGAAAAGACTTTTCATCACATGGTGTCTGTACCTTAAATTCCACCCCCCAGAATGCACAGCGGGAGAACACTCCCACTGGGCTGGTTCTGAGAGGTAAGTGGCATTTAATGCATCCAGCTAGACTGCTTTCTACTCTTGCCGGCGGTGACAGAGACACCTGCGGTCAAGGAGAACCCAGTGCAACCCAGCTGGACTGGTACTGAAATCATAAATTTTGTGAAATTATCCTAAAGCCCAACTGTGGCTTCAGGCAACTTCATTTTCAAAAACAATAGCGCCTGCTCGTCAGGAGCCAGTGCTACATTTAAAAAACAAAACAAATGCACAAGTTTAACGTGTTGTTGTTACAGCCCCATGGTGAAAATAGACCGTATGTCAGATTCATGGATAATATTATTAAAACTTCCCATGAAATTTGTTGGGTTTACTAAGCAAGCATTAAAAAGTAGAGCACGCAAAACAAAATGTATTTTCCAGGATACTTGTCAGTCAGCCAGACCAAAAAACACCCAAAAAACTAAAAACATATTGCACTATCCAACAATTTGTGCTAAACATAGAGGTTTAATTTACACAACATTTGCAAATACTGTATATGTGGAAACCTTACTGCTTCATCAAGACCTCTCTGTATAGCATGGTTCTAACTCTAGTAATGAGAACCTCCAGGTTAAAGTAGATTTAGATGTGTGTCTTAATCTCCCTTTCCTCTGAAGCCCAATCTGCATTCAGATCAGGGATGGATCTAGCCTGTCTGAGCTGGGGATGCAATAAAAAAGTCAGAAGGCATACTGCCAACTGGTGCATGGGAGCTCCAGTGCATTATCCAGCTGAGAACCAGTGAACTATTGCCACCTGGGAGAGGGGCAACAGTACCTGCTTCTCAAATCAAAAAATTAACAGACTGCTAATATAATCTGACGAAAACAATGAACTTGGTCAGTGGTGATCAACTGGAAAACTATAAAGGGCAGTCAAGTGCAGCCCCAAACACTTCCAGAGGGCTGCAAAATAGAAGCAATTTTCCTACCTCAACACCCAAAAATTTCAGTCCTGCTGCTTTTTTTTGTGTGAGTCACAATGCACACTGAAGAAGTTGGAGTACAATGACCCCCAGCATGGGTGACTGTGGATGCAATAATGGCCCACAGCATTGGTGTCAGTGGCTGAAATAATTGGTTTCAGTACTGGTTTCAGTACTATTAAGAGTAACACACACACTGGTGGTCATTGGGAGGAAAATTGAACCTCACCCACCCTGCATTGATCGTCAGTGGCAGTGAAAGTTAACCCCCCACATTGGTGGTCGTGGCATTGAACGTTAACCCCCCCATCCTGCCCCCCGCATTGGGGTTTATGGCAAAATTAACCCTCACATCCACCCATAGAGGCACACCTGCAGACTTGCTTCTGAGCCATGCTTTGTGCGTCTATTGACATACACGGCATGGCTTGGCCACGTCCCTCACTTATCACAGGATTTGATTTTACAACAGCATTTTACAACAGCAGGAGCCAGTGGACTAGAGAGGTATAACCAATGGGACATTTTTACCTTAATGCCATTAGAACCAAGGGCAGGTGTGCTTGGAGGCAGCCTATTGCTCCTTCATGGTGCAGGGGCACACCAGAAGCTCAACATGGCACCATAGCAGCTAAAGTATTCCAATGTGTCCTCACGCCAATTCCAGAAAAACAAAAATGGCAAAAACCCTAATTTAAAATGAGCTTTTAGAGCAAGGCACACGTGTGTAGGCAACACAGAAGGGCTTTGCACAGTGCAAACAAAACAAAATGTATTTCCTAGGACACTTACCAGCTAGCCAGCAAAAAAAAAAAAGAAAAAAAGAAAATACAAATCGCACTGTCTAACAATTAGCATAATTCATTTCATGCTAACCTAAATGGATAAATGTGTTGATAAATGCTTTGTGTGGAAAAAGCAGTGAGTGTTTGCTTTCATGTAGTTGTATTAAAAGCACAGTGAGGACAGGGTGCAGATAGGATCCCTCTCCATGGTACTGAATAGCAAAAAATTTTGCTTATTTTCTATACTTCTAGTAGACAAGCTGTCCACGTGCACCAGTTGACATTTGACAGAATCTGTACATATTTGCATTCTGCAGAAAGATTTCAGTACCATCTATGTCATCCATTATAACAATACTGAGCTGTATTAAATTTATAGGAAGGCTTAAAGCTCAAAAGCTTTATAGATTCCATGAACACAAACCATTTCTTGACTTTCATTTCTATATGGGTTTCAGTTCTGATATGCTGACTCCAAGAAAACTTTAATAAAGGGTACAGTTGTTATATAGCAAGGATGTCAAACCCGTGACCCACAGGCCACATGCGGCCCAAAACAGAATCACAAATTTACCTAAAAATGTTGGTAATTTTTGGAATTTTTTGTAAAAATTTGTTTACACTTAGCGAACAAAGAAAAATGTTACAGTGTCTCTTTATTGGACTCTTAAAGGTTTTATCTTCCCAAAGAAAAATATCCCACTCTTCACAATCACACCTTATTCATGTCATCAGTTTTTGGCAGCACCTATATTTGTGAGCAACCATTTTTAAGGATGCAGCACATGAAGGGCAACATTTATTAATTTTTTTAATTAATTTTTTCATCAAAATAACTTTTTTTGAGCATATAAGTCAATACAGGGTTTACATAAAAAATGTGGGGTGCAACAGGCACCATACAAAGAGGTAGAACGTTTGACATATTTGGATATGGTCATTGTTTATATACATATAATCATGGGTTCACAAGGTCAAAGCAGGTGCGGGTGGTTGCAGCATTTAAGTAACAGCTGTATAAATGTAGCTAGAAATAAGGCAGGCACCCTGCGGTGCTATATGTGTACCACGCAAGTGGAAGGGGGGTGGAAAAGTGAGAACGTGGGGTATATTCAAAGCCCTTGCAGCAGGAGTGAGTTATTCCTAATCTGTACAGGTGGAGGAGTCATCTATCCATCTGTCCCAGATTTTATTAAACTTGTCTGGGCAGCCCCAATGGGAATACAAAACTTTTTTGTACGGGAGGGTGGCGTTCACTGCCCTTTTCATTGCTGGACAGTAGGGGGGGGGGGGGCGGCTCTAAGCTATAGCTGAGCAATCTGCATTCTGGCCGTGAACAGAGTTTCCTGTAAGAATGTCGTTAAATACTTCTTCTCCTCCAAAACCGGGAGGAGGCCGAGTAAGCACTGGCATGGGCATAGTGATAGGGGGAGCCCATGTGATCATGGAGGAACTTGACTATTTGTGTCCAGTATTGCTGGAGGGGTGGACAGGACCATATTAGATAGTAGAAATTGCTTCCGGAATCACCACATCTGGGACAAGTTGGGCTGGTATCTGGTTTGTATTTAGAGAGGCGAGAAGGGGTAAGGTAAGATCTATGGAGGATCTAAAGGTGTGTGAGTCGGTCCGAAATTTAGGGGATACTTTCTTACAGGACTCCAGTATTTACCCCCACTCCTCATCCTCCATCGCCCCCAGGTCCGCCTCCCACTTGATTTTCAGCTGGTAAGCATGGGTGGTGGTCGAGGGCAGCAAGAGGTGGTTGTACAGAAAGGAGATTCATTTCTTAGGGTTCCTACCAAGGACTACGTCAGCCAGGGGCACTGACTCCTGTCTGGGGATGGAAGCACTGAATTGGGACTGGAGAGCATGTCGGAGCTGGGGGTAATGGAAGAGCCTATGGTTGGGTAAGCTGAACTCATCCTTAAGGGCCTGGAATGACCTCACCACGCCACCAGCTGCAAGCTGGGACAAGTATATAACGCCCTTGGCAACCCATATATCATGGTTGGGGATGGTCATCAGTTTTGGCAGTTGAGGGTTGTCCCAAAGTGGTGTATGGGCATGGAGATGTAGCCCTCTTTTTTATATTTATAATAAAATATATTACAAAAAAATGTAGTTTTATTTCTCAGATACAGTGCCTTGAAAAAGTATTCATACCCCTTGAAATTTTCCACATTTTGTCATGTTACAACCAAAAACGTAAATGTATTTTATTGGTGTGACAGACTTAGCCGGGACAGAGGCTTTTGGAGAGGAATGAATGCTAGCTCTGGGAACCCTGTATATGCCATATTATAAATAGTGACTGCTTCACAATGTTGGGACTCATAGAAGATGCTTATGTCATCAACTCCAGCCACCTGTATGTCTGTTGTCTGCTATAAAATGTTTTTTGTTAATAAGGCTCTAAGAATCTTTCACCCATTGTTGTTTGTGATAATTAACTCTGCTATTGTGTGAAGGAGTTATGTGTTGATATTTATGATAATGTGTATTGTAGTTAGGGAGCTAGGGAACAACAATGCTAGGACCTGAAAGGTCATATCTCGGAGTCACCTAGTCTGGAAATGATTAGTTAATTAGCTCATGTTAATTTATGTTTCTGGTTACAGGTGTATTGTTAGAGTAGTATGAGCAGTGGGGGGGGGGGGACCTCCTCTTTAACTGTATATAAGACTGTATTCTTGTTATAATAAACAGTTCATGTTGAGCGACCAAACGAGTATTGCCTTGTTTGTTGTTGTGAAATAATTTTGAAGTTGAAGGAAAATTATAAATGGTTTTCAATTTTTTTTACAAATATCCTAACATATGTGGTGTGTATTTGTATTCAGCCCCCCTGATTCAATAATTTGTAGAACCACCTTTTGCTGCAATTACAGCTTCAAGTCTTTTTGGGTATGTCTTTACCAGCTTTGCATATCTAGAGAGTGCCATTTTTTGCCCATTCTTCTTTTCAAAATAGCTCAAGCTCTGTCAGATTGGTTGGAGAGTGTCTGTGAACAGTAATTTGCAAATCTTGCCACAGATTCTCAATTGGATTTAGGTCTGGACTTTGACTGGTTCATTCTAACACATGAATATGCTTTGATCTAAACAATTCCATTGTAGCTCTGGCTGTATGTTTAGGGTCGTTATCGTGCTGAAAGGCAAACCTCTGCCCCAATCTCAAGTCTTTTGCAGACTCTAACAGGTTTTCTTTTATGATTGCCCTGTATTTGGCTCCATCCATCTTCCCATCAACTCTGACCAGCTACCCTGTCCCTGAAGAAAAGCATCCACACAACAGGATGCTGCCACCACCACGTTTATCGGTGGGTATGGTGTGTTCAGGGTGATGTGCAGTGTTAGTTTTCTGCAACACATAGCGTTTTGCTTTTAGGCCAAAAAGTAAAATGTTGGTCTTATCTGACCAGAGCACCTTCTTCCACATGTTTGGTGTGTCCCCCACATGGCTTCTTGCGAAGTGCAAAAGGGACTTCTTATGGCTTGCTTTCAACAATATAAAATAAAATAATATGTAGCGCTAACTAACCTGTAAAGCAGTATAGTAATCCGAATAAATATATATCAAGAACCGATTAATAAATAATAATAATCAATAGCTAAATTAATAAGATCAATTAATAATAGATAAAGCAGCTAAATATTAAAGTGCAATAGTGGGTAAACAGACACAAATAATTAATCTTCAAAAGTGCAATAGTCAATAATCAATAATCCTGCTGTGTGAATAAATCTTCAAAAGTGCAATATTAAGTGCAATATTACGTGACACAGCTGAGTTAAATACATCCAGTGAATGTCCAAAAAAGAAAGGAAAATCCAATACTGTGCAATTAATAAGTGAAACAAAAATCCAGTGAAGCATGTAATAGAACTCCCAGCAACAGGGGTCAGATCTTACGACAGTTCATATAAAAAAAGTGCAAGTGCACAAAATGATCACAAAAATGAATAATGTGTGTTCCATCCAAACACAATCTGGAGTGCGCCAACTGTTTCCCCTAGCCTCTCACCTCTAGCAGCCCCCCCCCCCCCAGCGGGCCAAGTCGAGCTTGGATCAGCAATATACACAATAGACGTAAATTTCCTCAGTCGATCGATCTCCAGTAGTCACCTCAATGGGACACACAATATCCGGCAGACAGCTTTGATTATCTCTCCGATGAAAAAGCTGTGGGTGTAGTCTCCGATTAGTCCACTGTAGGGCGCTGTGCTGGTTATGTCGAATGAGCCGTGAGAACAAGCTCATTGCTTTCAACAAAGTCTTTCTTCTTGCCACTCATCCATAGAGACCAGATTGATGGAGAGCATGACTAATAGAGGTCTGGATCTCTGCAGCTCCTTCTGAGTTGCCATGGGGCTCTTGGCTGCTCTCCTTGCCCGGCCTGTCAGCTTAGGTGGATGGTCATCTCTTGTTAGGTTTGCAGTTGTGCCATACTCTTCCCATTTTTGGATGATGGATTGAACAGTGCTCCGTAAGATGTTCAAATCGTGGGATATTTTTTTATAACCTAACCCTGCTTCAAACTTCCCCACAACTTTATCCCTGACCTGTCTGGTTTGTTCCTTGGCCTTCATGATACTGTTTGTTCATTAGGGTTCTCTAACAAACCTCTGAGGGCTTCACAGAACAGCTGCATTTATACTGAGGTTAAATTACACACAGGTGGACTCTATTTACTAAATAGGTGACTTCAAAAGGCAATTGGTTCCAATAGATTTTAGTTAGGGGTATCAGAGTAAAGGGGGGCTGAATACAAATGCACGCCACACTTTTCAAATATTTATTTGTAAAAAAAAATGTGGAAAACCATTTATCATTTTCCTTCCACTTCCCAATTATGTGCCACTTTGTGTTGGTCTATCACATAAAATCCCAATAAAGTACACTTGGAAAATTTTAAGGGGTATGAATACTTTTTCAAGGCACTGTAAGTACATTGTCTATATCAGTGATCTGACCAACTTTTTCTGCTTATCAGCTATCCTTATTGTTAGTGTGATTTATGTATGGCAATGTAAGACAATTCCTCATCGTCTAATGTGGCCCAGGAAAGTAAAAATTGTTGGACCTCCCTGTGTAATATCATAGTTTAGTTTTTCTTTTTTATTAGCTAAACAGTTCCTGAGTTTAAAAAAATTAAACAATGTCTCATTTACTGATCATGTATCACACATTTTATCTTAGAAAATAAGTGAGCAATTTTTGTTTTCTTTACTTCAAAGAGAACAAGGTTATCAGTTTAGGAAAATATTAACTGCTCTCCAATAATATACACGTCCATTGAACATTAATTATATATGCCCTAAAGCTATAATTTTCTCCACTGTGGACTTTGTACAGCTAAAATAATTAAAGTGATTGTAAAGTCTCACTTTTTTTAAATAAAAATAACAAACATTTTATGCTTACCTGCTCTGTTGCAGTGGATTTCCACAGAGCAGCCCAGATCCTCCTCTTCTTCGGTCCCTCTTCTGTGATCTGGTCCCTCCCTCCTGTTTAGTGCCCCCACAGCAAGCAGTTTACTTTGGGGGCACTCAAGCTGAGTCTCAGCTCCCTGTGTTCATTCAAACATGGAGACCCGACCCTGCCCCACCCCCTCTCTCCCCTGATTGACCAGCTGACTTTGATTGACAGCAGTGACAGCCAATAATGCCGCTGCTGTGTTTCAGCCAATCACGAGGGAGAATCTCAAATGGCTAAGACACTCGTGGACATCGCTAGACAGAGGGGGACCTCAGGTAAGTGGGGTTGAGGGGGAGCTGCACGCAGAAGGCTTTTTATCCTAATGCATAGAATGCATAGAGATAAAAAAAAAAACCTTCTGCCTTTAGAGCCACTTTAAATAAGGATAGAAAAAGCTGACAATAAACAATATTTGTATTTGGTAATGTGAATGCTTTTGATAATGATTTTCCTTACTAAATCCATGTTTCTGTCATAGTATGATATGCTTTTTGTTCACTAATAAATCATTTAAAGTGTATATATGGTTAAAATGTGATATCAGATATTCATTTCCACATTATATTTCAATTATTAATTAATTAAGTAAACTTTGGAAAGATCCCCATACATTTACTTCCTTGAATTCTGTAGCACTTATTCACTATGCCTGTGATTAGGCACTGCTGTGTCACACATTTCAGAGAGCCTGCCTTCTGAACTACATAGGTGCTGAGAGAAGGAGCTTCAGGAGGCAGAGTCAGTATAGAAATTACTGCTTGCAGGAAGAAAAATACCACAACATACAGTATCTCACAAAAGTAAGTACACCCCTCACATTTTTGTAGCTATTTTATTATATCTTTTCATGTGACAACACTGAAGAAATTACACTTTGCTACAATGTAAAGTAGTGAGTGTACAGCTTGTATAATGGTAAATTAGCTTTCCCTACAAAATAACTCAACACACAGCCAATAATCCAATAATATCTAAACCGCTGGCAACAAAAGTGAGTACACCCCTAAGTAAAAATGTCCAAATTGGGCCCAAAGTGTCAATATTTTGTGTGACCACCATTCATTTCCAGCACTGACTTAACCCTCTTGGGCATGGAGTTCACCAGAGCTTCACAGGTTGTCACTGGAGTCCTCTTCCACTCCTCCATAATGACATCATGGAGCTGGTGGATGTCAGAGACCTTGCACTCCTCCACCTTCTATTTGAGGATGCCCCACGGATGCTCAATAGGGTTTAGGTCAGGAGACATTCTTGGCCAGTCCATCACCTTTACCCTCAGCTTCTTTATCAAGGCAGTGGTCGTCTTGGAGGTGTGTTTGGGGTCGTTATCATGTTGGAATACTTTCCTGTGGCCCAGTCTCCGAAGGGAGGGGATCATGCTCTGCTTCAGTATGTCACAGTACATGTTGACATTCATGGTTCCCTCAATGAACTGTAGATCCCCAGTGCCGGCAGCACTCATGCAGTCCCAGACCATGACACTCTCACCATCATGCTTGACTGTAGGCAAGACACACTTGTCTTTGTACTCCTCACCTGATTGTCACCACACACGCTTGACACCATCTGAACCAAATGAGTTTATCTTGGTCTCATCAGTTTGAGGCCTGTTTGCAGACTTTCTTGTGCATCATCTTTAGAAGAGTCTTCCTTCTGGGACGACAGCCATGCAGACCAATTTGATGCAGTGTCACGTATGGTCTGAGCACTGACAGGCTGACCCCCCACCCCTTCAACCTCTGCAGCAATGCTGGCAGAAATCATACATCTATTTCCCAAAGACAACCTCTGGATATGACATGAGCACGTGCACTCAACTTCTTTAGTTGACCATAGCAAGGCCTGTTCTAAGTAGAACCTGTCCTGTTAAACCGCTGTATGGACTTGGCCACCATGCTGCAGCTCAGTTTAGGGGTCCTGGCAATCTTCTTATAGCCTAGGCAATCTTTATGTAGAGAAACAATTTTTAAAAAAAAGATCCTCAGAGAGTTCTTTGCCATGAGTGCCACGTAGAACTTCCAGTGACCAGTATGAGATAGTGAGAGCGATAACACAAAATTTAACACTCCTGCTCCCCATCCACACCTGAGACCTTGTAACACTAACGAGTCACATGACAGAGGGGAGGGAAATGGCTAATTGTGCCCAATTTGTTCATTTTCACTCACTTTTGTTGACAGTGGTTTAGACATTAATGGCTGTGTGTTAAGTTATTTTGAGGGGACAGCAATTTTACACTGTTATACAAGCTGTACATTCACTATTTTACATTATAGCAAAGTGTCATTTATTCAGTGTTGTCACATGAAAAGATATAATAAAATATTTGCAAAAATGCGAGGGATGTACTCACTTTTGTGAGATACTGTATGTAGTCCTTAGAAATTGAAAGTAAGTAGGAGGAGAAGCTGCAAAGCATGCAAAAAATCCATGATGTTGTGGAAAGAGATGGCCAACAGACAGGCAGCACTCACACCATGATAGGTTTTTCAAGTAAGCTTCTATTGGATTGGCAAAAATAATTATTGTTCGAATTGCTATTGCAATGTTGATGTTGTAAAAGGAAAGTGTATGCTTTGACAATAGGACTCCTTTACATATAAAAAAGAAGTAAATCTGATGCAAGAATTTACTATTATGTTTTAGTGGTTTCAGGAGTAAAGCAGATATTGCATGAAAAATCAATGTCCATTCAAGAGTTCCCCACCACTAAAAATGATGTCAAAGCTAAATACATTCAAATGAATAGAAGAACAAAGTAAAAAATACTTACCTTGCACCCTGACTTCCTGCAGGCAGTAGTGACCTCACTGTGTCAGTGATGCCTTCTGGGAAAGCTGAGTACTCTAAATCCCACAATAACGTGCTCCAGAATTGTGCAGGAATGCACCAGTCATATGGGTCTAAGCAATGCAGAAAAGGCACTACAGGTTGCTCAAACTGGGATGCATAGTTAAATATGAAAGCTAAGTAATAATGTTCATGTAGCTCTAGGTGATACGGGATCCAAATTCTGTTAGATTTTTGGATGAAATACAAGAGGCATGGGAGACATAAAGCTCCTCTGCAATTAGTTGAAGAATATTTCATAAAGAGCAATTAATATCTATATACATTCTCGTGTATGTATATATATATATATATATATATATATATATATATATATATATATATATACAGTCTTGTGTGTGTGTGTGCGTATATTATATATATATATATATATATATATTTATATATATACTCTGCATCCAGTGTAGCCTATATCTACAGTGCTAATACAGTGCAGGCGGTGTACACAGTATCTAATACAGTGTGTACAGTTTCTACTACTTTTCTGGTGGTGTACACAGTATCTAATACAGTGTGTACAGTTTCTAATACACTTCAGGCAGCGTAAACGGTATCTAATATAGTGTGTACAGTTTCTACTACTTTTCTGGTGGTGTACACAGTATCTAATACAGTGTGTACAGTTTCCACTACTTTTATGGTGGTGTACACAGTATCTAATACAGTGTGTACACTTTCTAATACACTTCAAGCGGTGTACACAGGTATCTAATACAGTGTGTACAGTTTCTACTACACTTCTGGTGGTGTACACAGTATAAAATACAGTGCAGCCGTTGTATAGTTTCTAATAGAGTGCAGGCGGTGTACCAGTATCTAATACAGTGTGTACAGTTTCTACTACACTTCTGGTGGTGTACACAGTATCTAATACAGTGTGTACAGTTTCTAATACACTTCAGGTGGTGTACACAGTATCTACTACAGTGTGTACAGTTTCTACTAGACTTCTGGTAGTGTACACAATACAGTGCAGTCCCTAATACAGTTTCTAATACGGTGCAGGCAATGTACACAGTATCTAATACAGTGTGTACAGTTTCTACTACACTTCTGGTGGTGTACACAGTATCTAATACAGTGTGTACACTTTCTAATGCACTTCAAGCGGTGTACACAGGTATCTAATACAGTGTGTACAGTTTCTACTACACTTCTGGTGGTGTACACAGTATAAAATACAGTGCAGCCGTTGTATAGTTTCTAATAGAGTGCAGGCGGTGTACCAGTATCTAATACAGTGTGTACAGTTTCTACTACACTTCTGGTGGTGTACACAGTATCTAATACAGTGTGTACAGTTTCTAATACACTTCAGGTGGTGTACACAGTATCTACTACAGTGTGTACAGTTTCTACTAGACTTCTGGTAGTGTACACAATACAGTGCAGTCCCTAATACAGTTTCTAATACGGTGCAGGCAATGTACACAGTATCTAATACAGTGTGTACAGTTTCTACTACACTTCTGGTATTGTACACAATATACAATACAGTGCAGCCATTGTACAGTGTCTAATACAGTGTAGGCAGTGTGTACAGTTTCTACTACACTTCTGGTGTTGTACACAGTATACAATACAGTGCAGCCATTGTACAGTTTCTAATACAATGCAGGCAGTGTACACCGTATCTAATACCATGTGAACAGGTTCTACTACACTTCTGGTGGTGTACGCAGTATACAATACAGTGAAGCCATTGTACAGTGTCTAATACAATGCAGGCAGTATACACAGTATCTAATACAGTGTGTACAGGTTTTACTACACTTCTGGCAGTGTACACAGTACACCATACAGTGCAGCCGTTGTATAGTTTCTAATACAGTGCAGGCGGTGTGTGTACCAGTATCTAATACAGTGTGTCCGGTTTTACTACTTTTCTGGTGGTGTACACAGTATCTAATACAGTGCGTACAGTTTCTAATACACTTCAGGTGGTGTACATTGTATCTAATACAGTGTGTACAGTTTCCACTACTTTTCTGGTGGTGTACACAGTATCTAATACAGTGTTTACAGTTTCTAATACACTCCAGGTGGTGTACACAGTATCTAATAAAGTGTGTACAGTTTCTACTACACTTCTGGTGGTGTCAGGTCAATTTCAAGCATTACCATTATATGTGTATATTTGATTGGCACATGTTTGTTCACATGTTTGTGTATATTTCCTTTTTTTTGTAGTGCAGCTCCTTTTTCTCTTTATTTTTAGTTTGGTGTGTATTTCACTTCGAGTTGCTGCTTTTCACATTTTTTATTTACCAGCGCAGTTTTTTCTTTTATACACTTCTGGTGGTGTACACAGTATAAAATACAGTGCAGCCGTAGTACAGTTTCTAATACAGTGAAGGCGTGTACATAATATCTAATGCAGTGTGTACAGTTTCTACTACTTTTCTGGTGGTGTACACAGTATCTAATACAATTTCTAGTACACTTCAGGCGGTGTACACAGTATCTAATACAGTGTGTACAGTTTCTACTACTTTTCTGGTGGTGTACACAGTATCTAATACAGTGTGTATAGTTTCTAGTACACTTCAGGTGGTGTACACAGTATCTAATACAATGTGTACAGTTTCTAATACACTTCAGGCGGTGTACACAGTATCTAATACAATGTGTACAGTTTCTAATACACTTCAGGCGGTGTACACAGTATCTAATACAGTGTGTACAGTTTCTAATACACTTCAGGCAGTGTACACAGTATCTAATACAGTGTGTACAGTTTCTACTACACTTCTGGTGGTGTACACAGTATCTAATACAGTGTGTACACTTTCTAATGCACTTCAAGCGGTGTACACAGGTATCTAATACAGTGTGTACAGTTTCTACTACACTTCTGGTGGTGTACACAGTATACAATACAGTACAGCCGTAGTACAGTTTCTAATACAGTGCAGGCAGTGTACACAGTATCTAATACAGTGTGTGCAGTTTCTACTACACTTCTGGGGGTGTACACAGTATACAATACAGTGTAGCTGTAGCACAGTTTCTAATAAAGTGCAGGCGGTGTACCAGCGGCGGTGCGTCCATAAAGGGCGCAGGAGCGCAGCCCCCCCTCTCCTGTCACTCTCTATATACCATAGATAGATTCATGCATTGCATGAATCTATCTATGGTCGCTGCTGACACCCCCTATTCAGGTGTCCGGCCCCTTTTCGGTCACCGGGCGCCTGAATTACAGCGGTGGGGGTGTTTTTTGGAAACACCTGATTAGCGCCTTAGGCGCTAATAGGCGTCCAAAAAGGTGACAAGCGGGCGCAACGCTGTGCGTTCCTTGTCACTCAGCAGCAGTATGTTAGCAAACCGAAGGAATTCGGCTTGCTAACATTGTACAGCCCCTTAGCCAATCAGGAGCACAGGTCTGTGTTACCTGTGCCCTGATTGGCTGAAACGACAGGCGCTGTGATTGGGCGCCTATCAGGCGTCCAATCATAGCAGAGGATGGGAGGTTGAGAGGAGGAGCGGGCAGGAGAGGAAATGGAGGACACCGATGCCGCCATCACCCGAGACAAGGTAAGTGCAGGGGTGGGGGGGGGGGGGCACAGTGGCAGCTTATTTGCAGGGACAGTTTTATGGCAAAGTGGCTGTGTATTTGATGGCAAAGTGGCTGTGTATTTGATGGCAAAGTGGCTGTGTATTTGATGGCAAAGTGGCTGTGTATTTGATGGCAAAGTGGCTGCGTATTTGATGGCAAAGTGGCTGCGTATTTGATGACAAAGTGGCTGCGTATTTGATGGCAAAGTGGCTGCGTATTTGATGGCAAAGTGGCTGCGTATTTGATGGCAAAGTGGCTGCGTTTTTAATGGGCACAGTGGCTGCGTTTTGATGGGCACAGTGGCTGCGTTTTGATGGGCTTTTTTTTCAGTTTATTTGCGCCCCCCCAAAAATTTTGAGCACCAGCCGCCACTGCGGTGTACACAGTATCTAATACAGTGTGTACAGTTTCTACTACACTTCTGGTGGTGTACACAGTATACAATACATAGCAGCCGTTGTACAGTTTTGAATACAGTGCAGGCGGTGTACACAGTATATAATACAGTGTGTACAGTTTCCACTACTTTTCTGGTGGTGTACACAGTATCTAATACAATGTAGTGTGGTGTTGCAAAACAAAAAATACATGTCCGGAAGGCCACCAAGGAGAGGCAGATGCTTACAGGACACTAAAAGTGGGCAAGCAGCCTCTCTTTCTACACTCAACAGTGGTGGTCGTGGACATGGTGCATCCTCTGCAGGTGGCCGTGGGGCATGCTTGTCCTTTTTTTCTGCTGCTGGCCATGTTATTGAGCCACAAAATGCAGAAGAGTTGGTGGAGTGGATAACAAAGCTGTCCTCATCCTCCTCATCCTCTGTCACCCAGGCTCAGAGTAGTTTGCCTTCCAACGTAGCTGCCAAAGCGGCCTATTCCACCGACTCCTTGTCCACAGTCACTCCTTCTGTAGCCCCACCATCATGCACGGAGGAGTCCCTGAGCCACTTACTACCTATATTGAAAAAAAAATAAGAAATATGTTTTTTATTCTAATTCTAGTTAAAATAAAATTTGAATTTCATAACCCTCCTGAGTCCTGTCCCTGAGATACTTACTTACTATATTGAAAATAAAATAAGAAATATGTTTTTTATTCTAATTCTAATTAGAATAACATTTAAATTTCTTGCCCTCCTGAGTCCTGTCCATAAGCTACTTCCTTACGATATAAGAAAATAAAATAAGAAATGTTTGTTACCTTAATATTCACCTTAAAGCTTGATTCACACCTATGCATTTTTAGTGCTTTTTGCATTTTGCGGATTTGCACTACAGCCCATTTAACATGGTTTCCTATGGAACAAGTTCTGTAGAGCAAATCTGCAAAATGCAAAAAGCACTAAAAATGCATAGGTGTGAATCAGGCCTTAGGCCTGGTTCACACCTATGCAGATTGCAGTTTGCATATTCCAGGTGCATTTTGGGTTTTTCAATACACATTTTTGATCTATGGAAAACATTGGGCCCAAAAAACAGAAAAAAAAAAAATCCCTGGCCCTTTCCATAAATGTGATGTGAACGCGACCCATAGGAAACAATGTTAAATGGACTGTAGTGTGTTTCTGCAAAACTAAAGGTGATTGTAGCCGTATTAGTGCAATTGTGACAGAGAAAATTGAGTACTGTCTGTGATACTTTTTTTATTTTGTTTTTAACATTTTACCTTCTGCTTTTTGTTTTAACATTTTACCTTTTGCTAAAACTTTTGTGAATTAATACTGCTTGGACCTTGAAGAAGGGGACACACCCCGAAAGCTCGTCCATGAAAAATTATATGTTACTGCAAATAAAAAAAGTATCATGGACAGTACTCAATTTTCTCTGCAAAACTAAAAATGCACTAAAAAATGCATAGGTGTGAACCAGGCCTTAATCACATTGCTAATTGCATATTGTACTTGTTTGTAGCCTAAATACTGAAATTTGCACTTAAAAGTGTAATTTTGTAACTTCTGGAAAAGCCAGTAAAAACATGGCTGTGCCAGTAAATTTTGTGTGCCGTGTTAGTACATTTCAATCTGGTAGGTTGGCAACACTGCTTTGTCTATGTAAAGGAATTAACATTGGAGGCAATTGTTGACACTGAGGTAGGTGCGGCATTGTTATTTATATTATTTAGCCATAACTATGTGCAGAGTATCCCAGCCATTGCTTAAATTCCCAGCCACTCACAGAATAGAACGCAGGCTGAACAGGATGACGAAACCTAGTTCCCATACATCCCACTTTTGGCCTTTTGAACATCACATCAATTTCTCTCACAATTCAAATAAACGATGAGCAATTCTATATTTATAGGTGAACAAGTGATGTGAATTCTATAGATCACTACAGGGATATTTTAGTCATGCATTGTATTATATTACACAGGAAGAAGCAATAGGCAAGAAAGGGTAAGCTATTGTAAGGACACAGAAAGGGCCTATGTAAGTGTTAACTTCTTGTTTTATAGTGAGTGTGGCTAGACATCCATTAGGTGGAGGGTGTGTCTTATACTATTTCTCTGTTTTTGTTATGGACGGAAACATGTCTTTGTTCACCCATGTGCACGGACCAAAGCATAAAAGTTCCCCTTGAACTGTTGGTATGAATACGTGAAATGTAATCGCGGTGTGATCTTCTTCACCAACAGCTGTACAAGGGGGAAGGAGACAGAGGGAAGGATACAAAGCAGGTGGGTCCATAAATGCTGTGTACACACTCTTTCTTAGGTTTCCCAGTGATATGGCAAGCCTTGCGCCGTATGAGTGAAACACAAGATTGAGACATCTGGGAGGTACGCTACTGGCTGAAGCAGAGCAGCTCTGTTTTAATTAATCATGTGTAATAATTAACTAGGGTGTAATTAGATATAATCATCCTGAAAACATAGTTTCATTTATTTCAACACATAAGTATAAGGTTTGTAGCGCACCTGCGTCTGATTAGTGGAAAACAGTGGAACAGTCATTATGAGGCATGCGGCTCATTATGTTCATGTTTGACAAGTGATATCCATGTACACTATAACACGTATAAACAATTCATGAACATTGAAGCTCATCCTAACATTTATGGATCTCATTACAAGGACTTTTACAGTTTGTGACGAGACAAAGCACTGCATGTACAGGCATTTTTACTATACGAACTCCAAGTTTCCGTGGTAAAATGAACCTGCTTTAGTTTAAAAACTATATATATAAATACATATAAATATAAACTGAAATGAAAATAGATTAAAATGACTATAAAATAGTCTTATATCTAAAGGGCAGGTTTGCTTTGTCGGTATTGCATTCTTTCTTTTTTTTTTTTATTGTGTCCTTATGCAATATTTTTTTTTTTTTTATTCGATATACAAAATAACAATGGCATAGAAACAGTACAAGTGCAATAAAGTCAAAAATAATCCATAAGACATTAAACGATTCACACAGGTAAATTACTCTATCAAAACTCATTTGCAATCATTTTATACACTAAATAAAGGATTGGACAGTTTGAAAGTTTTACCTCTTATGGTGGCCACACACATACCAATTTTATTATCTGATCTATGTGTGATTTAACCATTCAGATCTGCAAACATTCAACATAACTTCCCTTCCAATTAATTTAGATCAGTTATGATCAAACTAGGTTGATCGGCCAGGGTGGAAAATTATTGATTGTTTACATCAATCGTCATCACTGAGATACTTTGTTCATGAATACGATCGTACTTTGATTAATCAGATTATGAGATTACAAGGGAGATACAATCAAATCATAATTTATTGATCGTATTTTAACTATCAATCAAAATCTACTTCCCCAAGTGTGGCATATCGTTCCAATGAGTTGTTGGCTACAGATCAATTATTCCTTTCGGAAGAGATCAACCAGTACAGAAATCGATCATTTATCAAAGCGTGCATGGCCACCATTATGTGTGTCACTCAAGTACAATCCATTCAGAATTTTAGCAAAATGCCACCAAG
Organism: Lithobates sylvaticus; assembly: GCA_028564925.1. Lineage (NCBI taxonomy): Eukaryota > Metazoa > Chordata > Amphibia > Anura > Ranidae > Lithobates > Lithobates sylvaticus. The sequence goes on along the minus strand of CM053028.1, from coordinate 118,719,334 downwards.
ACATACACCTCCGGCCTACAATCAGCATACTTTCTGCAGTGTCACATTTGGTAGCTGGCACTAAAACAAACATAATAACTGGCAAAATGCTCCAGAACATAAATTCTGAATCATTTAATGTATCAATCGCAGGGAGTGTATGAATGAATGAATGAATGACTTGTATAGCGCAACCTATGCGAACTGAATCGCCTCAGGGCGCTTTTTGCCACTGGTGTCCATCTGTGGTATAGTGCGGTCCTTGCCCTGTGGGGTCCTGACACGCTTACAAACACATACACATAGTGTAAGAAGACACTCCCTCCACAAAGCGGTTTAACCTTAATCTGCGCAGGGGTTTTTCCACTGTCAGGGTGCTAAGGATGTAGAACTCTCTTCCACAATTGGTGGTGTTAGCAGGAAGTATTTATAGTTTTAAAAGACTCTTGGACGTGCATCTTAGTGAGCCTAACATACAGGGATATGGGAAATGATTATCGACATTGACACATGTGCATCTACTAGTGACTAGTGTCTTTATTCAACCTTAGCAACTATGAAGCAGAGTAGGCCCCCCACACCGAGGAATGCCCCCCCCCCTCAAGTAGAGAAAGACACTCCATCCCCCAAAAACACGGAAGCACACAGACCGGGACCCTCAATACCAAAATCCAGAAAGAAAAGAAAGAGAGGGAAAAAAAAGAAAGAGAGGGAAAAAATAAGGGGGGGGTGGGGGGGGGGGGACCAAGACGAACAAGAGATGAAAGCTATTTTAATTTTAAATAATAACAAACATATTATACTTACCTGCTCTGTCTAATGGTTTTGCATGGAGCAGCACCAATCCTCCTCTTCTCAGGTTCCCCGCTGGCACTCTTGGCCCCTCCCTTCTGCCGAGTACCCCCACAGCCATGCAGGCACGCTCCTGAGCTGCTGCTCTGCATGTCCAATCACACACAGAGCCACGGCCCAGGCCCGGCCCCTTTTTCTCTCATTGGCTCACTGCCATTGATTGACAGCTGCTGTCAATGGGAAGAAGAGTCCCTGGGGAGCTGCGTCTCTCATGCCCATCGCTGGATTGAGATGTAGGTATTAGGTAGGTATTAGTGGTGGCTGGGAGGCTAATGCACAGAGAAGGTTTTTTACCTTCATGCATAGAATGCATGAAGGTGAAAAACCTAGTCATTAGAACCACTTTATTTCTCCTTTAAGAAACCACTGTTAGTGAAATTTGACCACACCCACTATTTGATGCGGTTTGGAGGGTGTGTGTGTAGGGGGGGTGGGTGATTGTGATTGAGCTCCTGCACCTGTTTTATGAGAAAAAAAGCCCTGCAGAAAACCATTGCTAATCATTATTCATTTTTTTTTCTAATGCAGCAAGTAGAGGTATTCATTGTAGTAACTGCTTGCTACTACTATTGGACCAAGTCCAAGGAGCAATAGTATAACTTTAATAATAAACAATAATTTTGAACCTTCGTTCAAAATGAATGCCTGTGAATGTAAAACAAGCTGGACAGGGGAATGGAAGTGAATTTCTAACAGGATTGTATGAGTTACTGCAGAGCTTTGCTCCTTGCATTAACCTCTTTAGGATCGCCCACCCGTCCACATTGTACTGAGAACAGGCGGCTCCTACAGGCACAGCGAAGTACCTGTACGTTGCTGGCCTCCTCTGGGTACAGAGCACACAGGGAGAAGGAACAAATAGATTTTTTGTAAAAAGCAGCACCTAATACACAAATTAACACTTGTTAGGCACACACTTAACCCCTTGATTACCCTGGGATGTTAACCCCTCCCCAGCCAGTGTCATTAGTACAGTGACAGTGTATAGTATTATCACTGATCACTGTATATATCAGTGTCAGTCATGTCCCACCCAGTGTCAGTTAGTGTCAGATTGTCCACCGCACTAACATAAGTCGCGGATCACCGCTGTTACTACTATAAAAAAATAAACAAATAAAAATTCCATTATAGTTTGTAGACACTATAACTTTAATACAATCCAATCAATATATACTTATTGGGCTTTTTTTATTTGATTTTGTTTTTTAGCAGAAAATAAAAAATATTGTTTTTTTTTTTTTTTTTCTTCTTTTCAAAATTGTCAGTCTTTTTTTTTCATTTTTATAATGAAAACCCCCCCAGTGGTGATCAAATTTAGTAGTGCAGTGCTAAATAGCAAAAAAATGCCCTGGTCATGAATGGGGTAAAACCTTCCAGAGCGCAAGTGGTTAAAGGACTACTTCTCTTTTAGGGGTGCATTTATAATTGTATTGTATTGTGTGTAATTTAAAATTCTTGTTCACACCCGATGCGTTCATGGTAATTAAAAAAAAAAAAAACATCCTAAATGCATGCACAGTAAAACCAGTGTTTTTCAATTACTCTGGTTTACATTACTGTGTTCAGTTCTAGTTGGTTTCTAAAAAAAAGTACAGCAGCGTGTATTTTAATGCATGCGTGGAAGACAAAAAAAGGTAAAAAAGGAAACGCTTGAACAATTTACAAATGCTATAGAAAAACATGCATGCGGAAATGCATATTGAATGCAGGGATTGAACCAGCCCTCACATAGCCATTCGTCCTGAGAAACTGCATGTACAATTGTTCTGTGTAAATGGGGGCATAATTGAAAGGTATTAGGCTATTTTCTTAACAAGTCAAATTTGTTTTCATGTTTTATAGCCACGAAAAATGAGTGGTTTGGGAAAATACAGAATTATGGCCACAGAGTATTTATTTCCCATGATCATCAGCTCCATCTAGTGGCCATAATGTGATATTTTCATGATTCACTCTATTTTGTATGAATAAATAAGTAACATTAGATATGGAAAAAAGATAGCCTGTTAACATTCAGTTTTGTTGCTCACACAAATGTACCTTCAGAGTTACAGGATGAATAGCTGATTTTCTTAGATACACCTCTTAGTGTAGCTGTCCTATACAGGTGCCCCATTCAGTGTAACCAGAATAGCAAAATACTTACCGTACCTTCAGCCCCACACAGGAGATCTTCACTGTATGGTTCTGCCTTGCACTGCACAACCTTTGCTCTAAGACCACAACTATTGCACATGTTCGCCACATTCTTTCCTATTGCTGGTCCATACTTATGCAGCGCTGCATAGTGAAGGTCTCCAGAGCAGGGCTGAAGGTAAGTATTTTGTTCTATACATTGAGGCTACACTTATGGTAATGTTACGATAATCAAATCAAAGTTTGAAAATATATATTTTATTCTAAACCGTAAAAGAAAACTTTTTTCATGACTTGTATAAAACATAAAGGTGCTTTGTCTCACCACCTAAAGGTAACAAAGGAGCACACTATAACATTTGTAAGGTTATACATATTAATGTGTATAGGTACTTTAATTATATTATTTATTTAACTCTTTCTCTAACTTTTGATTTTGGGAATTTGACAATATAATTTACTGTTTGTCTTTGCAATACTGTACAAGAGCAGTTTAACAAGTGTACTCTAGAGGGCGCTGTATTGTGTATTGATTTTATAATGTACATGCATCAGCAACCAAACAGTGACAGCTGGTGACACTTTATTGTCAACTCAGAAGATTAGCAAGAGAATTTTGTGTTCAAGAGCCAAATTACTACTTGCTTCCCTCAGGGAAGAAGAGATCAGATGTTTACTGAGGGTTAATAATAAATGAATTGAAAAAGAGAAAAAAAAAGCTATCTGAATACCATATTCAGTGCATGCGTGTCAGCAGGTTGTAATTAGCTAATTAAATGCATGGATTGACAGAATAGACTGTTGGGGCTTCATTGTCTCAAACTGTTCTTGCAATATATGGACAGGAATTGTTATATAATATATATTTCACAGATTTATATGGCCCTCATCCTCTGAGATTTAGAGGTACTAGCTGTGAAATTGATATATTTAATCAGTTAGATATTAAATGCTTGTTTGGCCATTAATTGTATAGCCAGAGAGCCATACAGACCAAAAAAGAGAAGTAATGTTAATAATTAAAAAATGTATGAATGGTTTATAATTACATAATAATATAATTATGTAATATAATTACAAGTAAAAGGGAGCAAACATGCCATAAATGCTCATTACCTATTTAAGCTTGGCTTTCTGCTTTGTGGTGCTGCTCTGTTTGGTCTCTTTCACATGGGCAGACAGGGAGGGGGGCAGTAAAAACAGGCAGCTTATCCGCAAATATTAGCCTGACAGGGCTGTACACATGCGGCGGCTACAATGCTATCCTTTGCACCTGAAGCATTCTTAACTTAACTTAATTCTCCCATTGAGATCAGTGTTGTTGCACCCATAGGTGTGTGCAGCCTATTGCATTAGGGTGTGCACCCCAAAGCTCAAACATACACTGTATGCATGTGTGTGCATGTGTATATATACTGAAGGTGTCAGTGGAGCAGTGGTTGGTGTCATAAAGGCAGAGTCTGGTGTCAGTAGGGCAGTGAACAGTGTCAGTTTTTATTTTTATTATTTTTGACAATTTATTTTTTATTATAATTTTTTTTTGCATTAAATACAAAAAATGTAGATTTTTTTTTTTTTGGTAAAATATATGGGGTCTAAACAGGGGGAATCTGCACTACATACTAAAAGGTAATAACTGTGGGGGATGAACTGATGGAGAAAATAAAAGTACAGTTGTTAGGTGCAGGCAGGATAGGCTTCTCTGAAGAGAAAAGTTTTCAGGGATCGCCTAAAGTGGATAAAATTGTACATAGTCAGACAGATTGGGGTAGGGAATTCCAAAGGATGGGAGAGGCTCAGGAGAAGTCCTGGAGGTGAGCATGGGAGGAGGTGACAAAGCAACTAGAGAGCAGGAGGTCGGTCTATGAGTCAGGCAACTAGTTCTGTGGATGTTAATTTGTTAGATGAAGAAGTTGAACAATTGGCGATACCAAAATCCCAATTTAATTGAAAAAATAAAACCTTCTATAAAGGGGAGGGGGGAAACATGAGGCCACAAGCCTCTGGGATTTTTTGTTAGTGGTATCTAGATGGGTTAATGTATATGAACAAATAGAGATGTATATATAAAAATATAGAATTTTATTTTCCCAAAAGGGTAAGAGACAACAAGGACACAAGTAATACATCCATACTTTACAGACATATATGTTACATCAGACGAAAGTTTGTGTAGAGCTTCGCCATACTCGACATGTTTCACTCTGTGGAGTTTCTTCAGGAGTTTGATAGGTTTAGCTCAAAGATATGCTGAAATAACAGAATCGCATGAAAAACGCATCCTTTTCTAGAAACTGTACAGACAAGGTGTACATATTCATACAATGTATAAAACACTTGGCTCAAGCAAAATATACATCTTAAGCCCCATACACACGGTCGGATTTTCCGATGGATTCTGTCCTATCAGACAATGTTGTCGGAAATTCCGACCGTGTGTAGGCACCATCGGACAGTTTCCATAGGATTGTCCGACGGACAAAGTCCTATCTCCTGCTGGATAGATTTTTTGACAACAAAGACCGATCACACCAAATCCGATCGTGTGTAGCGAATTCCGACGGACAAAGTGCTACGCATGCTCAGATCACATTACAAGACCAAAGCTATTGGCTACTAGCCTCTACGTAGTCCCGTCGTAGGCAACAAACGTCACCACGTTCAGAATGATCGGATTTTCCGACAACTTTGTCCGACCGTGTGTACGCAAAACCAACATCGGACAAAGTACGACGGACATGATCCGACGGACCTGGTCCTCGGATAATCCGAGCGTGTGTATGGGGCTTAAGTGACATGTTTAATACAAATATAAATAGAACATGGGGCATAGAAAGCAGAGGGGAGGCTTGAAAAGTAAAGCCGGGCAGAACTTACCACAAATACTTGGATTTGTCTGAAGTATGTCTACATATGTTGGCTGTTGAATTCTTGTATAAAAACAAATACATTTCAAAGAGAGAGATGAAATCACTCCCAAAATGCCACAAAACAGCACTGTGTCGCTTGCAGAGAGTCACGCTACAAAATTTAAAGGAATGAGTAGGGCTATTAATCAAACAGTAGTGATTATATGGTTCAGAATGGTGAGGTATATTGAATAATGGCTGAATAAAAGGTGATACCTGTTAGTCATTGAGAAGTACGCTGGGGGTTACCGAGCATGTGAACAAGTTCAGTGTTGTATGCAAGTTTATTAACTGCATCATATCCAAAAATTGTTGTTAGGGAATCATCCAGGGAATTATCTGCAATATGCAGGGTGAAAAAACACTCTGTTAATTGCTGAGTATAGGTTAAGTATAACTGCAAAGTTTAGATAAATAGTAAGGATAGTATGTATAAAGAAAAAAGAAAAAAGTTTGGTAATGTCTTACCCCGTTTAGTACTAAGTGTCAATGACGGAATTGGCCGTTGAGTGGGGGCGTTTCCACAAGATTGCCTCCCCCTTCCCCCCCACCACCTTCACATCAACTATCCTTAAATGACATTAAAGCCATGGAGGAGCTAATGGAGCTGTGGGATGAGGGACACATCGACAAGGTGGACCTGGCGGAGGCTGATGCCCTTCTCCCGGATGCCCCTCGTCTGTCTGCCCCTCCTCCTGCAGCCCCTATGCTATCCTCTCGTGAATATAAATCCAAATCGACTACTTTTCCATCACTACAGGGCAATCCCAATGTTTGGGCATTTACTCAACAAGTAACCAATGAAATTCGTAAAACCAAGTGGCTTGATCCACCGCAACCCAACCTTACTTTACAACAGAGGCAAGCATTACGCTCCTTACAACAAGAAACTAACATAATCATTAAACCTGCAGACAAGGGGGATAATCTGGTCATCATGGATAAATGCCAATATGGGTTGATGGTATACAATCTACTCGAAAATCGGGAATGGTATCGCAAAATACCTGAAAGCCATGTAAATTACACCATCGGCAAATTTAGACATCTATTAAGTTCCGCTTATTTTCAGGATTTAATCACGAAAAAAACATATGACTTTCTCAATATTCTATTTCCAAAAACCCCCACTCTTTACGCTTTACCCAAAATCCATAAGAACGCCACTAATCCACCAGGTCGCCCGATTGTCTCTGGCAATGGATGTCTCACTGAGAATGCTAGTGCCCTGGTGGATGACTTTCTTCGCCCCCATGTAGAGGGCTTAGTTTCCTATTTACAAGATACTCGAGACCTACTAAGGGCTCTTGATGGTATCTCGATACCCCCTGATTCTTGGCTCGTGGCTCTCGATGTTGAAGCCCTCTACAACTCCATACCCCACGATTTAGGGGTCAGAGTTGTGAAGTGCTTTATTTCCGAGAGCACCGAGTCATCACCCAAATATAATGATTTCATTTTGAAGTTGCTTGAATTTATTTTAAGCAACAACATCTTTCTATTAGGGAGCTCCCACTACCTCCAGGTGCAAGGCGTGGCTATGGGGACTAAATGTGCCCCATCTTACGCCAATTTGTACCTGGGGGGGTGGGAGTGTCACTTATTCCAAAGAGATGATATTCAAATGTTCTTAGACCATATTCCAATCTGGAGAAGATACATCGACGATGTATTCTTCATCTGGACAGGCACAGAATCAGATCTGTTAATTTTCTATGAAAGACTTAAAGAAAGATTAATACCTACAATCTTAGCTTTACAATAGAAAAAAGTCAGTCACAACTAAGGATGGGCCCGGTGCTCGATGCGAACCCACGTTCGCATCGAGCACCGGGCGTTCGCTCGCTCGGCGAGCCCAGAACTATTTTGGCCGCTCGCATCACGTTCGTGTGATGCGAGCGGCCCCGCAATGCATTGCGGCCGGCGCGGCCGACGCAGTGCATTGCTGGCTGATGATTGGCCAAGCATGCACTGTGACCCCGCATGCTTGGCCAATCACAGCCCCGGAAACTCGAAGAGCCATAATTGGCTACAGGCAGGACGCCTGTAGCCAATTACAGCTCAGGGGCTGTAGTACACGCCCCCCCCTATAAAACGCCGCCACGCCGTCTGCGCCGGTCACATGCTGTTCCGGCGCAGATTGAGCAGGCTGTTCCTGTGACACTCTGCTGCATTTAGATAGATAGAGAGAGAGATTCACTTGCAGAGATTGAGTTAGATAGATTCAGTTACAAAGATTGATTGACAAAGAGGGGCTTGTAGTGTGCTCGTGGCAGGCAGGCAGAGCTCCTATATTTTGTTACCAGAAGCACCTATAGGACTTGTAGTGTGTTCGTGGCAGGCAGGCAGAGCTCCTATATTTTGTTACCAGAAGCACCTATAGGACTTGTAGTGTGTTAGTGGCAGGCAGGCAGAGCTCCTATATTTTGTTACCAGAAGCACCTATAGGACTTGTAGTGTGTTAGTGACAGGCAGGCAGAGCTCCTATATTTTGTTACCAGAAGCACCTATAGGACTTGTAGTGTGTTAGTGGCAGGCAGGCAGAGCTCCTATATTTTGTTACCAGAAGCACCTATAGGACTTGTAGTGTGTTAGTGACAGGCAGGCAGAGCTCCTATATTTTGTTACCAGAAGCACCTATAGGACTTGTAGTGTGTTAGTGACAGGCAGGCAGAGCTCCTATATTTTGTTACCAGAAGCACCTATAGGACTTGTAGTGTGTTAGTGGCAGGCAGGCAGAGCTCCTATATTTTGTTACCAGAAGCACCTATAGGACTTGTAGTGTGTTAGTGACAGGCAGGCAGAGCTCCTATATTTTGTTACCAGAAGCACCTATAGGACTTGTAGTGTGTTAGTGGCAGGCAGGCAGAGCTCCTATATTTTGTTACCAGAAGCACCTATAGGACTTGTAGTGTGTTCGTGGCAGGCAGGCAGAGCTCCTATATTTTGTTCCCAGAAGCACCTATAGGACTTGAAGTGTGTTAGTCCCATCACACACACAGAGCTATATTTTCTTCCCAGAAGCACCTATAGGACTTGAAGTGTGTTAGTCCCATTACACACAAAGAGCTATACTTTGTTCCCAGAAGCACCTATAGGACTTGAAGTGTGTTAGTCCCATTACACACACAGAGCTATATTTCTTCCCAGAAGCACCTATAGGACTTGAAGTGTGTTAGTCCCATTACACACACAGAGCTATATTTTCTTCCAGAAGCACCTATAGGACTTGAAGTGTGTTAGTCCCATTACACACACAGAGCTATATTTTCTTCCCAGAAGCACCTATAGGACTTGAAGTGTGTTAGTCCCATTACACACACAGAGCTATATTTTCTTCCCAGAAGCACCTATAGGACTTGAAGTGTGTTAGTCCCATTACACACACAGAGCTATATTTTCTTCCCAGAAGCACCTATAGGACTTGAAGTGTGTTAGTCCCATCACACACACAGAGCTATATTTTGTTCCCAGAAGCACCTATAGGACTTGAAGTGTGTTAGTCCCATTACACACACAGAGCTATATTTTGTTCCCAGAAGCACCTATAGGACTTGAAGTGTGTTAGTCCCATCACACACACAGAGCTATATTTTGTTCCCAGAAGCACCTATAGGACTTGAAGTGTGTTAGTCCCATTACACACACAGAGCTATATTTTGTTCCCAGAAGCACCTATAGGACTTGAAGTGTGTTAGTCCCATCACACACACAGAGCTATATTTTCTTCCCAGAAGCACCTATAGGACTTGAAGTGTGTTAGTCCCATTACACACAAAGAGCTATACTTTGTTCCCAGAAGCACCTATAGGACTTGAAGTGTGTTAGTCCCATTACACACACAGAGCTATATTTTCTTCCCAGAAGCACCTATAGGACTTGTAGTGTGTTCGTGGCAGGCAGGCAGAGCTCCTATATTTTGTTCCCAGAAGCACTTATAGGACTTGAAGTGTGTTAGTCCCATTACACACACAGAGCTATATTTTGTTCCCAGAAGCACCTATAGGACTTGAAGTGTGTTAGTCCCATCACACACACAGAGCTATATTTTCTTCCCAGAAGCACCTATAGGACTTGAAGTGTGTTAGTCCCATTACACACACAGAGCTATATTTTCTTCCCAGAAGCACCTATAGGACTTGAAGTGTGTTAGTCCCATTACACACACAGAGCTATATTTTCTTCCCAGAAGCACCTATAGGACTTGAAGTGTGTTAGTCCCATTACACACACAGAGCTATATTTTCTTCCCAGAAGCACCTATAGGACTTGAAGTGTGTTAGTCCCATTACACACACAGAGCTATATTTTCTTCCCAGAAGCACCTATAGGACTTGAAGTGTGTTAGTCCCATTACACACACAGAGCTATATTTTGTTCCCAGAAGCACCTATAGGACTTGAAGTGTGTTAGTCCCATCACACACACAGAGCTATATTTTCTTCCCAGAAGCACCTATAGGACTTGAAGTGTGTTAGTCCCATTACACACACAGAGCTATATTTTCTTCCCAGAAGCACCTATAGGACTTGAAGTGTGTTAGTCCCATTACACACACAGAGCTATATTTTCTTCCCAGAAGCACCTATAGGACTTGAAGTGTGTTAGTCCCATTACACACACAGAGCTATATTTTCTTCCCAGAAGCACCTATAGGACTTGAAGTGTGTTAGTCCCATTACACACACAGAGCTATATTTTCTTCCCAGAAGCACCTATAGGACTTGAAGTGTGTTAGTCCCATCACACACACAGAGCTATATTTTGTTCCCAGAAGCACCTATAGGACTTGAAGTGTGTTAGTCCCATTACACACACAGAGCTATATTTTGTTCCCAGAAGCACCTATAGGACTTGAAGTGTGTTAGTCCCATCACACACACAGAGCTATATTTTCTTCCCAGAAGCACCTATAGGACTTGAAGTGTGTTAGTCCCATTACACACAAAGAGCTATACTTTGTTCCCAGAAGCACCTATAGGACTTGAAGTGTGTTAGTCCCATTACACACACAGAGCTATATTTTCTTCCCAGAAGCACCTATAGGACTTGAAGTGTGTTAGTCCCATTACACACACAGAGCTATATTTTGTTCCCAGAAGCACCTATAGGACTTGAAGTGTGTTAGTCCCATTACACACACAGAGCTATATTTTCTTCCCAGAAGCACCTATAGGACTTGAAGTGTGTTAGTCCCATTACACACACAGAGCTATATTTTCTTCCCAGAAGCACCTATAGGACTTGAAGTGTGTTAGTCCCATCACACACACAGAGCTATATTTTCTTCCCAGAAGCACCTATAGGACTTGAAGTGTGTTAGTCCCATTACACACACAGAGCTATATTTTCTTCCCAGAAGCACCTATAGGACTTGAAGTGTGTTAGTCCCATTACACACACAGAGCTATATTTTCTTCCCAGAAGCACCTATAGGACTTGAAGTGTGTTAGTCCCATCACACACACAGAGCTATATTTTGTTCCCAGAAGCACCTATAGGACTTGAAGTGTGTTAGTCCCATTACACACACAGAGCTATATTTTGTTCCCAGAAGCACCTATAGGACTTGAAGTGTGTTAGTCCCATCACACACACAGAGCTATATTTTCTTCCCAGAAGCACCTATAGGACTTGAAGTGTGTTAGTCCCATTACACACAAAGAGCTATACTTTGTTCCCAGAAGCACCTATAGGACTTGAAGTGTGTTAGTCCCATTACACACACAGAGCTATATTTTCTTCCCAGAAGCACCTATAGGACTTGTAGTGTGTTCGTGGCAGGCAGGCAGAGCTCCTATATTTTGTTCCCAGAAGCACTTATAGGACTTGAAGTGTGTTAGTCCCATTACACACACAGAGCTATATTTTCTTCCCAGAAGCACCTATAGGACTTGTAGTGTGTTAGTGGCAGGCAGGCAGAGCTCCTATATTTTGTTACCAGAAGCACCTATAGGACTTGTAGTGTGTTCGTGGCAGGCAGGCAGAGCTCCTATATTTTGTTCCCAGAGGCACCTATAGGACTTGAAGTGTGTTAGTCCCATTACACACACAGAGCTATATTTTCTTCCCAGAAGCACCTATAGGACTTGAAGTGTGTTAGTCCCATTACACACACAGAGCAATATTTTCTTCCCAGAAGCACCTATAGGACTTGAAGTGTGTTAGTCCCATCACACAGAGCTCCTCTATTTTCTTTGCATAAGCACCCACAGGACTTCTAGTGTGTTAGTGGCATCACACAGAGCTCCTATATATTCTTCTCAGCAGCACCCACAGGACTTCTAGTGTGTTAGTGGCATCACACAGAGCTCCTCTATTTTCTTTGCAGAAGCACCCACAGGACTTCTAGTGTGTTAGTGGCATCACACAGAGCTCCTCTATTTTCTTTGCAGAAGCACCCACAGGACTTCTAGTGTGTTAGTGGCATCACACAGAGCTCCTCTATTTTCTTTGCAGAAGCACCCACAGGACTTCTAGTGTGTTAGTGGCATCACACAGAGCTCCTCTATTTTCTTTGCAGAAGCACCCATAGGACTTCTAGTGTGTTAGTGGCATCACACAGAGCTCCTCTATTTTCTTTGCAGAAGCACCCACAGGACTTCTAGTGTGTTAGTGGCATCACACAGAGCTCCTCTATTTTCTTTGCAGAAGCACCCACAGGACTTCTAGTGTGTTAGTGGCATCACACAGAGCTCCTCTATTTTCTTTGCAGAAGCACCCATAGGACTTCTAGTGTGTTAGTGGCATCACACAGAGCTCCTATATATTCTTCTCAGCAGCACCCACAGGACTTCTAGTGTGTTAGTGGCATCACACAGAGCTCCTCTATTTTCTTTGCAGAAGCACCCACAGGACTTCTAGTGTGTTAGTGGCATCACACAGAGCTCCTCTATTTTCTTTGCAGAAGCACCCATAGGACTTCTAGTGTGTTAGTGGCATCACACAGAGCTCCTATATATTCTTCTCAGCAGCACCCACAGGACTTCTAGTGTGTTAGTGGCATCACACAGAGCTCCTATATTTTCTTTGCAGAAGCACCTATAGGACTTCTAGTGTGTTAGTGGCATCACACAGAGCTCCTCTATTTTCTTTGCAGAAGCACCCACAGGACTTCTAGTGTGTTAGTGGCATCACACAGAGCTCCTCTATTTTCTTTGCAGAAGCACCCATAGGACTTCTAGTGTGTTAGTGGCATCACACAGAGCTCCTATATATTCTTCTCAGCAGCACCCACAGGACTTCTAGTGTGTTAGTGGCATCACACAGAGCTCCTATATTTTCTTTGCAGAAGCACCTATAGGACTTCTAGTGTGTTAGTGGCATCACACAGAGCTCCTCTATTTTCTTTGCAGAAGCACCCACAGGACTTCTAGTGTGTTAGTGGCATCACACAGAGCTCCTATATTTTCTTCTCAGCAGCACCCACAGGACTTCTAGTGTGTTAGTGGCATCACACAGAGCTCCTATATTTTCTTTGCAGAAGCACCTATAGGACTTCTAGTGTGTTAGTGGCATCACACAGAGCTCCTATATTTTCTTCTCAGCAGCACCCACAGGACTTCTAGTGTGTTAGTGGCATCACACAGAGCTCCTATATTTTCTTTGCAGAAGCACCCATAGGACTTCTAGTGTGTTAGTGGCATCACACAGAGCTCCTATATTTTCTTCTCAGCAGCACCCACAGGACTTCTAGTGTGTTAGTGGCATCACACAGAGCTCCTATATATTCTTCTCAGCAGCACCCACAGGACTTCTAGTGTGTTAGTGGCATCACACAGAGCTCCTATATTTTCTTTGCAGAAGCACCCATAGGACTTCTAGTGTGTTAGTGGCATCACACAGAGCTCCTATATTTTCTTCTCAGCAGCACCCACAGGACTTCTAGTGTGTTAGTGGCATCACACAGAGCTCCTATATTTTCTTTGCAGAAGCACCTATAGGACTTCTAGTGTGTTAGTGGCATCACACAGAGCTCCTATATTTTCTTCTCAGCAGCACCCACAGGACTACCGACTACAATGGCTGGAAGACCGCCAAGGGGAGGCAGAGCGTGCAGAGCCAAGAACACAGGGCAGACAGTCTCTGTTTCTAGTGGACGTGGCCGTGGACGTGGACGTGGTCGTGCATCGTCATCAGCACGTGGCCATGGGACACGCGCGTCTTTGTTTTCGGCAGCTGGACATGTGGAGCCGCATCATGCTGAAGGCTTGGTAGAATGGATGACCAAGCCCTCCTCATCCTCCTCATCCTCTCTCACCCAGGCTCAGGGTACTGACAGAGCATCATCAGCCACCCCTTCCCTAGACCCACCATGTCCTCCTGAGGAGTCCCCCGAACTCTTTGAGCACAGTGTTGGGTACATGCTCCAGGAGGATGCCCAACGATTCGAAGGCTCGGATGACGATACCCAGCTTGAGGAATCTGGCAGTACAGTTCCACCAGCTGCAGCTTACTGCCAGGTTTGCTCTAGTGGTGAAGAGGGAGGGGATGATGAGGTCACTGACTCCACGTGGGTGCCTCAAGGGAGAGAGGATGAGGAGGAGGACGAGGAGGAGGAGGATGCGGCGTCACATGTCCAACGAGGCAGGATGCCCCCTGGAGGCCAGGTAGAGGCCAGCACAGCAACTGTACAACACCGCAGAGCTCCGCCTGTGCAGGGCGCTGCCTCTGCACGTTATCAGAAAAGTTCTTTGGTGTGGGCCTTTTTTGAGACGAGTGCAGCAGATCGCACCACTGCTATTTGCAATATTTGTCTCAAGCGTATCTCGCGTGGCCAAAACATCAGCCGCTTGGGCACGACAAGCATGACCAGACATATGGCGACCTGCCATGCAGCTCGTTGGCAGGCACACATAAAAGACCCACACCAAAGAACTAAGCGGACCTCTCCTTGCTCCTCCTCAGCTGGGATCTCCATCCCCACTACACCTTCAGTCCTCTCTGAAAGCTGCTCTGAGAGGACTGAAGGTGTAGAATTCGGTGTGTCACAACCAAGTACTTGCAGTACACCGACGTCCGAATGCAGCAGGCAAATTTCCCTGCCCCAGCTGCTGGACCGTAGAAAGAAGTACACTCCCAGCCATCCACATGCCCAGCGGTTGAATGCTAGCCTTGCTAAATTGCTAGCACTTCAACTGCTGCCTTTTCAGTTGGTAGACTCGGCCCCCTTCCGTGAGTTTGTTCAATGTGCGGTTCCTCAGTGGCAGGTTCCCAAACGCCACTTTTTCTCGCGGAAGGCGATTCCGTCTCTCTACCGGCATGTGGAGGGCAATGTCCATGCCTCGCTGGACAGGGCGGTCAGCGGTAAGGTGCATATTACCGCTGACTCATGGTCCAGCAGGCATGGACAGGGACGGTACCTTTCTTTCACGGCCCATTGGGTCACTCTATTGGCAGCTGGGAGGGATGCAGGACAAGGTGCAGTAGTGTTGGAGGTTGTTCCGCCACCACGCCTCCAAAACGCGACTACTGCTACTGGTTGTGACACACCTCTCTCCTCCACCCCCTCCTCTTCTTCTTCCTCCAGTGCTCTGTCCTTGGAACCAGCGGTGCTCCGTAGGCGTACAAGGGGCTACGCAAGTACGCAGGCAAAAAGATGCCATGCCGTGCTTGCGCTGGTGTGTTTGGGGGACAGGAGCCACACTGGGCCAGAGGTTCTGGCAGCTCTGCAGGGGCAGGCCGAGAGGTGGTTGACGCCACGTCAGCTTAAGCCAGGAATGGTCGTTTCTGACAATGGCACCAACCTCCTCTCCGCCCTGCGACAGGGGCAGCTCACCCATGTGCCCTGCATGGCTCACGTCCTCAACCTGGTGGTGCAGCGGTTCTTGGGCAGGTTCCCAGGCTTACAGGATGTCCTGAGGCAGGCCAGGAAAGTCTGTGTGCATTTCCGCCGATCTTATAATGCCAGTGCTCGGCTGACTGAGCTGCAAAAGGAGCTGAACCTGCCCAAGAACCGCCTAATATCTGACATGCCCACCAGGTGGAACTCAACGTTGGCCATGCTGCAGCGACTGCACACGCAGCAGAGGGCCATCAATGAGTACCTTTGCGACTACGGCACCAGGACAGGGTCAGGGAGCTTGGGTTTTTTTCCCCACGTCAGTGGAGCATGATCAGGGATGCATGCACTGTCCTCTCACCATTTGAGGAGGCCACGAGGATGGTGAGCAGTGACAGTGCATGCATCAGTGACACTGTCCCTCTTGTCCACCTGTTGGAGCATACGCTGCGTGGGATAATGGACAGGGCACTTGAGGCAGAACAGAGGCAGGAAGAGGAGGACTTCCTTGCCTCTCAAGGCCCCCTTTATCCGGACAGTGTTCCTTCTGTCCCACCCATCACACAGGAAGAGGATGAGGAGGAGGAGGAGGAGGAGGAGGAGGAGGATTGTGTGAGCATGGAGGTGGAGCCTGGCACTCAGCATCAGCAGCAGCAGTCTTTTAGGGATGATGTACAGTCCCAACAAGCCAGTGGACTTGTACGTGGCTGGGAGGAGGTGGCTGGCGATCATGTCATCCTCAGTGACCCAGAAGACTCCGGACCGAATGCCTCAGCTAACCTACGCTGCATGGCCTCCCTGATCCTGCAAAGCCTGCGGAAGGATCCTCGTGTTCTTCGGATCAAGGAGAGGGACCATTACTGGCTGGCCACTCTCCTTGATCCGCGGTACAAGGGTAAGGTTGCGGACCTTATCTTGCCGTCGCAGAGGGAGCAGAGGATGAGACATCTCAGGGAGGCCTTGCAGAAAGGTCTGTGCAACGCGTTCCCAGAAACTGGGAGGCTACAAACTCCTGGTCCTGGGCGACGAGTTGCTGAGGCTTCGGTCAGTGGCAGAAGGAGCGGTGGGGAAGGTGGACGTCTGACCGATGCGTTCAGACAATTTTTTAGTCCGCAGCCCCAAGGTATGATCGGTTCCAGCAACCATCGCCAGCGTCTGATATACATGGTGCAGGAATACCTTGGGGCAAGGTCAGACTTGGACACCTTTCCCACCGAAAATCCTCTGGCTTACTGGGTCCTGAGGATGGATCACTGGCCAGAGCTTGCACAGTATGCAATTGAGCTACTGGCCTGTCCTGCCTCCAGCGTTCTTTCCGAACGCACATTCAGTGCTGCTGGAGGATTTGTGACTGATCATAGGGTGCGCCTGTCCACCGCCTCGGTTGATCGACTGACATTCATCAAAATGAATCAGTCTTGGATCACCACCAGCTACCAGGCACCTGAGGCGGATATAACCAAATAATTTTTAATGTCACATCCCTTCAAGACTGCCTATGCTGATGCTGAGTGACTGTCCTCTTATGTTCACTGACTATCCTCTTCCTCCTCCTCAATGATCCATGCCACAGCACCAGTGCCTAAGGCACAATTTTTCAGCCCCTGTTTAACAGGGGCGTGTACTTACAATTTTTTAAAAAAATGCTTCGCAACACGTGTGACTGCTGTGCTCCAAGTACAGTCTCTGTGAGGGCCGTGTTGCAGTGTTGTGGCACCAGCACCAGTGCCTAAGGCACAATTTTTCAGCCCCTGTTTAACAGGGGCGTGTACTTACAATTTTTTAAAAAAATGCTTCGCAACACGTGTGACTGCTGTGCTCCAAGTACAGTCTCTGTGAGGGCCGTGTTGCAGTGTTGTGGCACCAGCACCAGTGCCTAAGGCACAATTTTTCAGCCCCTGTTTAACAGGGGCGTGTACTTACAATTTTTTTAAAAAAATGCTTCGCAACACGTGTGACTGCTGTGCTCCAAGTACAGTCTCTGTGAGGGCCGTGTTGCAGTGTTGTGGCACCAGCACCAGTGCCTAAGGCACAATTTTTCAGCCCCTGTTTAACAGGGGCGTGTACTTACAATTTTTTAAAAAAATGCTTCGCAACACGTGTGACTGCTGTGCTCCAAGTACAGTCTCTGTGAGGGCCGTGTTGCAGTGTTGTGGCACCAGCACCAGTGCCTAAGGCACAATTTTTCAGCCCCTGTTTAACAGGGGCGTGTACTTACAATTTTTAAAAAAATGCTTCGCAACACGTGTGACTGCTGTGCTCCAAGTACAGTCTCTGTGAGGGGTTGCAGTGTTGTGGCACCAGCACCAGTGCCTAAGGCACAATTTTTCAGCCCCTGTTTAACAGGGGCGGGTAATTACAAATCTTGATCTAATAGTTCACAGCAGGGCCCATTCCTGCGCCCACCAAGAGTAACTATGAGGGCCTACAGTCTTGTGGCAACACCGTCCACCACCACCGCCAAAGGCCCAATTTTTCTGCCCTGTTCATCAGGTGCTTGCAATTACAAATCTTGATCTAATAACTCACAGCAGGGCCCATTCCTGCGCCCACCAAGAGTAACTGTGAGAGCTTACAGTCTTGTGGCAAAACCGTCCACCACCACCACCACCACCACCACCCCCAATTTTTCTGCCCTGTTCAACAGGTGCATGCAATTACAAATCTTGATCTATTAACTCACAGCAGGGCCCATTCCTGTGCCCACCAGTCTTGTGGCTACACCAACATCTAATAGGGCAAATTTCTGCAGAGTATATACGCCAGGCCCCTACTTTCAAACATCCAACTTACAAACGACTCCTACTTGCAAATGGAAAGAGAAAACAGGAAGTGAGAGGAAATCTACCCCTAGGAAGGGAAATTCTATCCTGTTAGATTTAATTTGGGAAAAAGGTATCTCCTCTCTACTGATACTTTATCACCAATCCTTGTTTCAATTAAAACCCCACTTTTCCAAAAACATTTATCATTGGGACGGAAAGTGAGGTGACATGTTCTGAACAGATGTGCAAAGACAGCAAATGTTACAGGGGTGATAACCCCTCCCTATGTTCTCCAAAAAGCTTAAAAATAGATTTTTTTGGGATGGAGCTACACTTCATAATGTACCTGTTCAGATTCTACTTAAGATCAAACCTAAAGCCGCAAGTGGTTTTAAATGGCTTCTTTTTTTTCCTTTACAAATGTCATTTTTGTGCAAGGACAGTTCTAAACACGGGAAACACATGCCACTTCACAGGCATACTTTGGACACCCCCCAGGTACCATATTTAAAGGAAAATGTCACTTTTTTTTTTTCACTTTATGCATCATTAAAATGACTGCTCCCGAAAAAACGTTAGTTTTTAAAAGTTCTTTTTGCATTGATATATGTCCCCTGGGGCAGGACCCGGGTCCCCAAACCTGTTTTATGACATTAACATGCATATTGGCCGTTGTAATTAGCACTTTTGATTTCGAACGTTCGCGTCCATTATAACGTATAGGGTTCGAAAATTCGCGCGAACTTTCGGTCCGTTCGAAGGTTCTGGTTCGAACCGAACCCGGGGGTGTGTTCGGCTCATCCCTAGTCACAACTAACTTTCCTTGACATCACAATTTATGTGGATGGGGAAGGGAATGTTGGAACCACCCTCTATCGCAAGTCGTCGGCAGCCAACACACTGCTACACGCAACTAGTTCTCACCCCAGCCCCTTGGTATCGAGTATACCTTATGGGCAATACCTTAGGGTTAAACGAAACTGCAGCCAGGACTCCGACTTCAAAGTGGAGGCCAAAAAGCTGCAGCAGCGCTTACGACATCGTGGCTATTCTCAGACTTGTCTGAGGAAGTCATATTTGAAAGCAAAGCAACAAAACCGTTCCAAACTTATTCACGGAAACAAAACATCCACCAATGATTCAGGCATCAGGATTATTACCCGCTTCTCTGGACACCATGCTCGTGTGCAAATTTTTTTTGATAAATACTGGTATTTGCTGAGGGCGGATCCGCTGGTCTCTAAACATGTAGAGGATCACCCGGTAATAACCTTCAGGAGATCCCAATCTCTCCGAGACACTCTTGTACGCAGTCATTATGTTTCAACTCAAGACAATTGTTCCAACTTTACCAATAAAAAAAATGTTGGAACTAAACCTTGTCACAAATGCAATTTTTGTCGCTACATATATGCATCTAAACAAATTACTTTACCAAACAAACTTATTTACAAACCTAAGTTTCTGGTTAACTGCCAATCCATTGGCATAGTATACATTATGTTATGCGAATGTACAGCTTTTTACATAGGAAAAACAAAACGTCCATTCTTCCACCGCATAAGGGATCATGTAACCCTTGTCCGAGGGAAGAAGATGGAAACCCCAATCAGCCGCCATATGGGACTATTTCATGCCCATGATGATCAAAAAAATGCATTTTTTCGCACTCGAGCATGTACCCCTAGGTGAAAGAGGTGGCAATTATGATCGCACCTTACTCCAACGTGAGGCTCGCTGGATCTTTGATCTAAAAGCTACAATTTATCCAGGGTTAAATGATGCCCTCAGCTATAAATCATTTCTCTAATCAAGTGCACTTTGAGATCTTTATGGGGGTAAAATACACTATTCTGTTCCTTTTATTTTATTATTTTTTCACTCCCTCCCCCCCCTTTCCTTATCATTATTTTTCCCTTCTCTCCCTTTTTCTCCTCCTTTTCCCAACAATTTCTTTATTTGCTATATCTCTCTTGCCTTACTATTTGTAATAGACTAATGCAATATGTCATTTTATATGATTATGTAATTGATGACCTTAACATTAAAACTCTACTTTGTTAAAAGCAGATGGAAGACTGGTTGGCTGGGCAGACCTGTCACATAATTGAACTTGGTACCCCTTTTCTTTTATTACTTTGGCTATGGATTGCCATATTTTTGAATTGCATTCACAGAGAGATGCTCCCCACAGAAATGTCCACTGCCGCATGTTTTAAGTCGCTTGCACGGGCGCCCCCCGGGGGTGGCTTTCTTTTGAGGCATAGCAACGGAGATCATTTTTGCAGCCTCCTTTATAGGGCCCCCCATCTATATGGCTTGCCCTGGCCCTGTCCGCCCTCGGTCCACTGGACAAGTTCCCCATCCACCTTTGAAGGTTTCCCCTAGCGGCGACTTACGCTCGCCGCCCAGGGGTTTCCTCCCACTTTGGATGGTCATGCCCACACCCTCTCATTTAGAGGTGTGGGCAAACATGGACACTCCAAAATGGCCATCATGCGCCCGCGACAGGGTTCGTCGCCGACGCATGCGCACTATTCACCTACGGACGTCCACGGCTGGACGCAGCCGTTTTGGCGCCCGCGGCCCGGCGGTGATGTCAGACGCCGCCGGGTCGGAGAGCCGCTATTAAAGGCAGCTCCCTCTGCCAATTTATCTCTGCCAGGAATTCTCAGCACACGAGGAGGTGAGGCGGTTTTATCTGCCCCCACTCAACGGCCAACTCCGTCATTGACACTTAGTACTAAACGGGGTAAGACATTACCAAACTTTTTTCTTTTTTCTTTATATATACTATCCTTACTATTTATCTAAACTTTGCAGTTATACTTAACCTATACTCAGCAATTAACAGAGTGTTTTTTCACCCTGCATATTGCAGATAATCCCCTGGATGATTCCCTAACAACAATTTTTGGATATGATGCAGTTATTAAACTTGCATACAACACTGAACTTGTTCACATGCTCGGTAACCCCCAGCGTACTTCTCAATGACTAACAGGTATCACCTTTTATTCAGCCATTATTCAATATACCTCACCATTCTGAACCATATAATCACTACTGTTTGATTAATAGCCCTACTCATTCCTTTAAATTTTGTAGCGTGACTCTCTGACACAGTGCTGTTTTGTGGCATTTTGGGAGTGATTTCATCTCTCTCTTTGAAATGTATTTGTTTTTATACAAGAATTCAACAGCCAACATATGTAGACATACTTCAGACAAATCCAAGTATTTGTGGTAAGTTCTACTTTTCAAGCCTCCCCTCTGCTTTCTATGCCCCATGTTCTATTTATATTTGTATTATGTAACTATGTACCAATTTCTCAGTCACTTAGATGTATATTTTGCTTGAGCCAAGTGTTTTATACATTGTATGAATATGTACACCTTGTCTGTACAGTTTCTAGAAAAGGATGCGTTTTTCATGCGATTCTGTTATTTCAGCATATCTTTGAGCGAAACCTATCAAACTCCTGAAGAAACTCCACAGAGTGAAACATGTCGAGTATGGCGAAGCTCTACACAAACTTTCGTCTGATGTAACATATATGTCTGTAAAGTATGGATGTATTACTTGTGTCCTTGTTGTCTCTTACCCTTTTGGGAAAATAAAATTCTATATTTTTATATATACATCTCTATTTGTTCATATACATTAACCCATCTAGATACCACTAACAAAAAATCCCAGAGGCTTGTGGCCTCATGTTTCCCCCCTCCCCTTTATAGAAGGTTTTCTTTTTTAGTTCTGTGGATGATTCCTTGTCACAATAGTTGTTGAAAAAAGAGACAAAGTAATTGCTCTCAGCCGCTCAACTTGATGTAGCATTTTATAGGGTGATAAAGAAGTGGTGTGCCAGGGCATGACATGTGTGTGTCTAAATAGTTGTAATTTATTACATATACGCAATGAAATGACTGCCCTCAGGTGATACACAGAGATGAAACCAATCCTCCTACAAAAGGTGTACCTGTCTATCTGCAGTCTTCAAATCTCTAAATCCGATCAAAGTCCAGAATGTATAAAGCTTGTCTGAGCTTTCAGGAAAAAGTGGGCAGAGAGCATCAATTACACTCTGCAGAGCTCAGTGAGGACAGCTGAGAGCTGATTGGAGGTAAGGGACACACCCCTTTACGCAGCATACAGAAACAGAACTGAGTCTGTCAATCACAGGCTCTGTGCTGGAGCTTCCTCCCCTGTCACCTTTTTTCTCTTGGTGTCAGGAAAACTTGTCCCAAGTGATTCATGCTGATAGCAGAGGAATGAAGCAGGAGACAGAAATGACACTTAGTACTCTTAATTGAGACAAGTACACTTTATAAAGGGATATGCTTTGTTCATATAAATTTTTTGAGGTTTACAATCACTTTTAGGCTAGATTCTCATTGAGGTAGGAGCGGCTCAGAGCAGGGGTCTGGTGTGTCTCCATTCACCGGTTCAGGTCCGATTTCAGTCTGAATTTCTGGCTGAATTTGGGTTAATATCAGGGGCGATCAAGGGGTTAAGTGTGTTTACTAATTGTATGGAGGACTCTGTGACCGGGGAAACACACAGATCCATCTTTCTGCATAGCAGAAATACAGGATCTGTATGATCTCCCCAATCAGAATGGAGATTTGCTGTGTTAACACAGGCAGATCCCTGTTCTGTCACTGCCGGGAACGATCGCGGGTGGCCGGCGGACATCGAGTCTGCCCCACCCACTGATTGGCTCCCCCGCTGGCCAGTGGGCACACACACGCATCCACAAATCACCATGTACGAGCCGATGTACAATGTCTGCGATTTGCGGGAAACACCTACATTGCTGCAGTTCAACTGCGGTGGCTGGTCCTTAAGCGCTTAAAGCATATCTAAACACAAAACCAAAAATGTTATATATTTCAGCTTATCAATCCCTAGATTTGTATTTCTTTCCTCTTTATTTTTACCTGTGATATTTTTAGTAACACACTTGATCTCTAAAGCCTCGTACACACGATCAAATTTTCCACCGGGAATTGTGTGATGACAAACTGTTTGTTTGTATGCTCCATTGGACAATTGTTGTCGGATTTTCCGCAGACAAATGTTGGATGGCAGGCTTATAAATTTTCCACAGACAAATGTCTGTTGTCGGATTTTCCGATCGTGTGTACACAAGTCCATCGGTCAAAAGTTCAAGTACAAACACGCATGCTCGGAAGCAAGGACGAGCCAGAATCGGTCAGTCTTGTAAACTAGCTTTTGTAATGGAGAATTAACATTTGTGACGTGGCAAATTCTGAAATCTCCAAATGCAGCGCACAATTCTCTTCTTCTTTAATGGGATAATAATGAAGCTGCTTTGCTGGTGATCCTGATGGAGTTCTGCCAAACGTATTTTAAAAGGCTTTTATTTTCTAGTGATATCAAGAATAATATTATTATGCTTGTTTTTTTTATTTGGGCAAGTTACCACAACACCATCATCATGTCTTTTTTAAGATCAAAGATACAACTATGTTGGTGTCCCTTGTTAATTTTACATTGTATTTTTTTTAAATGTAACTGCCTATTACCAAACTGTCATTTGAAGTAAAACACACAGCCAAGTATTATTCTCCACAATTTTTTTATTGTGCATTAAAAAAAGAAAACAAATAAAATTAGACATGCTATCTGCCAATAGAACGAAAAAGTGCATTCTGTGCATCCAAAAATATAAAAAATATACCAAATCAAATCATTATTCAACCAAAAATTTAAATAAAAGCCTCATGCATGTGTCCTGCTTCTTAATATAGGGGGTCAACAATGCCAAGTGTTGGTGAAAGCAGGGGTCCGTCATCCGGAGATAATTCTGAAAATCATCCGGATTATTCTCCTGGAGCTCCAGCAGCAAAGGCATACGACATAATTGGTCACGATTAAGAAAGCAACCAAGAACTCCTCCTCCTGTTCCTAAACTGGACTTGGGTCAAAGCATTAACTCAAAGGCCAATAATAAATAACACGTTATCTCCTCCGATTCCGCAACATGTCTGGTTGACGAACAGCCGTTCAGAAACTAACTGAAAAGCGTGAAATGAAAAGCGCGAAATGAAAAGCGCGAATCAACACTCACCAAACTTCTACTAACACGAAATTAGCAGAAGAAGCCCAAAGGGTGGCCCCTGACAATTGAACTTCAATTAAAAGATTAGGACTTTGGAGAGGACTTTAAAGGTACCAGAAAAGGAATAAAAAATGACATTAGAAAAATAGTAAATTTATTTAACATGAACATAAAAAAGACATTCACATATTAAAAACAAATGTTATTAGGCTCTCAATAGGAAATTGTATTTTAGGCCACGCAGCTTTGAATTTAAAGTGAACTTGAACTTTTCCAGGACTAGGGAAAAGGTTCACCTGATAGTCACAGGAAATCTATAGTGACCCTTCCTGTAATCCTGTACCACCCCTGATGCTCAGCGCCGACCCCCAGAATTGACCACTGTCACATGGTTTGGGGGCTATGAGTAAGTTTCCTCTTTTTAAAAGTAGAAACGTACACAAATTTTTTTGTGCAAACCTGTTACTTTGGCTAGTCCTGGAAAAATACTGGTTTCCTTCAAGGATGATATATGGGGGGGGGGGGGATTGAAACTAATTTATTTATCAGCGTCAAAAGGGTTGTTAGGTTAAAAAATGTATTGTGCTAAAAAAAAAAAAAACAGACTTACCTAGTAACATGAACCAAACAAGAATGGTAAAGCTGAACAGAGGTTATGCTACAATAAACGGTCCCATCTAAGAACCTACTGGCAATGCTTGTAAACTACACTAGCTGTAAGCCAGACTGTAATTGCTATATCAAATGATACAATGCATTTATAATTTAGCACACTATGGTTTATTGATGCTCATTACAAGCTGTTAATGAGGTATCTCCTTCTCATAGAGTAATGGAGCAGACAGTTAGGGAGTGTAAGTATCCACCTTCCCTGCCAGTGGGATTCAGTTTTGTCCTGGCCTTAGAGCACATTTGCATGTCTTACAGCAGTAGGCGAGCGGAACTTTGCATATTTTATGTACATTATGCCATTTTCTAAACTGCAGTATTCTGGAGTATTTCACTTTGGATTAAATTCATGAAACCTTCATTTCAAAATGGTTAATAAACATGAATGAAAGATTTAATATATGTACTGTATATAATGTATTTATTTTAAGAAGATAAATCTGTACATTTTTATTATTGACATAAAAGGTTTATTTATCACAAATGTGTGTGTTGCCTGTCTGACATTATTTTAAGATAAAGTTACTAAGATGGTTGAAGCAAGCGCAAAGGGTTGTTTTTGTCCCTACCCCATCCATCCACTGGGACCCAACTGAATATATGAAATTGTCCCATTTACTGGTAGTTGCAACAGTAAAACAAGCACATTGTTTTGGGCCTGCAGCCTTATTCAGGTGCACTAATATAAGAAAAATCTCAATGCCATATACAAAAGATAATACCTAAAACAGTAAACACATTTACTCTAAAATGTAACCCTCAAGGGTAAAAACTGTATTCCTTCCTAAATAATTTAGGGAAGCAAAGATAAACTCTTGATAGAAGCCTTTGATCTAGTTCAAATATCCAATTTGTTTCTCTTTTATCCAATAAGTATTTTACAAGGCACCCTTACTTGTGATCTTTTCAATGCCTCCTCCTTTCAGCACATCCTGTGGCATTTTACATCATAAAACAAAAACCATAACATTTGGTGTAATAGTGGTGCTGCGCTGTCAGATAGCAATGCAATCAAATGGTGTGCCAAAAATACTATAAGTCTATATACTTCTAAAAATAAATATTTGCAAATAAAGAGATGATTGCAAATTTCCACAATAAATAGTGATAAGTACACGTACTGAACATGCAAAGACAACAACTGCCAACATCATACAAGTACGGTGGCTAATGTGATATATATGAACCAAAAACAATTGTAAAATAAAAAGTCCAAAAGACAGACACTAATGGTCTAGTAACAATATGCAAAAAGTGACTGATGCCTCTCTCAGTTCATAATGGTGCATAAAGTGACTGCCTCCTTTTCCTTCCTGTTGTGGTGACACATCTGTGCTCTCAAGCCTCTCACATTACTGCTGTAGAGTAACAGCATTGGACGAATGCCTCTCTCTGGGCATCTCCACCTACCTCTAGGGGTCTTACAAAGGTTTGTCCAGCTTGAAGATCACTATGGTGGATAGTGCTCTCTGGGGGTCACCCCCCCCCCCCCAATAACCTTCATGATGGTAATGTATAAGAAAGAATTCTCCAATAGTGTGATAACATTTATGCATTTTTTTATTAACAAAACAGCTGGTATGTTACTAAATTTTAACAACGACTGAAAATTCCTTGAATCATTGAATATTAATAGATAGAAATATCAAACTATCTTGAGAAATTAATGTTACAAGGATCCCCTTCCTAGACCTGGAAATTATACAAGAGGGTAGCAAGATAATCACAAAAACACATTTCAAAAACATCAACCAGAATAGCTATCTCCCAATACAAAGTTGCCTCCATAATAATTGGCTCTACAATATACCCAAGGGCCAGCTGATGAGATTGAGACGTAATTGCACCAGAATAGGTGATTGCACAGAGCCGAGAAAATGGGTCATAGATTTACAGACTTGGGATACGACAAAGAATTTATAGAAGAAAGAATATCAGAAGTAGCCCAAATGGACACAATAGCATTGGATAAGAAAAACAAGCAATCAGGCCAACATTCTGATCAAGTACCCATCATTCTGGATTATAATGTACAGTATAAGAAAATATAAAGAATCATACAGCGACATTGGAATATACTGCAGACAGACCGTCACCTCCTATCTATATTACCAAACAAACCCAAATTTGTTTACAAAAGAGCTCCCACGATTTGAGATATAGTGGTAAAAAGTGTTGTGGACCCCCCTTAATTAGAACCCTCAGTCAATTAAAATCAAAATAGATTTTTATGATGGACACCCTTACACCGCCCTGATTAAATATAGAATTAGATTTTAACTGTTTTAGCAATGATTGTTGACCCTGTTCCCCACCTATACATAGGAAGATTTCATAGATTTGGTTTCCTCTGCAAGTTTTTTCCTTTTTTCCCTTGGCTAATTCTATTCCACTTTTACTAGTTAGTAATAATACTTTAAATCTCAATTTCAAGACTCCATCCTTTGAAGATTTACATTCTGCTACCCTTCATATATTAGATCTTAATTCATATTTATTATTTGCCCCCACCCTGTTGGTCTACATACTTTAGTGAAATATGTATTATTACATTACCTAGGTATCATTTGTTTCCATCTATTGGTTCATATATCCCAGCAGTAAGGATGGGCTCGGTGCTCGATGCGAACCCATGTTCGCATCGAGCACCGGGTGTTCGCTCGCTCGGCGAGCCCAGAACTATTTTGGCCGCTCGCATCACATTCGTGTGATGCGAGCGGCCCCGCAATGCATTGCGGCCGGCGCGGCCGGCGCAGTGCATTGCTGGCTGATGATTGGCCAAGCATGCACTGTGACCCCGCATGCTTGGCCAATCACAGCGCCGGAAACTCGGAGAGCCATAATTGGCTACAGGCAGGACGCCTGTAGCCAATTACAGCTCAGGGGCTTTAGTACACGCCCCCTCATTTAAAAGGCCGCCACGCCGTCGGCGCCGGTCACATGCGTTCCGGCTTTAGGAGAGTGCAGGCTCATTCTGTGTCACTCTGCTAGATTCATTTAGAAAGATTAATTTAGAAAGATTCATTTAGAAAGATTCATTTAGAAAGATTTGCTCTACTTTGCTAAACCATTGCTACCTGTCATTGATCGTCCATTGCTGCTGCTGGTTAGTGTGTTTTTAGCTGCTGCTGGGGGTTAGTCTGGTGCATGTCTTACTGTTAGTACAGTATTTCAGTAGTACCAACCGCAGTGCTGTTAGTACAGCACTGCACCCCAAAAGCACCCATAGGGCTTGTAGTGTGTTCGTGGCAGGCACTGGCAGCAAACAGAGCTCCTATATTTTGTTCCCAGAAGCACCTATAGGACTTGTAGTGTGTTCGTGGCAGGCACTGGCAGCAAACAGAGCTCCTATATTTTGTTCCCAGAAGCACCTATAGGACTTGTAGTGTTAGTCCCATCACACAGAGCTATATTTTCTTCCCAGAAGCACCTATAGGACTTGTAGTGTGTTAGTCCCATCACACAGAGATCCTATATTTTGTTCCCAGAAGCACCTATAGGACTTGTAGTGTGTTAGTCCCATCACACAGAGATCCTATATTTTGTTCCCAGAAGCACCTATAGGACTTGAAGTGTGTTAGTCCCATCACACAGAGCTATATTTTCTTCCCAGAAGCACCTATAGGACTTGAAGTGTGTTAGTCCCATCACACAGAGATCCTATATTTTGTTCCCAGAAGCACCTATAGGACTTGAAGTGTGTTAGTCCCATCACACATAGCTATATTTTCTTCCCAGAAGCACCCATAGGACTTGTAGTGTGTTAGTCCCATCACACAGAGATCCTATATTTTGTTCACAGAAGCACCTATAGGACTTGAAGTGTGTTAGTCCCATCACACAGACCTATATTTTCTTCCCAGAAGCACCTACAGGACTTGAAGTGTGTTAGTCCCATCACACAGAGATCCTATATTTTGTTCCCAGAAGCACCTATAGGACTTGAAGTGTGTTAGTCCCGTCACACAGAGCTATATTTTCTTCCCAGAAGCACCTATAGGACTTGTAGTGTGTTAGTCCCATCACACAGAGATCCTATATTTTGTTCCCAGAAGCACCTATAGGACTTGAAGTGTGTTAGTCCCATCACACAAACCTATATTTTCTTCCCAGAAGCACCCATAGAACTTGTAGTGTGTTAGTCCCATCACACAGAGATCCTATATTTTGTTCCCAGAAGCACCCATAGGACTTGAAGTGTGTTAGTCCCATCACACAGACCTATATTTTCTTCCCAGAAGCACCTATAGGACTTAAAGTGTGTTAGTCCCATCACACAGAGATCCTATATTTTGTTCCCAGAAGCACCTATAGGACTTGAAGTGTGTTAGTCCCATCACACAGACCTATATTTTCTTCCCAGAAGCACCTATAGGACTTGAAGTGTGTTAGTCCCATCACACAGAGATCCTATATTTTGTTCCCAGAAGCACCTATAGGACTTGAAGTGTGTTAGTCCCATCACACAGAGCTATATTTTCTTCCCAGAAGCACCTATAGGACTTGTAGTGTGTTAGTCCCATCACACAGAGATCCTATATTTTGTTCCCAGAAGCACCTATAGGACTTGAAGTGTGTTAGTCCCATCACACAGACCTATATTTTCTTCCCAGAAGCACCCATAGGACTTGTAGTGTGTTAGTCCCATCACACAGAGATCCTATATTTTGTTCCCAGAAGCACCTATAGGACTTGAAGTGTGTTAGTCCCATCACACAGACCTATATTTTCTTCCCAGAAGCACCTATAGGACTTGAAGTGTGTTAGTCCCATCACACAGAGATCCTATATTTTGTTCCCAGAAGCACCTATAGGACTTGAAGTGTGTTAGTCCCATCACACAGAGCTATATTTTCTTCCCAGAAGCACCCATAGGACTTGTAGTGTGTTAGTCCCATCACACAGAGATCCTATATTTTGTTCCCAGAAGCACCTATAGGACTTGAAGTGTGTTAGTCCCATCACACAGACCTATATTTTCTTCCCAGAAGCACCTATAGGACTTGTAGTGTGTTAGTCCCATCACACAGATATCCTATATTTTGTTCCCAGAAGCACCTATAGGACTTGAAGTGTGTTAGTCCCATCACACAGAGCTATATTTTCTTCCCAGAAGCACCCATAGGACTTGTAGTGTGTTAGTCCCATCACACAGAGATCCTATATTTTGTTCCCAGAAGCACCTATAGGAATTTAAGTGTGTTAGTCCCATCACACAGACCTATATTTTCTTCCCAGAAGCACCTATAGGACTTGAAGTGTGTTAGTCCCATCACACAGAGATCCTATATTTTGTTCCCAGAAGCACCTATAGGACTTGAAGTGTGTTAGTCCCATCACACAGAGCTATATTTTCTTCCCAGAAGCACCTATAGGACTTGTAGTGTGTTAGTCCCATCACACAGAGATCCTATATTTTGTTCCCAGAAGCACCTATAGGACTTGAAGTGTGTTAGTCCCATCACACAGACCTATATTTTCTTCCCAGAAGCACCCATAGGACTTGTAGTGTGTTAGTCCCATCACACAGAGTTCCTATATTTTGTTCCCAGAAGCACCTATAGGACTTGAAGTGTGTTAGTCCCATCACACAGACCTATATTTTCTTCCCAGAAGCACCTATGGGACTTGAAGTGTGTTAGTCCCATCACATAGAGATCCTATATTTTGTTCCCAGAAGCACCTATAGGACTTGAAGTGTGTTAGTCCCATCACACAGAGCTATATTTTCTTCCCAGAAGCACCCATAGGACTTGTAGTGTGTTAGTCCCATCACACAGAGATCCTATATTTTGTTCCCAGAAGCACCTATAGGACTTGAAGTGTGTTAGTCCCATCACACAGACCTATATTTTCTTCCCAGAAGCACCTATAGGACTTGAAGTGTGTTAGTCCCATCACACAGAGATCCTATATTTTGTTCCCAGAAGCACCTATAGGACTTGAAGTGTGTTAGTCCCATCACACAGAGCTATATTTTCTTCCCAGAAGCACCTATAGGACTTGTAGTGTGTTAGTCCCATCACACAGAGATCCTATATTTTGTTCCCAGAAGCACCTATAGGACTTGAAGTGTGTTAGTCCCATCACACAGACCTATATTTTCTTCCCAGAAGCACCCATAGGACTTGTAGTGTGTTAGTCCCATCACACAGAGATCCTATATTTTGTTCCCAGAAGCACCTATAGGACTTGAAGTGTGTTAGTCCCATCACACAGACCTATATTTTCTTCCCAGAAGCACCTATAGGACTTGAAGTGTGTTAGTCCCATCACACAGAGATCCTATATTTTGTTCCCAGAAGCACCTATAGGACTTGAAGTGTGTTTAGTCCCATCACACAGAGCTATATTTTCTTCCCAGAAGCACCTATAGGACTTAAAGTGTGTTAGTCCCATCACACAGAGCTCCTATATTTTGTTCCCAGAAGCACCTATAGGACTTGTAGTGTGTTAGTCCCATCACACAGAGCTCCTATATTTTCTTCTCAGCAGCACCCACAGGACTTCTAGTGTGTTAGTGGCATCACACAGAGCTCCTATATTTTCTTCTCAGCAGCACCCACAGGACTTCTAGTGTGTTAGTGGCATCACACAGAGCTCCTATATTTTCTTTGCAGAAGCACCCATAGGACTTCTAGTGTGTTAGTGGCATCACACAGAGCTCCTATATTTTCTTCTCAGCAGCACCCACAGGACTACCGACTACAATGGCTGGAAGACCGCCAAGGGGAGGCAGAGCGTGCAGAGCCAAGAACACAGGGCAGGCAGGCTCTGTTTCTAGTGGACGTGGCCGTGGCCGTGGACGTGGTCGTGCATCGTCATCAGAACGTGGCCATGGGACACGCGCGTCTTTGTTTTCGGCAGCTGGACATGTGGAGCCGCATCATGCTGAAGGCTTGGTAGAATGGATGACCAAGCCCTCCTCATCCTCTCTCACCCAGGCTCAGGGTACTGGCAGAGCAGCTGCCAACGCGTACTCAATGGCATCATCAGCCACCCCTTCCCTAGACCCACCATGTCCTCCTGAGGAGTCCCCCGAACTCTTTGAGCACAGTGTTGGGTACATGCTCCAGGAGGATGCCCAACGATTCGAAGGCTCGGATGATGATACCCAGCTTGAGGAAGTCAGTAGTGTGCGCGCAGAGAGAGGGGATGCTGAAGGACAGCTATCTGGCAGTACTGTTCCACCAGCTGCAGCTTACTGCCAGGTTTGCTCTAGTGGTGAAGAGGGAGGGGATGATGAGGTCACTGACTCCACGTGGGTGCCTGAAGGGCGAGAGGATGAGGAGGAGGACGAGGAGGAGGAGGATGCGGCGTCACATGTCCAACGAGGCAGGATCCCCCCTGTAGGCCAGCTAGAGGCCAGCACAGCAACTGTACAACACCGCAGAGCTCCGCCTGTGCAGGGCGCTGCCTCTGCACGTTATCAGAAAAGGTCTTTGGTGTGGGCCTTTTTTGAGACGAGTGCATCAGATCGCACCACTGCTATTTGCAATATTTGTCTCAAGCGTATCTCGCGTGGCCAAAACATCAGCCGCTTGGGCACCACAAGCATGAGCAGACATATGTCGACCTGCCATGCAGCTCGTTGGCAGGCACACATAAAAGACCCACACCAAAGAACTAAGCGGACCTCTCCTTGCTCCTCATCAGCTGGGATCTCCATCCCCACTACACCTTCAGTCCTCTCTGAAAGCTGCTGTGAGAGGACTGAAGGTGTAGAATTAGGTGTGTCACAACCAAGTACTTGCAGTACACCGACGTCCGATTGTAGCAGGCAAATTTCCCTGCCCCAGCTGCTGGACCGTCGAAAGAAGTACACTCTCAGCCATCCACATGCCCAGCGGTTGAATGCTAGCTTGGCTAAATTGCTAGCACTTCAACTGCTGCCTTTTCAGTTGGTAGACTCGGCCCCCTTCCGTGAGTTTGTTCAATGTGCGGTTCCTCAGTGGCAGGTTCCCAAACGCCACTTTTTCTCACGGAAGGCGATTCCGTCTCTCTACCGGCATGTGGAAGGCAATGTCCATGCCTCGCTGGACAGGGCGGTCAGCGGTAAGGTGCATATTACCGCTGACTCATGGTCCAGCAGGCATGGACAGGGACGTTACCTTTCTTTCACGGCCCATTGGGTCACTCTATTGGCAGCTGGGAGGGATGCAGGACAAGGTGCAGTAGTGTTGGAGGTTGTTCCGCCACCACGCCTCCAAAACGCTACTACTGCTACTGGTTGTGACACACCTCTCTCCTCCACCCCCTCCTCTTCTTCTTCCTCCAGTGCTCTGTCCTCGGAACCAGCGGTGCTCCGTAGGCGTACAAGGGGCTACGCAAGTACGCAGGCAAAAAGATGCCATGCCGTGCTTGCGCTGGTGTGTTTGGGGGACAGGAGCCACACTGGGCCAGAGGTTCTGGCAGCTCTGCAGGGGCAGGCCGAGAGGTGGTTGACGCCACGTCAGCTTAAGCCAGGAATGGTCGTTTCTGACAATGGCACCAACCTCCTCTCCGCCCTGCGACAGGGGCAGCTCACCCATGTGCCCTGTATGGCTCACGTCCTCAACCTGGTGGGGCAGCGGTTCTTGGGCAGGTTCCCAGGCTTACAGGATGTCCTGAGGCAGGCCAGAAAAGTCTGTGTGCATTTCCGCCGATCTTATAATGCCAGTGCTCGGCTGACTGAGCTGCAAAAGGAGCTGAACCTGCCCAAGAACCGCCTAATATGTGACATGCCCACCAGGTGGAACTCAACGTTGGCCATGCTGCAGCGACTGCACACGCAGCAGAGGGCCATCAATGAGTACCTTTGCGACTACGGCACCAGGACAGGGTCAGGGGAGCTTGGTTTTTTTCCCCCACGTCAGTGGAGCATGATCAGGGATGCATGCACTGTCCTCTCACCATTTGAGGAGGCCACGAGGATGGTGAGCAGTGACAGTGCATGCATCAGTGACACTGTACCTCTTGTCCACCTGTTGGAGCATACGCTGCGTGGGATAATGGACAGGGCACTTGAGGCAGAACAGAGGCAGGAAGAGGAGGACTTCCTTGCCTCTCAAGGCCCCCTTTATCCGGACAGTGTTCCTTCTGTCCCACCCATCACACAGGAAGAGGATGAGGAGGAGGAGGAGGAGGAGGATTGTGTGAGCATGGAGGTGGAGCCTGGCACTCAGCATCAGCAGTCTTTTAAGGATGATGTACAGTCCCAACAAACCAGTGGACTTGTACGTGGCTGGGAGGAGGTGGCTGGCGATCATGTCATCCTCAGTGACCCAGAAGACTCCGGACCGAATGCCTCAGCTAACCTACGCTGCATGGCCTCCCTGATCCTGCAAAGCCTGCGGAAGGATCCTCGTGTTCTTCGGATCAAGGAGAGGGACCATTACTGGCTGGCCACTCTCCTTGATCCACGGTACAAGGGTAAGGTTGCGGACCTTATCTTGCCGTCGCAGAGGGAGCAGAGGATGAGACATCTCAGGGAGGCCTTGCAGAAAGGTCTGTGCAACGCGTTCCCAGAAACTGGGAGGTTACAAACTCCTGGTCCTGGGCGACGAGTTGCTGAGGCTTCGGTCAGTAGCAGAAGGAGCGGTGGGGAAGGTGGACGTCTGACCGATGCGTTCAGACAATTTTTTAGTCCGCAGCCCCAAGGTATGATCGGTTCCAGCAACCATCGCCAGCGTCTGATATACATGGTGCAGGAATACCTTGGGGCAAGGTCAGACTTGGACACCTTTCCACCGAAAATCCTCTGGCTTACTGGGTCCTGAGGATGGATCACTGGCCAGAGCTTGCACAGTATGCAATTGAGCTACTGGCCTGTCCTGCCTCCAGCGTTCTTTCCGAACGCACATTCAGTGCTGCTGGAGGATTTGTCACCGATCATAGGGTGCGCCTGTCCACCGACTCGGTTGATCGACTGACCTTCATCAAAATGAATCAGTCTTGGATCACCACCAGCTACCAGGCACCTGAAGCGGATATAACGGAATAATTTATAATGTCACATCCCTTCAAGACTGCCTATGCTGATGCTGAGTGACTGTCCTCTTATGTTCACTGACTATCCTCTTCCTCCTCCTCAATGATCCATGCCACCACACCAGTGCCTAAGGCACAATTTTTCAGCCCCTGTTTAACAGGGCATGTAAGTACAATTTTTTTAAAAAAATGCTTCGCAACACGTGTGACTGCTGTGCTCCAAGTACAGTATCTGTGAGGGGTTGCAGTGTTGTGGCACCAGCACCAGTGCCTAAGGCCCAATTTTTCAGCCCCTGTTTAACAGGGGCGTGTAATTACAAATCTTGATCTAATAGTTCACAGCAGGGCCCATTCCTGCGCCCACCAAGAGTAACTATGAGGGCCTACAGTCTTGTGGCAACACCGTCCACCACCACCGCCAAAGGCCCAATTTTTCTGCCCTGTTCATCAGGTGCTTGCAATTACAAATCTTGATCTAATAACTCACAGCAGGGCCCATTCCTGCGCCCACCAAGAGTAACTGTGAGAGCTTACAGTCTTGTGGCAACACCGTCCACCACCACCACCACCACCACCACCACCACCACCACTGCCAAAGGCCCAATTTTTCTGCCCTGTTCAACAGGTTCATGCAATTACAAATCTTGATCTAATAACTCACAGCAGGGCCCATTCCTGCGCCCACCAAGAGTAACTGTGAGAGCTTACAGTCTTGTGGCAACACCGTCCACCACCACCACCACCACCACCACCACCGCCAAAGGCCCAATTTTTCTGCCCGGTTCAACAGGTGCATGCAAGTACAAATCTTGATCTATTAACTCACAGCAGGGCCCATTCCTGTGCCCACCAGTCTTGTGGCTACACCAACATCTAATAGGGCAAATTTCTGCAGAGTATATATGCCAGGCCCCTACTTTCAAACATCCAACTTACAAACGACTCCTACTTGCAAATGGAAAGTAACAGGAAGTGAGAGGAAATCTACCCCTAGGAAGGGAAATTCTATCCTGTTAGATTTAATTTGGGAAAAAGGCATCTCCTCTCTACTGATACTTTATCACCAATCCTTGTTTCAATTAAAACCCCACTTTTCCAAAAACATTTGTCATTAGGACAGAAAGTGAGGTGACATGTTCTGAACAGATGTGCAAAGACAGCAAATGTTACAGGGGTGATAACCCCTCCCTATGTTCTCCAAAAAGCTTAAAAATAGATTTTTTTGGGATGGAGCTACACTTCATAATGTACCTGTTCAGATTCTACTTAAGAACAAACCTACAGTCCGTCTCTTGTTTGCACCGCCTATATACTGCTGTTCAGAGTATATAGGGTTGTAGGTATAGGGTTTTATTTTGGGTGCGGGGTCCCCCTTAATAACCATACAAGACCCAAAGGGGCTGGGGGGGGGGGGGGGGTGGGGGGTGATGGGGTAGCCATGCCATTTTTCTCAAGGATTTTTAGCCATATGGCGGCCAGGACAAGACATGACATTAAAGCCGCAAGTGGTTTTAAATGGCTTCTTTTTTTCCTTTACAAATGTCATTTTGTGCAAGGATAGTTCTAAACACGGGAAACACATGCCACTTCACAGGCATACTTTAGACACCCCCCAGGTACCATATTTAAAGGAAAATTTCACTTTTTTTTTTTTTCACTTTATGCATCATTAAAATGACTGCTCCCGAAAAAACGTTAGTTTTTAAAAGTTCTTTTTGCATTGATATATGTTCCCTGGGGCAGGACCCGGGTCCCCAAACCTGTTTTATGACATTAACATGCATATTGGCCGTTGTAATTAGCACTTTTGATTTTGAACGTTCGCGTCCATTATAACGTATAGGGTTCGAAATTCGCGCAAACTTTCGGTCCGTTCGAAGGTTCTAGTTCGAACCGAACCCGGGGGTGTTCGGCTCATCCCTACCCAGCAGCAGAAGTTTTATTCTTTTCATATGGGTTCCACGCATATAGTAGTTTAGTACAGTATTGCAGTTACCCACAATTACCCCATATTTTCATTCCAATATGTAGCACACACCCTCGCACATATCCTGTTTGTTGCGTTACAAGGGCTTTTTTGTGCTTTTTATGTATTTTTAAATAAATTTTATGTATAATGTTTATCCCTATTACCTTTTTGCATTTATTATGTGGATATATATTTTATATATATATATTTTTTCATCCTGTTTAGGGGCTATGATGACCTTTGTATTAAAGCGGAGCTCCACCCTAAAGTGGAACTTCCGCTTATCGGATTCCTCTCCCCTCCGGTGCCACAATTGGCACCTTTCAGATGAGATATCCGGAGCTGCCCCGCCCCTATCTGCAGATGCCCTGTTGTGTCTTGGGAAACACAGTTCCCAGGACACAATGGGGACCAATAGAGACGCGCAGCGCGACTCGCGCATGCGCAGTAGGGAACCGGGCAGTGAAGACGTTGCGCCTTCACTTCCTGATTCAATGACAGAGGATGGCGGCGGGGCAGCCGAGAGACGAACGGTTGCTCGTCACATTCTGCCGACACCGCTGGAACCTGGAACAGGTAAGTGTCCATTTATTAAAAGTCAGCAGCTGCAGTATTTGTAGCTGCTGACTTTTAATATTTTTGGTGCGGGTGGAGCTCCGCTTTAAATGATTAGGATTAGAAACATCCTATTACCTGCATGACTTCCGGTATCCTTGGGCTTTACCCAATTTTTTTCTTTTTTTATATATATTCCTGTTTCCCATAGCTATAGTTTTATATTGCTTGCAGTATTAGTTCTACCATAAAGCACCATTCAGTTTCCCTCACATGCATAGAGGAGAACGGATTAGATATTTTCACATCTCTGGGAAAATGGCGGACCGAATATCTTCAAAAATATGGCGGCCGCCATACTAACATATAGTGGGCTACTAGAAAATGGCCACCGTGGAGTGCGCATGCGCGAGGGTTCCGTGATGGACGCTTGATCACGGAGCTCAGCGCCACCCCGGACCTAACGGCCATCACAGCGCCATCCTGAAAGCTTTTAAAATCGCCTTTGTACGGCGATCCGGACCTAATAAGGCCAGGGATCACCCCCATATGTCCAGGGGCCCCCCCAGGAAGAATCTGGAGAATTCCTACACGATCTCCTCATGGCCTGGGTGTACCAAGATGGCCGCCGCTGCTGCAGATTCACCTCAGGAATCCCCTCATCCATCCATCCTGACTACACAGCAGGAACACAGGCAAGTGGACCCCCTAGCCCACCTTCACCTCACCCCAGGGCCTCCACCACCCTGCCATCTAGAGATGACACCCTCTCCTGCCTCCACAGCATCCCTCCTGAACCGCTCCTTTGGGGACCCTCCATTTTCCCCAGCAGGGCCTGTAATGGCCGCCCTCACTGATTCTCCTACATATGTCACCCATGACAGGGATCGACCGTTTAACATGGAAGACCTTTTCCTCAGGCTATCAACCCTCCTGGACACGGGCCTAGCCTCCACAGCCGCCAAAATCACAGGAGAAATCATGCGGACCTCCAAAACATTGGGTCACGCATTGACGCCATTGAAGCCAGGGTGGATCAGACCACAGCAGTAGCCCACCAACATTCCGATCTCATCTCCACCCTCCATGATCAACTAGACACCGCTATGTCCTGCATCGACGAATTGGAAAACAGATCTAGAAGATACAACTTTAGGATCAGAGGCCTGCCAGAATCCATCCAAGATGTCTCCTCTGCAACGCAGGACCTCATGAAATCCCTAATATCTAATATACCTTCTCACCGCCTGGAACTTGACAGGGCCCATAGAGCCCTTGGACCACCTAGGAAGGATTGCACTCCCAGAGACATCATAGCTAAACCACACTTTTATGCGGTTAAGGAAGCAATAATGAAGCAGGCCCGAGCCATGACTCAGGTGACTTGTCAGGGTCACCCAGTGCAAATATTCGCTGATCTAGCCCCCTCCACTATCCAACGTAGAAGAACCCTGAAACCTCTTCTGCAAGCTCTCACGGAAAAGGACATTAAATACCGATGATCCTTCGCTTTTGCTGTGAAATTCTCCCTGAAAGGTCAGGAACACTCCTTCTCCAACTTCATAGCTGACGAACACTTACTCCTGAAACTCAATGTGATAGAGCTAGAGGCAAGCATGGATGTCTCGACCCCTCCAGCGGCCTCCAACAAAGCCCGCTCCCAACGAGTCCACCCAACCCCCTGTGGAACAAGAACAAAACTCGCCGATCAACTCACAATGGTCCTCATTGAATGCGACATGGAGGCAACCCTTTGTCTTACTTTGACTTGGAGGCCTCTCCACGTCGGTCCTCCACTTCTTCTCCAACTGACTTTGATGCTTAAAGCTTCCTGAATCTAATTCCTGGACTCTATGGTAGATACCCCTACCCTCATGACGCTACCAGCCATTTCTTAACCCCATCGGCTGAACGGATCTTTATGGATCCGCAAACAATTCAAAGGAGGACTGTCCTCTGTTGTCAGCACAGCTCATTCTCCACTAGTATCCGGCTGGATTCCATGGACCCTTCACCTTGATGTCTCTGCTTGCAACAGGGGAATAGATGTCCCTCCCCGCTTCCCCAATCTTGCTTTGCACAGGTTCCGGTTTGTGCATAACCCCTGACTAATGAAATTTTGCTCTCAGGACTGGTTTCAATTTATGTTTATTGTTTTGCATCTCACTCAGACCCGTTAGGCCCGGGTCTGGGGTGGTACACATGCGCCTCCTCCTATCCCTCTGACTCCCTTCCGGACTCGTAGGGTTAGGATCTCCAGGCCAAGTTTGGCTGGAGAATTTTTTTTCTTTTTTGGATCCCCGCGCTTCTAAGCACAGGGTGAACATTCGGTCTGGCCTCTCCATCTGGTCCTCTCTGTCACCAGATGAGAGCGCGCTAGACCTCTTTTCTTTCCCTTCTCCTCCTTCCTCTTCCCCTCTCTTTCTTTCGGAGCAGCAATTAACCTATGTTCTTTTTCTAGTGTACATGTTCCCACGAGAAGCACATCCAGTATCATCTATAGGCTGTGGTTCAGATGTCTATCCTCACACCCACTACGGGACGGAACTCATCAAGGTAAGTGATGGTAGATTTTTGCACTTCCCCCCCTATAGTCTCCATGGCTGACCGCACACTGAACAAATTGAATATAGCCACCCACAATGTGCAGGGTATGAACTCCCCCACGAAACGAAAGAAGTTGTTCAATACATATAAATCTTCCAGGCTTGATATTGTCATGCTTCAGGAAACACACCTCCCGATTCGGTATAACCCCAAATTCCTTCATGCCCACTTCCCCACTTTCTTTTTGGCAAACGCAGAAAACAAGACTAAAGGGGTTGCTATTGCTTTTGCCAAAAGCTGTAACTTTTCCTTGACCTCAGAATTGAAGGATCCCGAGGGCAGATATATCCTTGTGAAAGGGACCATTGGGGAGGAACTCTTCTCCTTCATCTCATATTACACGCCCAACAAGGGGCAAGCGGCCTTCTTCAAACGTATGCTTGACTCTCTATCTCCACTCCTGGAAGGTACGGTCATATTCGGGGGGGACTCTAATTCCGCTTTCGACCAGTCTCTGGATAGATCCAAACCCCCTTCCTCCCAACTTACTAGGCCCTCTAGGGAAAGCCTCAAGATAGCCAAACTTTTACATGCTCAGGGCTTAGCGGATGTCTGGAGCTCAACTCAACCCTGGAAAGAGAGACTACTCCCACTTTTCCACTCCTCATAATCTATACGCCAGGATTGACCACCTCCTGATCCAGACCCGTACTATCCCCCGAATTACTTCCTCGAGAATCACTGACACCGTTCCTTCCGACCACGCCATTGTTACTTTATCCATGGACAGACGATACCCGAAGCCGGGATTCGGTCAATGGAGATTGAACGAGTCTCTGCTCTCGGATCCGGTGAGAGTTTAAATGCTGGAGAATTCTCTCACAGATTATTTCTCACTTAACAACACCGAAGGGATCTCAGCAGAAACCCTGTGGGCAGCCCACAAACCGTTTATCAGGGGCGAAATAATTTAATTATTTAAGAACAGATTTTACACCCAGGGAGACAAGTTGGGTTCCATGTTAGCCTCCAGACTTACACCTAGGTTTCGTTCCTACGTAATGCCCAAAATCAGAATCCCTGGACAGAGCACAACTTCTAACCCCGTTAAAATACTCAAAGTGTTTCATGACTTCTACTCCAATCTTTACGGTACTCAAAACACCGCTGACAAGACTGCTGTCTCCACTTATCTCGACGGGATCCCTGTCCCTTCCCTCTCGGTTGAACACAAGGAAATACTGGAAGCATCCTTTTCGGAAGAAGAGGTCCAGACTGTCATTAAAAATCTAAAATCTAACTCGGCACCAGGCCCGGATGGCCTTCCCAACTTATATTACAAAACATTTCCTTCTACCCTGATTCCCCACCTTACTAAATTTCTTAATTCTAAAGTGAAGGGAACCCCACTTGATCCCCATCTTAACTCCGCTTTCATCG
Organism: Lithobates sylvaticus; assembly: GCA_028564925.1. Classification (NCBI taxonomy): domain Eukaryota; kingdom Metazoa; phylum Chordata; class Amphibia; order Anura; family Ranidae; genus Lithobates; species Lithobates sylvaticus. Next base: position 118,677,674 of record CM053028.1, on the reverse strand, counting down.
CAGTCATACCAAAACCGGATAAGAATCCGGAGGAGGTCAGTAATTATAGACCTATATCGCTCATCAATAGTGACTTGAAAATTCTCACTAAAATATTAGCGAACCGTCCAGCTTCTTTCATTCACAGATACATACATAAAGATCAAGTGGGGTTCATCCCGGGCAGACAGGGCCCTGACCAGGTCAGGAGAGCCATAGATATAGTCTCCTTACTTCAATCGGGATTGGATGGGGGCCCTAAACAACCAGGTATGCTTCTTTCCCTAGATCTCCAAAAAGCCTTCGACTCAGTCTCCTGGCCTTATATATTTGAAATCCTGAAACGCTGGGGCTTTGGCGAGAACTTCCTGGGTCTAATACGAGCCCTATACTCCAACCCCACCGCCCGAATCAAACTACAGGGTCACTATTCCCAACCTATTTCCATCGCTACAGGCACCAGGCAAGGCTGTCCATTATCCCCCCTAATCTTTGCTATAGCCATAGAAACACTAGCTATATCCATCCGACAGAATCCCAACATTCACGGAGTCCGCTGTGGATCCCAGATCCACAAATGTGGACTCTTCGTGGACGACATACTCCTCTTCATCACCTCCCCGACGACTTCCCTACCAAACCTCTGTGTCTCCCTGGACGAATTTGCCCACATATCTGGGCTTCGGGTAAATTACGATAAGTCTAACGCTCTCAATGTGTCACTCCCCCCTTCAACAGTTGACTCCCTACGACAACACTTTAAGTTCCACTGGAACACATCCTCCATTAAATACCTTGGCATTGACCTCACGGCCAAAATAGAGAATCTTTATAGCTCTAATTACCCTCCCATGTACCGGAAATTGGAGCTGGATCTCCAATTATGGTCTAAACATAATCTCTCTTGGCTCGGGAGGATCAATTCTGTGAAAATGACGTTGCTCCCCAGACTCCTTCACCTCTTTCGTTCTCTACCAATCCCTATCAAAAGGGATCATCTTAAAATATTCCAAAGCAAGATCCTTAAATTTATTTGGGGCTCAAAAGGTTATAGGATTCCGCAACACACACTGTACCTACATAGAAAGAAAGGGGGTTTGGGATTGCCCCATTTATATAAATACTACCTTGCAGCCCGGATTGCCCAACTCTCCGTGCTGTACTCTAAATACGAGAAGCCGGATTGGGTCCTTTTAGAAAGGCAAGCAGTACCCCATCATACCCTGGATTATCTCCTCTGGTCGAACCCAAAATTGCGTCCCCCAATTCTGGCCCCTACCCTCTCGCATATGTTTGCCCTCTGGGACAAGGTTCGTTCCTCTACGAACCTAATCTCTGATTATAAACCCCTGTCCCACTTGTTTCACAATCCTGATTTTCCCCCTGGACAAAATATACAAGCATTTAAATGGTGGCTTGATAAGGGGCTTTACCGAATCGGTCACTTTTTCTCAACCCCGGGCCCGATTACTCTCTCCTATTTCTCAAAGCAGTTGGACCTACCTGCCTCTGAACATTTCAGATTTAGACAAATCTCTCATTATTTACACAAACTCTGGACGAATAAGCCCCTCCCCCTCGATTTACGGAATATGAAATATGGTGTGGTCAGTCCATGGATCAGCGGGGGGGGGGGGGTGTCGACAATCTACTTGTCACTCACCTCAGCGACAACTAAAACCTCCCCTCTTGCCTCGATTTTTCCGACGGCTAGTCCACTGTGCTTCAGGGGGTGCGGACTCATTGGGACCATGTCACATACTTGGTGGGAATGTCTCAGAATACGCCCATTCTGGAGAAAAGTTTTTAACTTGATTGATAGGATTGCAGGAACCCAGATCCCCAGATCTCCTATGGTGGCCCTTCTCAATGCTCATATTCCAAATGTATCCAAAGCCACATGAAGTCTTGTTAAATTTATTTTACTGGGGGCCAAACTTACGGTAGCCAAGGCCTGGAAAAAACCCAGGATATCCTTCCCGGCAGTCATTCAGAAAGTGTCCTGGATAATGTCACAAGAGAAACTAGCCAACATTATCTCTGACACGGTCCGTAAATTTGAATCTACCTGGGAACCCTGGGCCATATACATTGGTAATCCTTGGCTCACTAACTCCATAATCTCCTAAACTTATCTCTATAATTGCTGCTCCAAATTTCCTGTCTGTTCTCTTCTCTCCTCCTCTTTCATCTCTTTAACCCCGTACTCTCTTCTTCAATCCCCCTTCACTTCTCACTTTTATGCCTTCTGCTCCTGGCTTTACTCCCTTTTTACAGTTTGTGCATTGAATGACAGGTCGACACTTATGGGTACCTCCTTGACTATTGGTAACCTTGCAGAGTAGGTCTTGTCCGATACTGGTCAATCACATAGCTGGGTGGTGGGACGTCATGGGTTCCCCCTATGGGGCACAGACAGCTCCCATTCGGGGTGCCTGGTAGTGGGGAACCCTCGCTCGTTCCATAGCCCATTAGACCTTCTCCTCCCTCGCTTTATAAATTGGACCTTACGATCTCATTTTTTCTTCTTGCAACCGATGCCTGGTCAATTGCTTCTCTTACCTAGTAGTCATGTATTACCCGTTGTTGCAGATGCCTGAATCTACTGTTAATTGTACCTTGTCATTCACCGTTGTTTGTATTTTGTCAAATTCAATAAAATACTTTGAAATAAAAGAAAATGGCCACCGTAATACAACATAATGAGAGGCTACGAGAAAATGGCCACCACTATAATCACTATTTAAGGACACATTTTATGCTAGTCATCTTACCCAGATGAAGTCACGTTGGGGTGACGATATGCGTCAGGACTAAGTGACTGTATGAGCTTGACGCTCATGGAGTACATGTTTGTTTTAGTCACTGTCAAAAGTGAGTAACGTACCAGCTGTTTTATTAATAAAAATCACATAAACTTTATCACACTATTGGAGAATTCTTTCTTATACATTACTATCGGGAAGGTAATCGAGGGGGGGGGGAGGGAGCACCATTCACCATAGAGATCTTTAAGCTGGGCAAATCTTTCTAGGACCCCTAGAGGCAAGTGGAGACGCATGGATCCCCAGAGAGAACCATTCATCCAATCCTGTTACCTTACAACAGTAAGGTGAGAGGCTTGAGAGCACAGAGGTGTCACCACAACGGGAAGGAAAAGGCACCTGTCACTTTATTCACTATTATGAACTGAGAGAGGCACCAGTCACTTTTTGCACTTTATTACTAGACCATTAGTGTCTGTCTTTTGGACTTTTTACTTTTCAATTGTTTTTGGTTTATATATATCACATTAGCCACTGTATTTGTATGATGTTGGCAGTTGTTGTCTTTGCATATTCAGTACGTATACTTGGCACTATTGTGTAAATTTATAATCATCGCTTTATTTGCAGATATTTATTTTTAGAGGTATATATACACAGTATTTTCGGAGCACTATTTGATTGCATTGCTATTTGACAGCGCAGCACCACTATTACACCAGATATCACACCTCATTAGCTACGGATCAGCTTACCGGCTTCCGCAGTAGTCAACATTTTTTCTGTTTAGCTTCTTAAAGTGATAGCGCAGGAGCATTACCTTTTATATATTTTTTAATAATCATAACATTTATGAGCACCCTCTATAACCCACCCAGATAATATTGAGTAGGTCCTCTTTTTGAAGCCAAAACAGCCCTGACCCGTTGAACCATAGACTCCACTAGACCTCTCAAGTTATGCTGTGGTGTCTGGCACCAAGTTGTCAGTAGCAGGTCATTGCCATCTCTGGCTAGTCTTCTTCCCATAGTGCATCCTGGTGCCATCTCTTCTCCAGGTAAGTGGCGAACACAACTGGCTATCCACATGATGTAAAATAAAACATGATTTATCAGCCCAGGTCTACTATTTCTCTATGACTCAGTTCTGATGCTCATGTGCCCATTGTTGGCACTTTTGGCTGTGGACACGGGTGTTCTTTCACCTTTCTATGAGAACCAGCATTAACTTTTTTCAGCAATTTGGACTACAGTAGCTCTTCTGTTGAATTGGAATATATGGGCCAGCCTTCACTCCCCACTTACATCAATGAGTCTTGGCTGCCCATGACCCTGTTGCTGGTTCACCGTTTTTCCTTACTTGGACCACATTTGGTTTGTCCTGACCACTGCAGACCTGGAACATCCCAAAACAGCTGCAGTTTTGGAGATGCTCTGAGCTGGTCATCTAGCCATTTAATTTGCTCCTTATCAAAATCGCTGAAATCTTAATGCATGCCCATTTTTTCTGCTTTTAACACCTCAACCTCAGGTACAAGATGTTCAGTTGATACCTAATGTATCCCACCCACTTCCAGATGCTAATATAATGAGATAATTAATGTTATTCACTTTACCTGTCAGTGTTCATAATATTATGGCTAATTGGTGTATAACATAAATAAGATACATAAGGAAGAGTGGGAAAACTACCCATCCATACAAAGCAAGTGTACAGATCCAGGAATTTAAGATGGCCATAGATTACTAATCTTTTTTTTCACTTTCAATAGATTTGTATTGAAAAAAAATTAAGGTACAAAATGTAGCATATGTTTCAGGGAAGAAACCGGAGATGAACTGGCAGATATGCCAATATCCATTCTGGCTGTGTGAATCCACACATGCGCATTAGCAATCGGTGCGTAACAGCGTACGGAAAACGTGCTAATTACGTGTTTTACTAGCCTATATAAGGACTCCAATTGCTCTCATAAATCGCTGGATTATCGTCAGCTCTGTATCCTGTGTTCCTTGCTACTGTTCCTTGCTTCCTTGCTACTGTTTGATTACCTGTTACCGACCCAGCTTACCCTGACCCTGCTCTGGCTCCTCTCCTGGCTCTGAACCCGGCTTGCTTCACGGACCTGAACTTGCCTGTTCCAGATTGACTTCCTGTTTGACCCCGGCTTGATCACAACTACTCCTCCTGCCTCGGCCTGGCTTCTGACGACGTCTCTGCTTTTCCACCTGTTAAGATCTGCCAGTACTTCCAGGGAACCATTGGCTGTGACCACCTTCTCTGCTCCTGGGTGCCCGCTTCTGTAACCATCAGACAGCTTCACCGGCAGGCAACCCGTGCATCTCTGGGCATAGCAACCTCTGTCTCCAACTCCAGGGGTACTCTGCTTTTAGCCGCAAGGGGAGCTCTCTCGTCACCTCAGCCTCCAGCCTGGTACGTGACAGTATAATCCAGCCAGAATGTCTCAGGCTGAAAGAGGTGCTTCCTCATTAGAGACTGTATGCCAGCAAGTTACCGCCCTTACCCAATCGGTGAAGAACCTGCAAGAAGGTTACCTTCAGCTGGAAGGTCGCCTACAGAACCTTGCTGTGTCATCTGCACCTGTTAGCCAGAATCTCTCTGCTGCTCCCTCTGCTTCAGCGGCTCCTGCCCAAGAATGCTCTGCCTTTGCTCCCGCTGTGGTGGTGCCATCTCCAGAAACCAGGGTACAAGTCCCTGAACGCTTCTTGGGGGACTGAGGAAAGTTAAGGGCATTCCAGAATGCGTGCTTTCTATATTTTGCACTTCAGCCAAGGACTTTTTTTCTGGAATCTGTAAAAGTCGTGTTCATCATATCCCTCCTCTCAGAAGAACCCCAGTCATGGGCACACCACCTACTGGAGCAGAAAAGCCCTGTGACCAATACTATTGCCATGTTCCTTGAGGCCATGGCACAGCTTTATGATGATCCTCAATGCATGGCCACAGCAGAGGCTACCCCTCATACCCTGCAACAAGGGCGATGCCCTGTTGAGGATTATACCATTGATTTCCATAAATGGCCTGCAGATGCCTGATGGAATGAGGCCACCCTTAAGTACCAGTAATGGCTCGGTCTGTCCGAAGCTCTGAAGGACGAACTAGCCAGAATTTAGTCTCCTGCTACCCTTGAAGACCTCATCAAACTAGCTATTCAGCTTGACCGCTGTCTGCGGGAGCAACGATCAGAAACAACTAACTCCTACAGACCCACCTGGATGCTGCCCAGGATTCCATCCGCACCTCCATCTATGCTTGTCCACCTGCTTCCGCTACTGAAGGAGAACCAATGCAGATTGAACTGGTACGCAATGCTTTGTCTCCAGATGAAAAGATGTGAAGACGTCAGGCTAACCTCTGCTTCTACTGTGGAGGTACTGGACACTTCTTACGTAACTGTCCAGTGAGACCCAGTAAGTTCCTCCTTTCATGTCCTGTCTACTTCCAAGTTTCAGGATCTTCTCCAGCTAACCTTGTTTTACCCATCTCATTGCAGGTGGTAGAAGGAATAGTCCAGTTCCAAGCAATCCTTGACTCCGGGCCATGCAGTTGCTTCCTGGACATAATTTGGCAATAAAACTGCAAATTCCGCTAAAAACAAAAACCAGAGACTTGAGGTCCATCTGGCTGATGGGACCATTCCCAGATCTGGACCTGTGACACTGTAACGCTGAGCGCTCCGGGTGTCCCATCCATCCCGGAGCGCTCACGGCGTCTCTCCCCCTGCAGCGCCCCGGCCAGCTTCCCTGGCCGTAGGCGCTGTTCTGTCTCGGGGATGCGATCCACGCGGCGTCCCCGGTCCGCCCGTGGATCGCATCCCGCTCTGCCTACCCGTCCCCGCCGGCTCTGTCCTCTGCCTCCTCCTGCGCGCTCGTCCCCCTTTCTCCAGGCGCGCGCGTGCGGCTCTTCTTTCTCTTAAAGGGCCAGCGCACATTTAGTGGTGCCTGGTCCAATCATGATCCACCGTTACCTTTATGAACCCACTTCCCCTTCCTGCCCTTGCCGGATCTTGTGTTGCCCTAGTGCCCTGTGAAAGCGTTTGTGTGTTTTGCTCCTTCTGTGTATCCAGACCTTTGCTGTTGCCCCCGACTACGAACCTTTGCCACCTGCCTTGACCCTTTGCTACGTTTGACCTTGCCTCTGCCTAATCCTTGTGTACCGCGCCTGTCTCAGCTGTCAGTGGGGTCGAGTTGCTATTGGAAGACACGACCTGGTTGCTACCGCCGCTACAAGTCCATCCCGCCTTGCGGCGGGCTCTGGTGAATACCAGTAGCAACATTAGAACCGGTCCTCCAATACAACCCGTGCTATCGCCCCATTGGCATAGGGGATCCACCTCCTGTTTCCCGCCGTACCCGGTACGTGACAGTAGATCCGGCCATGGATCCCGCTGAGGTCCCTCTGCCAAGCCTCTCGGATCTGACCACGGTGGTCGCTCAACAGGGACAGCAATTGGCGCAGTTGACTGCTATGCTACAGCAGCTTCTACCGTCTCCACCGCCAGCTCCTACGTCTCCTCCACGAGTTGCTGCTGCTAGAGTCCGCCTGTCCCTTCCTGACAAGTTCAATGGGGATCCTAAGCTATGCCGAGGGTTCCTATCCCAGTGTTCCCTCCACCTGGAGATGTTGTCTGACCAGTTCCCCTCCGAACGGTCTAAGGTGGCGTTCGTGGTTAGCCTGCTATCTGACAAGGCCCTAGCCTGGGCTACACCGCTTTGGGACCGTGGCGATAGTGCCACTGCTACAGTTCAAGCTTTCTTTTCTGAAGTTCGCAATGTCTTCGAGGAACCAGCCCAGGCCTCCTCTGCCGAGACGGCTCTCCTGAACCTTGTCCAGGGAGATTCTTCAGTAGGCGATTACGCCATTCAGTTCCGCACCCTAGCCTCCGAACTCTCCTGGAACAATGAGGCCCTCTGCGCGACCTTTAAAAAGGGCCTATCCAGCCACGTCAAGGATGTGCTGGCCGCACGAGAAATTCTTGCTACCCTGTCTGAACTCATCCAGCTGGCCACCCGTATTGACATGCGTTATACTGAGAGGCGTCTAGAGCTACGCCAAGAAAAGGACCTTGGTCGCGCCAAACGGTTTCCTCGTCTGGCACCTCTTTTCCAGAACCCTCTCCAATCTGTTCCTGTACCTTCCGCCGAGGAGGCGATGCAAGTGGATCGGTCACGCCTGACCTCACAAGAGAGGACTCGCTGCCGTGACCATAATCTGTGCCTGTATTGCGCCAGTCCTGACCATTTTCTAAAGGATTGCTCTATCCGTCCTCAGCGTCAGGGAAACGCTCGCACCTAGCTAACGTGGGGGAGGTGTTGCTAGGTGTGGACTCTTCCTCTCCACGTCTGACTGTTCCAGTAAGGATTTCTTGGTCCAAGAAGTCCTCTTTCTCCACCGTGGCCTTTTTGGATTCGGGTTCTACAGGAAACTTCATTGAAGCCTTACTCATCGACAAATTTAATATTCCAGTCACTCGTCTTGTCAAGCCATTTTTTATCACCTCGGTAAATGGTCAAAATCTGAATTGTATCGTGCGTTACCGCACCAAACTTCTCCTCATGAGAATTGGAGTTCTCCATCACGAAAAGATTGACTTTTTTGTATTGCCCAACTGCACCTCTGAGATCCTTCTGGGCCTACCCTGGCTGCAGCTACATTCCCCTACCCTCGACTGGGCCTCGGGGGACATCAAAAGTTGGGGTCCCTCCTGCCACAGGCATTGCCTCAAAGCGGTACCCACCAAGCAAGTTTTCCTCGCTACCTCTCGGTCTAGTCTCCCCAAACCTTACAGGGACTTTGCTGACGTGTTTTGCAAAAAACAAGCCGAGGTCTTGCCGCCACATAGACCCTTCGATTGCCCTATCGATCTTCTTCCTGGGACTACGCCACCCCGTGGCAGGATCTACCCTCTCTCCGTCCCGGAGACAGAAGCTATGACGGAGTACGTCCAGGAGAACCTCAAAAGAGGTTTCATCCGCAAGTCTTCTTCCCCTGCTGGAGCAGGATTCTTCTTTGTTTCCAAAAAGGACGGGTCCTTACGTCCCTGCATTGACTATTGTGGTCTTAACAAGATCACGGTAAAAAATCGCTACCCGCTGCCCCTTATCTCGGAACTTTTTGATCGTTTGCGCGGAGCAAGAATTTTCTCCAAATTGGACCTCCGGGGCGCATATAATCTCATCCGCATCCATAAGGGCGATGAGTGGAAAACCGCCTTTAACACCCGGGACGGACACTTTGAGTATCTCGTCATGCCCTTCGGCTTGTGCAATGCTCCGGCGGTCTTCCAAGACTTCGTGAACGAGATTTTCAGAGACTTGCTATACTCCTGTGTCATTGTCTATCTGGATGATATCCTGATTTTTTCCTCTAGCTTGGAGGAACACCGCCTTCAGGTCCGTCAAGTGCTCCAACGGCTTCGGGAGAACCGTCTTTACGCCAAACTAGAGAAATGTCTCTTTGAACGTTGCAGTCTTCCCTTCCTGGGTTACTTGGTCTCGGGCAGGGGCGGACTGACAGGTCGGTGACTCGGGCGCCGCCCGAGGGCCCGGGGCCATTAGGGGCCCGGACTCGGCCACATGAGGGGCCACTTGAAACGGCTGTATTACATGCCGCGATGCCGCTAACAATACTGCTAGCTGCGCGCTGCTACCCGCCGGCCCCTTCTTCCCTCCTGTCCGTCCCAGGTGCTTCTACTGTATGCGTCGTGACGTCACCTGGGACGGACGGGAGGGAAGGAGGGGCCGGCGGGGAGCCGCGCGCCGCTAGCAGTATTGTTAGCGGCATTGCGGCATGTAATACAGCCGCTTCAACCTGCCGAGTCAGGGCCCCTAATGGAAGAAAAGAGTGGAGGGGCCGGCAGGGAGCATCGGCATCGGTGAGTCACGGGCCCCAGGTCCCCCCAGCGTCACCCCCCAGCCCACAGTGTCAACCCCCAGCTCACAGTGTCACCCCCCCCCAGCCCACAGTGTCACCCCCCCAGCCCACAGTGTCACCCCCCAGCCCACAGTGTCCCCTTGTGTGCATGTCCCCCCCTGTGTGTGCGTTCTCCCTCCAGTGTCCCCCTGTGTGTGTGCCCCCCTGTGTGTGCGCTCTCCCTCCAGTGTCCCCCTGTGTGTGTGTGCCCCCCTGTGTGTGCGCTCTCCCTCCAGTGTCCCCCTGTGTGTGCGCTCTCCCTCCAGTGTCCCCCTGTGTGTGTGTGCCTCCCTGTGTGTGCGCTCTCCCTCCAGTGTCCCCCTGTGTGTGTGTGCCTCCCTGTGTGTGCGCTCTCCCTCCAGTGTCCCCCTGTGTGTGTGTGCCCCCCTGTGTGTGCGCTCTCCCTCCAGTGTCCCCCTGTGTGTGTGTGCCCCCCTGTGTGTGCGCTCTCCCTCCAGTGTCCCCCTGTGTGCATGCCCCCCCCTGTGTGTGCGCTCTCCCTCCAGTGTCCCCCTGTGTGTGTGTGTGTGCCCCCATGTGTGTGCGCTCTCCCTCCAGTGTCCCCCTGTGTGTGCGCTCTCTCTCCAGTGTCCCCCTGTGTGTGTGCCCCCCTGTGTGTGCGCTCTCCCTCCAGTGTCCCCCTGTGTGTGTGTGTGCCCCCCTGTGTGTGCGCTCTCCCTCCAGTGTCCCCCTGTGTGTGTGTGCCTCCCTGTGTGTGCGCTCTCCCTCCAGTGTCCCCCTGTGTGTGTGTGCCGCCCTGTGTGTGCGCTCTCCCTCCAGTGTCCCCCTGTGTGTGTGTGCCCCCCTGTGTGTGCGCTCTCCCTCCAGTGTCCCCCTGTGTGTGTGTGCCCCCCTGTGTGTGCGCTCTCCCTCCAGTGTCCCCCTGTGTGTGTGTGTGTGCCCCCCTGTGTGTGCGCTCTCCCTCCAGTGTCCCCCCCTGTGTGTGCGCTCTCCCTCCAGTGTCCCCCTGTGTGTGTGTGCCTCCCTGTGTGTGCGCTCTCCCTCGAGTGTCCCCCTGTGTGTGTGTGCCCCCCTGTGTGTGCGCTCTCCCTCCAGTGTCCCCCTGTGTGTGTGTGCCTCCCTGTGTGTGCGCTCTCCCTCCAGTGTCCCCCTGTGTGTGTGTGCCTCCCTGTGTGTGCGCTCTCCCTCCAGTGTCCCCCTGTGTGTGTGTGCCCCCCTGTGTGTGCGCTCTCCCTCCAGTGTCCCCCTGTGTGTGTGTGCCCCCCTGTGTGTGCGCTCTCCCTCCAGTGTCCCCCTGTGTGCATGCCCCCCCCTGTGTGTGCGCTCTCCCTCCAGTGTCCCCCTGTGTGTGTGCCCCCCTGTGTGTGCGCTCTCCCTCCAGTGTCCCCCTGTGTGTGCGCTCTCCCTCCAGTGTCCCCCTGTGTGTGTGCCCCCCTGTGTGTGCGCTCTCCCTCCAGTGTCCCCCTGTGTGTGTGTGTGCCCCCCTGTGTGTGCGCTCTCCCTCCAGTGTCCCCCTGTGTGTGTGTGCCTCCCTGTGTGTGCGCTCTCCCTCCAGTGTCCCCCTGTGTGTGTGTGCCTCCCTGTGTGTGCGCTCTCCCTCCAGTGTCCCCCTGTGTGTGTGTGCCCCCCTGTGTGTGCGCTCTCCCTCCAGTGTCCCCCTGTGTGTGTGTGCCCCCCTGTGTGTGCGCTCTCCCTCCAGTGTCCCCCTGTGTGCATGCCCCCCCCCTGTGTGTGCGCTCTCCCTCCAGTGTCCCCCTGTGTGTGTGCCCCCCTGTGTGTGCGCTCTCCCTCCAGTGTCCCCCTGTGTGTGCGCTCTTCCCTCCAGTGTCCCCCTGTGTGTGTGCCCCCCTGTGTGTGCGCTCTCCCTCCAGTGCCCCCCTGTGTGTGCGCTCTCCCTCCAGTGCCCCCCTGTGTGTGCGCTCTCCCTCCAGTGCCCCCCTGTGTTTGTGTGCCCCCCTGTGTGTGCGCTCTCCCTCCAGTGTCCCCCTGTGTGCGTGTCCCCCCCCTGTGTGTGCGCTCTCCCTCCAGTGCCCCCCTGTGTTTGTGTGCCCCCCTGTGTGTGCGCTCTCCCTCCAGTGTCCCCCTGTGTGCGTGTCCCCCCCTGTGTGTGCGCTCTCCCTCCAGTGTCCCCCTGTGTGTGTGCGCTCTCCCTCCAGTGTCCCCCTGTGTGTGTGCGCTCTCCCTCCAGTGTCCCCCTGTGTGTGTGCGCTCTCCCTCCAGTGTCCCCCTGTGTGTGCGCTCTCCCTCCAGTGTCCCCCTGTGTGTGTGTCCCCCCCTGTGTGTGCGCTCTCCCTCCAGTGTCCCCCTGTGTGCGTGTCCCCCCCTGTGTGTGCGCTCTCCCTCCAGTGTCCCCCTGTGTGTGTGTGCCCCCCTGTGTGTGCGCTCTCCCTCCAGTGTCCCCCTGTGTGTGCGCTCTCCCTCCAGTGTCCCCCTGTGTGTGCGCTCTCCCTCCAGTGTCCCCCTGTGTGCGTGTCCCCCCCTGTGTGTGCGCTCTCCCTCCAGTGTCCCCCTGTGTGTGTGTGCTCTCCCTCCAGTGTCCCCCTGTGTGTGTGCGCTCTCCCTCCAGTGTCCCCCTGTGTGTGCGCTCTCCCTCCAGTGTCCCCCTGTGTGTGTGTCCCCCCCTGTGTGTGCGCTCTCCCTCCAGTGTCCCCCTGTGTGCGTGTCCCCCCCTGTGTGTGCGCTCTCCCTCCAGTGTCCCCCTGTGTGTGTGTGCCCCCCTGTGTGTGCGCTCTCCCTCCAGTGTCCCCCTGTGTGTGCGCTCTCCCTCCAGTGTCCCCCTGTGTGTGCGCTCTCCCTCCAGTGTCCCCCTGTGTGTGCGCTCTCCCTCCAGTGTCCCCCTGTGTGTGTGTCCCCCTGTGTGTGCGCTCTCCCTCCAGTGTCCCCCTGTGTGTGTGCTCTCCCTCCAGTGTCCTCCTGTGTGTGTGTCCCCCTGTGTGTGTGCTCTCCCTCCAGTGTCCCCCTGTGTGTGTGCTCTCCCTCCAGTGTCCCCCTGTGTGTGTGTCCCCCTGTGTGTGCGCTCTCCCTCCAGTGTCCCCCTGTGTGTGCGCTCTCCCTCCAGTGTCCCCCTGTGTGTGCGCTCTCCCTCCAGTGTCCCCCTGTGTGTGTGTGCCTCCCTGTGTGTGCGCTCTCCCTCCAGTGTCCCCCTGTGTGTGTGTCCCCCTGTGTGTGCGCTCTCCCTCCAGTGTCCCACTGTGTGTGCCCCCCTGTGTGTGCGCTCTCCTCCAGTGTCCCCCTGTGTGTGTGCTCTCCCTCCAGTGTCCCCCTGTGTGTGCGTGTCCCCCCCTGTGTGTGTGCTCTCCCTCCAGTGTCTCCCTGTGTGTGCCTTTACCCCCCCCCGCGTGTGCGCTTGGTCCCCTTGAGTGTGGGGACCAAGGGGGCCCCATGATCTTCTATTGCCCGGGGGCCCCATGAGTTGTCAGTCCGCCCCTGGTCTCGGGACAAGGTCTCCAAATGGACCCGGAGAAACTTTCTGCCGTCTTGAACTGGCCACGTCCTACCGGACTACGGGCCATCCAGCGTTTCCTTGGATTCGCCAATTACTAGCGCCAGTTCATCCCTCACTTCTCCTCCATTGTCGCGCCTATTGTGGCATTAACCAAACAGGATGCTAATCCTAGATCCTGGCCCCCTCCAGCTGAGGAGGCCTTTAACCACCTCAAATCTGTCTTTGCCTCTGCACCCGTTTTGTCCTGGAAGTCGATGCCTCCTCTGTGGCAGCAGGAGCTGTGCTTCTTCAGAAAGACTCCAAGGGCAAGAACATCACCTGTGGGTTCTTTTCTAAGACCTTTTCCCCTCCCGAAAAGAACTACTCCATCGGAGACCGTGAGTTACTAGCTATTAAGCTAGCACTTGAGGAATGGAGACACCTTCTTAAGGGATCCGTTCATCCCATCACGATTTTCACGGATCACAAAAATCTCTTTTATCTCCAGTCGGCCCAGCGATTAAACCCACGCCAAGCTAGGTGGTCCTTGTTTTTTGCCCGCTTCAACTTTGAGATCCATTTCCGTCCTGCGGACAAGAATGTCAGGGCCGACGCCCTGTCGCGTTCCATCGATTCTTCTGAGTCCGAGTCCCCTGTACAACACATTATACCTCCTGAGTGTCTGATCTCTGCAGCTCCTGCCTCCTTGGTGCAAGTTCCTCCTGGGAAGACCTTGGTTCCTCCACGTCTTCGTCTTCAGATCCTTAAATGGGGCCATTCCTCTCATCTGGCCGGTCATCCTGGGATTAGGAAGTCCTCCCAACTGATTTCCAGGTATTACTGGTGGCCCTCCTTAAAGAAGGATGTGATGGACTTCGTACAGGCCTGTACTATATGTGCTCGAGACAAGACCCCTCGCCAAAGCCTGCTGGTCTCCTTCACCCTCTGCCCGTGTCTGAACGACCTTGGTCCCACATAGCCATGGACTTTATCACGGACCTTCCTCCTTCCCTCGGCCATACAGCCATATGGGTGGTTGTTGATCGTTTTTCTAAAATAGCACATTTTGTCCCCCTTCCAGGCCTCCCTTCTGCACCTAGCCTCGCTAAGCATTTCTTCCTCCAGATTTTTCGTCTGCATGGACTTCCATCTCACATCGTCTCGGATAGAGGCGTTCAGTTCGTGTCCAAGTTCTGGAGGGCCCTCTGCAGTCAACTGGAAGTCAAACTGGACTTCTCCTCTGCTTATCATCCTCAGTCCAATGGACAAGTGGAGAGAGTCAATCAGATCCTTGGGGCCTACCTGCGACACTTTGTCTCTGCCCGTCAAGACGACTGGGCTGACCTCCTGCCATGGGCCGAATTTTTTTTACAACCTGAAAGAGTCTGAGTCCTCCTCCAAGTCACCCTTTTTTGTAGTATACGGCCGCCATCCTCTTCCACCCCTTCCCATCCACACTTCTTCCGGAGTCCCGGCCATAGATGAAGTCACCCAAGAGCTGTCGTCCATCTGGAAGGAGACCCAAAAGTCGCTTGCTCTGGCCTCTTCTCGCATGAAGAAACATGCGGACTGTAAAAGAAGACCTCCTCCTATCTTCTCCCCGGGTGATAGGGTGTGGCTCTCCTCCAGGTACATCAGGTTCTGCATCCCCAGCTACAAGTTGGGTCCCCGCTACCTCGGTCCATTCAAGATCAAGGCCCGGATCAATTCCGTGTCCTACAAACTACATCTTCCCCCTTCCCTCCGCATCCCCAACTCTTTCCATGTTTCCCTCCTCAAGCCCTTTATTCTTAATCACTTTTCCCCCAAGGTCACTGCTCCTGCCCCTGTCTCCGGCCCCTCCGACATCTTTTCCGTCAAAGAGATCCTTGCCTCCAGAACCACCCGAGGTAAACGGTTCTATCTTGTTGATTGGGAGAATTGTGGTCCTGAGGAGAGGTCCTGGGAACTGGAGGGTAACATCATTGACAAGAGTCTCATCCTCAGGTTCTTGAGCTCCAGGAAGAGGGGGAGACCCAAGGGGGGGTACTGTAACGCCAAGCGCTCCGGGTGTCCCGTCCATCCCGGAGTGCTCACGGCGTCTCTCCCCCTGCAGCGCCCCGGCCAGCTTCCCTGGCCGTAGGCGCTGTTCTGTCTCGGGGATGCGATCCACGCGGCGTCCCCGGTCCGCCCGTGGATCGCATCCCGCTCTGCCTACCCGTCCCCGCCGGCTCTGTCCTCTGCCTCCTCCTGCACGCTCGTCCCCCTCTCTCCAGGCGCGCGCGCGCGCGGCTCTTCTTTCTCTTAAAGGGCCAGCGCACATTTAGTGGTGCCTGGTCCGATCATGATCCACCGTTACCTTTATGAACCCACTTCCCCTTCCTGCCCTTGCCGGATCTTGTGTTGCCCTAGTGCCCTGTGAAAGCGTTTGTGTGTTTTGCTCCTTCTGTGTATCCAGACCTTTGCTGTTGCCCCCGACTACGAACCTTTGCCACCTGCCTTGGCCCTTTGCTACGTTTGACCTTGCCTCTGCCTAATCCTTGTGTACCGCGCCTGTCTCAGCTGTCAGTGGGGTCGAGTTGCTATTGGAAGACACGACCTGGTTGCTACCGCCGATACAAGTCCATCCCGCCTTGCGGCGGGCTCTGGTGAAAACCAGTAGCAACATTAGAACCGGTCCTCCAATACAACCCGTGCTATTGCCCCATTGGCATAGGGGATCCACCTCCTGTTCCCCACCGTACCCGGTACGTGACAGACACAAGTGACTATCCCCATTCTAATGTCCCGTACACACGATCGGATTTTCCGACAACAAATGTTGGATGTAAGCTTGTTGGCGGAAAGTCAGACCGTGTGTATGCTCCATCAAACATTTGTTGTCGGACTTTCCGCCGAACAAATGTTGGCTAGCAGGTTCTCAAATTTTACTGCAACAAATTTTTGTTGTTGGACTTTCCGATCGTGTGTACACAAGTCCGTTGCAGAAAAGTCCACGCATTACCGGAATCAAGTACGAGCCGGAAGCGCTCGGTCTTGTAAAACTAGCGTTCATAATGGAGATATCACATGACTATTGAACTACCTTTTTATCAGCTCGCCGTATGTCTTGTCTGTCACTACGTTCGTAATTGTTGGCCAACATTTATGTGACCGTGTGTATGCAAGATAAGTTGGAGCCAACAACTTTCAAACAAAATTTTTTTTGTCGGAAAGTCCATCATTCTGGGGATTCTGTGGCTTCGGGCGCATAACCCTCAGATTGATTGGCCCTTGGGGAAAATCTCCTTCCAATCTGAATATTGCTTGCAGCACTGTTCCGAGAGTTTCTAGATCACTTTGTGATAGTTTACCTAGATGATATTTTAATTTTCTCTGCCAACCTGGATCTCCACAGGTTCTGTCCACACTAAGGCAGCACAGACTATATGCAAAGTCAGAGAAATGTGAATTTGAGAAACTATCAATTTAATTTCTAGGGCTAATCATATCCACAGATGGGATTTCCATGGATCCACAAAAGGTGTCTGCCATCATTAATTGGCCTGCTCCCACTGACAAGAAAGGCATTCAGAGAATTGTGGGCTTAGCCATTTTTTATAGAAGATTTGTCAAAAAAAATTCCACTATCATCTCACCCATCACCCAGCTGACTCTGCAACATGTCCGGTTTCAATGGTACCAGGAAGCCCAGTTGGTGTTTGATAAATTAAAGACTTTGTTTATATCTGCTCCAGTATTACAACACCCAGATCCAGCCTTGCCCTTTGTCCTTGGGATTGATGCCTCAGAAATTGCCACAGGAGCCATTCTGTCACAACATCAGGGGCCCAAAGCTCTGCTTCACCCAGTGGCTTTCTTCTCAAGGAAGATGAGTCAGCCTGAGAACTATGATGTGGGTGACTGGGAACTGCTGGTCATCAAATCAGCCCTGGAAGAATGGTGATACCTGCTGGAAGGTTCTGCTCACCCCATCCTGATATTTACTTATCATAAAAATCTTGAATATCTCAGAACTGCCAAGTGATTAGGACCACGACAGGCTCGTTGGGCTTTGTTCTTTTCAAGATTCAATTTTCATCTTACCTATCGCCCAATGTCCAAGAATGGAAACACGGATGCTCTTTCTCGTATGTTTCCAGAGACTCCCGAAATAGCTGCTCCCAGTACCATGCCGTCACCTCATAACTTTTTACTATTTCAACCTGATCTTGAATCCTGCTTGCAGGGCACTTTGGAGTTCGGAAAACATGTGAACTCATTCAAAGATCCTTCCGGTGGCCCAATCTACGACAAGATTGTAAGGACTATGTAAATTCTTGTTTAAGGTAGTCATATCAAAACCCGGGGCCTGCTGAGACCTCTTCCCGTACCAGAACAGCCCTGGAGAATGCTGTCAATGGATTTTATTGTTGACTTACCTCCCTCAGAGGGATTTACCACCATCCTGGTGGTTGTTGACAGATTGACAGATTGTCCAAGATGGCCCACTTTTTACCCATGATAAGTACTCCCTCAGCCCCAGATACGGCACACCTGTTTATCAAGGAGATTATGTGGTTGCATGGATTTCCCAGCAATATTGTCTTCGACAGAAGGGTACAGTTTACCTCCAGATTCAGAAAGCTCTGTGCAAAGCCCTTAAAATTAAAGTTTGTCTGTCCTTGGCATGCCACCCACAAAGTAATGGACACAAATAACTAATCAAACTTTGGAACAGTACCTGCGATGTTTCTCTTTTCTTACCCAAGACAATTGGGCATCCCTCCTCCCATGTACCGAATTCGCTTACAACAACTCAGTCCATGCATCCACTAATCGATCACCATTTTGGGAAAACTACGGCTTCCACCCATTCTTTCTGCCAGATGTTATCCCAGAAGCCTCAGTACCCGCAGTCCAGGATAGGCTTACCTTTATTTAAACTACCAAACACTTCAAAATGCCATGCAGAAATCTCAGGAGGATTACGAAAAACACTGACAAAAGGAGAAGAGATAAGCCAATACTGAAGGTTGGGGACAAAGTTTGGCTTTCCACAGCAAACCTCAGACTCACGTGTCCCTCTCGGAAATTGGGCCCAAGGTTTATTGGACCTTTCAAGATTAAGAGAGAAATCAACCCTGTAGCATTTGAACTGGACCTACCAAACTCATTTAAAATTCATGCAGTTTTCCACGTCTCCTTACTCAAACCAGCAGTGTTCAGCTCGTTTCCTGAAAGAGAAGAGCCACCTCCACCACCAATTACTGTAGGGGAGCACACAGAGTTTGAGATGGAGGCCATTGTGGATGCTCGAAAGAGGGGGAGACAGGTGCAATATCTAATTTAAATGGAAAGGATATCCACCTGAAGAAAACTCATGGGAACCAGCAAATAACGTGCACGCTCCTAAACCTCTTCAGGAGTTCTTCAACAGATTCCCCAAAAAACAGGCATGTCTGGGCAACTGGAGGCTGCCCTCGGGGGGGGGGGGGGCACTGTCAGGGAAGAAACCGGAGAAGAACTGTCAGATATGCCAATATCCATTATGGCTGCGCGATAGCCTGGTCACATGATATTGACATCACACATGTGGATGTGTGTACAGGCTGAAAATCTCCACCTTCCTGAACTCTCAGAACTGTAGAAAGTTTATGATGTAATCGTGGTATACAGATCATTCAAAAAGGTAAATCATGGCAATATTTTAGGGCTGTTACTGATTACAATTTTCATGTTCGATTAATCGATTTTTTTTTTAATTGATTAATCAACTAATCGATTAATTATAACGAACATACAGATCCAACTACTTTCAGCTGATCTCCTTGTATTGCAACTCTGCATTAGTCAGTGGTAAATGTGGTATACACTATATAAAATCAGCCGACACTAGTTAGTTTCCACAACCCATGACTTAACTTCACAGTTTACACAAATATGTTTTAAATTCAAACTGTAGCACTAACGTAAGTAATCAATTTTTTCACAGTAGCATGACAATCCCTCCACCTCCTGTCTAACTAATCACTCTCACCTTATGGCATGGACCCCTGTGCAAACAGGTGGTCATGCAAGCAGGTATCAAAAGGGTTAACACGGACCATAAACTTCTCTCGCATCTCCTTAGATCTCAGCAAGGACGCCAGGTCATGGGTAGAAAGAAAAGATCTAAGTGCTCACCGCTTAAGTATAAGATTACATTTTTGTGTTCAAACAAAAACTACTCACATAAAGATGATAAAAACACAGGATGTAAAGCCGACAATCGTGTTAGTTCCGTAGAGCAGCAGCGGGTAATGTCATGCGTAGCTCCTCCCCCGTACGCGTTACGTTCAATCTGAACTTCAACGTCACCGGACTCCTCCCCCTTCCCTTCGTTAGCAGATGGAGGCACATAGGGAAGGGGGAGGAGTCCGGTGACATCGATGTCTGTGACGTCACCGGATCTTTGACGGAACTCCCTGAAGGCCTGGAAGCCGGTGGAAGGGGCGAGCATCGATCAAAAGAATTTTGATCGATCAAAAAAATTAAAGAATAATCGATGAATTAATCTTTAATTTCCACAGTCCTACAATATTTTAATGTAAAAAGAAGATTTATAAGCTTTGGGCACTGTGGGATGAACTATTTTCATATTACTGGGTTTAGTAACACTTTAACCACTTCAGCCCTAGACCATTTGGCTGGCCAAAGACCAGAGCACTTTTTGCGATTCGGCACTGCAACGATTTAACTGACAATTGCGCAGTCATGCAATGTGGCTCCCAAACAAAATTGACGTCCTTTTTTCCCCACAAATAGAGTTTTCTTTTGGTGGTATTTGATCACCTCTGAGGTTTTTATTTTTTGCTCTATAAACAAAAAAAGAGCGATAATTTTGAAAAAAAAAGCAATATTTTTTACTTTTTGCTATAATAAATATCCCCCAAAAATATAAAAAAAATAGTTTTTTTCCCTCAGTTTAGACTGATACATATTCTTCTACATATTTTTGGTAATCACAATAAGCATTTATTGATTAGTTTGCGCAAAAGTTATAGCATCTACAAAATAGGGGATAGTTGTATGGCATTTTTATTAATAATTTTTTTTTACTAGTAATGGCGGCTATTTTTATCATGACTGCGACATTATGGCAGACACATCAGACACTTTTGCCGCTATTTTGGGACCATTCACATTTATACAGTGATCAATGCGATTATAAATGCACTGATTACTGTGTAAATGTGACTGGCAGTTAAGGGGTTAATCAAGAGGGAGCGCTGCAGCGGTTAAGTGTGTCCTAGGGATGTGTTCTAACTGTGGGGGGGATGGGCTATGTGTGACTCGACACTGATCACCTCTACCGATTACAAGGAGCATGTCAGTGTCGGTGTCACTAGGCAGAATGGGGAAATGCTTGTTTACATCAGCATTTCCCCGTTCTTCCACTCCGTGAGACAATAGCGGGTATCCCCGCGGACATCGAATCCGTGGGACCCACGGTCAGACTCACAGAGCTCGTGGCGGGTGCCTGCTATTCGGACCTCATGAGATAAAGTATAATAACATGATTTTGCGCAGCGGAGCCAACCTGCCACAGTAAAACTGTGGTGGCTGGTCTGCAAACGGTTAAGGTGCACAATGTTTTTGTGCATTTTTTTAAAAAAGATGTAAAAAAATAAATAAAAATTAATACGTTGTTGAAAAAAGTAGCTAAGGTGTTGACAATTGAAGAGCTAGCTATCAATCACTTTTTGTGGACACAAATACAGAAACTGGTCATTAAAATGATTTTTGGTTGTACAGACCTGCAGATACAGTAGGGTATATAAGAACATGGTAAGCCAATGGTGCTCCAGGTGAGCAGAGACAGGGAGAAAGGAGAAAAAAAGGAATAAAAAATCATGAGCAAGATCCTTCTATGAATAGTATTCAGTTGTACTTATATGGAAAGTATAGCAAAAACGTAAGTGTATTCTCACATTCATACAGTTACTGGATACCCATTCTAGGGTCAAGCAACCTGTTTTAGCTCCATGCAGAGTGTGGGCAGTCGCACTCATCGCTCGTATGTTTTTTTTGGAGATTCCTGCACTGTGCTAGTTTCCAATCAGATCAATGAACAAAAGCAAAGGGGGTGGAGCCCCAAAATGGAACAAAGTGTATAGTACACTGGATAAAATACATAAAAATTATGAAGAAAACATTTTCAAGATGAATCCGATGAAAACTACTTAAAAAAATATAAAAATAAATATGTATTAAAGTGGTAGAAGCTGAAAAAAACTGCTCCTATACATCCGTTTACCAGCAGCAGTGTACATAAGGCCTTATGCTGCGTACACACGCTCGGACTTTGCCGACAACAAGTTTTGTTGTCGGAAAATTTGAGAACCTGCTCTCAAACATTTGTGTGTGGAAATTCCGACAGCAAATGTTCGGTGGAGCATACACACGGTCGGACTTTCCGACAACAAGCTCACATCGAACATTTCCCTTCGGAAACTATGATCGTATGTACGCGACATTAGAGTGAACCAGACATCACATCTAGAAAATAGGTAAGCTGCAATATAATAAATATTTGCTTTTGGATTGTAAATTATATAATTAGAGGTGTCCATCCTCGGAAATGCTCATCCTCTGTGTTTCACTTTAACTGTATATACTAGCATTTTTGTTCATATGTTAGACAAAAAACTGCCTGGAGTTACATGCACCATTCTACAGGACATCTACACTTATTTATATATCTTGACAATACAATGTAATAAAGTCATCTAAAGTGAGCCTAAATGGGAGTTTATGTTCTTACTGCACTAATTGTAGCAATCTATGTTTACAAGTGGGTGGTAGAATCCTGAAGAATGGCATGGGAAAAAACACTTAGCTGTAGGCTATCTGCAAATAGAGAATCCCTTGGGGATTGACAGTCACTGGGTCAGACACCATTGCCTTAAACCATTCACTTTCATTTTATGTTGCCTGGTGATGTAGTAGCAGTTAGCTTCAGTTTCAAAATTAAGCAGTAGACTAAAGGGAAGCTATAGTTTTTCTATAGAAATATCTGAATACATTGCCAGGCCAAGGTTCTGTAGCACTCAAGGTAAAGATGCCAAAATGCTGTGCTCCACCACATATACACTTTTTTAGTCTGTTTCTTAGCACATATATTTATCTATGTAGTCCCTTCTCTCACTTCTTTATTCAAGTATACGAGTACATTATAACGTGCTCAACCTCATCAACAAAATGCATAAGAAGCTGCAGTAATGCAAAATAATTAAGTGTTCTACAACCAGGGCCAGATTAACAGCATCATGGGCCTGGTGCTGAGGATTTTGGTGGGCCTTTTTATGGAAACAAAATGAAAATGCAAACAATTTTTCGCTAAAACAAATTAAATAATTAAGTAATGTCATCCGTGCAGCCTTTGAGCAGCAGCAACACCAGCAATACCACCTGCTATGCAGTCTCTCACCAGCAGCAACATAGGGAGACCACATTTCCAAACTGCCATTCAGGGACAACCCCCCCCCTTCCCAAAAAAAGATGAGAGTGGGGGATGTAGTCTCTGGGTTGATGGGGAAATCGGCGGTTGAGGTGATTTGTCAGGCAAATGGCTGGTGTTAGCACTTAAAATCATCCTGACATCATGCTTGATATGGTGTCAGGATGATCAAATTCCATTATTTCTATTACTACATTGTAATATATAGTGAAATAGTTCAACTCACCATCATGCAGAATCAGTGGGAACCTGAGCTTGTCATTTCCCACCAGATGCAGCTTGTTACTTGCAACTAGGGATGGGCCCGGTGCTCGATGCGAACCCATGTTCGCATCGAGCACCGGGTGTTCGCTCGCTCGGCGAGCCCAGAACTATTTTGGCCACTCGCATCACATTCGTGTGATGCGAGCGGCCCCGCAATGCATTGCGGCCGGCGCGGCCGGCGCAGTGCATTGCTGGCTGATGATTGGCCAAGCATGCACTGTGACCCCGCATGCTTGGCCAATCACAGCGCCGGAAACTCGGAGAGCCATAATTGGCTACAGGCAGGACGCCTGTAGCCAATTACAGCTCAGGGGCTTTAGTACACGCCCCCTCATTTAAAAGGCCGCCACGCCGTCGGCGCCGGTCACATGAGTTCTGGCTTTAGGAGAGATCAGGCTGATTCTGTGTCACTCTTTGCTAGATTCATATAGAAAGATTTGCTCTACTTTGCTAAACCATTGGCTATTTATTTGCTAAACCATTGCTACCTGTCATTGATCGTCCATTGCTGCTGCTGGTTAGTGTGTTTTTAGCTGCTGCTGGGGGTTAGTCTGGTACGTGTCTTACTGTTAGTACAGTATTTCAGTAGTACCAACCGCAGTGCTGTTAGTACAGCACTGCACCCCAAAAGCACCCATAGAACTTCTAGTGTGTTAGTGGCAGCAAACAGAGCTCCTATATTTTCTTCCCAGAAGCACCCATAGGACTTGTAGTGTGTTAGTCCCATCACACAGAGCTCCTATATTTTCTTCCCAGAAGCACCCATAGGACTTGTACTGTGTTAGTCCCATCACACAGAGTTCCTATATTTTCTTCCCAGAAGCACCCATAGGACTTGTAGTGTGTTAGTCCCATCACACAGAGCTCCTATATTTTCTTCCCAGAAGCACCCATAGGACTTGTATTGTGTTAGTCCCATCACACAGAGCTCCTATATTTTCTTCCCAGAAGCACCCATAGGACTTGTACTGTGTTAGTCCCATCACACAGAGTTCCTATATTTTCTTCCCAGAAGCACCCATAGGACTTGTAGTGTGTTAGTCCCATCACACAGAGCTCCTATATTTTCTTCCCAGAAGCACCCATAGGACTTGTACTGTGTTAGTCCCATCACACAGAGTTCCTATATTTTCTTCCCAGAAGCACCCATAGGACTTGTAGTGTGTTAGTCCCATCACACAGAGCTCCTATATTTTCTTCCCAGAAGCACCCATAGGACTTGTATTGTGTTAGTCCCATCACACAGAGCTCCTATATTTTCTTCCCAGAAGCACCCATAGGACTTGTACTGTGTTAGTGGCATCACACAGAGTTCCTATATTTTCTTCCCAGAAGCACCCATAGGACTTGCACTGTGTTAGTGGCATCACACAGAATTCCTATATTTTTTTCCCAGAAGCACCCATAGGACTTCTAGTGTGTTAGTGGCATCACACAGAGTTCCTATATTTTCTTCCCAGAAGCACCCATAGGACTTGTAGTGTGTTAGTCCCATCACACAGAGCTCCTATATTTTCTTCCCAGAAGCACCCATAGGACTTGTACTGTGTTAGTCCCATCACACAGAGTTCCTATATTTTCTTTCCAGCAGCACCCACAGGACTTCTAGTGTGTTAGTGGCATCACACAGAGCTCCTATATTTTCTTTGCAGAAGCACCCATAGGACTTCTAGTGTGTTAGTGGCATCACACAGAGCTCCTATATTTTCTTCTCAGCAGCACCCACAGGACTTCTAGTGTGTTAGTGGCATCACACAGAGCTCCTATATTTTCTTTGCAGAAGCACCCATAGGACTTCTAGTGTGTTAGTGGCATCACACAGAGCTCCTATATTTTCTTCTCAGCAGCACCCACAGGACTTCTAGTGTGTTAGTGGCATCACACAGAGCTCCTATATTTTCTTTGCAGAAGCACCCATAGGACTTCTAGTGTGTTAGTGGCATCACACAGAGCTCCTATATTTTCTTCTCAGCAGCACCCACAGGACTTCTAGTGTGTTAGTGGCATCACACAGAGCTCCTATATTTTCTTTGCAGAAGCACCCATAGGACTTCTAGTGTGTTAGTGGCATCACACAGAGCTCCTATATTTTCTTCTCAGCAGCACCCACAGGACTACCGACTACAATGGCTGGAAGACCGCCAAGGGGAGGCAGAGCGTGCAGAGCCAAGAACACAGGGCAGGCAGGCTCTGTTTCTAGTGGACGTGGCCGTGGACGTGGTCGTGCATCGTCATCAGCACGTGACCATGGGACACGCGCGTCTTTGTTTTCGGCAGCTGGACATGTGGAGCCGCATCATGCTGAAGGCTTGGTAGAATGGATGACCAAGCCCTCCTCATCCTCCTCATCCTCTCTCACCCAGGCTCAGGGTACTGGCAGAGCAGCTGCCAACGCGTACTCAATGGCATCATCAGCCACCCCTTCCCTAGACCCACCATGTCCTCCTGAGGAGTCCCCCGAACTCTTTGAGCACAGTGTTGGGTACATGCTCCAGGAGGATGCCCAACGATTCGAAGGCTCGGATGATGATACCCAGCTTGAGGAAGTCAGTAGTGTGCGTGCAGAGAGAGGGGATGCTGAAGGACAGCAATCTGGCAGTACTGTTCCACCAGCTGCAGCTTACTGCCAGGTTTGCTCTAGTGGTGAAGAGGGAGGGGATGATGAGGTCACTGACGCCACGTGGGTGCCTGGAGGATGAGGAGGAGGACGAGGAGGAGGAGGATGCGGCGTCACATGTCCAACGAGGCAGGATGCCCCCTGGAGGCCAGCTAGAGGCCAGCACAGCAACTGTACAACACCGCAGAGCTCCGCCTGTGCAGGGCGCTGCCTCTGCACGTTATCAGAAAAGTTCTTTGGTGTGGGCCTTTTTTGAGACAAGTGCATCAGATCGCACCACTGCTATTTGCAATATTTGTTTCAAGCGTATCTCGCGTGGCCAAAACATCAGCCGCTTGGGCACCACAAGCATGACCAGACATATGTCGACCTGCCATGCAGCTCATTGGCAGGCACACATAAAAGACCCACACCAAAGAACTAAGCGGACCTCTCCTTGCTCCTCATCAGCTGGGATCTCCATCCCCACTACATCTTCAGTCCTCTCTGAAAGCTGCTGTGAGAGGACTGAAGGTGTAGAATTAGGTGTGTCACAACCAAGTAATTGCAGTACACCGATGTCCGATAGTAGCAGGCAAATTTCCCTGCCCCAGCTGCTGGACCGTCGAAAGAAGTACACTCCCAGCCATCCACATGCCCAGCAGTTGAATGCTAGCTTGGCTAAATTGCTAGCACTTCAACTGCTGCCTTTTCAGTTGGTAGACTCGGCCCCTTCCGTGAGTTTGTTCAATGTGCGGTTCCTCAGTGGCAGGTTCCCAAACGCCACTTTTTCTCACGGAAGGCGATTCCGTCTCTCTACCGGCATGTGGAAGGCAATGTCCATGCCTCGCTGGACAGGGCGGTCAGCGGTAAGGTGCATATTACCGCTGACTCATGGTCCAGCAGGCATGGACAGGGACGTTACCTTTCTTTCACGGCCCATTGGGTCACTCTATTGGCAGCTGGGAGGGATGCAGGACAAGGTGCAGTAGTGTTGGAGGTTGTTCCGCCACCACGCCTCCAAAACGCTACTACTGCTACTGGTTGTGACACACCTCTCTCCTCCACCCCCTCCTCTTCTTCTTCCTCCAGTGCTCTGTCCTCGGAACCAGCGGTGCTCCGTAGGCGTACAAGGGGCTACGCAAGTACGTAGGCAAAAAGATGCCATGCCGTGCTTGCGCTGGTGTGTTTGGGGGACAGGAGCCACACTGGGCCAGAGGTTCTGGCAGCTCTGCAGGGGCAGGCCGAGAGGTGGTTGACGCCACGCCAGCTTAAGCCAGGAATGGTCGTTTCTGACAATGGCACCAACCTCCTCTCCGCCCTGCGACAGGGGCAGCTCACCCATGTGCCCTGTATGGCTCACTTCCTCAACCTGGTGGTGCAGCGGTTCTTGGGCAGGTTCCCAGGCTTACAGGATGTCCTGAGGCAGGCCAGGAAAGTCTGTGTGCATTTCCGCCGATCTTATAATGCCAGTGCTCGGCTGACTGAGCTGCAAAAGGAGCTGAACCTGCCCAAGAACCGCCTAATATGTGACATGCCCACCAGGTGGAACTCAACGTTGGCCATGCTGCAGCGACTGCACACGCAGCAGAGGGCCATCAATGAGTACCTTTGCGACTACGGCACCAGGACAGGGTCAGGGGAGCTTGTTTTTTTTTCCCCACGTCAGTGGAGCATGATCAGGGATGCATGCACTGTCCTCTCACCATTTGAGGAGGCCACGATGATGGTGAGCAGTGACAGTGCATGCATCAGTGACACTGTACCTCTTGTCCACCTGTTGGAGCATACGCTGCGTGGGATAATGGACAGGGCACTTGAGGCAGAACAGAGGCAGGAAGAGGAGGACTTCCTTGCCTCTCAAGGCCCCCTTTATCCGGACAGTGTTCCTTCTGTCCCACCCATCACACAGGAAGAGGATGAGGATGAAGAGGAGGAGGAGGAGGAGGAGGATTGTGTGAGCATGGAGGTGGAGCCTGGCACTCAGCATCAGCAGCAGCAGTCTTTTAGGGATGATGTACAGTCCCAACAAACCAGTGGACTTGTACGTGGCTGGGAGGAGGTGGCTGGCGATCATGTCATCCTCAGTGACCCAGAAGACTCCGGACCGAATGCCTCAGCTAACCTACGCTGCATGGCCTCCCTGATCCTGCAAAGCCTGCGGAAGGATCCTCGTGTTCTTCGGATCAAGGAGAGGGACCATTACTGGCTGGCCACTCTCCTTGATCCACGGTACAAGGGTAAGGTTGCGGACCTTATCTTGCCGTCGCAGAGGGAGCAGAGGATGAGACATCTCAGGGAGGCCTTGCAGAAAGGTCTGTGCAACGCGTTCCCAGAAACTGGGAGGTTACAAACTCCTGGTCCTGGGCGACGAGTTGCTGAGGCTTCGGTCAGTAGCAGAAGGAGCGGTGGGGAAGGTGGACGTCTGACCGATGCGTTCAGACAATTTTTTAGTCCGCAGCCCCAAGGTATGATCGGTTCCAGCAACCATCGCCAGCGTCTGATATACATGGTGCAGGAATACCTTGGGGCAAGGTCAGACTTGGACACCTTTCCCACCGAAAATCCTCTGGCTTACTGGGTCCTGAGGATGGATCACTGGCCAGAGCTTGCACAGTATGCAATTGAGCTACTGGCCTGTCCTGCCTCCAGCGTTCTTTCCGAACGCACATTCAGTGCTGCTGGAGGATTTGTCACCGATCATAGGGTGCGCCTGTCCACCGACTCGGTTGATCGACTGACCTTCATCAAAATGAATCAGTCTTGGATCACCACCAGCTACCAGGCACCTGAAGCGGATATAACGGAATAATTTATAATGTCACATCCCTTCAAGACTGCCTATGCTGATGCTGAGTGACTGTCCTGTTATGTTCACTGACTATCCTCTTCCTCCTCCTCAATGATCCATGCCACCACACCAGTGCCTAAGGCACAATTTTTCAGCCCCTGTATAACAGGGGCGTGTACTTACAATTTTTTAAAAAAATGCTTCGCAACACGTGTGACTGCTGTGCTCCAAGTACAGTATCTGTGAGGGGTTGCAGTGTTGTGGCACCAGCACCAGTGCCTAAGGCACAATTTTTCAGCCCCTGTTTAACAGGGGCGTGTAATTACATTTTTTTTTAAAAATGCTTCGCAAGACGTGTGACTGCTGTGCTCCAAGTACAGTATCTGTGAGGGGTTGCAGTGTTGTGGCACCAGCACCAGTGCCTAAGGCACAATTTTTCAGCCCCTGTTTAACAGGGGCGTGTAATTACAATTTTTTTAAAAAATGCTTCGCAAGACGTGTGACTGCTGTGCTCCAAGTACAGTATCTGTGAGGGGTTGCAGTGTTGTGGCACCAGCACCAGTGCCTAAGGCACAATTTTTCAGCCCCTGTTTAACAGGGGCGTGTAATTACAATTTTTAAAAAAAATGCTTCGCAAGACGTGTGGCTGCTGTGCTCCAAGTACAGTATCTGTGAGGGGTTGCAGTGTTGTGGCACCAGCACCAGTGCCTAAGGCACAATTTTTCAGCCCCTGTTTAACAGGGGCGTGTAATTACAATTTTAAAAAAAAATGCTTCGCAACACGTGTGACTGCTGTGCTCCAAGTACAGTATCTGTGAGGGGTTGCAGTGTTGTGGCACCAGTGCCTAAGGCACAATTTTTCAGCCCCTGTTGGGGCGTGTAATTACAATTTTTAGGCAATGCTTTGCAACAGGTCTCATTGCTGTGCTAAGAGTACAGTATCTGTGAGGGGTTGCAGTGTTGTGGCACCAGCACCAATGTCTAAGGCACAATTTTTCAGCCCCTGTTTAACAGGGGCGTGTAATTACAAATCTTGATCTAATAGTTCACAGCAGGGCCCATTCCTGCGCCCACCAAGAGTAACTATGAGGGCCTACAGTCTTGTGGCAACACCGTCCACCACCACCGCCAAAGGCCCAATTTTTCTGCCCTGTTCAACAGGTGCATGCAATTACAAATCTTGATCTAATAACTCACAGCAGGGCCCATTCCTGCGCCCACCAAGAGTAACTGTGAGGGCTTACAGTCTTGTGGCAACACCATCCACCACCACCACCACCACCAAAGGCCCAATTTTTATGCCCTGTTCAACAGGTGCATGCAATTACAAATCTTGATCTAATAACTCACAGCAGGGCCCATTCCTGCGCCCACCAAGAGTAACTGTGAGAGCTTACAGTCTTGTGGCAACACCGTCCACCACCACCACCAAAGGCCCAATTGTTCTGCCCTGTTCAACAGGTGCATGCAATTACAAATCTTGATCTAATAACTCACAGCAGGGCCCATTCCTGCGCCCACCAAGAGTAACTGTGAGGGCTTACAGTCTTGTGGCAACACCGTCCACCACCACCACCACCACCACCACCACCACCAAAGGCCCAATTTTTCTGCCCTGTTCAACAGGTGCATGCAAGTACAAATCTTGATCTATTAACTCACAGCAGGGCCCATTCCTGTGCCCACCAGTCTTGTGGCTACACCAACATCTAATAGGGCAAATTTCTGCAGAGTATATACGCCAGGCCCCTACTTTCAAACATCCAACTTACAAACAACTCCTACTTGCAAACGGAAAGAGAAAACAGGAAATGAGAGGAAATCTACCCCTAGGAAGGGAAATTCTATGCTGTTAGATTTAATTTGGGAAAAAGGTATCTCCTCTCTACTGATGCTTTATCACCAATCCTTGTTTCAATAAAAAACCCACTTTTCCAAAAACATTTGTCATTGGGACGGAAAGTGAGGTGACATGTTCTGAACAGATGTGCAAAGACAGCAAATGTTACAGGGGTGATAACCCCTCCCTATGTTCTCCAAAAAGCTTAAAAATAGATTTTTTTGGGATGGAGCTACACTTCATAATGTACCTGTTCAGATTCTACTTAAGAACAAACCTACAGTCCGTGTCTTGTTTGCACCACCTATATACTGCTGTTCAGAGTATATAGGGTTGTAGGTATAGGGTTTTATTTTGGGTGCGGGGTCCCCCTTAATATCCATACAAGACCCAAAGGGGCTGGGGTGGGGGGGGGGGGTGATGGGGTAGCCATGCCATTTTTCTCAAGGATTTTCAGCCATATGGCGGCCAGGACAAGACATGCCATTAAAGCCGCAAGTGTTTTTAAATGGCTTCTTTTTTTCCTTTACAAATGTCATTTTGTGCAAGGAC
The DNA here is from genome assembly GCA_028564925.1 of Lithobates sylvaticus. Classification (NCBI taxonomy): domain Eukaryota; kingdom Metazoa; phylum Chordata; class Amphibia; order Anura; family Ranidae; genus Lithobates; species Lithobates sylvaticus. The sequence continues at coordinate 118,647,109 of CM053028.1, read as the reverse complement.
AGTTCTAAACACGGGAAACACATGCCACTTCACAGGCATACTTTAGACACCCCCCAGGTACCATATTTAACCACTTCAGCCCCGGACCATTTGGCAGCCAAAGGACCAGAGGTCTTTTTTTCAATTTCGCACTGCACTACTTTAACTGGTAATTGCGCGGTCATGCAATTTTGTAACCAAACGAAATTTGCGTCCTTTTCTTCCCACAAATAGAGCTTTCTTTTGATGGTATTTGATTGCCTCTGTGATTTTTATTTTTTGCGATATAAACGGAAAAAGAGCGAAAATTTTGAAAAAAAAAGAGATTTTCTACTTTTTGTTATAAAAAAAAATCTAATAAACTCAATTTTAGTCAAACATTTGGGCCAAAATGTATTCAGCCACATGTCTTTAGTAAAAAAAATGCCAATAAGCGTATATTTATTGGTTTGCGCAAAAGTTATAGCGTCTACAAACTAGAGTACATTTTCTGGAATTTACACCGCTTTTAATTTATGACTGCCTATTTCATTTCTTGAGGTGCTAAAATGGCAGAGAAGTACAAAACCCCCCCAAATGACCCCATTTTGGAAAGTAGACACCCCAAGCTATTTGCTGAGAGGCATGTTGAGCCCATTGAATATTTTTTTTTTTTAGTCCCAAGTGATTGAATAAAGACAAAAATAAAAAAGATTTTTTTTTTTTTTCAAAAAGTTGTCACTAAATGATATATTGCTCACACATGCCATAGTTATATGTGGAATTGCACCCCAAAATACATTTTGCTGCTTCTCCTGAGTATGGGGATACCACATGTGTGGGACTTTTTGGGAGCCTAGCCGCGTACGGGGCCCCGAAACCCAAGCACCGCCTTCAGGATTTCTAAGGGTGCAAATTTTTGATTTCACTCCTCACTACCTATCACCGTTTCGAAGGCCATAAAATGCCAAAATAGCACAAAACCCCCCCCAAATGACCCCATTTTGGAAAGTAGACACCCCAAGCTATTTGTTGAGAGGCATGGTGAGTATTTTACAGCTCTCATTTGTTTTTGAAAATGAAGAAAGTAAAGAAAAAAGATTTTTTTTTTTTTTTTTTTTCAATTTTCAAAACTTTGTGACAAAAAGCGAGATCTGCAAAATACTCACCATACCTCTCAGCAAATAGCTTGGGGTGTCTACTTTCCAAAATGGGGTCATTTTGGGGGGTTTTATGCCATCTGGGCATTCCATGGCCTCCGAAACTGTGATTGGCAGTGAGAAGTGAAATAAAAAAATTACACCCTTAGAAAGCCTGAAGGCGGTGATTGGTTTTTGGGGTTCCGTACGCAGCTAGGCTCCCAAAAAGTCCCACACATGTGGTATCCCCGTACTCAGGAGAAGCAACAGAATGTATTTTGGGGTGTATTTCCACATATGCCCATGACATGTTTGAGCAATATATCATTTAGTGACAACTTTTTGTAAAAAAAAATATATATATATTTTTTTTTTTCATTATTCAATCTCTTGGGACAAAAAAAAAAAATATTTAATGGGCTCAACATTGCTCTCATCAAATAGCTTGGGGTGTCTACTTTCCAAAATGGGGTCATTTGGGGGGGGTTTGAACTGTCCTGGCATTTTATGCACAACATTTAGAAGCCTATGTCACACGTCACCCACTCTTCTAACCACTTGTAGACAAAGCCCTTTCTAACACTTTTTGTTTACATGAAAACATATTTTTTTTTTGCAAGAAAATTACGTTGAACCCCCAAACACTATATATAATGTTAAAGCAAAGGCCCTACAGATTAAAATGGTGGGTGTTGCATTTTTTTTTTCCACACAGTATTTGCGCAGCGATTTTTCAAACGCATTTTTTGTGGAAAAAATACACTTTTTTTTATTTTAATGCACTAAAACACACTATATTGCTCAAATTTTTGATGAAATAAAAAATATGATCTTAGGCCGAGTACATGGATACCAAACACGACATGCTTTAAAATTGCGCACAAACACGCAGTGGCGACAAACTACATACATTTTTAAAAGCCTTTAAAAGCCTTTACAAGATACCACATTAGATTCACGGAGGAGGTCTACTGCTAAAATTACTGCCCTCGATCTGACCCTCGCGGTGATACCTCACATGCATGGTGCAATTGCTGTTTACATATGACGCCAGACCAACGCTTGTGTACGCCTTTGCGCAAGAGAAGGGGGGGCAGGGGTGCTTTTTTTTTTTTTTTTTGGTTTTTTTTTTATTTATTTAGCTTTTTTATTTTATTTTTAAACTGTTCCTTCCATTTTTTTTTTTCTTTGTTATGATTTTTATTGTTATCTCAGGGAATGTAAATATCCCCTATGATAGCAATAGGCAGTGACAGGTACTCTTTTTTTGAAAAAATTGGGGTCTATTAGACCCTAGATCTTTCCTCTGCCCTCAAAGCATCTGACCACACCAAGATTGGTGTGATAAAATGCTTTCCCAATTTCCCAATGGCGCGGTTTATATCCGGGAGGGGGGACATTCCCTCCCACTGCTTGTAAAAGCAGTCTAGAGGCTAATTACCCGCTAGAATTGCTTTTACATGAAAGCCGATCACTGGCTGAAAAGAATGATACCAAGATGATACCTAAACCTGCAGGCATCATTCTGGTATAACCATTCAAAGTCCAGCAACATACTGGACATATATTGTAATCTTTTTTTTTTCATGCAGCCTCTTGGCTGAACGAAAAAAAGAGATTGATTGGTGGGTATGCCCACCATTAGAATACCTCCCTTCATCCACCCACTTCTAATGATGGGCATACATGCACCATTTATATATGCCGATGCATGGGGGCATCCTCCCGCAAAAGTTATGCCGTGTACACACGGTCGGAATTTCGACCGTATGTACGTGGCATTAGGAGCCAATCGCTCCTCCCCCCCCCTGCTGCCCCCATGCTTCGGCATATATGCTCTCTTTTTTTTAACTGTGGTGGTGAAATCACCTCCTACAGCGTTGGAGTCGCGGCTTTATGTATCGTGGGAGCAAACGCTGTTGCTGTCAAGATAAATAAATCCGCGTTGCAACTGAATGGCGCACCTGAAAACAAAAAAATGCTTAACACTAAAACACAGTAAACAAAATTACATACCTGAAAAGCAAGCATGATAAAACATGATAAAACATAATAAAACATTGCAGAATAGAATGGAGTAAAAAAAGAGCAACAATAGAGAGAGAATAGAGTGAGAGAGAGAACAATAAAACGACAACTATTTTTATTTTTTTTATTTTTTTGAGATTCACAGGTAAAAAAGCTCCTGACTGAAGCGACTGAATCAAAACGCTACCACAAAAAAAATGTTAGCGATCGCAGGGATCAGGCCTGACTCTGCGAACGCTGCAGTTATGTGTGCTTAGTGTTTTGTAAGTGACAGTGATCGATCGATACTGCACTTGGGTGGGCTGGGGGCTGGGCGGAGGGGGAAAACGCAGGTGCTAGCAGGTATCTGGGCTGATCCCGCTAACAATGCGTTTTTTTTTTGGAACCCTAAACTGCTGGGACGCTAGTATAGATCTGATCAGATCAGATATTGATCTGTTCAGATACTGTGCCACTAAGGGAGGTGTATGCTTTGCGCGTGGGTGTTTGCGGTACTGGCACTAACCTGGGGGGACGCAGACCTTATTTGACCCTAAAACCTAATTGATATCACCCGCCGGGCGATCAGGGGGTTAAACCGTTATTGGGTAATAAATGGCGGGTGCCCTGACAGTATAAAAAATAAAGCTAACTAACCAGCGTCACCCGTAACAGTAATACAAAAAAAAAAACTGGTTACCTAGCGACACTAATGCAGCGATCAGAAAAACGATCGCTTAGTGACACTGGCAAAAGGGGGTGAAAGGGTTAACTAGGGGCAATCAGGGGGTTAAAACCTTTATTAGGTAATATATGGGGGTACCTGACGCTATATAAAAACCTGACGGGGAACCTAAATAACGAAATAACTAACTGGCTAACCAGCGTCACCAGTGACAGTTATACAGTGATCACTGGTGAAAGGGTTAACTCTAGGGGCAATCAGGGGGTTAAAACCTTTATTTAGGTTGTAATATGGGGGTACCTGACCTATAAACCTATTTATGAACCTATATAAACATGGCGGTTACCTAAAAAAAAAAAATGGTTACCTAGCGACACTAATGCAGCGATCAGAAAAACGATCGCTTAGTGACACTGGCAAAAGGGGGTGAAAGGGTTAACTAGGGGCAATCAGGGGGTTAAAACCTTTATTAGGTAATATATGGGGGTACCTGACGCTATATAAAAACCTGACGGGGAACCTAAATAACGAAATAACTAACTGGCTAACCAGCGTCACCAGTGACAGTTATACAGTGATCACTGGTGAAAGGGTTAACTCTAGGGGCAATCAAGGGGTTAAAACCTTTATTTAGGTTGTAATATGGGGGTACCTGACCTATAAACCTATTTATGAACCTATATAAACATGGCGGTTACCTAAAAAAAAAAAAAATGGTTACCTAGCGACAGCAGTGACACTAATACAGCGATCAGAAAAAACGATCGCTTAGTGACACTGGCAAAAGGGGGTGAAAGGGTTACCTGGGGGGCAATCAAGGGGTTAAACCTTTATTAGGGGGGGGTAGGGGGCTACCTTGGACCTAAAACTAACTGCACTGACAGTTATTACAGTCACACTGACACTAAATGCAGTGATCAGTAAAAAAATGATCACTGCAATTAGTGACACTGTGACTGGGGGGGGAGGGGGTGATCTGGGGGTGATCTGGGGGTGACAGGGGGGTGTTTTGTGTGCCTATGTGTACTGGTGTCAGTGTACTGTTGGTGCACTAACCTTTAGACGTTCACAGCTCGGCGTTCCGGTCACATAGACCGGCGCACCGAGCGTGACATCACTTCCTCTGCCTGTGTTTTGATTGACACAGACAGAGGAAGCATCTGATTCGCCAGGAGCGATCGCGAGGGGGTGGCCAGAAACCACTGGCCGTACCCTCATCCCGGATCGCTCCTGAAGCGATCCCGACCGTCCCCGCCGGCCGGGGGGGGTCCGATCGGACCCCCCACCCGCCGGAAGAATGGCACGTACAGGTACGTGGTTCTGCCTGTACGTGCCATTCTGCCGACGTATATATACAGGGGGCGGTCGGCAAGTGGTTAAAGGAAAATTTCACTTTATTTTTTTTTTTTTTCACTTTATGCATCATTAAAATGACTGCTCCCGAAAAAACGTTAGTTTTTAAAAGTTTTTTTTGCATTGATATATGTCCCCTGGGGCAGGATCCGGGTCCCCAAACCTGTTTTATGACATTAACATGCATATTGGCCGTTGTAATTAGCACTTTTGATTTCGAACGTTCGCGTCAATTATAATGTATAGGGTTCGAAAATTTGCGCGAACTTTCGGTCCGTTCGAAGGTTCTGGTTCGAACCGAACCCGGGGGTGTTCGGCTCATCCCTACTTGCAACCATTGCTTGCCACCAGATGTAGCTTGTCACTTGCCACCCATAGCCTGCCACCAGATGTAGCGTATCACTTTGCACAGTTACCTGCCGCTAGATGCAGCATGTCACTTGCAACCAGCAGCCTGCCACCAGATACAGTGTGCCATTTGCAACCAGATACAGTGTGCCACTCACAGCCTGCCACAGATACAGCGTGCCACTTGCCACTAGCAGCCTGCCACCAGATGCAATGTGCCACTTGCCAACCACAGCCTGTCACCAGATACAGTGTGCCACTTGCCACCAGCAGCCTTTCATCAGATACAGTCTGCCACTTGCCACCGACCGCCTGTCACCAGATACAGCGTGCCACTTGCCACGACAGCCTGTCACCAGATACAGCGTGCCACTTGCCACGACAGCCTGTCACCAGATACATCGTGCCACCTGCCACCGACATCCTTCCACCAGATACAGTGTGTCACTTGCCACCAGCAGCCTGTTACCAGATACAGTGTGCCACTTGCCACCGACAGCCTGTCACCAGATACAGTCTGCCACTTGCCACTGACAGCCTGCCACCAGATACAGTGTGCCACTTGCCACCGACAGCCTGTCACCAGATACAGTGTGCCACTTGCCACCGATAGCCTGCCACCAGATACAGGGTGCCACTTGCCACCGACATCCTTCCATCAGATACAGTGTGCCACTTGCCACCGACATCTGTGTAAGGGGGGAACTGTGTACTGTGATACAAATAACCACAGTGAGCCAACACAGGTACAGCCAGACACCCCTACATTTACACACAGTTTCTCCTGTCCCATAGATGTTTATGGACAGGAGAAATCGGGCTTGTACTGCTGGCTGTGTGGGCCGATTTTAAGGCAGGGGCCTGGAGCTACAGCTCCATCAGCCCCTATGTTAATCCGGCCCTGTCTACAACCCTTATCAGACCAGCCTAATGTCTCACAATTATAGACAAATCATTTGCCTGTATAGGTAGAATGTAAACTTATACATAGTGTCATCACACCATGCATTTTTTGGTGCAATATGTTACTAAAGGACATGTATTCTATAATTCTCCATTGTCACACTCTTGTTTGCGCATCGGAGCTCCCAGCCTAGTGCCTTGCCTCCCTTCAGTTGTTGGGTAGGCCAGACAGTGCAAAGCAGGCTCACTGCTTGTGGGTTGTAGTCTCCATTATGGGGATGCTCATACTCCTAAATGACTGTACCACCCCTGCCCAGGGCCGGATTAACATAGGGGCTGATGGAGCTGTAGTCCAAAGGCTTGTACACACCCCCCTCTGTAGAACTTGGTCTGATCAATACTGCTGGCATTCATTTTACACACAGCCATACCATCCCAGCTCAGGAGGGGTGGGGGCTCCAGGGATTTGTTTGACTATGTAGGCTCTGTCCGTTCTACCCATCCAGGAAAAGTTCTGGAGGGAGTGGCAGGCTGCTGGTGGCAAGTGGCACGCTATCTGGGGGCAGGCTTCTGGTGGCAAGTGGCACACTGTATCTGGTGACAGACTGTCGGTGGCAAGTGGCACACTGTATCTGGTGACAAGCTGTCGGTGGCAAGTGGCACACTGTATCTGGTGACAGGCTGTCGGTGGCAAGTGGCACATTGTATCTGGTGACAGGCTGTCGGTGGCAAGTGGCACACTGTATCTGATGAAAGGATGTCGGTGGCAAGTGGCACACTGTATCTGATGGAAGGATGTCGGTGGCAAGTGGCACCCTGTATCTGGTGGCAGGCTATCGGTGGCAAGTGGCACACTGTATCTGGTGACAGGCTGTCGGTGGCAAGTGGCACACTGTATCTGGTGGCAGACTGTATCTGGTGGCAGGCTGTCGGTGGCAAGTGGCACACTGTATCTGGTGACAGGCTGCTGGTGGCAAGTGACACACTGTATCTGGTGGAAGGATGTCGGTGGCAAGTGGCACGCTGTATCTGGTGACAGGCTGTCATGGCAAGTGGCACGCTGTATCTGGTGACAGGCTGTCGTGGCAAGTGGCACGCTGTATCTGGTGACAGGCTGTCGGTGGCAAGTGGCAGACTGTATCTGATGAAAGGCTGCTGGTGGCAAGTGGCACACTGTATCTGGTGACAGGCTGTGGTTGGCAAGTGGCACATTGTATCTGGTGGCAGGCTGCTAGTGGCAAGTGGCACGCTGTATCTGTGGCAGGCTGTGAGTGGCACACTGTATCTGGTTGCAAATGTCACACTGTATCTGGTGGCAGGCTGCTGGTGGCAAGTGACATGCTGCATCTAGCGGCAGGTAACTGTGCAAAGTGATACGCTACATCTGGTGGCAGGCTATGGGTGGCAAGTGACAAGCTACATCTGGTGGCAAGCAATGGTTGCAAGTAACAAGCTGCATCTGGTGGCAAATGACAAGCTCAGGTTCCCACTGATTCTGCATGATGGTGAGTTGAACTATTTCACTATATATTACAATGTAGTAATAGAAATAATGGAATTTGATCATCCTGACACCATATCAAGCATGATGTCAGGATGATTTTAAGTGCTAACACCAGCCATTTGCCTGACAAATCACCTCCACCGCCGATTTCCCCATCAACCCCGAGACTACATCCCTCACCCTCATCTTTTTTTGGGAAGGGGGGGTTGTCCCTGAATGGCAGTTTGGAAATGTGGTCTCCCTATGTTGCTGCTGGTGAGAGACTGCATAGCAGGTGGTATTGCTGGTGTTGCTGCTGCTCAAATGCTGCACAGATGATATTACTGGTGAGAGTATATTTAATTTGTTTTAGCGAAAAATTGTTTGCATTTTCATTTTGTTTCCATAAAAAGGCCCACCAAAATCCTCAGCACCAGGCCCATGATGCTGTTAATCTGGCCCTGCCCCTGCCCAAAGGTTGGAGGGGAGTGGGGGCCCAAAAAATGGCAAAAAGTTAAAGAAGGGGGTGGGTGGGCAGGCTGAAGTGTATGAAGAAGTACAGGCTGTGTTCTATAAAAGAGTTGGCTATCTTCAGTCCCTACTGAGCAGGTACAATTTCTGAGCTGTAGTTGATAGTTCCAGGTACAGAAAGCAGGTTACAAGTAGCTCCAAAAACCTCTATGATGAGCAGCTTCATTCATTGATACACTTTACAGTATTGGGTTGCCTTGATATTGGACCCACTCTGGGAAGACTGCTGTTAACATGCAAGGATCAGAGATGTCTCTGTCTGCAGCCTGGGGTAATTTCTACAAGTAATAAAACTGACATCAATCCTGTACCTTCTTACAATGGATCTCCTCCCCAGGACATGAAGTTTATATATTTAGTTAGGGATTCCCCACAGTACCAATCTTGCCTCCCATATGGGGTCCTCATCTGCCTACCTGTCAGCTCAGCACTTTGTGATTGTAATGAGCTTAATGTATATACCTAGTTTTTGTGTATAGTTTGAAAATATATGTAACGGCCATAACCCTCAATGGGGCAGCCTTGACTTTTGGGCTTACGGGTTACATCCGCCTGGCTTGTTCCTCCAGATCTAGGGGTTCCCAGAGTTAGTACCCAACAACTTTGGATGCTGACACCATAAAAGTCCTTTATAAAGGTTTTTATTTGCAGGGGTAACATCCAACAGACACAGTCTCATGTGGGAACAGAGGGTAAGGGTGAATAAACTCAGGCACCTTGAACTGCAGATTAAAGTCTATAATGCAAACCCAGAGAGTAGCCACTCGCAGCTGGGCGCTTCAAAGCTGAACAAATCTCTAGCCAGAAATTATGGCAGTCAGTACTTGAATTCAAACTTGCAAAGTCTCTGACCTTGAAGAAAGTTGCAACACAAAGTGAACAGGAACTTTTCCTCAGTACCTGGAACGTTCTCTGTCTCCTTGACAGTACTGCGAAAGCGTGGATTCTTTAGTGTCCTTGACAACCCAGCAACCAGGCACTTCTTGGGATGCCAGCTTGATGGCCCTCCCCCAAAGGGTCCTCCCCCGGTCGCCTATATGAGCTGCGGTGCCCCTCCAAGTTGAGAGCGCACCTGGACGCCTTGAATCCTCCCTCAGTTACTGCGCCTCGGACCAGTCGGTTCAGAGACTCAGGAACAGATGGATTCTTGCCCCAGACCAAGCCGGTCTGTGGGGCTAGTCAAACCGACCATGTTGCGGGGCGGCACACGCTCCCATGACCGGGACCCCTCGCGGGGCTACCCCGGTCCAGATTCAGGAACAGGCGGCTATGGCCGAACGAACCCCGAACATGTGACTCCAGCATCTTAAGTACCCTTCCCCAGACTCCCCAGCGGGGCCAAAGGCACCCACTGATTGGCTCCGGGCAATGCCGGTACCCAGAACGTCCAACCAGGCCTGGTTCTAAACCTGTCATGTGCACCTAGCTGCACACATGATCAGGCAGAACCCCAACACAGCCCAGCCAAACTGATGCCAAAGTTAAACTTACACAATTAGCTCTCAGAACCCCTTACTGTTCTGAGAGAAAAATATACACATAGAGGACACCTTGCAAAAGTGTCCCCGCTACATATATATGTATAGGTACTAATTCGATATGCAAGCCCTGTGTCCTGCTTAGCAGTGCTATGCTGTGACACTGCCTGTCTATGGTCCAGCTTTGAGTTAAGTATAGATAACAGACTTTCTCTAGTATAAGCAATATGTTTTTGCTAAGCAAAATCAAAATTAGTGGGTCTTCAATCATTTTTTTCATCACTTTGATCTTGGATTTTGGGGTTATTTATCAAACAGTGAAGCTGAAGCCACTTAAACGTATTTTAAGCATTTTTCATTAAGTTGAAAAGCCATTATTGGTTATAATGCGCTGTCCGTTGTGCTGATCTTTTGAAAAAACATAGGATTAGTATTTGTAAAATGATATTGTTTTCATTTCTTTTTTTTTTTATATAAGTACAAAACAAATAATTATGGGTGCATTAACCTCCTCTATTGAACTTCCAAACTGACTTACCAGGCAAAATCTTGTGATAAGGATACTTCAGCCTGCATGCTCTTCAGCACTGAGGATGCTTTGAGAGGTATCAAATGATTGAGAAAAGTCAATCCCTTCCAAAGCATTGTTGCGCATAGCTGTAGGATGTCAGACTTTTCAACACACCCTGGTGCCCATGATAGAGAACCAGCATAGTAGGAATGTGCAAACTACCCCTTCCATGGGTGGGGAAAAGACTCTTATGGATCCCTTCCCTAGCATACTGGTAAAGGAGTCCTTTGAACCACATATCATTTGGAAGCAAGCGTGAAGATATGCAAACACATTTTATTAAATGTTCCATGTTCACTATTAAAATTTGTTAAAACAGACTCCAATGTCCTTGGCTACAGCTGGGTACAGACACCAGCCTATGTGCTTTTGAATATAAGTCGTATGTTTTAAAAGAAAATGGACAAGAAAAATCTTGGGTTCCCTTCAGAATATCAGCTTAAAGTTGGTGGGTGCATACACATAGTGATCTAGGAGTCAGATCAGAATTTATTTAATATATTCTTGTACTATATTTTTATATATATATATATATATATATATATATATATATATACATACATACACAGGTATATGTGTGTGAGTGAGTGTATAATATATATATATATATATATATATATATATATATATATATATATATATATATCTATAGATATATATATATATAGATATATACAGTATATATATATATATATATATATATATATATATATATATATATATATATATATATATATATATACATATATTTATTTATACACATAAATATATACTGTATATTATGCACATACAAAATACAGATATGTATGTTTATATTATATCCACACTAAGTGCAGATGTGTGCATTCTCCTGGAGTCCTTTAACTGGGAGAGGATTTACTAATTTAAGAAGAGACTACAGGATATAGAGCCAGTAAAGTAAGTTTACTAATATTACTATTACATGCCTGCCAATCATTTATTTTATGCAAACTAATATAAACACAATGACACAATGACTCAAATAGTGTTTGTGTTTTGTGAAAAATGTGAGTGGCCTGCAAAGAATATTAATGGCTGTTCATATACTTTGTGTATGGCCTGCACAGATGGCATGGCTCTATATATATTTACAGGATTGATCTATTGAGGTTCTTATGCACAGACCACACACCCATCCTCATTACACACCCTCAAGAAGGGTCATGATGGCTTTGCAACTGACTGATTGCATGTACTTAACCGCAACATTTCTGTAGAGGTATAGAATCAATAGATTTTGTTGTGATAAATGCAATTTTCAGCTATTGATGTCCTGCATGTGCACATAACATCAGCCAACACAACTAGGGCAACCAAGGCATTCCTTTTACAATAAAAAAACAAACAAACAAACACACTTTTAATTTCATTATTTTATTTTATCTTAGTTCAAGGTAAGGATATTTGCTTCAGATGTTTTATATATGCACTACATTTATTTGTGATATAAAAAAGCATAGTTTTTTATTAAGAAAGTTTGTGTACATCTGTTTCCCCTATGACAGTATATCAGTCAAATTGAAAATAATTTCTTGTTTGTGGTCCCAGTCCCTGTTTGATTTGTTAGACATTTTCTGTATGCAGTGTATACTGTACATGTAATAATATACTGTCTAATTACGAAGAGTTTAACCACATTTATGCCAATATTAAATATTCAGTTTAATATAGTCTCTGCATGATTTACAGTGTTTGCCGTGGGTGAGGCTTACCAGTATATATCCCTTGAGACCCCAGAAACTGTCCCCGGGCAGTCTTTAGACAATCCAAAGTAGGCAGCTGGTTAGAAAAAAGACAAAGAAAAAAAGATAAGGAAAACTTGTGAAAGAGAGAAAGGGACATGCTCCCTTGCAGTACTGATTCATATAATTCACAGAGCCAGAGTCTGATTGATGGAATTTTTTTTATCATGGATTCTAAAGGCCTCAAGTCAGCCTTGATCATCCTCACTGAACATATGTCCACATATTCCCTTGGGCAGTGTTCCTAATGTGTGCATCCATGTGTCTGTATTTGTTTAGAGTGTGCTCCCACTGATCTAATTGGACCTTTCCCATGACCCTTTGCTTCCTTAAGTTTGCCACTTGCTGATACCAAATGAGGGAGGCTTTAACCAAGGGTGCCTAAATGCAAATGAATGGAGCTATCTGCTCAGGCTGATCGGTATTATAAATGCAATTTTTGCTGAGAACCTCTCTCCAGGACAGTTATAAAGGGATCCCAAACACATCCCATCTGTTACAATCCTGCACTGATTTATGTGCGCATTAAATTTGTTAGGCTCCTGCTACTCCTGTTAATAAACTGTCATTTAAAAAAAAAAAAAAAAGATGCTTTTGAGAAGCACAATTTTTTATCTCCCAAAAAAGCAGTGATTGGAAGATTTTATATATATATATATATATATATATATATATATATATATATATATATAATCTTTGATATATAATTGATATCTATCTAGCTATCTTAGGTTTTCTGCACACACATCTCTTATGTTGAATATAATATACATTGTATTGTTTGGCAAATAATCATGTTTTAATAATCAATCACATGCTATACTGATTCACATTGTAGGTTTGGATTCTTTTTTTAAAAGTGTATCTGAGAATCTAATTAATATGCTATAACAGACCAAAATGTTTATGTTTTTTTTCCCTTTTTTTTTTGTAGGATGTCAGACTCTTCAAAACCCCCTTGTGCGCCATAACACAGGACCAGCATTGTAGGAAGTTAGGTGAAACCACCCCTTCCATGGAGGGAGGCAAGAAGCTTATGAATTCCTTCCCTTGTGTACTGGTAAATTCAAACGGCCACTATGCAGTGTATTTAAGGCTGCATTTACACATGATTCTGTCCCCAATCATGTGTGAATCCAGCCTAAAGGATATGTTTAGTGGTTTTGTATGTATTTTTTCCCTTCCTAATATTGTCAGAACCAAAATAAGAAAAAGAAACTAAAAATGCTTTTCTTTCTTTTCAGGTAAATATGATACATTGCATATTAATGTTATGTACTGTTTATTATCCAGCAGGTGGCGCTATAGTCTACTCTTCACATCATTAGCATGACTACTTTTCAGCTCTGCTGAAAAAAAAACCTTGTTTACAGAACTGGAACAAGTTATCACAGCAGTGACTCCTGATCAGGCAGCCCTTTCAGAGGTTTCTATCTAGTGTGGCTATAAATCAATCTGTTCCACTATGGTTATTTTAAAATAAAGATTTTATATTGATAGGGAAAACATATATAAAACAACAATTTAAAAAACATATGTTTAAGCTAATATTAAACCAACTTTAAAACACTCTTTAAAAAAGATTTATTCTCAACTTTATTTTGCAGTGTGTAGTATTTTTTTTTTCTTAAAATATTTCTTATTTACCTTGGCATGTTTTTTTTTGTTGCTACACCAATGCACGTGCAGTTCACTTTTAAGTGACCTGGAGACCCACCATACTTCCAGACTACAAGTCCCATGATCCTTTCTGTGCTAGCTCTAAAGCGCAGATGTGCTATGGATTCTTACTGTTTATGCTGATTACTTTTAGCTAGCTAAGAAGGTGAGGGAATATCAATGAAATAGGAACCTCTTACACCACATTGGCATACAATTATATATTTATGTAGAGATATACGGATTTACAAATATAAATACAGCGGTACAGTTTAATATTTGGTAGAAGTAAGTATACATTTTTTTTTTTAAACAACTTGATACCACAATTTACACAACTAGCGTGTTTTTATAAAAAAAGTTTCTTTGCAAAAAACATTTATGAATGAGGATTTGATACTTAAACTGGCCATGCACCAGTAGAATCTTAGTTGAAAATGTTTGTTTTCTGAACATTTTTTCAATTTTCTAGTGTTAAGTGGGGTCAAATTGACATTTGTTTTTGACTGTAGTGACAAGAAAACTCATCTGTTGAAATGAAATATGTAAGAGGAGCAGGTGGATTTTCCCTGTATTGGATAACATCAATAAAGATATTTTGGACTTTGAAAAGTTTACAAATACCAGTGGATCACGGACCACCTGAAACCGGCATTCTTTGGTTGGTGGAGTGGTGTTTGGAAGCTAAGAGCAGAGTGGGTTGGGATTGTTTGTGAATGTGGTTTTGTTCTGGCAACATTGTACATGTTGTAATGAAACTTGTTTAATATGTTTAGGATTCCATTTAAATAGCGGGTCTGGATACAAATTTTAAGGGCTTTCCGAAAAAATTTGTCTATTCCATGATGGCAAGAAAGAGTATTCGAATGAATGATTATTCTGTGAATGATAATTTTGTGAATGATAATTCTGTGAATGATTATTATTCGAATTATTCTATAAATATGCTCATGCATATCAATACACTCAGTGAGCATTGTCACTGGGCAGTAAGTTGCTGACAATACTCAATATTTATTGTCAGGATGACCAATTAAAAAAGAATAAAAGGAAGTATGCACATAGAAAACATTTATCTGAATGCAGCCACCGTATGATTATCATTATTATTTTTCTAGATACACTAAAAAAACACTCAAAACCATTCCATTTTCACATTTAAGAAAATGTGTCTAATTGTAAACTTCTTGTTTCCCTTATTACATAATAAGGCCTACAAACTGTTTTCTCAGGTTTACTAAGTAGATTTTAGTCTGCAATTAATTCACAAGCTACCTGAATGTAGGCAGTGGTGCCGCTGTTTTGACCACCAGCAGATGTCCCCAGCAGAACAGATGTGTGTGTCTCCCCCCCCCCCCCCCCAGGCATTGTGTTCATCCTTATGCCCATGAGAAAGTAAAGTGTGCTCAGTGTTTATATGTCGTACTAAAGAGCGACCTTCAGCCACTTTACGAAGCACATGTTTGACATAAACCCTGAAGGAAGTGAGTTTATCGATTACAAAAATATTGTTCCTTGGTTTATTACAATAGATGATGCATATCTTTTGGTCAGCTCACATAAACACATACATCTATTTCCCAACCTTGACATCAGTTTGTTGTAGTCTTTGCTGTTGTTGCACTACAATGCTTTAAAGCATCAACATCACAACAAAGCAGAAACAAGATATCTCTTGGATTGTCTAAAAAGATTTTTTTTACATTGTCATGACTCAGCAGAGTCGTGAGTTTAACAGAACTAAGGCTTGGTTCACACTTGTGCGATGTGGCAGTGCAGATTCATTACTGTGCGTTCTTTTTTTCATATGTTACAGTGCATTGCAGTAGGGCAGCCAATTTATTTAAATCTAAATTGCACCAAAGAAGTGCATGAGCCTTTTTTTTATTTATTATTTTTTATTCATTTTATTGCCCAATTCTCACATACTTCACCAAGAAACATTGTATTGCCATTAACAAATAATGGCACTGCCATGTGCACACAAAAAGGATGAGTGTTTTTGTACACTGCGGGAATGTGCACAATTTGATCCTAGGCTAACTGTTGCACAAAAATAAACACTTGTAAATACAATTGATATCTAACATTAAAGTGATTGTAAAGTCTTGTTTTTTTTTTTTTTTCAATAGAATTAACAAACATGTTATACTTACCTGCTCTGTGCAGTAGTTTTGCCCAGAGCAGCCCGGATC
The DNA here is from genome assembly GCA_028564925.1 of Lithobates sylvaticus. NCBI lineage: Eukaryota > Metazoa > Chordata > Amphibia > Anura > Ranidae > Lithobates > Lithobates sylvaticus. Next base: position 118,631,036 of record CM053028.1, on the reverse strand, counting down.
CTTCTCTTCGCGGGTCCCTCTTCTGTGCTCCTGGCACCTCGCTCCTGTTGAGTGCCCCCACAGCAAGCAGCTTCCTATGGGGGCACCCAAGCCGAGTCACAGCTCCCTGTGTCTATTCAGACATGGAGGTGCAGGCCCAGCCCCTCTCTCTCCTGATTGGCTGACTGACTTTTATTGACAGCAGCGGGAGCCAATGACGGCCGAGAGACTCGTGGACATCGCTGGACAGAGATGGAGCTTCAGTAAGTATTAAGAGGGCTGAGGGGGGTAGCTGCACACAGAAGGCTTTTTATCTTAATGCACAAAATGCATTAAGAGAAAAAACTTTCTGACTTTACAACTCCTTTAACAGCTTATGAATTAAAGCTGAACTCCAGGTAGATATAATAAGAGACACCAAGAAATCCAGTTATGTTTTTGTCTTCATGCATACGAATGCTTCTAACATAAATTGCAGGAGTATTTGTATGCCCGGGTTATACTGCTGCAGTATACAGCTGCCAAAAGTGATGAATGACTGCATTCAGGTATATGCTGTGTTTGCGGATACTCACACACAGGCAATAATCCCTGGCATGTGCAAGGTTTTGCAAGCGCAGATTATACCCATGTACAGCTAGTATACAGCTGTTCATTACTATTACATCTGTGTCTACTAGATGCAGAAATATGCCTACAATTTATGCCTGGATGCCCAAAAACATCCATGTGCATAAAGCCTTCATTAAGCTCTTTCTGCTGGCCGTACACATTTATGTAGCCTTTTGCCGATGGGCTTTAACGGCAAAAGCCAAAAAGACAAAATGTAGGTGCAACTCAGGGTTGAGAGGTAAAGTCCATCTAGACCGCTGTGAGTGCAGGCAGGGACAGGGAGCTTGTCCTAGCTCCAAGCTGCACCAATGTCAAAGAAAAAGATCCATAAGCCACACATCATGAAGCAGGCCCATGGCATGAAGTGAGATGAAAGGCAGCATCAGCCTGGACTCCAGTCAGGCCACGCCTCAACGAGTTTTGCTCCGCCCCTTGGGCTGATGGCTTCAGCGCAGTCGTCTAGTTCTGGGACGCTGTCATATGATCGTTTCCAGTGATTGCGCCCACCGCACACCCCCTGCTGGGCATGGGTGGCGTGCTCTGTGCTCATAGTGTCCTCTGGATAAAGCGGATCACAGATTAAGGTAAAGAGCCAATCAGAGGCTCTTTATAACGTGATCAGCTGTGTCCAATCACAGCTAATCATGGAGGTAAACAGATTTCAGTTATCAGCACTCATCTCCTCATGCTGACAGCACTGATTATCGGCGTCCTAATTATCAGTGCAGTCCCACAAGTGCCCACCAGGGCTGCAAATCTGGGCCCACCAATGCTGCCAATCAGTGCCCATCAGTGCCTCCTCATTAGTGTCACCTATCAGTGCCACCTACCAGTGCCCATCAGTGCCGCCTATCAGTGCCCATCAGTGCTGCCTATCAGTTCTGCCTCATCAGTGCCGCCTCATCAGTGATCATCAGTGCAGCCTATTAATTCCCATCAGTGCTGCCTTATCAGTGCCCATCAGTGCTGCCTTATCAGTGCCCATCAGTGCAGCCTCATCAGCGAACATCAGTGAAAGAGAAAAAACATAAAAATCGTTTTTTTTTTTTTTTTTTTTACTAAAGTCTTTTCGTTTTCTTAGCAAAAAATAAAAAATTCAGTGGTGATTAAATACCACCAAAGGAAAGCTCTATTTGTGTGAAAAAAATTATAAAAATGTTGTTTGGGTACCCTGGCAGTTTATCTAACTGTTGGAGAAAGCAGTATAGGCTCCCTTGCCCACACCCTGTGGTTTTGTAAATCCTTACCCTCCTTCTGGAAAACAAATCTTTGTGCTGATCTCCTCAATCTCTGGAGTGTCTACCACTCCAAGCCCCACACTAGTCCTGCTCCATTTAGGCATAGAAAAATACCCTTGTGAGTCTAGATGTCCTATCATTCACTTACTTTTCACAGCCAAAATAAATATAACCAGACTGTGGAAATCCTCCAATATCCCCTCCATCTATGGTACAATTGCAACTTAAACACTCAATGCGGTATGGAAAAAAATAGTTGCTAGGAAAACTCTGCAGATGAAATACTTTGTAACCAACTGGTCACAATGGTTAAAGCACCCAAAATGTAATGTACAAATGTGAATAAGACATTATTGTTCTCTCAGCAGTGGCAGTGCATCCATTAAGGGCGCGCAGGCATCGCCCCCTCTCTCCAGCCACCTCCTCTATGTAGTATGGATAGTTTCATGCATTGCATGAATCTATCCATGGGCGCTGTAGCCACCCCCTATTCAGGTATCCGGCCCAGTTTCCAACGTCTGAATTCCAGCGGCGGTGGGGTGTTTTTGTAGCACTTGATTAGAGCCACAGGCTCTAATAGGCTTCAAAAAAGGTGAACTGCGAGTGCAATCAATTGTGCTTGCAGTCCATCCAGGTGTTTTAGCAAAGCAAATTAATATTTGCTTTGCTAACACAGAACCGCCTCTCAGCCAATCAGGAGGCACAGATGTAATACCGGTCACCTGATTGGCTGAAGGCAGAGGCGATACCATTGGCCGCCCTGCAGAACAGGAAGAATACACGCACAGAGGACACAGGAGCTATCCCTGCGATACCAGTCCCACAGCTTGCCGCCTGTCTCGCTGCATGACCCGTGACCATGATGGGGTAAGTGCCGGGCAGACAGCAGGTGGTGGGGCACAGTGGCTGCATATTATTGGCACAGAGGCTACAATTGATAGGGCACAGTTGGCTGCATTTACTGGGCATAGTGACTGCATATTATGGGCACAAAGGCTGCAATTGATGGGGCACAGTTGGCTGCATTTGCTGGGCACAGAGGCTGCTTTTTCAGAATTTTTCAGTTCGTTTGCACCCCCCCTAGAAATTTTGAGCACCAGCCGCCACTGTCTCTGAATAAGTACTGTAGTGCTGGTGTCCACCATCCTGTATTACCCTAAGCTCTACTTCCCCTACCCCATTCCCCTTCTTCATTCCTCCCCTCTCCTCCCTCCTCATTTGGAACGATTCCCATAAAGTTAATATGAAGTTCATACATATTCTATGACGCAGCCTATTGTTCCTAGTTATTCTGTCTTAAGTATATCAACACAATTTAGTTTTGAAATGAGCCTATGTTTATACCTTGAGTACTTATTGAACATGTTTGCTTTCTTAAATATGAAAAATTTAATAAAGATAATTTTAAATAAAAAATGTTGTTTGGGTACAGTGTTGCATGACCGCGCAATTGTCATTCAAAGTGTGACAGTGCTGAAAGCTGAAAATTGGGCTGGGCAGGAAGGGGGTAAAAGTGCCCAATAGGCAAGTGGTTAATCATGGGTATGGGAGTTCTGAGCATAAGGGCGTGTTTATAAGAGCACCATTGGCTGTCATGTGATAGAAATGGATGACACACAGGTGCTCAAGCAAGCGATCAAGTTGATAAAAACAGCCACAGACCTCTCAGCTGGTCACAAACATCAAGATTGCTATATAGCAGATAAATATAAAAAGGAAATATCGAATAATAACAAAACTGCAAAACATTGCAAAACAATATTGTTGATTTATTCACTTAAAGTGGAGTTCCACCCACTTTTACAACTCTTCAGCATTCCCCACCAAACTGTGCACTGTAAACGAATTGGATATTTTTTTTTTTCTCAGCACCTACTGTATATCTTCTGTATTAATTTTTCACTTCCTCCTCCCTGGCCACGGCCCATCGCATCATGTCCTGTTTGCAATGCCTCCTGGGAAGGGGCGGCAACTTCCTCTGACACTGCCGTTGCTATGGAAACCTGACCTGAAACCTATTACACTGCTTGTGCTGCACTGAGCATGTGCGAGATCTGCAAGGATGAGATCCAGGAAGAAATGCAGTCTGGCTTCAGATGCCCACACTTAAGATGGCCACGGCCTGCTGTAAGTTTATAAAATAACAAACTACTGCTATAAACTAACAATACGGACCTTAGTTTACAGACTAACTTTACTAGAATACATTAGGCTTGTGTATTATAGGGGTATTTTTATTTAAAAAGTATAATTTCGGCCGGAACACCGCTTTAAGATGACTGATGTAAATATTATTAATAAGTTATTCATTTAAAGTGACCAATGTATTTATCCACATATAAGAAAAAAAAAGAAGCCACAAGCACGGCTTATATCCATGTACAGCTAGTATACACCTATTCATTACTATTAGAGGCTGTATGCTGCAAGTGTGTACACTGAGTGAAATATGCCTGCAATTTATGCTGGATGCCCAAAAACGTCCATGTGCATAAAGTCTTCATTAACCTCTTCCTGCTGGCCTCTCATCGGTGGGCTTTAACGCAGAGAGGCCACATATATACTTCTCAAATGTAAACATTTCTTTGCAGAGAGCACGTGAACTGCGTGCTCCCACCACGCTTACCGCGATTGGGAGCTTTCTGAGCATGTGACTGCTGTGACAGCCAATCACAGTGGTCACATTATCGGAATGCCCACCTCCACCTCCTGACATTTAGAACCCTTTGAAAGGGCCAGGAGGCGGTGGTGGGTAGGGGTTAACAAATCATTTAATGCAGCTATTTTAAGCACCTGTCTTTGACTTATATCGGTCTCTTGTAATTCTCTGTAAAGCAGAAATATGACCTTATCTACTTCTCCTTCACTGTCCACTTCGCAGGCTGGGAGAAGAGACGTAACCTGGCTATATTCGTGACCTGCAGCATATAAAAAGTCAGGTCACCAACATGGCTCTGCTGTTTGACAACACTGTGTCAATCTTAAGTCCGGCTGGACAAAACCACTATATATCAGTGGCAGCTGGTGGTATATTTTTTGGGGGGGGGGGGGGGTGGCAACAATGAAATCCCCCCTTTCCTGGTCGATCGGGTCACCGTACAACCCCGCCAATCGATCAGTCACCAGCCCTGCACTTACCTCATCTATTGGGGTGACGGGCGGCGGCTTCCCCTGCATCTCCTCCTCCTCGGCATCACGGCAGCTTCTGATGTGCATTTCCTCCCTCCTCCTCCCTCCTAGGCGGCCAATAGGATTGCTTCTCCTTTCGCCCAATTGGGTGACGGGTCTCAGGACCCACTTCCTAATTGTCCGGGAGAAGAATCAGGAAGACAATAGCGAATATTCATTCGCTATTGTCACACAACTGGGTGGGCACTGCGCCCCGAGCCCATCCTTTTTTGAAGCCTATTAGAGCCCTAGGCTCTAATCACGTGCTTAAAAAAACAAAAAAACTCATTGGAATCCATGGGTCCAGCGCCCCACATGTAGATTAGGGGGCAGGATGCATGGATAGGGGATGTAGCCCTACATTAGGGACCCTGCGCCCTACATTACGGGCCGCCACTGATCCATATATTTATTTCAACTGTGCTTTTAGCTGTTTGCCTGTAGATAAGCTTTAAAAAAGTCTTGCAAATAGAACTTACATAATTAAAAAATACTGTTCAGTGGACCTCTGAGCAAACAGCATGAAGTAGAACTTAAATTAAAAAAATTGAGGACAAACTAAATTTTTTTTAGGGCTGATTTACATCTGCATTCTGGATGTGTTTTTGCATATGCGTTTGTAAAGTATATTTTGCTTTCCAGTGCATGTTTCCCTCATTTTTTATTTTGACAATTCCAGAGCAATGTGCGTTCTAGTGAGTTTTTGCAGCGTTTACATGTTCCAGTATGTTTTTGGTGTGTTTCATACAAAAAAATGCAGCAGGTTCTACTTTTGTTGACTGCACTGGTATGAACTAGGGCTATAAAATACATGTAAAACATTGTGAATGTGTTTCGGATGCAGAATAAAAACACACTGGACTGCACTTGAGAACATACTTGATCTCTTCTGCATTAAAGTTTCATACCTGCCTGTTCGCACTATACACTTAGCTGTGCATGCACAGCTCCATGTGCAAATTTGCTCAGATGAATGAACTCCAGTATATGCATGGGAGTGATGTCATCATGGCCCAACCAATCAAAATGGCTGAAGACTGGTACCCAGAAGAAGACCGCCCAAAGAGTGGAACCTAGAAGAAGACCAGACGAAGATGTCAGTGGCTATTGAGGGAGCCACTGACAGCGGCCATTGGGTGGAGATGAGTATAGTTTCACTTTAATACACAATTTCCTTCACATGTATTTTTTTCTTATTTTACTTGACAAAAATGATTTGTAATTCTGTTCAGTCAGTTGTGTGTTTACATACCTATAGTAAGGCAAGTGATATTCTTATTTCTTGGCCCAGCATTTCAGCTTCATCACCTATGGGCTCTTTCACACGGGGCGGATCAGTGCAGATCCGCCCCGTGGATAGCCACTTGCTCAGCGGGGATCGCCGGAGCGATCTCTGCTGAGCAGGAAGATGACAGGTCCGTCTCTGCACTCCGTGCAATGACGGACCTGTCAGAGCGCCGCTCTCCCCTCCGACCTGTCAGACGGATGAAAAAATGGGGTTTTCCTCCGTCTGCAGAAATGGAGCATAGCGGTCACGGACGAGAGCAGGTGGTAGCGGATGCTCATCCGCTGACACCCGCTATCCCATAGGGATACATGTATGTCCGTTTTTCATCCTAAAACGGAAGGATGAAAAACGGACATACGGACCGTCAGTGTGAAAGAGCCCTTAGTCTCTGCTTTCAACCTGCTTGTTAGACAATGAATTAGCATTACAGCTGATATGGAAACAGTACAACAGACCATGGAAACATGCTAAACCAGTAGGTGGTAGATTAATCTCCTTGACCATCAGAGGTTTGGGAATCACAAAAATAGGCAACCAAAATTACTAATTCTTTTGGGATGCTAATTTTAGGCCCCATTCACAGTGAGTGATTTGAATCTTCACCAAATTGAATGATGGAAGTCAGCAGAGTTTCACCTCATTCTCGAAGCGAAAGAGAAAATTCCCTTGCAAAGTGGACAACCTATATGCCTTTAGTAAATCAACCTCTATATCTATACGGCCTCCCTGGGGAGGTAGATTCCCAAAGAATCTTAGGGACCTAATTGGGGCCTTATCATCAAGAACTCATGCCTCTGTCCCTAGGGAAGCTAGTACCAATGCAGAGGATTATTGCCTATACTTTGTTACCAGTAGCTGCAGTTTTGCTGTTTTCTGAAACTGATTTTAGGTTTGTTTTCAAATGGAGATGGGTTACTATCACATTTTTACTTGAATTCCCCAAATTGTACAAATCCTCCTATGGTTTCATTTAGTTTACAGCTCAACAGTGATTAAAAGATGGCATAAAATTGTGAAATCTGATGGCAGGAGGAAAAATTTCTGCAGAGCTACAGTATAAAATTTGGATTTGTTTAGCAGAAATCTGTTTCTCAATTAGAAATCCTGATGTTTTGGATTTGTGTTTCCTGAGTGGTGGCACCAAAAAGTTAGGTGAGTCTCCACTTTGTTTTCTCATATTGTTGCATGGTATGAGAATGTAAGATTTGTATCCGTATCTGACTTAGCCCCCGTACACACGGTCGGACATTCCGACCACAAAATCCGTCAGATTTTTTCCAATGGATTTTGTCCGACACTTGTGTTGCACACACACGGTCGCACAAAGTTGTTGGAAAATCCGATCGTTCCGAACGAGGTGACGTATAAAACGTATGACGGGACTATGTAGAGGCCAGTAGCCAATAGCTTTCGTCTCCAAATTTCTTCTGAGCATGCGTGGCACTTTGTGCGTCGGAATTCTCTTCACGCGATCGGAAAAAGTCTGATCGGATTTTGTTGTCGGAAAATTTTAGATCCTGCTCTCAAATTTTTTCAGATGGAAACTCCGACGGAAAAAGCCCGCTAGAGCCCACACACGATCAGATTTTCCGACAACATAATCCGATCTGACTTTTTCCATCAAAATATCTTACCGTGTGTACAGTGCATTAGTCTGTATGAATTCTTGTGTCCTCCTCTGTGTCCAGTTATCAGTGATCAATAATATCTTGCTGTATGGCCTTCAACTACAGTGCCTTGAAAAAGTATTCACGCCCCTTGAAAATTTCCACATTTTGTCATGTTACAACCAAAAAACGTTAATGGATTTTATTGGGATTTTATGTGATAGACCAACACAAAGTGGCACATAATTGTGAAGTGGAAGGAAAATGATAAATGGTTTTCAAATTTTAAAGTAAATATGTGAAAAGTGTGTATGCATTTGTATTCAGCCCCCCTGAGTCAATACTTTGTAGAACCACCTTTCTCTGCAATTACAGCTGCAAGTCTTTTTGTGGATGTCTCTACCAGCTTTGCACATCTAGAGAGTGATATTTTTGCCCATTCTTCTTTGCAAAATAGCTCAAGCTTTGTCAGATTGGATGGAGAGTGTCTGTGAACAGCAATTTTCAAGTCTTGCCACCGATTGGATTTAGGTCTGGACTTTGACTGGGCCATTCTAACACATGAATATGCTTTGATCTTAACCATTCCATAGTAGCTCTGGCTGTATGTTTAGGGTCGTTGTCCTGCTGGAAGGCGAACCTCCGCCCCAGTCTCAAGTCTTTTGCAGACTCTAAAGCCTCATACACACGATCCGATTGTTGGCAGGGGATTGCGTGATGACAGACTGTTGGCCTAAAATCCAACCATTAGTACGCTTCTTCAGACAATTCTTGTCAAACTTTCGGCCAACAAATGTTGGATGGCAGGCTAGTAAATTTTTGGCGGAACAACGGTCTGTTGTCAGATTTTCATATCGTCTGTACACAAGTCTGTCACACAAAAGTCCAAAGTACAAATACACATGCTCGGAATCAATGCTCACCAAACATGACATTAGAAGAAGGTGCCCAAAGGGGGGCGCTCAAGAGCTGAAATTCCACTTTACTATGTTCGTGTTTGTTGGCCGACAATTGTGTGCCGTTAGTATGCAAGACAAGATCCAGGCACACTCCCTTTTGGCAAAAGTCTGACGCTTTGTTGGCCAACAATGCGATCGTGTGTACAAGGCTTTACAGGTTTTCTTCTAAGATTGCCCTGTATTTGGCTCCATCCACCTCTGACCAGTTTTCCTGTCCCTGCTGAAGAAAAGCATCCCCACAACATGATGCTGTTGTGTTTCACAGTAGATGGTGTGCTCAGGGTGATGCGCAGTGTTAGTTTTCTGCCACACATAGCGTTTTACTTTTAGGCCAAAAAGTAAAATTTTGATATCGTCTGATCAGAGCACCTTCTTCCACATGTTTGCTGTGTCCCCCACATGGCTTCTTGCAAACGGGACTTCTTATGGCTTTCTTTCAACAATGTCTTTCTTCTTGTCACTCTTCCATAAAGGCCAGATTTGTGGAGTGCATGACTAATAGTTGTCCTGTGGATCTCTGCAGCTCTTTCAGAGTTACCATGGGCCTATTGGCTACTTCTCTGAATAATGCTCTCCTTGCCCGGCCTGTCAGTTTAAGTGGATGGCCATGTCTTAGCAGGTTTTCAGTTGTGCCATACTCTTTCCATTTTTGGATGATGGATTGAATAGTGCTCTGTTAGATGTTCAAAGCTTGGGATATTTTTTTAAAACCTAACCCTGCTTTAAACTTCTCCACAACTTTATCCCTGACCTGTCTGGTGTCTTCCTTGGCCTTCATGGTGCTGTTTGTTCACTAAGGTTCTCTAACAAATCTCTGCGGGCTTCACAGAACAGCTGTATTTATACTGAGATTAATTACACACATGTGGACTCTATTTATAATATTAGGTGACTTCTGAAGGAAGTGTTTTTTTGGAATTGGTCTATCACATAAAATCCCAATAAAATACATTTACATTTTTGGTTGTAACATGACAAAATGTGGAAAATTTCAAGGGGTATGAATACTTTTTCAAGGCACTGTAAGTGGCATTTTTTCATGCATATGGCACACCCGGGTTCTGGGAGTGATAAGGAAATCCCTTGAATGTTAGGACTTAGAAAGCACTATTTTACATCACATTTTCACAGTTATTTTCACACAATTATTTAGAATAGGGATTGCTAGATCTGATCTTGGGCAAGCTGTCATTTGCTGTGAGCAGATGAGAGTCACTTGGATTTAATTTGTATATATATCTTAATCTAATTGTTCGATTAATTTAGGTACACAAGTGTGGGTAGTCTCCACTTTAACAAATGAATTAAAGCAAGATATGCCCCAGGTTCAAAAATGAAATAGCAGACTCATGATCTTAGACTATTTTGTTATATGAACCTGGAGAAAAGTAGCAAGAAGAATTTATTCCAAAAAAGTAGCCTCTGGATCTTATCCATTTCCATTTTATCTGTGAAAGATTGATACTACTGGTCTACAGTGGGGTAAATTGGTTTGATCATTTTCAGGGAGGAAAAAAGAAAAACCCTCCCCAACTAAACCCTCCATTTCTGTGCTCAGTATGTAAACCATAACAATGAGTTTGTAAAATCTGCAATTTAACCTAAAAATTCAGAATAAATAGGGTAAATCAGTAGCGCTAGTGTAAAAAAATAATAGTGCATAAATAGTGAATATATACTATGCAGAAAATAAATACATATTGTGCAAATATATAAAACAGTGCTATATAAATATCAAAGTGCAAAAACTGGTGGTATATAATTGACTCAACGTATAACTTAATAGCAACAGTACATCTGTTTCCCTTAGTGACAAGTGAAAAAGTTCATAAACATATAAAGTCCAGATTGTAAAAAAATTTAAATAGGTGATTTTTCAAGTGTCTTCAAACAAAGTTTCAAACTTGAGTCTTCTAACTGACTTGAGTCTGCCACCACACCACGTGTTTGTGATCACACTCCCTCTGAAAGGCCCACTCACCAGCTCACAAGGCCTCACACTCTCGTGTTTGGCAGCAGCGTGTTTTACCCACTTCAGGGGTTAATATAGGACAGCTTGCTTGATCCGTTTAACTCTCAATGCGATTCCATATGCAAAACAATGAATAAAACACTCCACATAGTGTAAAAAAGTATGATAAAATTTATTCACTGTTCACAAAGCACTTCAATGGTCACACTCACATTTCAAAGGTTAAAATCAAGCCTCCAATCCAAAAACACGGCAAACCAAACAACGCTGATATATAAAAGTATATGCTGCGGTCTCGGCGGACCAAGAGAAAGACCCTGGTGGTGGTATGGTTGTAAACCACAGTGGCGTGATATATAAATAAATAAATACAATCTTTACTTGCTCTGTAGCCTCATTCCCGACATGTTTCGTCGCTTGGACTTATTCATGGGTATGGCTACACAGCCCATCTCAAACTAATTTATAGTGATAGGGGAGCTGGTCACATGGATGGTGAATCAATCATGTGACCTGCTGTGTCCAATCATGTGTGAGCTGGTGCACACGATCGCATACATTCCCCTATCCCGGCTTGCCAGACAGATTGTTGATGGTGTCACCACCAGTATCATCATATGAAGACAATGCTGTTAGCACCGTGTTCATACAGGTTGCTTGTCCATAGATACAACCCCAAATGACTGTTTTGATATGTATACTAGTGATCCATAATGTGCATAAAATATGGGTGTTTAGGGTATAGGGATGGCTATCCCTGTATTACCTTTAGGGTTCCTAGATGGGTATTTCCTGGGGGTCCCAGCTTCACAGGGGTGTAGTATTGTGGAGGGTCGCCACTGTGTTGTGTATATCCAGCCCTCCAATCCCTGTCTATCAGGTTCGGCTCCCTAGCTATCCATTGGCCCCAATGGATCCTCATCTGTGTTTCCTGGTTGGTGTGTGTGCGCGCGCCTGTCGTGACAGACACACAGTGCGCGCGCATCACACCCCAGCTACAGACGAGCGTCCATTCTCCTCGCTGTGTAAGCCGCCCCATGTGCGCATGCGCAGTGGTCATGTGCGCACGCATAGCAAATTCGTTGTGGACGAGTCACCATCCACCGATTGCGATAGCCGCTCACCGTGCGCGTGCGCAATAGTTCTATGCGCGCGCATGTTGAATCCGAAGGTGCGCGCGCACATCTCAGCATCCTAAACAGACGGGAGACCGTCCTATGGCTGGATGCGGCTCGCGCATGCGCAGTTCAGCTTTTTTTAAAACAGTACAGCGGCGCGTTCTAGGTGTCCCCTCAGCCTCCATATAGGAGCCGGACATGAGCCTACACCGTTAAAGCTGAGTTATTTAAAGAGCACATCCTAAGCATAATTGCAGCCCAGGTCTCCTCTCCCCATAAATTAGCATGTTCACAAGCCCATAATGAAAATGAGTAATTGGATTAAAAGCATTACAGTAGAGCGTTTTTCCTGAGTTTTAAACCAGCTCATGAGAATGCAAAGTATTGTGTATATTAGAAATAAATAATAATAATAAACACCTACATCAGAGAATTTGAAAAATTCAATCAAAGTATTAAATTAAGATAAGTGGTATTAAAAATATTTCATTAAAAATACATTACAAAACTAATATTTAATATTTAAAAGTATGTATATATGTGTGTGATAAAACACATTAAAAGCTGTATGTATACCTATATATTTCATTGAAGGGACAAATACCTCCTCAATGAAAAACATGAATAAATAAAATTGATTGTGGTGATTTATTCGTTTTAGACGACTTACAAGTAATCGCAACCACCTTATTGAAACTATCGAATATATTCGTTTCAATTTGATAAGGGGTATCCAACAATCTGAAATAATTAAGATAAGAGTTGAGAAGAGAGCTAAAAAAAAATCTCACTGTCACACACAGATTTAATTGATGCCATAACTGCCATTATCGCTGTTGGGCGTTCTTTTTAGAAGATGTTCATCACTCTGAGGCTCCTGCTGTGGTGCATGGGTTAAAAATTATTAATGAAGCAGTTGAGGTCCAATTCTACGTTTAGCCCCCGCGGCGTTAAGCTTTTTAATAAGAAAATCCAGCGGGTTTCCCTTTGGCTGAGGTCTCTAACCCTCTTTGAGCCTCTCCAAGAGGGATGGATCGTGTCTATTCCGCAAAACTGTAGAAGTGTTGGGTCCTGGTCATGTTTTTCTTTGAAGTGTAATGAAACACTATGATACTGAAAACCCTTTTTTATGTTTGTCAGGTGCTCCGAAATTCGAATTCTCAATAGTCTTTTTGTTCTGCCTACGTAGAGCAACCCACATGGGCACCACATAAGGTACACAACATGGGTTGAGTTACAAGTGATAAATTCTTCTATTTGAAAAACCTCACCATCTCTGTTTGTGACTTCTGTTTTCCCCCTATTATTGACACTCGTGGTCCTACAGCAAATACATTTCCTGCAGGCGTAGAATCCTTTTAAATTTATTCTCAGGAATTGTTGGTTTGGTGGATCTAAAAGTTTCTTAACGATTCGGTCTCCAAAGTTTGGAGCTCGTCTATAAATAAACCTTGGTCGATTGTTTAAAATGGCTCCCAAATGTCTGTCCCTACATAAAATATGCCAGTGTCTCTCATAAATGTTTTGTACCTCTTTGTACTGACAATGAAAATCTGAAATGAAATTCACTTGTTGTTGTTCGTTTACTTGTTTTCCTTTCTTCTTCAAGCACATCTCCCTTGGAATTAGAGCGACGTCATCAATAATTTTATCTAATGATTTTACAGTATATCCCTTTTGAGTGAACTTATTCTTCAAAATCAGTGATTGTTCATGATAGTCTTTATCCTTGGTGCAGTTCTGCCGAATCCTCAACATTTGTCCCTTCGGGATGTTTTTGATCCAGGCAGGATGGTGTCCACTATGAATGGGCAAAAAACTGTTACGATCGGTGGGTTTGAAATATGCTTTAGTGCATAATCTCGCGCCCTCCTTCTCTATGGTCACATCCAAAAAGTTGATGGTTGTGTCACTTACTTGATACTCGAGTTTAATGTTGTTGTTGTTCACATTCAAGGCCTCCAGGAAATCTATAACTGATTCCCTGGAGCCTTCCCAGATCAATAGGAGGTCATCAATAAATCTTCTGTAAAATTTCAATTGCGGGAGATTCTTGCTGAAGATGAACCTATCCTCCCACTCAGCCATGAAGAGGTTGGCGAGGCTGGGAGCATATTTAGCTCCCATAGCCACGCCAACCTGTTGCGAGAAGAATTGGTCATCCCACCAAAAATAGTTGTGCGTCATACAGTACTCCAACGCTTGTCCTATGAATCTCTTTTGGGAATACGATATATCGTCTCTTTTACTGAGGGCCCAATTTAATGACAAGGCGGCGTCTTCATGTTGGATAATGGTGTATAATGAACATACATCGGCTGTGACTAGAAAGGTGCTATTAGTGGTGCTTATTTGAATAGAGTCGAGTAACATCAATAGGTCAGATGTATCTTTCAAGTACGCTCTTGTGTTAGTGACACTAGCTTGCAAAAACTTATCTAAATATTCCCCAAGTCTTGCAGTTACTGACCCAATGCCATTAACAATGGGCCGGGCAGGGGGGATTTCAGCATTTTTATGAACCTTCGGGAGCGTGTAGATGATAGGTATTCTGCACGCGCTGGGGACCAGATATCGTTTTTCTTTAAGATTTAGTGCATTGGTGTGGTATCCCCATTCGATAAGTAGGTCCAGTTGGTTCCTATATGGTTCAGTGGGATTTGCTTTAAGCTTTTTATATGTCTGGGTATCTGCTAGAAGTTCATTGAGTTGATTGATATAGAAGGTTTTATCCATTATCACCACACCTCCACCCTTGTCAGCTGGCCGTATGATGATCTCTTTTTTCTCCTCCAATGAACGGATACCTTCTCTAATATGGTCTGGATTAATGTGTTTTTTTGGGGTTAATTCTTCCAGATCCTTTAGAACTAGATTCTTAAACACCTCAATGAAGTGGTTGCTTGGGATTTGGGGGTTAAAAATTGACTTGTTTTTTAGACCGCTGTCAACTTTCTCGACCGTGTAAGAGACTGCTGGCTTAAAATTTGTGGGAGCACTTAAAAAATATTTTTTTAAATTAAGTGTTCTAATAAATTTGTGCGTGTCGATAAACACATCAAACTTATTGAACTTCTTTTTAGGGGCACATTTTAGTCCAAGATTTAGTATATTTAATTCTTTTTGGTTCAGCTCAATTTTACTTAGGTTATATATTCCACTATTCAGTTGTCCCGCATTCGCTTTTTTGGATTGTGCCCTGCGTCCCGATCTGCACCCCCTTCTTCTCTTTGGGGTGCGGTTTTGTCTTTGTTCTGGTAGTATGGGGGTAGATTTCTCTCTCCTCCCTTGTTCGCCTGGGCATTCTTCCTCGGTGTACCTCCTCCTCTCCCACCCCTCCCCCGTTGACCTAAAAAAGGGGGGGGGGGGTGGTGGTTGGTAAGGGTTGCCATAATAGTTGTCTTCCGCCAATGCTTGATATCTGTTATGCATAGATGTTTCTCCTCTTTGATCCCAATAATGATTTGGGGATGGTGGAGGATGGCGGTGCCAGTGTGTTAATTCATATGGGGGGTAATGGTTGTTTCCATATTGTCCATTCCCTCTATTCATTCTCGGCGACTGATACTGGTACGGGGAGTTTCCTCGAGGAGTGTGGGGCTCTGGATAGTGGGGAACAAATCCACCACCTCTGTCTTGTGTGTAGGTTCTCATCTGGTACGGCGGTTGTGTAGGGGGTTCAGTTCTATTTGCTGCGGGTTGGGTTTTCCGCCCGGCCCCGCCATTAGTTTTCTCCTTCTCATGGGGGGCTTTTTTGTGTGTCATTTTTTTAGGGTTATTTACGCTCTTTACTTCTTTCTCCGTTTCAGAAGATGTCTGTTCGCATGTCTGAGAACATTCACCTTTCTCAGCGGTAAGGGACTGCCAGACATATATGTTATTTGTCTGGAAGTCATTCAAATCTCTGGTGTATTTTTTGACTTTTTTCTTTTGTGTCTCACGATCTATTTTTTCCAATTTTCTTTTTTTTTCAATTTTCATAAAAATGCTGAAATCCCCCCTGCCCGGCCCATTGTTAATGGCATTGGGTCAGTAACTGCAAGACTTGGGGAATATTTAGATAAGTTTTTGCAAGCTAGTGTCACTAACACAAGAGCGTACTTGAAAGATACATCTGACCTATTGATGTTACTCGACTCTATTCAAATAAGCACCACTAATAGCACCTTTCTAGTCACAGCCGATGTATGTTCATTATACACCATTATCCAACATGAAGACGCCGCCTTGTCATTAAATTGGGCCCTCAGTAAAAGAGACAATATATCGTATTCCCAAAAGAGATTCATAGGACAAGCGTTGGAGTACTGTATGACGCACAACTATTTTTGGTGGGATGACCAATTCTTCTCGCAACAGGTTGGCATGGCTATGGGAGCTAAATATGCTCCCAGCCTCGCCAACCTCTTCATGGCTGAGTGGGAGGATAGGTTCATCTTCAGCAAGAATCTCCCGCAATTGAAATTTTACAGAAGATTTATTGATGACCTCCTATTGATCTGGGAAGGCTCCAGGGAATCAGTTATAGATTTCCTGGAGGCCTTGAATGTGAACAACAACAACATTAAACTCGAGTATCAAGTAAGTGACACAACCATCAACTTTTTGGATGTGACCATAGAGAAGGAGGGCGCGAGATTATGCACTAAAGCATATTTCAAACCCACCGATCGTAACAGTTTTTTGCCCATTCATAGTGGACACCATCCTGCCTGGATCAAAAACATCCCGAAGGGACAAATGTTGAGGATTCGGCAGAACTGCACCAAGGATAAAGACTATCATGAACAATCACTGATTTTGAAGAATAAGTTCACTCAAAAGGGATATACTGTAAAATCATTAGATAAAATTATTGATGACGTCGCTCTAATTCCAAGGGAGATGTGCTTGAAGAAGAAAGGAAAACAAGTAAACGAACAACAACAAGTGAATTTCATTTCAGATTTTCATTGTCAGTACAAAGAGGTACAAAACATTTATGAGAGACACTGGCATATTTTATGTAGGGACAGACATTTGGGAGCCATTTTAAACAATCGACCAAGGTTTATTTATAGAAGAGCTCCAAACTTTGGAGACCGAATCGTTAAGAAACTTTTAGATCCACCAAACCAACAATTCCTGAGAATAAATTTAAAAGGATTCTACGCCTGCAGGAAATGTATTTGCTGTAGGACCACGAGTGTCAATAATAGGGGGAAAACAGAAGTCACAAACAGAGATGGTGAGGTTTTTCAAATAGAAGAATTTATCACTTGTAACTCAACCCATGTTGTGTACCTTATGTGGTGCCCATGTGGGTTGCTCTACGTAGGCAGAACAAAAAGACTATTGAGAATTCGAATTTCGGAGCACCTGACAAACATAAAAAAGGGTTTTCAGTATCATAGTGTTTCATTACACTTCAAAGAAAAACATGACCAGGACCCAACACTTCTACAGTTTTGCGGAATAGACACGATCCATCCCTCTTGGAGAGGCTCAAAGAGGGTTAGAGACCTCAGCCAAAGGGAAACCCGCTGGATTTTCTTATTAAAAAGCTTAACGCCGCGGGGGCTAAACGTAGAATTGGACCTCAACTGCTTCATTAATAATTTTTAACCCATGCACCACAGCAGGAGCCTCAGAGTGATGAACATCTTCTAAAAAGAACGCCCAACAGCGATAATGGCAGTTATGGCATCAATTAAATCTGTTTGTGACAGTGAGATTTTTTTTTAGCTCTCTTCTCAACTCTTATCTTAATTATTTCAGATTGTTGGATACCCCTTATCAAATTGAAACGAATATATTCGATAGTTTCAATAAGGTGGTTGCGATTACTTGTAAGTCGTCTAAAACGAATAAATCACCACAATCAATTTTATTTGTTCATGTTTTTCATTGAGGAGGTATTTGTCCCTTCAATGAAATATATAGGTATACATACAGCTTTTAATGTGTTTTATCACACACATATATACATACTTTTAAATATTAAATATTAGTTTTGTAATGTATTTTTAATGAAATATTTTTAATACCACTTATCTTAATTTAATACTTTGATTGAATTTTTCAAATTCTCTGATGTAGGTGTTTATTATTATTATTTATTTCTAATATACACAATACTTTGCATTCTCATGAGCTGGTTTAAAACTCAGGAAAAACGCTCTACTGTAATGCTTTTAATCCAATTACTCATTTTCATTATGGGCTTGTGAACATGCTAATTTATGGGGAGAGGAGACCTGGGCTGCAATTATGCTTAGGATGTGCTCTTTAAATAACTCAGCTTTAACGGTGTAGGCTCATGTCCGGCTCCTATATGGAGGCTGAGGGGACACCTAGAACGCGCCGCTGTACTGTTTTAAAAAAAGCTGAACTGCGCATGCGCGAGCCGCATCCAGCCATAGGACGGTCTCTCGTCTGTTTAGGATGCTGAGATGTGCGCGCGCACCTTCGGATTCAACACGCGCGCGCTTAGAACTATTGCGCATGCGCACGGTGAGTGGCTATCGCAATCGGTGGATGGTGACTCGTCCACAACGAATTTGCTATGCGCGCGCACATGGCCACTGCGCATGCGCACATGGGGCGGCTTACACAGCGAGGAGAATGGACGCTCGTCTGTAGCTGGGGTGTGATGCGCGCGCACTGTGTGTCTGTCACGACAGGCGCGCGCACACACACCAACCAGGAAACACAGATGAGGATCCATTGGGGCCAATGGATAGCTAGGGAGCCGAACCTGATAGACAGGGATTGGAGGGCTGGATATACACAACACAGTGGCGACCCTCCACAATACTACACCCCTGTGAAGCTGGGACCCCCAGGAAATACCCATCTAGGAACCCTAAAGGTAATACAGGGATAGCCATCCCTATACCCTAAACACCCATATTTTATGCACATTATGGATCACTAGTATACATATCAAAACAGTCATTTGGGGTTGTATCTATGGACAAGCAACCTGTATGAACACGGTGCTAACAGCATTGTCTTCATATGATGATACTGGTGGTGACACCATCAACAATCTGTCTGGCAAGCCGGGATAGGGGAATGTATGCGATCGTGTGCACCAGCTCACACATGATTGGACACAGCAGGTCACATGATTGATTCACCATCCATGTGACCAGCTCCCCTATCACTATAAATTAGTTTGAGATGGGCTGTGTAGCCATACCCATGAATAAGTCCAAGCGACGAAACATGTCGGGAATGAGGCTACAGAGCAAGTAAAGATTGTATTTATTTATTTATATATCACGCCACTGTGGTTTACAACCATACCACCACCAGGGTCTTTCTCTTGGTCCGCCGAGACCGCAGCATATACTTTTATATATCAGCGTTGTTTGGTTTGCCGTGTTTTTGGATTGGAGGCTTGATTTTAACCTTTGAAATGTGAGTGTGACCATTGAAGTGCTTTGTGAACAGTGAATAAATTTTATCATACTTTTTTACACTATGTGGAGTGTTTTATTCATTGTTTTGCATATGGAATCGCATTGAGAGTTAAACGGATCAAGCAAGCTGTCCTATATTAACCCCTGAAGTGGGTAAAACACGCTGCTGCCAAACACGAGAGTGTGAGGCCTTGTGAGCTGGTGAGTGGGCCTTTCAGAGGGAGTGTGATCACAAACACGTGGTGTGGTGGCAGACTCAAGTCAGTTAGAAGACTCAAGTTTGAAACTTTGTTTGAAGACACTTGAAAAATCACCTATTTAAATTTTTTTACAATCTGGACTTTATATGTTTATGAACTTTTTCACTTGTCACTAAGGGAAACAGATGTACTGTTGCTATTAAGTTATACGTTGAGTCAATTATATACCACCAGTTTTTGCACTTTGATATTTATATAGCACTGTTTTATATATTTGCACAATATGTATTTATTTTCTGCATAGTATATATTCACTATTTATGCACTATTATTTTTTTACACTAGCGCTACTGATTTACCCTATTTATGCTGAATTTTTAGGTTAAATTGCAGATTTTACATTTTTACATATTTTAAGTAGCTGCTGTTTATTTTATTTATTCATATTTATACTTTCACCTATTTTTATACCTTCACCAGTATAATTTTATAGCCCGCACACCAGTGGCGCGGTGGGGGTAGACGATACAGAGGGCAGTTTTCTACATTTATATATCGTTCACCAACAGTATATAACAATGAGTTTGTCTTATTTGTTTCCTTTAGGTCTGGTAACCACTTATTTGTCTCTCCTCTCCTACATGTAAAAATCATAATTTTTTTTACATCCCTTGTAATAGGAATGGTGTGTGACAGGTCCTCTTTATGGAGAGATATGGGGTCTATAAGACCCCACATCTCTTCTCCAGGCTGGAAAGCATCAGATAAAAAAAAAAAGACAGATCTGATGCTTTCCAGCTCGAGATCACAGCTTTGTTTACAACCGCGGCCCGGACGTGAAGTCATAACGTCGCACCCGGGCCTCTGACGGTCATAGAGATGACTGGTGACAACCTGGTCACCAGAAATCTCTATGCTCTTCATCCGGTGGTGGCAGAATTTTCCTCTGGGTCAATCCGGCCCATCCCTATCAGTGACCTCATCATCATCATCTCCATCTCCTCCATCATCATCATTACCACTCTAGACAACTTGGCAATACGCTGAGGCTGGGGGAACATGAATGGCAATTTGTCTACCAGTGTTCTCCCCTCTCTCTAGGCTTATGTTCCTGTCATCCTCAACCTCAGATGCAACATCTGAATTCAGTAATGGCTGGGCATCATCAAGGAGCAAGTGGCTGATGCTGTGGTCAAATAACTCAGCTGACTCCTCCATGGCTGATGTTGGGGCTATGGCATGAATACATGTGGACAAGGAGGCAGGTTTATCCACTCTGGCTACTGCAGGGGACTGCACACTTGTCTCTGCTTACATGACAGAGGATGAGGAGGATGAGGAGGATGAGGAAGGTTTGGTAAGCCAGTCCACCGCCTCCTCTGCATGCTGTGGCTGGATAGCACGGGCAAACTCACTAAACAGAGGAAATTATGCCCTGTCTGAGGACTGACCACCACGTCCACCTTTGCCTGTGGACACATTTGTTGCTGGTCCCTTTACAGTGCCAAGGGAACGTCTGCCTCTCCCTTTTGTCCTCCCAGACATTATTGGGAGGGAGGGAGGGGGCGGTGCTTATAAGCAAATGTAAAGAAGAAGTTGAAATCTATACGTAGATGTACTTTAATCAATGTAAAGAGGTGTTTGGTGCACTTTAATTTGAGTACTCACACTACACAGACACACTGCACGGATACACAATACTATACTGCAATATAAAGCGCCAAATGTACAGTGACGCACAGAACTATATGGCGTTAAACTGGCAGTAACGTACACAAAAGTAAATGGTGTTAAACTGGCAGTAACACACAAAACTATATGGCGTTAAACTGGCAGTAATGCACACAGAACTATATGGTGTTGAACTGGCAGTAATGCTCAAAACTATATGGCATTAAACTAGCAGTAACGCACACAGAACTATATGGCGTTAAACTGGCATTAACACACACAGAACTATATGGCGTTAGACTGGCAGTAACGCACAAAACTATATGGCGTTAAACTGGCAGTAACATACACAGAACTATATGGTGTTACTGCAGTAACGCACACAAAACTATATGGCGTTAAACTGGCAGTAACGCACAAAACTATATGGCGTTGAACTGGCAGTAACGCACACAGAACTATATGGCTTTAAACTGGCAGTAATGCAATCAAATAGACGGTGTTCAACTATAACTACACTGGCGCTATCTGAACTGTCCCTACTCTAGCTATACACTAATGTAAAGATTACTGACACTGTCTCACTACACTACACTGAAACTATCTGAGCTGTCTACACTACACTAATGTATGTATGAATGACACGGTATCACTACACTACAGTGAAACTATCTGGGCTGTCCCTACTCTAGCTGCACACTATGCAAAGCTGAATGATGGTCCTCCTCACTACACTCACACTATCCCTAGACTGACACTAAACTAATATTCTACACTGACAATTGAAGCAAAATAGCACAGTATAGCACACTAACTAACTAATAGCACTGAACAGAGCCCTGTTCTATCTCTCTCCATGCCAAAATCACACT
This sequence comes from Lithobates sylvaticus, assembly GCA_028564925.1. NCBI lineage: Eukaryota > Metazoa > Chordata > Amphibia > Anura > Ranidae > Lithobates > Lithobates sylvaticus. Next base: position 118,608,946 of record CM053028.1, on the reverse strand, counting down.
GAAAATGCCTGATATTGAAAGAATATTTTTATACTGTGGGGCGGGAAAGAGTCATGATTGGATAAAGTCATGATGACAGTGTTCAATCATGACTCTGACAGTGCTCTGTGCCCTGATTTTCTGAAGCTTTCACTGCTTCAGCCAATCATGGCTTGCAATGCACTGTTCAACGCTGCAATGCATTGTGGTTGGTTCGGGGGGCCAAACAAACAGTTGAATGACCCATCTGTTTGACTGTTCGTCAAACGTCCAAACAGCAAAACTCCTCCTCCTTACCCACTTCAGTCTGTCCCTGCTATACCGAGTCATTACCTCTCAGCAGCCTCCACTGACAGGGATGATGGTATAGCACAGGGTGTCCCAGGTCCTAGCAGCACATATGCCAGCAGCACGCCACCAGCTGTAGACTGCAACCGGCACATTTCTTTGTCCCATCTGCTGCAGCGAAATATTCTGTACCACAATGGCAGGTACCCAGTCGCTACTACTTTTCACGTATGGCCATTCTATCTCTCTACCAACAACACGTGAAAGGGAATGTTCTGGCATCATTGGGCAAGGCAGTCAGCCATAAAATCCACCTTACTGCTGACACGTGGTCCAGCAAGCATGGGCAGGGACGATATATTTTGTTCACAGCACACTGGTTAACGCTGCTTGCAACTCGAAAGGATGCCGGAGAGGGCTCGGTGCTGCAGCTTGTTGTGCCCCCACGTCTCCATACAGCTGGTGGTGATGATGCCAGACCTGTGAGCTCTACCGCCTCCTCCTCCTCCACCACCTCCATGCCCTCCTCTGCAGAATTATCCTATGAACATCAGGTACCCCCTAAGCGTTCAAAGGGCTAATCCCACAGTTAGGCTAAAAGGTGCCATGCAGTGCTTCAGCTGGTGTGTTTAGGGGCAGGAACCACACCGGAGCAGAGATTCTTGCAGCTCTGCAGGGACAGGCCAGAGGTGGTTCACACCATGCCAACTGGAGCCAAAAATGGTGGTGTGCGATAATGGCTCAAAGCTCCTGTCCACCCTTAGACAGGGAAAGGTGACACATGTGCCATGCCTGGCACATGTCCTCAATTTGGTGGTGCAGCGTTTCCTAAATACGTACCCTGGGTTGCAAGATGTGCTAAAACTGCCTGATTTGTGACATGCCCACCAGGTGGAACTCGACTCTGTCAATGCTGCAGCAGCTATATATGCAGCAGAGGGCCGTCAATGAGTACCTGTGCGAATACGGCATGATGACAGGCTCAGGCCGCCTCTGCTTTTTTTCCCCAAGCCAATGGCTGATCATTAAGAATGCATGCACTGTATTGTCACCATTTGAGGAGGCCACAAGGATGTGAGCTGTGACAGTGCATGCATCAGTGACATAATACCTGTTGTGTTCCTGCTGGAGCAGACTCTGCATGGCATTATGGACAGGGCACTGGAGGCAGAGCACCAGGAGGAAGAGGAGGACTTCCTTTCCTCTCAAGGACCACTTTATCCAGACACCATCATTCCTATGTCACAGAACACACAGGAGGAGAGAGGGGAGGAGGATGAGTAGGAGGATTCTGGCACTTTCATAGGCTTCGAAGAAGAGGAAGACATGCATCAATCTGTAAGTGATTGCTTTCAAACCCCAGGACCCTTGGGAGTCGTACATGGCTGGGAGAAGGAAGTTACAGATGCTGTCATCCTGAGTGACCCCGAGGAGTCTGCTTCTCAAGCCTCTGAAAATTTGAGGCACATGGGCAACCTCATGCTTCAAAGCCTGCGAAAGGACCCAAGAATTCATGGCATAAAGGAGAAGGAAGGTTACTGGTTGGCAACCCTCCTTGACCACCGTTATAAGGGGAAGATCTCAGAATTCATCCTATCCCCACAGAGAATGCAGTTGATAAAATCTCTTGAGGACACGTTAAAGAGGATTTTATTGAACGTTTTTCCTGACTCCAGTAGGTTACAGTGTCGTGGAAAACGTAGCTTTGAGTCTTCTGTTGGTCAAGAGAGGACTGTTGGAGAAGGCGTCCTGCTAAGTGAGGCATTTCAGGATTTTTTTAGTCCTCGCCGGCCAGGGCTGTCAGCTTCCTCATCCCATAGGCAGTGTCTGATTCAAATGGTGGACGATTACCTTGGGGCAGAAAAAAGATATGGAGAGCTTTCCAGCTGAGGGACCACTGACTTAATGGGTCATGAGAATAGACCACTGGCTAGAACTTGCCCAGTATGCTATTGAGTTGTTGGGCTGTCCTGCATCCAGCCTGCTTTCAGAACCGGCATTCAGTGCTGCAGCAGGTTTCGTTACTGATCATAGAACGCATCTGTCCACAGACTCCGTGGACCGTTTGACTTTTATAAAAATGAATCAGTCATGAATTAGCAGCTATGAAGCCCCTGATGCCGATGTCACTGATTAAGTCTTTTTTGGATGTGTAATCTCTGCAGGACTTCGAGGCTGCCTAGCTTTGAGGGTGTTCAATCATTTCAACTGGAAGAATGTTTTTGGTATAGGTTTCATGCGCACAATTAACACCTAAAGACCAATTTTTCAGCACCTGTTTGACAGGTGCATATCATTGCAATTTTTTTTGCCCTCATCAAGAGCACCTCTATAGGGTTACGGTAGGAAGGCACCCCTGACACCCAAAGAGTAATTTTTCTGCACATGTTTGACAGGTGGATATCATTGCAATTTTTTACAGCAAGGACAATTCTTGCTTTTATCAAGAGTACCTCTATAGGGTTATGGTGGGAAGGCGCCACCGACATCCAAAGACCAATTTTTACGCACCTGTTACTTCTATTCAAAGTCAAAGTGACACCAGAATGTATGGAAAAAGTCTCTAATCTTGTTCCCAGTGCACTACATTGTGGCCTCATCATACACACTGGCTCCCCAGCTGTTGCTGAGCAAAATAAAGGCTGCTGGCAGGGAACATTTCATTTTTTGGCTTTATAAATGCAATTATTGCTGCAGCAGATTCTAGACATGGTACAGATCTGCCACTTTAAAGGTAGACTTATGCCGCGTACACACGTGCGGACTTTTCCCGGCGGACCTAGTCCAGCGGACAATCCGCGGGACTTTCCAGCTGGCTTCGCCGGACTTTCCGAGCGTGTGGACTTGCCCACACACGCGCGGACTTGCCCACACACGCGCGGAAATCTCCAAATCTCCAAAGGCCAAAGTCTGCGGGACTTTTGAAACCGCCGTCGTCTGGGGGTCTCGATCCGCCTTCGGGGGTCTTCCGGGGTCTTCCGGGGGTCTCTTCTGTTCTTGCGGCGGTCGTCGTTTTCCGCGCCGCCTTCTTCTTCTTGTTCTTGTTCTTCTTCCGATGTTGACACGTCGCTCCCTCTGCCCGGAATGCCAGAGCCGCGCTGTGCTGGGACTTATATAGGGACAAGGGGACAGGGTCACATGCTCATGTCACATGGTGACCCCGCCCCCTTGTGATGTCACAGTCCCAGCATCCTCCGGGACTGTGACATCACAAGGGGGCGGGGTCACCATGTGACATGAGCATGTGACCCTGTCCCCTTGTCCCTATATAAGTCCCAGCACAGCGCGGCTCTGGCATTCCGGCCAGAGGGAGCGACGTGTCAACATCGGAAGAAGAAGAAGAACAAGAAGAAGAAGGCGGCGCCGGCGGCGCGGAAAACGACGACCGCCGCAAGAACAGAAGAGACCCCCGGAAGACCCCGGAAGACCCCCGAAGGCGGATCGAGACCCCCAGACGACGGCGGTGACAACGAAGAAGGTAGCCGGACTTCTCCGCTCGGTAAAAGAGCTTGGTAAATGGCGGAGGAGTCCGGCGAGAAGACCCCCAAGACGGAAGAAGACCCCCGGAGCAGTGCAATAAACTATTTTTTCAAAAGTGTGGGTGTTTTTTTACTTTACATTTTACACCTTAGGTGAATGGGTAGGGGTACATCGTACCCCATACTCATTCACATAGGGTGGGGGGCCGGGATCTGAGGGCCCCCTTATAAAAGGGGGCTCCCAGATTCCGATAAGCCCCCGCCCGCAGACCCTGACAACCAACGGCCAGGGTTGTCGGGAAGAGGCCCTTGTCCTCATCAACATGGGGACAAGGTGCTTTGGGGTGGGGGGGCGCACGGCCCCCCTTTCCCCAGGGCACCCCCCATGTTGAGGGCACGCGGGGGGGGCCTGGTACGGCTCAGGAGGGGGGGGGCGCTCGTTCGTCCCCACCCCTTTCCTGGCCGGCCAGGCTGCGTGCTCGGATAAGGGTCTGACATGGATTTGGGGGGAACCCCCACGCCGTTTTTTCGGTGTGGGGAGTCCCTTTAAATCCATGCCAGGTCACGGAGCTAGCGCGGCGGCATTTACTGCCTACGCTAGATACGTAACCTGAAGTCACGTGCTAAATGAACGGACTTGCCGATGAGCGGCAAGTCCGTTCATTTTCAAAAGTCCCTCGGACTAGCCTACTAACGGCGGGATTGTCCGCCGGACTGCCAAGTCCAGCGGATAATTTTAAAACCAAACTTAAAACTTTGGTCCGCCGGACTTTGGCGCCAAAAAGTCCGCCGGCGCCCACACACGAGGGGATTGTCCGCTGGACTTGAGTCCAGAGGATAATCCCACGGGATTGTCCCTTCGTGTGTACGCCGCATAAGGGGACCTCCCCAGGCACTATATTGGAAGGAATTTTTATGTTTATGCTTTCACTTTAAAAATAAAAAAAATCACTGCTTATTTAAAAATGAAGTTTTTCACAAACTTTTTTTTTGATACATGTCCCCCAGGGCAGGACCTGGACCCCTATACCCATTGTATGCTCAATAACTTGCATATAAGCCTTCAAAATGGGCACTTTTGAATTTTGACTTTTGGGTGCCATTGACTTTAATAGGGTTCGTTATTCGGGTACAAACTTTCGTGGTCTTCCAAAGTTCTGGTGGGAACCAAACAGGGGTCTGTTCGGCCCATCCCTATTTATTACTGCTTTAAGTAAGTGGAGCTGATGCCATGCGCATAGAATTTACAAAATTGTAGAGCAGTGTTGTCATGCCAAAAAGTAAAGGAAGGATGATAAGAGGATACTATATTTCTGGCTAAATGAAAGTTGCTTTTTTGCACATGCAGCATGGTTCGAAGATTAAAAATTAGATCTTTTATTTTTTTTACGTTGACATACACTTTAATCTTTATTGATTTATTTTATTTAAAAAGATCTACCCAAAAGTCCTTTTTACTTTTTCAAAACTTTAGTTTAGTGTGAAATGGCACGTGATAAGTCTTTTTGTACCTAGCTACCTAATGCAGAGCAGAGAATGGCAGCGAAAGGGTTAATGATGCTTATAACACAACTTGGGTGATCTGAATTTGCATTATACAAAACACTGAAAATAACATATGGACTGTTCAAAAAGAAAATATTTCAACAGATGTATATGTAGCACTAAACCACACAAGAAATATATGTCAATTATATTGTTCTAAAATATTTATGTTACAGGCAAACATCCATAAGATTATAGTGTTATCATTATTGTCAATTCTGAAGTAAAAGGAAACCTAACATTGAGGAATTTCCTGCCCCTAATAGCATACACTGAAATATAACAAAACTGCGCTCATGATCTAAATTGTACATTATTTCCTGAAAATTAATAATTTAAAACATGACATTCCAAAGGATGACTATAAAACCTTGATCAATTCTGGTAATTCTGGATAAAACCTTATCTTTCCTTGACCAACCACCACAGAATTTAAAGTACTTAAAGTACGGTATGGTATATGGTATTTCCATATTCTTAATAATCAGCAATGAGCTTTTAAACAAGCCCCATTGACATCTAATGCTGAGGGTACTGTACAGCAATTCAACCTCAAATTTCACAGCAGAAGCACTGAAGATGTTCAAGTCTTTATCTTAGAAGCTCAGATAACTCTGCTCACCTTCCCAAAAGCTCCTGTCCTGTGATTACTCTAGAGATTACAAGGCTGGTAGGTATCAGAGTCACAGCTGAGAAAGGGGAGAAGCCCTGTGAGTTGAGCTACTGAAAGAACAACCTTAACAATGTCATTGCGTCTATTGTGAAATTTGAAGATTAATTACTCCACAGCACATGCATCTACATAGGTCAGTGGGGTGGGGATAGGGTTGTTTTAAAGCTCATTCAACTGCTTGTTGGAAATATGTTAATACTTGAGAAATCCTAACCTGGCCATATATTCAATTTAAAACCCAGCTGTAGCCAAAATGTTTTTGTTAGTGTTCAATAGAGTAGGAAGTGTTACTGGGGGTTATAATAAGTTACATTCCAATGAAATTAGAGCAATACATTAGGGAAATAGAAATCATGAAGAAAGAAAAGTGTGGACAGCCATAAAAACCTCTTTAACAAGGAAAGAAAGTGAATTAAATGTTCCCAATGGGGAACCAGGTAGCAGCTGAATGACAGAATATCTTTAAAGATTATTACAATAATTACAACTTATGTAATTTTACTTACAATTTGTAATAGTCGAAGCATACATAGTATAATTTTTTTTTAAATTGCTTTGTCCAAGGCCATGGTTTCATCATTACAGTATACAGTGAATATGGCAATAATAACTAAAAGCAAAATTAGGGCCTTGTGGACAAGCATAACGGTTGTCCTGGGTGGGACTATGCCCAATGAAAATCAGAAAACTTCAGAGAAGGGAGCAGCATTCTGTGCAGTCCCATATCTGCATACAATATATCCCAAATATCAGAGTTGACAATGAGCACAACCTTGAACAAAGAACAAAACATCATGGTTGTCACTGGAATAGGAAAAAAATGAAACTTTTACTAGGGACAACTGTTCTGGTGACAAATGTCTAAGGCCGGCCATAGATGGCTTGAGATTCGAACCATGTATGGGCATGACCCAGCCTGCCAGTTTTTACATATGAAATTGGAAAGTGTAGCGCTGTGGAAATCAACAAATATACCAATGGCAATCTTATGAAGGATAGCTAATAAAAAAGTGTTGGTGTGTAAGATAAAACCATGAAATAATAAAAAATGTGCACAATAAAAATCATATAGGTGAACAATAGTGAAGTGCCAGCATGCTGGTACTACGTGTTAAATAGTCAAACCTTGCACAAAAATCACTTGGAGTGAACAATTTGAGAAAAATATGTAACAAACATTAAATATATTGTGACAGTGAAAGTTCATCAGCATCCAAGCATGATATTACACCCCATTGGGGGGAAGAAGGGTGCCTGAAATAAAAGTCTATATGTGAAGTTGTGATTCATCTGTTAGAAGATCACCAAAGGCATGCGTCCATCACCCAGGGAGGGTGGTAGGTACTCTTACCGGCAGGTATAGACTCTAATGCCAGACAGTCAAACACACATAGAAGATAGAAATCCATAACACAGTCATGGAAACATCAAACTCGGATCCACCAAGTAGAGGAACGAACATGGGATCTGACCCTCCAATTGACCATCACGGGGACTCCAAGATGATATACCAGCATCTCAACCACCATGGATGTTCATGGAATAATTTATAAAAAGAAAAAGGCTCCCCATAGTGAAGGTCAAAAAAGACTGGGTATTTATTAAGTACAAAGACCAAGGCTGATGTTTACAAATATAAAATCAAAGTGATCACATAAATTGATAAAAAAAGCGCAATGTGTGGCAAACTAGCCTGTTGAACCCAACGCATTTCGTCCAATAGGACTACAACTGGGGTATGGGGTACGGATTTTACATATGATTATCGCTAGTGGCTGGTGTAGCCGCTAGCAAACATCGTTGTCTCTTCCCAGCGGGGATGACTTCCCCCGCCCCACTGCTGGGAGAATACAATTGCTGCAACCTGTGGTTGCAGGAAAGACATTTTCTCTGTGTAGGGCCTGCCCCAGACTGGAAAAAGTCCTTACTTTAGATTTTTTTTTATCTTTTTTCCTGCAGTGAATCTAGGATAGGAAGGGTAGGATCCCTATCCCTTCCCATTGAGATAGACAGCAAAAAGAAAAAAAAAAACTAAATGGGAATGCAACCAGCCTGAATTTGATCAAAAACAAAAAAGTTGGGGTTTTAGATATACTTACGTAGAGAGATTTGTCTCAGCCTCAAAAGACAGATGTAGCTGAATGGTAAGACACCAAAAAGCCTTTAGAGCAAACCCTATGAGATGAGATGTCTATGAGATCTACACAAATGTATTATTCTCCAGTATATTACAGTATTGAATAACAGGCTGCAGATCACAAAATGATGTACTTCATTTGGCAAATTACAACATTGATTTTCTTTTTAAACACTCCTTTTATTTCTATTTTATTGGCTAAATTATTGTTATGATCACCTGCGTCATACTAAAAGGAACATTTTCCAGAAGCAAATACAATTTAATGCAAGCAATAAATAAAAAAAGGCATAAGGAAGTAATGATAAAATTTCCACAAAGACTTTATTGGTTAAATAATAAATATTATTTTTAGGAGGATGTAGGGCTATTCATTCTTTTACAAACGATGTGCTTCACAACAGCATAGGAAACATTTTGAAATTGTGCTACAGCAAATTCTTTGAGGATTATAATGGGGTAATATAAGCAATTTAGATAGTCATTTAAACAATTCCCAGTGTGTGGCTTAGACACTAGAGTTTCAAGTGCCTCCTCATCTGTCTAAACAGAAGCAGATGTTAGAGTAGTGCAGCCGCTGAAACCGTTCTTCAAACAGTGGATAAAAACATCTGTCCCCAGAGCTGTACAGGCAAACATAATCAGCTGCATCAGCTGGGTCTGCCAATCATGAACAGAACACGGAGAACACATGTCAGCCAGCTCTTTTGACATGCTGCCTCATTTATCAACGAATAATCACTTTTGGCCAGGATGTCCCAACTTTTGTACCTCCCAGCTGCTTCCTATGTGAGCTGCCTCACTGCCTCACAGTGTGCTATCTAATAATTATGTCATCTCTGCTGTCATATTATATAACTCAAGGTCTTCATCCGAATGTGTCACTGAAAGTAATAAAGCTATTTTTGGCTTAATAATTTAAGCTTCTACATTTGAACCTGATCCCAGATTCAACTTGAATTGTTAAAGCACATTGGGACTCATCCCAGCAAATAATTAGAATAGATTGTCTGGAAACAATACATTTGTGTGTTTTATCTTGAAATACTTTCTCAGCTTTGAAATTCTTCAGCACGCATTATTACTAGCACTACCCTACCTAGTTTTCTGTATAATTTGATCACCATCATGGTTTGTGGAGCACTGGTCTTAAAGTTGATGTCCATCTACTTATTTTTTACTTCAATGACTAGTGAATAAGATGATTTGGAGATCTCTGTGTTTCCAGATTGTTTTTATGCGAAGTAATGTAAGCTATAACATCATGAATTCAAAAAGCATCTCTAGGTTAGCTTTGTCCCCAGTGGCAGACTAAACTCCCTTGAGGAACAGAATCAAAGCAGCATCTGAGGAACAACCTAAGGCAGAGTTTGCTGCGTGATATCAAAAGTTTGCAACTTATAGAGGCAATGAAATGACCAAGGGGAGGTTTGGTAGCAAACAAATGAATATGAGTAAAAGGCTGGATTTTGGAACAGAATACAAATAAGCAATAAACAGGTAATTTCAGAGCCACTATGGTCAGTGCACCAGAATGCCACAAAATATCAAAAGGAAACATTTATTGGACATTTTCTTACACTGAGCACCGTTTATAGCTAAAATAAACGGTGCTCAGTTTATTTTAGTTTCCAGCACCTCAATAATGTACCAATTATTTCAACAACTTACTTCAGTGAGCTACCTACTATGCTAACCACCACCTGGAGAGACTCTCTCCTTCTGTCCCTTTCCTTCTCTCCCTCCCCCCCCCTATTTATTTTTATTTTTTTATTTTGTAGGAAATATGCATATGGGACTTTCTCATTGTGACATCATATATTTTTTTCTGTAATAAGTATGATTATTCTTCAAACAGACTACTTATATATATACAGTGGTGTGAAAAAGTGTTTGCCCCCTTCCTCATTTCCTGTTCCTTTGCATGTTTGTCACACTTAAGTGTTTCGGAACATCAAACCAATTTAAACAATAGTCAAGGACAACACAAGTAAACACAAAATGCAATTTGTAAATGAAGGTGTTTATTATTAAAGGTGAAAAAAAATCCAAACCATCATGGCCCTGTGTGAAAAAGTGATTGCCCCCTAAACCTAATAACTGGTTGGGCCACCCTTAGCAGCAACAACTGCAACCAAGCGTTTGCGATAACGTGCAATGAGGCTTTTACAGCGTCCTGGAGGAATTTTGGCCCACTCATCTTTGCAGAATTGTCCTAATTCAGTTACATTAGAGGGTTTTCGAGCATGAACGGCCTTTTTAAGGTCATACCACAACATCTCAATAGGATTCAGGTCAGCACTTTGGCTAGGCCACTCCAAAGTCTTCATTTTGTTTTTCTTCAGCCATTAGGTGGTGGACTTGCTGGTGTGTTTAGGATCATTGTCCTGCTGCAGAACCCAAGTTCGTTTCAGCTTGAGTACACGAACAGATGGTCGGACATTCTCCTTCAGGATCTCTTGGTAGACAGCAGAATTCATAGTTCCTTTTATCACGGCAAGTCTTCCAGGTCCTGAAGCAGCAAAACAGCCCCAGACCATCACACTACCACCACCATATTTTACTGTTGGTATAATGTTCTTTTTCTGAAATGCAGTGTTCCTTCTACGCCAGATATACTTGGACACACACACCTTCCAAAGAGTTCCACTTTTGTCTCATCGGTCCACAGAATGTTGTCCCAAAAGTCTTGGGGATCATCAAGATGTGTTGTGGAGAAATTGAGACGAGCTTTGATGTTCTTTTTGCTCAGCAGTGGTTTTCTCCTTGGAACTCTGCCATGCAGGCCATTTTTGCCCAGTCTTTTCCTGATGGTGGAGGCATGAACGCTGACCTTAACTGAGGCAAGTGAGGCCTGCAGTTCCTTGGACGTTGTTGTGGGGTCCTTTGTGACCTCTTGGATGAGTCGTCGCTGCGCTCTTGGGGTAATTTTGGGCGGCCGGCCACTCCTGGGAAGGTTCACCACTGTTCCATGTCTTCGCCATTTGTGGATAATGGCTCTCACTGTGGTTCGCTGGATTCCCAAAGCTTTGGAAATGGCTTTATAACCCTTTCCAGACTGATAGATCTCAATTACTTTCTTTCTCAATTGTTCCTGAATTTCTTTGGGTCTCGGCATGATGTGTAGCTTTTAAGGATCTTCTGGTGGACCTTACTGTGTCAAGCAGCTCCTATTTAAGTGATGCCTTGATTGTGAACAGGTGTGGCAATAATCAGGCCTGGGTGTGGCTAGAGAAATTGAACTCAGGTGTGGACAACCACAGTTATAGTATGTTTTAACAAGGGGGGCAATCACTTTTTCACACAGGGCCATGATGGTTTGGATTTTTTTTCACCTTTAATAATAAACACCTTCATTTACAAATTGCATTTTGTGTTTACTTGTGTTGTCCTTGACTATTGTTTAAATTGGTTTGATATTCCGAAACACTTAAGTGTGACAAACATGCAAAGGAACAGGAAATGAGGAAGGGGGCAAACACTTTTTCACACCACTGTAGGAATAGGGTAAATACTAAAGATATGAACATATTTTAGGTCTTTACACATCTATTTTGGTATGTACGGAAAATAATTTTTTTTTTCTCTTTATTTTTTCTTTATCTGCTATACTTTACCTACAACCTTCGTTAACAAAATACCTAATTCTCCTAATTGCCTCCACTTTACCACAGTTTGAACCCATTTGGGGTGCTAGAGTGTTCTGGAGGCATGATTTTACAGCACCTGGATAAGGTTCGGTGACACTGTTCTTGTACATACAAGGTTATTACATAAGCCCTTCCTATAGTACTCTTCTATCATAAGTTCGCATCTTATACTTTAGACCACAAGATATTCATACTTTTATCTATGTTGTTTGATTACTACGATACCCCATATATGACTGTAAATATATGCATAATATCGAAAAAAAAAAAGAAAAGTTTCCAGCAGGCTGCATTCTCATTAGCTTTTGCAAGATGGTGCATGTGGGCACCTCAGAAGAAAACTGCAGATTACCTGGCAGATCACCCAACAAAAGCAGGAAGTTATTAACTACTTAAGGACGAAGATTTTCCCCCTTAATGACCAGACCATTTTTTGCGATACAGCACTGCGTCGCTTTAACTGACACTTGTGCGGTTGTGCGACTCTGTACCCAAACAAATTTTTTTTCCACAAATAGAGATTTCTTTTGGTGGTATATGATCACCTCTGCAGTTTTTATTTTTTGCGCTATAAACAAAAAAGTCTGACAATTTTGAAAAATAACAACAATATTTTTTACTTTTTGCTATAATAAATATCCCCAAAACAAAAAAAGTCTTCACCAGTTTAGGCCAATATGAATTCTTCTACATATTTTTGGTAAAAAAATTGCTATAAGTGTATTTTGATTGGTTTGCGCAAAAGTTATAGCGTCTACAAACTATGGGAAAGATTTATTGCATTTTTATTATTTTTTTTTTTTACTAGTAATGGAGGTGATCAGCGATTTTTAGGGGGACTGCTAAATTGTGGAGGACAGATCGGACACTTTTGACACTTTTGTGAGACCATTGACATTTATACAGCGATCAGTGCTGTAAAAATGCACTGATTACTGTATAAATGTCACTGGCAGGGAAGGGGTTAACACTAGGGCGATCAAGGGGTTAAATGTGTTCCCTGGGAGGTGTTTCTAACTGTAGGGGCAGTGTACAGACTGGAGGAGGAGAGAGATCGCTGTTCCTGATCACTAGGAACAGACAATCACTCTCTACTCCCCTGACAGAACGGGGGATCTCTTTGTTTACATTGACAGATCCCCGTTCTGCCTGTGGAGCAATCGCGGTTGGCCGGAGGACATCGCAGGCCCCAGCCACGCGTATCATCTCCCCCACTGTGCTGCTATAGCTGTTTAAAGGGCCGACGTACAGCTATGGCGAATCGCGGGAACGAGCCAACCTGCTGCAGTATAATGACGGTGGCTGGTTGTCAAGTGGTTAACAAGCAACTTCTATACAACCTTGAAAATTGTATGTGATATATTTTAGGGAGTAAACAATGTAGAAATAACATTTTAACTGTGTCTGGACTCTGCGCAATATTATTTTGTTAACTTCAGTTTATACCCCACTTGTCTCCCTCTTTTACTTTGCCCTTTATTATTTTTTTTTATACAAAATTGAACGTGTCAAAGAAAATGATGGACGATATTTGCACTGCAAACAGTGCAACATGTTTCTGTGGCCTTCTATGTGCAACTGTTATTCAGAGCAATCATCTGTTTTGCCAATATTTTGCCCATTAAATGTCACTTTTTCTTTGGAAGTTTTAAAAAATCCCTTGTTTTGCTTTATAGTGATGGTCCAAAATCAAGTAATCATCTATCTCATTATTATAGTTGATATACTTGTCACTTTACAAAAAAAAGTTGGCATACAGTTTACCATGTCTGAGGTCACAGTTGCATCATTCTAACTGGAATATTTTTTCACTGTCATGTCTATTGGACACGGTCTTAGCCTCACTCTCAAAATGCAGGTTCAGAATAATCATCTTCCAATGTAACAGAAGAGGAGAAGGCTTGCAAGGTAATCAAAGATCTCCAAGATCTCCAGTGTCACATTTAGCACCTTTCAGGGGGGAGGGAGCATTCCTATTGCATTGCGCGACTCGCAAGCCGCAAGGCTTCCTTTCCTGATTCCCATACCCAAGATAGCGGCGGCAGCATCCGAGGACCGAGGGACAGTTTGGCCTTGGGTACCGACGTCGCTGGACCCTGTGACAGGTGAGTGTCATTATTTAAAAAGTCAGCAGCTGCAGTATTTGTAGCTGCTGACTTTTAAAGAAACATTTTTTGCCGGACTCCCTCTTTAAGGATCCAAACTGCCTCAGTTATGCAATTCAAGTGAACTGATAAGATCTGGATCAAATTCTGGTTTAAGTGGATTTGTTTGTCCACCTATGTCCATTGACACTTTCCCATCTGAGATTTAATAAAATGCATGTGCATTGAAATGTAACTACTATGACAGCTAATAATTCCAGCACGTGCAAAGAAATTATCACTGTGTATAACACTGAGTGGCCACTGGATGATATATATTTTTATAATTTGTTAAACTAAATTCTGGACTGTCTTTTGATATATTTACTCTCTTATTCAGACTCACATCCCAATTCAGTTGTGCAGTCTAGTGCATCCCCTGACTCCCAGTTCTTTGCAAAAATTCCCTTGAGTTATCTGCATTCTTTCTGTTCTCCCTGTCTGTGAGCTAAACATTTTGGCATGATTGGGTGAATTTGCTGTAACTATAAGGACCTGTGCACCATAAATACAGAAAGGGGGTTGGGACTAGACATGTGCAATTCGTTTAGTTACAAATTCGTTTTTCGTTAAAATTCGTTATATTCGTTAATTCGTAAGCATACGAATGAACTAACGGTTTACTAAAAATTCTAACAAAAAACAAACTATCGAAAAGACGAATATGGAAAACAACGAAAATACAAAATAATTAAATTAGAAACAATGAATATATGAAAGAATGAAAATACAAAAAACTAAAACAGAAACAACGAAAATACCGAACAAAGATTCAAAATAACGAAAATCAAAATGAACGAAAAATCGAAATTACGAATATTTGGAAAACGGAAATCAAAACAACGAAAATACAAAATAATGAAAATTCTGCTGATCGAGAATATGAAAGAACAAATTTGTTAGTTCTGATTCTGAAATATTCCATCCAGAGTCCAGATAGGGTGTGGTTGGGTCGGAGGTACTGTTTTGGTGGATTTGTGAGTTAAGTTCTGACTTGTGAGAGAGAAATTCTTTTTTTCTTAAACATATAAATAGCATACACATTACGTAAAATTACGAATTATGCTCCGATTAAGAATCTACGAAAACAATGTTACGAAAAGTACGAATAAATGAGGCATTCAATCTCATGAAAGTACGAATGTAATTAAATCTATAAAAATACGAATTTCGAATCAACGAAAATTAGACTCACAGAAATACAAATCATTTCAAATCAACGAAAATATAGCTCCTACGAAAATACGAACGCGTCCGAATATGAAACATAACGAAAATACGATTTTCAAATCAACGAAAATTAGACTAATGGAAATACGAATCAATGAAAAAATAACTTTTACGAAAATACGAACGAGTCCGAATAAAATGTAATGCTTTGCGTCTATCTATTAAGTTCTTGTGGTAAAACCAAGGAAGCCTAGACTTCTGAAGTGTATCAATGCTTTACTAAACAGGGAAAAATCTGCACATACAAACTGTAGGATGAACAATACAACTTATAGCTTACATGTATATGCCTACACATATAAGCATGTACAATTTGTACACATTAAGTAAACTAAACAATTACTCAACTTAGGGGTCAAGATGTCCTTCATAGTTCCTTTCTCAGAGTCCAACTCATAAAGCGTCTCTCCCGCTCCTGGAAGCGTCTTTACTCTTTGTCCTTCCAAACACAACTCCCTTGTCCGAACACATGTTTCTTTCAAACCCTCTCCATGCCCCTCCCACCCATTTCCTGCATACACCAACTTCCTCTGCTCAGATCCAAAATCTAGCTATCTGATTTATTTACATATCAATGGAGGGGGAAGGACCTCTTGTAAACATATGCTCTTACCAAACTTAACTATATTATTGCTATCAAGACATTATACAAAATTGGCCATAGCAACACAGAAAACCCACATCTTACGAAATTACGAATCGTTACAAATCAATGGAAACGAACAGAAATGAAACAAAACTAAACACATTTTTCTGTTGTGCACATGTCTAGTTGGGACTTTAAATGAGGCAAGTAATAACAGACAGTTGATGAAAAAGTATTATATTATTTATTGACATAAACAGTGAAGACCCATGGCTATGGGTATGAACATATATGAAAAATATCCTAGACATGCAAAACACATCATAAATGGATTGTTACCTAAAAAACAAACTACACATAGCATTGAACCATCAGGTAGAATATATTGTATCATGTCATGAAGTCATTTATATAGTAGAACAAAGTATAATATGATAAAAACATATTTTGAAACAAAGCTTAGATATAATGTAATTAGGGCCATGTGTGGAATAAAAATGGCATCCATGTAGAGCTTGACGCGTTTAGTGGCTTCAAACCGACTCATCAGGAGCGGATGCTAAACATGTCTATAAAAAAAATGTAGAAAGAGCCTTAGGTCTAAGTAAAGGCTCACATGGTGAGAAGGAAAAAGGAGAGGGAAGGTTGTCGAACCCAGGTGACTTACATATTATAATAAGTTCAACCTATGTGATACTGGTAAGCAAGAGTCACCATGAATATCTATCCTGGGTGCTGAGGTATAGGGATTTGCCGGAGCATCAGGGCACATACAAGACTATCCCCAAATGGATGGAGGTTGTGATGTTATAAAAGGTACTGTGCCGAGTACTGGCTTCAAAAATATCTATAAAGTAAAACAATAAGTGTACATATATTAGATCAGAGGCTGCTGCCTCAGAATAATATAGAATAACCAAATTCCATTGAAGCTTAATAGAGAAAAGCAAGAAATATCAGCTTCTGTGAACTGAAAGTAAGACACGTGCGTAGAACATTGCAAGGTCAAATACCTTAAACCAAAGGGGAATGTGGAATAAGTAGAAAGATGTGAGAAATAAAAGGGTGATGCCACCACAGAGCCTAATATATTACCTTGTGATGGTATAATCTAAATATAGTGTGTGTAGTGACAATACAATACACTGGATATCCTTTCTACTCCAAAGGAGGACAGCCACATGCAACTGATCTGTACACCAAACAAGAAGTAAAAATCTGTGAAGTTCATTAATTAGCATTAATCAACCAATAAACAGCAGACAACAGCTAAATAAATGTTCATAGTTTCTGTGTTTTGCTTTATTGGCTAATTCCACGTCCTGCTCAGTTACCGGGCAATCGCGGGTGCCTGGCGGACATCGCGGCCGCCGGGCACGCGCATCGGGTCCCCAGCTACGCGGCGGGGACGCGCGTGCGCCTCCCGCGGCGTGCGCGCGCCCCCTAGTGGCCAAAAAGCGAGCGCCGTCATATGACGGTGCCCCGCCACAATAGCTGCACCGTCCCGCCGTCATTTGACAGTGGGCGGTCAGCTACAGGTTAAACAACTTGAGTCAGCCAATATAAAATATCACTTTAGCTACAAGCTTACTGTGTTTATCCATGTCTAACATAGTATGAGACACATCTACTGCTTGAAAGGAAGAATGAAAAACAGTAATCACTTGGGAACTCATTAATAGATTTGGGGAGAGTACCGGGGCTCAGAGGCCCCTGCAGGAGCTGCTGGAAATGTTGGACACTACCTTTCCCAATGAAGATCGGCTTCATAACTTGACCCTAAAATACACAGACACACCACAAGTGATAACCGGGCTCTATTAAAGCAGAGATACCGTGCCTTGAAAAAGTATTCATGCCCCTTGAAATTTTCCACATTTTGTCATGTTACAACCAAAAACATAAATGTATTTTATTTGGATTTTATGTAATGCATGTCATGCAAAACAAAGTGGCATATAATTGTGAAGTGGAAGGAAAATGATAAATGAGTTTCAATTTGTTTTACAAATAAATATCTGAAAAGGTGTGGCGTGCATTTGTATTCAACCCCCCTGTGTCAATACTTTGTAGAACCCCCATTCGCTGCAATTACAGCTGCAAGTCTTTTTGGGTATGTCTCTACCAGCTTTGCATCTAGAGAGTGAAATTTTTGCCCATTCTTCTTTGCAAAATAGATCAAGCTATGTCAGATTGGATGGAGAGTGTCTGTAAACAGCAATTTGCAAGTCTTGCCACAGGTTCTCAATTGGATTTAGGTCTGGACTTTGACTGGGCCATTCTCACACATGCATATGCTTTGATCTAAGCCATTCCATTGTAGCTCTGGCTGTATGTTTAACCGCTTCCCGACCGCTCACTGCATATATACGTCAGCAGAATGGCACGTGCAGGCAAAAGCACGTACCTGTACGTCCCCTTTAAATGCCTGCCCGTGGGTCGCGCGTGCGCGCGACAGCGGCGCGCTCGCGACCCGGTTGGGAGCTTCGTGACCCCGACCGCGGGACCAGTGGACCCAATCGCCGCTGGTGTCCCACGATCGGTTTACGGAGCTGAAGAACGGGGAGAGGTATGTGTAAACAAACCTCTCCCCGCGCTTCCTACTCTGCCTGTCATTGATTGGCTGTTCCCGGTCATCGGGAAAGCCGATCAATGACGTCAGACGTCAGCCCCGCCCCCTAATGTAAAAAAAACACACACACGTCACAGCCCATAACCCCTCCCCTCCCCCTAGTGGTTAACTCTTTCACTACAACTATCATTTATACAGGAATCAATGCATTTAAATAGCATTGATTGCTGTATAAATGACAATGGTCCCAAAAATGTGTCAAAAATGTCCGATGTGTCCGCCATAATGTCGCAGTCACAAAAAAAATCGCTGATCGCCGCCATTACTAGTAAAAAAAAAAAAAATATTAATAAAAATGCTATAAAACTATCCCCTATTTTGTAAACGCTATAACTTTTGCGCAAACCAATCAATAATCACTAATTGCGATTTTTTTTTTACCAAAAATATGTAGAAGAATACGTATCGCCTAAACTGAGAAAAAAAAAATGTTTTTTTTTATATATTTTTTGGGGATATTTCTTATAGCAAAAAGCAAAAAGTGTTGCATTTTTTTCAAAATTGTCGCTCTATTTTTGTTTATAGCGCAAAAAATAAAAACCGCAGGGGCGATCAAATACCACCAAAAGAAAGCTCTATTTGTGGGAAAAAAAGGACGCCAATTTTGTTTGGGAGCCACGTCGCACGACCGCACAATTGTCAATTAAATCGACGCAGTGCCGAATCGCAAAAAGGGGCCTGGTCCTTTGGCTGCCAATTGGTCCGGGGCTGAAGTGGTTAAGGTAGACATGTGCATTCGTTTTCATCCGAATGCATTTTCGTCCGAATTTCAGGTATTTTTGTTATCGTTTTAACAAACGATAACGAAAGTGCAGAATCCGAAAAACGAAAGATCCGACATAAACAAATGCTTTATTTTCGTTTTCGTTGTGACAACAGTTCGATATAGATAGGAGATTCAACGCTGACAATAACAATCTGTGTCCATTGAACCTGTGTTCGAATGTGCCTAACCTTAACTCTATTAGATTATTCTACATAGAGAGAAAAGATTCAACGTAGAGAGGAAAGATTTGATGTAGAGAGAAAAGATTTTGACGTAGAGAGAAAAGATTCGACGTAGAGAGAAAAGATTGCTGCTGGAATTGGGTGGAATTGCAGCTAAACTATACAGAGTCATACAGTTTAGCTGCTCCGTCGAATCTTCTTTGAACATTCGACAGACACCATAAGCCTTCAATGACAGATTCGACCTTAATTCATTTGGATTTTCGGACGAATGTAATTTTTAACGAAAAACGACATAAATAAAAAAAAATTTCGGGAGTAACTAAATAAATGTATTTTTCGGACGAAAACGAAATTCTGAAACAAAATATTTCAGTGTGCACATGTCTTGTTTAAGGTTGTTGTCCTGCTGGAAGGTGAACCTTCGCCCCAGTCTTTTGCAGACTCCAACAGGTTTTCTTCTAGGATTTCCCTGTATTTGGATCTATCCATCTTCCCATCATCTCTGATCAGCTTTCCTGTCCCTGCTGAAAAAAGCATCCCTACAACATGATTCTGCCACCACCATGTTTCACGGTGGGGATGGTGAGTTCAGGGTGATGCACAGTGTTAGTTTTCTGCCACACATAGAGTTTTGCATTTAGGCTAAAAAGTTCCATTTTGCTCTCATCTGACCAGAGCACCTTCTTCCACAGGTTTTCTGTGTCCCCCACATGGCTTCTTGCCCACATGGCTTCTTTCAACAATGGGTTTCTTCTTGCCACTTATACATAAAGGCCAGATTTATGGAGTGCATGACATATAGTTGTCTATGGACAGATTCTCCCACCTGAGCTGTGATAGCTCCTCCAGAGTTACCATGGGCCTCTTGGCTGCTTCTCTGATTAATGCTGTCCTTGCCTGGCCTGTCAGTTTAGATGGACAGCCATTTCTTGTCCATCAATCAAGCATGTGCCATAACAGACGCCTCTAGATACCCCGTGGTAGTCCTCATCCAACAATCAAGCTGAGCAGATCCAAGTTGACAAACCTAGGCAGGCAGTTTGTATGCGAAACACGTTAGGAGGGGCTTGAACTTGTGATGCCATACATCCACTGAGGAGGCTTGCTTGCAAGGCATCTCTGTTTCTGCGCATTCTCATTGCTTCTATTATGTGAGTATCTGTCTGTGTTTTTATTAAATATATGCCTAGCGGCTTAATTGTTGGCTGAGGACCCCCACAGGGTATCCAGAAGCGCCTATTATGGCATATGCTTTATTGATCTCTGTCACTAGAGATCCATAGCATCCAGTAAGAGGCTCATTTGTGGTGGAGGGCTCGAGATCATTTGGAGTGTTTCCTACACCATCATTCACGCTGCTGTGGTTAAACCCAGGAACCTGGGTATAAAGGATATTCCAAGGGTAGTCAAAAAACACCCACTGATTGGGGCAACCCTAAATATAAGTAAAAAGATTTTCAATAGAAACAAGATATCAAGTGAACCAAGCCCTATGTTACCTATATTAGGTACATATGACTTTGAGCCAGGTCTATCGGACCAGAAACTCGCTGATTTGAGAAATAGGGGGATAAACAGGATTATACATTTCTCAAAAGAAGGAAAAATAATGACAAGAGGGGAGATAGAAAAACAATTCACCCCAGAATTAGACTACCTTAGAGCAATGCAGTTGGGGGCCTATATTCTCTCAAAAAGTAAAAAATACCCTGAAATCCGAGGGCTATCGGAGTTTGAGCAGTTGTGTCTAGACGGCGAGATTTTGAAGCACCCCTTATCATATTTTTATGAAATGCTTACAAGATACGAAGCACCCGAAAAGTTAAGCTATCTATGTGCCTGGGAAAAAGATTTGAAGGTTACGCTCTCCCAAAAACAAAAGGAAAAAATACTGAGATCGGTACACAAAACATCAATAGCAAGCAGATTCCAGGAGGGGGGTTACAAGATTCTCACCCGGTGGTACAGAACCCCAAGCATGCTGCACGACATTTTCCCACAGACGCCGAATACATGTTGGCGATGTGGGAAAACAGAGGGCACAATGATGCACATTTTCTGGGAATGCGACAAAATTAGAGAATACTGGAAGAGAGTGGAGGAAACAGTAAAGCAAATTACAGGGGTATCTCTTGGAGAAAACCCGGCCGCATTTCTGCTCAACGACGTTCCAATGTCGGTCGAAATATATAAAAAATCACTATTAAAACACCTTCTCACGGCGGCGAGAGCCTGTATTCCGGCTCTCTGGAAAAAAGATGTATCTCCCACGTGGGCCCAATGGTGGGCCAAAGTGGGAGAAATTCAACAAATGGAAAATCTGACAATGACTATAAGAGATCAGGAGGAGAAATACGAGGCCACATGGGCACCATATTTCCTATATAGGAGGGAGGCGGGTGGGGGCTGATTTGGAGGATGCCCGGGGGGGAGAGACGAGTGGGGAGATTTTTATTTTTGAGGGTATTCCCCTCTGTTAATTCTATTTTTTTTTTTTTTTTTTTTTTTTTTTTTTTGTTTTTCTCATTTTTTTTTTTTTTTTTTTTTTTTTTTTGGGGTGTTGTTGTTTTTGTTGTTCTTGCTGTTCTGAAAGGATAACGGGGGGCCCGGGGGGAACCACAAGAGAACAGTGGATGTTAAATGTAAGTTAGAGAAAATGCTCTTGACAGTTGTGATGTTATATGAGTTAAATGTATAAGATGCAATGTGTTGTTTAAAAATTGCTAAAATAAAGAGTTTAAAAAAAAAACCCAGGAACCTGAACATTTCATTCATATTTGGTTGATGGATTTTATTTATTTATTTATTTGTATATTTATTTTTGACTGTTTCTTGTAATTTATATTGGACTTTTGATTGGTCACATATATTAGATTTTTACATAGTTACATAGTTACATAGTTTGCTAGGCCGAAAAAAGTCCATTCAGATCTATTTGGTAGCGCACCTGTTTTATGTATATATATTTTTTGTTCATCTTTGTATTCGGATTTGTATTCTGGGTATACAGTAAAGTAATCACACTGAATGCAAAAAACATTTTTTCTGTTTATCTATTATGTTATAATTTTACAGTAGCAGGATAGTGACATGATTCAAAACAGGATGAGGCAAAAAGGGATGCTGCTCATTCTCTTTACTGTCAGTGCAAGGCATTGCTTTGAACATACAGGGCCAGTAGAGAATGATACTGCAAGTAGCAAAAAGGACCATCAATGCAACAAATATCTCCCAAGCTAGTGCAAGAGGGATGCAGCTGCTGTAACTATTAGGGCCAAACTGCAATCTATAGACCTTAGTTAACAACTGACCAGTGGATAAGTAGGCTTTAAAGTCTGCTGGTGGCAGAGCCCTTTAGAGTTAACAGTGGAGCATTCAACCTTCAAAGGAAAGTTTTTGTAATTCAGAGAGATAAGAAGGTATTTACGGAAAGTTCCCCAATCACAGACAGTGAAAGGATGGTGTATTCCCCCTAAAATGAACCTTTGACAGTGCCAGTAGTGTCCCAGCAAGTATATGCAAGGTTCAGCACACAAGAAAGTGGCCAAAAAGCTGGTCATTACTCCGATGTCCAACTAATTTTCTTACAGATACATTCTGTATTCGGCTAGCTGCTCCTTCAGGCAGAATGGGGGCAGATGGAAGATAGGCCACACAGTTCTGGCTTGATTCTGGTGGATGAGAGGTAGGCCACACTTCCTTCTACCTATGTTGCTTATGTAGGTCTCCGCTATCCTGCTTTTTCAGACTCTCTGCCTTCAGGCTTGTGATTGTGCAGAAACCCCACTTTCTGGCTCATGTCTCTCAGAGATGTACACTCCCTCTCCACACAGACCTGCCTGTTCTTCTGTCCCTTGTGTCCGCTTGCAGTTCCTTATCCCCTTTTTTCAGAATTTCCCACCCCTGATTCAGCCAATCACCACCCTGCTCCTCCTGTTGGGGATGGGGCTTAACTTCCTAGCCACCAATGTAGCGAGAATCCTTTTTTGTTCCTTCTCCTTGTGGTATGTCAATCTCCATCAGAGAGGGAGAGATGAGCTATGGTGCAGCCTTGAGAATGCCTAGACTGCGTGGCTTAAAGTGGCCTTTGGTCCCTTAACAAGCAGAATTTGTATTTATAAACAAACCAAACCTAATATTTGCATTGAACCAAATAACTGTTACTTATATAAGGTGTAGGCAATGGAGCGTCCTACCAATGGGTGTCAGGTTTACTTGGGATTAAATAACTTCCTTTATCATAAGCTGTGAGCAAAGGAACCTATCAGGGGATCAGGAGGGATTTTTTCCCCTGCTGGAGCAAATTGGATCATGCTTTGCTGTTTTTTTTCCCTTCCTCTGGATCAACTGAGGGTATAGGATTGTGTATATGGGATTGCATGATTTATTTTTTCCCCCCTTTTATTGGTTGAACTAGATGGACTTTTTTCAACCTGACTAACTATGAACCTGTAAATAGTGGTGATGGCTTCTTCAGAAACACTCCCTTTGGAGACATACATCAGTGTCACGAGCAGCCAAATTTGACACTCTTTGCTCCTGGGTTCAGGTGTTCCCTAATGGAGGTTTCCACTGTAACTTTGGAAAGCTGTGAAGATGATG
This sequence comes from Lithobates sylvaticus, assembly GCA_028564925.1. Lineage (NCBI taxonomy): Eukaryota > Metazoa > Chordata > Amphibia > Anura > Ranidae > Lithobates > Lithobates sylvaticus. The sequence continues at coordinate 118,585,050 of CM053028.1, read as the reverse complement.
AATCCTTTAGAGCTTCAGTCTCTATTTATACCTCAGGGTCTAAGGGCACCCCTTTAGGCTTCATTTCAATTCCAGATTGAGGCACAAATTCTGGAGCCTCAGCAAACGTTCCTGAGAGGTTATCAAGAGTGGATTGGGTATAAACAATGGAATCAGAATGCCACAGTCAATCTGTGCTCAGTACCTCCTTCCAGTTATCTTCATCCTTCTCTTCTTTAGGAGTGGGTGGTTGCAACCAAGTCACCAGAGTTCACCTAGAAGGTAGTAAATCAGTCTGAAAAAGCACTCATAGTGCTTCATTCAGTGGTATAAGGTGGTTGAGGTGCAAAGTCTTTTAAGGGCCCTGTGTTCCCCTTTGGATGGATCTGATACTCAAGGAGGCCATGTAACTGTGCACAAATGATGCATTACTGAAAGCTTCATCCTCTGATATGTGTAACTCTAAACTTGTAACCTGTAAAGGCTTTTAAAGCTTTACCTATGGATAATTTATTGTACCGTAGTTTGTCGCCATTCTACAGGTGCGTGCAATTTTATACAAACATACAAAATTTCCAATCAGTGCAAGTCCCACAAACACTTCCAATCTGTGTTTAACAGTTCTCTTGCTCAAGGTGTTGCAGTTGCCTTGTAAATCCACTGGGTGGTGGTGGACTGAAATCTGTAACACATGTAAGGATAAAGAGAGCGCACAGCTTCCCTAGTGTGATAATGTTTAAACACAAAAAGTTGTACTCACAAGCGGAGACTTGATATTCCCATTTACATCAACATGTTTGCCTCTTCTCCCAGCCTGTGTAGATGACTGAGCTCCAAGACCCAACAAGCGGGGATGGATGTTTATATGATCCTTGCTGCAGCATCCCACTGGACAGTACGAGGAGCCGCACATGCACCTGGACAAGCTGACGCTGCGTGACGTCAATAATGGCCGCTATAGGAAGTGGTGACAAGTGAATCGTCACCCCGAATGGGCAGTTGCTATGACAATATGGTTTGGAGGCACGGCCTCCTTCTTCAGGTCACACACTTCCTCTCATTACCCACGCTATATAGAGAACCCAAAACCCCTCCCTGGGAAAAATTCTTAAAGGAACCAGGCCGGGAGTATGGAGTTCACATAGCATGGACATTAAAAAGGGGGGCAGGTGATCAGCAAGCCACTCTACTAAACATTATTATTTGCAAATTAATTTAAAATTATTAGAAGTGATCACATATACTGCCATAAAAATTTAAATCAAGATCATGATTGCAGTATTATTGTTAACAGTACAACTCATATTAAAATATATCACATTTGAAAAGGCATACATTAAGGCAAGCCCATATGATCTTTTACACTCATCCATAATCAAATATAATAGTATTAATTTTGGTATGTATTTTAATATATTTAATTATATCTTAAAATTGAGATTATTAATGTTTAAAATGATAATACATTTGAATTCAGTTCATTAAATTATATAATAACTATACAAATTCATTAATTGATTAGTTAATTAATTAAAGGACCCAAAATTCTAATTTAATAAGTGACACTGTTAAATCAGGGTACCTATCTTTAACTCCTCGTTAAGCACCTCAGGTGTCATACTATTTAAAGTAAATATCCAGAAGGACTCCCACTTGCACAGACGGGTAAACTTTTCACCTTCTCGGATTGATGTGGATATAGACTCTATGCCAAACAGTTCCAAGCCATCTGTACTACCCCCATGTGTATGTTTGAAATGGCGTGGAACACTGTGCTTATCTATTTTTTGTTCTATAAATCTACGGTGCTCGCCAAAGTGTGTGCGTGTGACTCGCACCATCCTATCTACATAGAGAAAACCACAGGGGCCCCTTAACCCGTATACAACAAATTGGGTGCTACAGCAAATGAATTTGGAAAGTACGTCCATCTCTGCTGGTAAAGGTTTTTTGGCCATGAGAAATGAACTTACACGCCTTACTTATTTACTTAACTTACACTTGTGGCACCCTATAATATTGAAAAATTAGGGGATGTTATTAGCCTTAAAAAGGGTTTTTTCTCATAAGCGGCTGGGGCAATGAGACTTTTAACACTGGTTGCCCGTCTGACCACTACTTGAGGTTTTTTAGGAAGAACTCTACTTAACGCTCTGTCCTGTCCCAATATGGGCCAATGTTTTTGAACTGCTTTCTTAATAGCACAATGTTGGTCATTAAATCTAGTGATAAACAGAGTACCATGATGTTCCTTATCAGATGTTAAATCTTCCCTATTGGCAATACCATCCTTATACTGATCTACTGCCTTCTGGATATGTAGAAATTTAAATTTCTTGGTAAGCATGACAGCTTGATCATCATAATCACTTGTGTTGGAACAATTTCTGTGCAACCGACAGAACTGGCTGTATGGTATATTTTCCTTTCATTTAGGATGATGACAACTCTTTTGATGGAGATATGAATTGCCAGCTGTCTCCTTAAAATGGGTTTTGAATGTATTATTGCCATCCACATCCCAGGCCAGTTCAAGGGTTAGAAAAAACAAAGATTTAGCATCCATCACGAGTGAACTTGATGCCAAATTGGTTACAGTATGAGACAAATTCACCAACAGCATCAAGGGAACCAGCCCAGATAATGAGAACATCATCGATGTACCTCTTGGAATAAACCAGATGCCTGGCAAAGGAGTGCAATATTATAGTGTGACATGATTGGTATCTTTTTACTCAGTGTAACATCACCAAAAAATTGTGTATTATATTGTGTTCACCAAAATTCATTAAAGTGTATTTTTTTCCCAAAAAATTGTGTTTGAAAAACCACTGTACAAATATTGTGTGACATAAAAAATTGCAACACTCTGCTTAAAAAATATACAGTATCTAATGTTTGGGGGTTCTAAGTTGCTTTCTTGCAAATAATAAAATGCTGATTATTACATGTATGTAAGAAATGTCAGAATTGACCTGGAAGTAAATCTATTATAGGGATCAACTATATCCTGCAGTCCCCCTTATAGATCTGCTTCTAATATTACATAAGGCCCCTGTTATTTCCACTTTAACCATGGCTCCACTGGACAAAACAATGTATGGGTACGTTGTTTCCTTTAAGAGCTGGCGGGGGACCCTATGCGCCTGGCTGGTGGGCGCGATCCCTGACAGCCGCCCGTGATCGTGGGCATGGGAGACAGCACAGGGATTTGTGTGATTGCCCCCATAGTGTTAACCCCTTTCCTACCAGTGACATTTACACAGTAATCAGTGCATTTTTATAGCTCTGAATGCTGTATAAATGTCAATGCTCCCAAAAATGTGTCAAAAGTGTCCGATCTGTCTGCTGCAATGTTTCAGTACCACTAAGATTCTCAGATCACCGCCATTACTAGTAAAAAAAAAAAAAAATAATAAAAATGCCATAAATCTTTCCCATAGTTTGTAGACGCTATAACTTTTGCGCAAACCAATCAATATAGGCTTATTGTGACTTTGTTTACCAAAAATATGTAGAAGAATATATATTGGCCTAAACTGATGAAGAAATTTGTTTTTTAAAAACATTTTTGGAGCTATTTATTATTGCAAAATGTTAAAAATATAGTTTTTTTTCAAAATTGTCGCTCTTTTTTTTATAGCGCAAAAAATAAAAACCACAGAGGGGATCAAATACCACCAAAAGAAAGCTCCATTTGTGGGAAAAAAAGGACACAAATTTTGTTTGGGTACAGCATTGCATGGCCACACAATTGTCAGTTAAAGTGATGCAGCGCTAAATTGTAAAAAGTGCTCTAGTCAAGAAGGGGGTAAAATCTTCCATGGCTGAAGTGGTTAATAAGGGCCTGAAGGCAAACCACTTTTACCAGTTGTAACACTCTCTGCCTTTTCCAGCCACCCCAATCTTCCTACCTTTTCTGCCAGGACCTTCTGTACTTGGACTAGGTAAATGCAACATGGGAGCACACCCTCTAAAAGTGGATTGTTGAAAGAGACTATGGGAGCCAAGGGAGATGTTTTTACCAGATTCTTACCAGATGAAGCTCTATTTAAAGGCTCAGTCCTTCTCCAACAAGGTTTTCTCTTCCCCAACTTCTTTCACTAATTTGGGATAAGTGGGTCTGCCTTTAGAGCACTTCAGCAGAAATGTTATAACTATAGGATGTTTCGGGCAGGTTCACTGCAGAACTTGGCTGAGTCAGCAGTTCAGAGGTCAATCCATTTCTTTTACATTGTATTTATTACATGTATTTATATAACGCCGACAATTTATGCAGCACTTTTACATATACAGTATATGGTACATTCACATCAGTCCCCGACCTCAAGGAGCTTACAATCTAAGGTCCCTAACTCACATTTGTACATACGCACTAGGGCCAATTTAGACAGGAGCCAATTAACCAACCAGCATGTCTTTGGAGTGTGGGAGGAAACTGGATGAAACCCACACAGGCACAGAGAGAGCATGCAGAAAACTCCTGGCAGGTAGTGCTGTGGCTGGGAATCAAACGACTATTTACTATTTAAACATCTGCCATAAAGACCAACTCCAGCATTTCTTTAACTTTGAAATGACTAAGGAAAGCTTAAAATGTCTGCATGCGACCCTGTTGGGTCACTAATAAGAAATGAGAGGAAGTCTTCCTAAAAGAGACACAAATGGTACAAAAAAACAATGCTGTAACTAAAAAAGAAACCATTTGATTATAGTTGGTTTTTAATATGTCCAGATTTGTACTGATTTTCCCCTTTTATAGTGAAAGCTAATTTTTATTTTTTTCGTATGACAAGAAATTAGTATGCCACATCAAATATGAAGGGATAGGAATTGCTATATACTAACTATTTTAACATTTAATCTAGAGTTTAACCCACTTTAATAATTTTACTATCTGATCCTAGTAAAAAGAGTAATTATATTACTGGCTAATGTATATTAAAACAGATCCACCATAAGATGATATGATGTAGGATTTTGAGCAGGGCAGGCTAGCCTGAAGTGTCAGAGGTTAAAGAAAACTACATTCCTGATTTGACAAAGTTGTTAATCAACTAACTGAGGAAGACAGGAAGTAACTGTAACTTTCAGTTTACTTAACAGGTACAAAATTAGAAGTAATGATCCAAAGCAGGTTCAGGATGGCAAAGATCATGCATATACTGCAAAAGGTTTTAATAAAACTGCACAAACATGGACTCTCCACGGAACTGTAGACATTTCACTGTAACTCAATCAGGATAACATATGGCTGCATAGCACAGAATAGCTCTGGTAACATATGCGAACAGCTGGGGGGGGGGGGCACCCCATTGGAACTGGAGTACTCTGGTGGTAACTGGGGAGCGGACCCTCACAGTAGCTGGATCTTCTGGATCTTCTGGAGATCCAGGCCACACTCCAGTTCAGACAATGGTAGAATGCACACCTGGCTGCAGCTCACCTGCCAACCTCATCAATTTGGCCTCTTTGAGCTGCTGAGGGAGGAAAACTGAGAAAATTAAGTTTCCAGAGTGTGTCTAGGAACCCAAGGAGTAAATAGAGTGAAAGGGGTCTATGTTGCATCTGAGCATGGTGAGTAAATGGGCACGTTGCTACTCTGACAAAAGGCATAATACATTTAAATTGTAAGGGCAGCATCAGTAAGCACTAATTGTAAACTATGTACAGTATGTGAACAGCCTGAAAACTGCTTCTTAATGACAGTGTCTATTTAAGACTTTAGTCCAATGATTTTATATGATCTGTCATATGTGGAAGCCCAGGATCATCAGCCAGCCGTATTCGTAAAAGCAAACAGTCCTTTTATTTTCAAAAACTGGCGAACAAAAAGCTTATTCTCAGCAACAAAATAGCCCATCACTTGCTGGTGCAACAAAATAAAGATATGACTCGCCACTCAATTAAACCTTGTCCCATGCAGGTTTAAAGTCACAGACTGCCCCAGACACCCCAAAGGCCAGGTCACCTGCATAGCTTAGCCATCTCAATCAAAAGCAGTCCACCACTCTTGCTCCTATGTGTGTACTGCTTCACACTTCCTTATCGACAGGTGCTGGCCCTTTCCTGTTCCTTTTCTGCACTCACATGCAGTAGGGTTACTCAAAAACATGTATAAAAAGACACCCAGGCAGACCAATAATTAATTTGTGCACAGGGTAGTTCAAATTCAGAACCGTATCCCTATGCTGAGACCCCCACCTAAATTGACAGGTGTGGTCATGCATAAACATGAAAAAAATGGGAATTAGAGATCACCAAAAAACCTTATAAAGGAACACCATGGACTTAAAAAATCTACTTGATTGAATATGGTTAAAATGCAAAACACTACCACTGATGCAAACATTAAAAATTACAACTTTGTCAAACAACTCAGAGACCTGATGGCAGCACACTACATACACCCACCACATACAGTCCACACTGCAATAAGTCTATGTGGATACACTGGCTCTTCCACAGTCAGTGGGATAAGAAAGGATAAGATTATTCAAATGGTAAACCCACTCAATCCACAGAGACCAAAACCCAAAAAGCAATCCACATAGAGTGCCGCTGAGGCTCAATGTTCAATTAAAACCGCAATGAGGTTAATGCAGGCTGGATGGGGAGATAAGGGCGGAATGGAAATGGGAGAAGCTGGCTGTATCTTGGATAGGGTCTATGAATAAACAGCAGAGCCAGACACATAAGTTGATATAAATCAACCACACAACAGGAGATTCACAGCAAGATGTCGATGGATATATATATAGACTGGTGAGGATTCAACACACAAGTCCCATATAGCATTCACTGGGCAGCATATAGCCGCTTTACATCAGTATGTTCACCACCTCATGTCTCACAGAAGGGGGGTTGTTGCAAATCCTCATGATGTGTGCAGTCCATGCTTGCCAGCTCCTATTCCACAGTCCAATAGCCCAGAAGGATTGAAGTCCTACAAAGCCAGCCTGCTTCCCAATAGTTGGGTGGGGTGGGAGGGTGGGTCAGGGTCATCAGAGTTGCGTGGTGACATTGCACAACTCACGCTGACTGGTTTCGTCTGCCTCTCAGCAAACTTCTTATATTTTAACCATATTCAATAAAGTTGATTTTTTAAGTCCATGGTGTTCCTTTATAAGGTTTCTTGGTGATCTCTAATCCCCATTTTTTTCATGCAGTAGGGTTAGGCTTGGAAGTTCTTTCACACCTAAAGGTCTCTTTGAATGTCCGGGTCTCTACAAGGACTTACCAATCCAGAGAGTACTGAAAGTCAGTCCTCTCCTCTCTGACTGGACTACAACGGAACCCCTCACCCTGCATGGAGGAGAACCCCTGAGTACACAACAACATCTTAAAAAACATCCCCCTTAAAAGGACCACAACCTAAATAATGGGGAAAATATACCTACCATCCAGGACCCATCCCTGGCATTCTGTACATATCACATAACTCTTGCGGTCTTCTAATATTCTTATACACTAATCAACCATAGCTTTATGTCCACTGACAGGGTAAGTGAAAACCATTGATTATCTCATTACTATGGCATCTGAAAGTCAGTGGGGTATACTAGGCTGCAAGCAAATATGCTGTGTTGAAATAAAAAAAAAAAATGGGCACCGCATTTTATTGTGTATGAAGCTGTGTAGCTGCAGACCAGTCAGGGTGCCCATGCTGACCCGTGTCCACAGCCAAAAGTGCCTACCAAGGGCACGTGAACATCAGAACTGGACCACGGAGCAATGGAAGAAGGTGGTCTGATCTGATGAATCACATTTTCTTTTAAAATAAAATAGAATTATGTTGCACTGTCATATAATAAATTACTTGAAATTCATAAATAATTTATATATGTGCATAATAAATAACTCTAAACATAAAAAGTGCACAGTGCAAATACATTTTTTTTTTAAAAGTCTCCTCCCTCTATAAAATTATACCCCATGATAGGGCATTAATCTCTATCCCATGATAGGGCATTAATCTCTATCCAACATTTTTTGAACAAATCTAAGAGGTTTTGTTTTGGCATTGCTATATAGACGATGCCTTATTGATTTCGGAGGCTGATTTACATCAGATAATGGCCAATTTGAATTCCTAAGTGTTGGGTATTAAATGGAACTATAAATGTAGCCCTTCAGAAATAATATTTTTGGATTTACCTATCCAGAGGGAAGGTAATGGTTTTGTGTTTTTAAAAAAAAAAAAAGACAGACAGAAAAAATTATATTCCATTACAAAGCTGTCACCATCCATCCTGGCTACGAATTGAACAAAATTGTTCCCACTTAGATGAATATTCGTAAGGGCTTCCCAGGTCACAGTTTCTCTAAACATTTTGCTTTAATACATCAGGGATATTGATTGGAATAGAGAGTTTTGTTTCACATTGGAGGGGCAGTAATACTGTAAGAGACTCGTTAAATTTTCAAACTCAAATCTCATTGTCCTTCGGGACTTAATGTTGAATGGGACATCAACTGTTTTAATAATAATAGTTCGTTTACGTTCCAAGAGTTCCCTAGTTTGTTATCATTTTGATATTTTTATCTATTTATTGATTTTTTATTAACATACATTTTTTAACATATATTTTATTTTTATTATTCTGATCGTATCAAATTATTTATGCTGTATGGTATCTAGTCTTATCCCTTAGATGGCACTATTATCTCTTAATATCGGGATTTTCTTTTATTTTTAGTTCCATTTTGGCAATGATATTTAATCTGGGCTGTTTTGGCTCCAGTAATATGGCGGCTGCTTAAAGAGGAAGTAAACTCTGCAAAAATAAAAAATGTTTACCCTTCCCTGTAAAGTAAAGGCATAATGTGCTAGTATGCATCACATACTAGCACATTATGTGACACTTACCTGCAAACGAAACCCGCATAGTCCCCACTGCAGGCCCCATCCATCTTCGCCGGGCGGCCGTTCCATCAGAGCTCATGCGCCGATGACATCATTGGCACAGTATACAGTCAAAATGATTATTTTTTTTATGTTTTTAATTATTTACTATGCACAGACATTAAGTATGTATGAATTTCAAACAATTTATTATATGACTGTGCAACATACTTGTATTTATTTAGTTCATTTTTATCAGGTGTGAAGATATAGTGAGTTCACTGGGTGAATTAATACAATTTTTGATGTCCCTCACCCAGAGGTTTTGTTTTGGCATTGCTATATAGACGATGCCTTATTGATTTGGGGAGGTTCGGAGGCTGATTTACATCAGATAATGGCCAATTTGAATTCCTAAGTGTTGGGTATTAAATGGAACTATAAATGTAGCCCTTCAGAAATAATATTTTTGGATTTACCTATCCAGAGGGAAGGTAATGGTTTTGTGTTTTTTTTTAAAAAGATGTCACCATCCATCCTGGCTACGAATTGAACACAATTGTTCCCACTTAGATAAATATTCGTAAGGGCTTCCCAGGTCACAGTTTCTCTAAACATTTTGCTTTAATACATCAGGGATATTGATTGGAATAGAGAGTTTTGTTTCACATTGGAGGGGCAGTAATACTGTAAGAGACTCGTTACATTTTCAAACTCAAATCTCATTGTCCTTCAGGACTTAATGTTGAATGGGACATCAACTGTTTTAATAATAATAGTTAGTTTACGTTCCAAGAGTTCCCTAGTTTGTTATCATTTTGATATTTTTATCTATTTATTGATTTTTTATTAACATACATTTTTTAACATATATTTTATTTTTATTATTCTGATTGTATCAAATTATTTATGCTGTATGGTATCTAGTCTTATCCCTTAGATGGCACTACTATCTCTTGATATCGGGATTTCCATTTATTTTTAGTTCCATTTTGGCAATGATATTTAATCTGGGCTGTTTTGGCTCCAGTAATATGGCGGCTGCATAAAGAGGAAGTAAACTCTGCAAAAATAAAAAATGTTTACCCTTCCCTGTAAAGTAAAGGCATAATGTGCTAGTATGCATCACATACTAGCACATTATGTGACACTTACCTGCAAACGAAACCCGCATCGTCCCCGCTGCAGGCCCCATCCATCTTCGGCGGGCGGCCGTTCCATCAGAGCTCATGCGCCGATGACATCATTGGCGCAATATACAGTAAATTTTTTTTTTTTTTTATGTTTTTAATTATTTACTATGCACAGATATTAAGTATTTATGAATTTCAAACAATTTATTATATGACTGTGCAACATACTTGTATTTATTTAGTTAATTTATATCAGGTGTGAAGATATAGTGAGTTCACTGGGTGAATTCATCTCCCAGTGTGTGGCACAATTATGCTTGAAAATAAAAAGTGACACTTTAGCTCAAAATAACAGTCTTTAAACCTTGGTTCCTGCCATTCATAAGAATGTTACTTGACATGTACCACCTACCTAAACATTTTTGCTGACACTTTATAGAAAACGGTATTCCCTGATGGCATTGGCCTCTTTTAGCAGGGTAATGCACCCTGCCACACTGCAAAAATGGTTCAAAAATGGTTTCACTAGAACAACGAGTTTGAGCTGTGGACTTCGGATCTCAAACCAATCAAGCATCTGTGGGATGTGCTGGAAAAACAAGTCCTATCCATGGACCTCCTCACCTCGCAACTTATGCCTCGTACACACGAAGGGACTTTCCCACGGGATTGTCCACTGGACTCATGTCCGCCGTACAATCCCCCGTGTGTGGGCGCCGGCTGACTTTTTGGCGCCAAAAGTCTGGCGGACTAGGTTTTAAGTTTTGTTTTTAAATTATCCGCTGGACTTGGCAGTCCGGCGGACAATCCCACCCTTAGTATGCTAGTCCGCCGGACTTTTGAAATGAACGGACTTGCCGATCATCGGAAAGTCCATTCATTTAGCACGTGACTTCAGGTAGACGGAGCTAGCGAAGGCAGTGAATGCCGCCGCGCTAGCCCCGTCACCTGGCATGGATGGGTGATTTTTAAAAATTGTGTGTTTTTTTTTCTTTACACTTTACACCTTAGGTGAATGGGTGGGGGTACATCGTACCCCATACTCATTCACATAGGGTGGGGGGCCGGGATCTGGGGGCCCCCTTATTAAAGGGGGCTCCCGGATTCCGATAAGCCCCGCCCGCAGACCCCGACAACCCTGGCCGTCATCAACATGGGGACAAGGTGCTTTGGGGTGGGGGGGCCACACGGCCCCCCTTTCCCCAGGGCACCCCCAATGTTGAGGGAACTCGGCCTGGTATGGCTCAGGAGGGGGGGCGCTCGCTCGTCCCCACCCCTTTCCTGGCCTGCCGGGCTGCGTGCTCGGATAAGGGTCTGAGATGGATTTGGGGGGGAACCCCACGCCGTTTTTTCGGCGTGGGGATTCCCTTTAAATCCATGCCAGGTGACGGGGCTAGCGCGGCGGCATTCACTGCCTTCCCTAGCTTCGTCTACCTGCAGTTACGTTCTAAATGAACGGACTGCTCCGTGTGTGGGCAAGTCTGTTCATTTTCAAAAGTCCCGCGGACTTTTTCCCGCGGATTGTCCGCCGGAGAAGTCCGGGCGTGTGTGGGCAAGTCACACGCTCGGAAGTCCGGGCATGTGTGGGCAAGTCCCCCCTCGGAAAGTCCAGCGGTTTGTCCGCTGGACTAGGTCCGGCGGACAAAGTCCGAACGTGTGTACGCGGCATTACAGGACTTAAAGGATCTGCTACTAATGGCTTGGTGCCAGATACCACAGCATACCTTCAGAGGTTTAGGGGCATCTGTGCCTCAATGGATCAGGGCTTTGATAGCAAAAGGGGACCTACTTAATATTAGGTGGGTGGTCATCAAGTTATGGCTGATATTTTTACAGGGTACGTTGTCTATCATATAGTTATCAGGTTATAAAAAGTTTGTCTTTTTGGGACAACGTTACCTGTATTTTCCACCTGAATAACTGAACAATTAAACTTGAGGCTCTCTTGCATTGTTCACATAATCTGACTTTTTACTGTGCAGAGGTGTTAGGATGTCAGTAAAATGTGAAGGAATAACGGCAACATTTAGAACAGCACACAGTAGGTGGTATTTTGTCTTCAGCTAAACACTCAATCTCCAAAGTTAATTACAAATCATTAGTCATTCTCTCCCCTGGCCACTTTTTGCCTTAATCTCTCCTACTTCGACACCCCAGCAGGTCGCAGAGTTGCATTTTATTAGTTTTGATTATTAACCCATATTTTCTTTGACTTAGTTTTGGCTTTTTTTTAACCTTCAAGTCAAGCACTTTTTTGTGGAACAATTATTCTGATTAGAAAAGACTGGAAGAATGATGTCATTAGCAGGCTTCTCTGTATTTTGCTAAGATACCCCCTCTTCACACCATAAGGTCACAGACGGCATGTGTTGTTTTTGCTGTCCCAATGTGTGCTGGCTATAGTTACCTTTTCACATAAAAATGTACAGCAATGCAATTTTTTATTGCTGACAAAAACTCTTATGCCGCGTACACGCGATCGTAATTTCGGCCAGCAAAAGACCGATGAGAGCCTTTCATCGGAAAATGCGACCGTGTGTAGGCTCCATCGGAATTTTGCTGGCCGAATTCCCGCCAGCAAAAATTTGAGAGCATGTTCTCAATTTTTCCGACGGAAAAACTTTCGATCGGAAATTCCAATCGTCTGTAGCAATTCCGATGCCCAAAATTCCTACGCATGCTCAGAAAAAATTTGACGCATGCTCGGAAGCATTGAACTTGATTTTTTCTCGGCTCGTCGTAGTGTTGTACCTCACTGCGTTCTTGACGGTCGGTATTTGGTGTGACCGTGTGTAGGCAAGACAGCTTGAGCGGAATTCCGTCGGGAAAACCATCATCGCTTTTTCCGACCATAATTCCGATCGTGTGTACGCAGCATTACTCTGAGGCATTTCTTACAATACTTTTTCCTTGTTTTGGATAATTTGGGGAATCTTTTGTATATCTTTAATAATATCTGTGTCCCCATTGGAAAGATTTCCCATAATTCTTGTATTATTGACAGTAGTCAATGGACAGAGAGTGAGCGAATAATCTTCACTTAGAGACACAGAAATCAAGAAGATCCAATAGAGATGCTATACTTTTCTGTGCTTATTTAAACCTTTAAGTGTTACTAAACCCACAACAGTAAAATCAATCTGTATATGCAGTAAAGCATTCTTGTTATACTCACTGTGGAACTTAAGGGGTTAATCCTCTGCATTGTGTATAAAAGGCTGTTTGATCCTTTATGCACAGAGCCTCCCCTTCTTGCATTGTCCCCAAAACACCTCTGGATAAGACAGAGTTAGTGGAGTCAGTCTGCATATGCTCAGTTTGGTGTGTAGTGCTGGAGAGTATTTTTTTTCTTGAGAGAGTGTATGTGATCAGGGCCAATCAGCACTGTCCAGACAGAGGGTTGGGGTCTTGCATCCTGATAGGTCAGCCAGTGCAGTATGAAAACTCCTCCTACAAGCTTTAACCAGGCACTGATAAAAGTCACAGGACTGCTATATACTGCTGATGAGAAAAGGTATTTAGCAGTTTATATTTACTAAAATAATTGCATTTCCATGTTCTTAGTACTGTGGAAGACCAGATATAATGAATGCAGGGTCCTGGGTTTAGTAACACATTGAAGCTTCATGCACATACCAGGGGAGCACAGCATGCAGAGCCCCTGCAATCATTCTTTTCGTTACCTGCCGCCACCATGTACAGCTGCCCTTTGAGATGCACCCAATCACACACATGGGCACACACTTATGCTCTGAACGCAGAGTGTGTTGGTTCAAGGCATACGTCTGTGCACGTACATGCTATATCTCTGCACAGCTGTGTGCATGAAGCCAAAGAATAAAAAGGTTTGACTGGAATAACACTTATTTGTGTAACTATCAACATTTGATTGCCTTTATAGTAAATGGTAAAAGGAAAAAGGCAATATGTATTTAACTGAACTAAGCAAAACTCAATGAAAATTTAGCATGAAGTGAGGGTGGGTCACCCATGAGCAAAGAAGCAAGAGGGTCACTATCTCTATGAGCTCTGTGACGTTTGGGCACATTGGAGCCAATACTAGCAATCAAAAGCTTTTACACACCCAGTTTTGCTCCCCTCTTCCACACTGAAACCCCGGTGATGGCGTGACAGCGCAATGTCAAGCACTAAAAGACCCAAAGATCCCAGAAAAGCTCTAAGCTCTGCATACAAGAACATCAGGATGGTGTTTCCTCCACTGGAGGAAATTACACATCTGTCTCCCCACATCTTCTCTGATGTCGCAGATAGCTCCTCCTTAGACAACAAACCCCGATCCCTGGGTGATGCTAGAAAAGCAGGGGAGATGGTCAGAGATGCAGTCCTGCTAGCCAGGTTCTGGGCCATGTTGCAGACTTAGCTCACAGCCAGACAGACTAACAGCTAACCTCACACGTGAAACCCATGAGATAGGAATCCACGCAGACCAGCTAGAACATGGATGATGTTATTACAATGGATTCACAAGAGAAGGGCCTTGACAAAGTAAGTACAATCTTTTGCTTTAACAGTCATATAAAGGCAAATGGTTATGCAAACTAGAGTCACACTTGGAAAAAGTGTCAGGATCCGAATAGGACTGTAATAAAGGCACATGACTGATACTGGCCACACAAGAGTTATAAATGGGCAACTGGTCAGCAGTTTTAATGCAGTTCTGGATGCAGGTCTGGGACCAAGACCTAATCTCTCCTGTAGCCCAATCTATGTGCGGGTTATGAAGTTTAAGCCATAGATACCCTAAGATAAGGGGATAATCAGAAGATGTTATCAAGTAGAAGCTGATTGTCTCCTTGCAAAATTCCCCAATGGTCATAGTAATAGGTACAGTGCACAAGGTGACCAGGCCCATGGACAAGGGAGAGTTATCAACAGCTAAGACTGAAAATGGTCTGTACACCTTAGTCACGGGAATCTGTAGACGGTGTGCTAGGTCCCTATCAATGAAATTGCTAGCAGCACCAGAATCTATGAAAGCTGAGAGGCGATGAGAAAACTTGGCAGAACTAAGTTGTGCAAGAATAAATAGTTTATCTCCGAGGGAAACTGACACAGTATAGTCTATAGAAGCAGACTCCACCCACACTATACTCTTGGCGTTTCCCAGCTTATTAGGGCAGCTGGCGACAAAGTGGATGTGGTTGCCACAGTATAAGCAGTTCTTCTTCTAGCTTTTTCCCCCAGAGGACAAATGGGTAGCACCAATTTGCATGGGCTCATCTTCCAGGAGAGGTTGAGAGGGCTCAGGAAGGTTTGATGAAGAATAAGAAGTAGGCAGCATACTGGGGGCAAAGAAACAAACCCATATGTACGCCTTTCTTGTAAACGCCTGTCTATAAGGATGGCTACTTGCATGGCTTCATTCAATGACTTTGGTTCAGGGTAGTGTACTAAGGAGTCTTTGATGGCGTCTGATAAGCCTAACCTGAACTGGTTTCTTAGAGCAGGGTCATTCCACCCTGAGTCAGGTGCCCAGCGGCAGAAATCAGAACAGTATTGTTCAGCGGTGCGATTATACTGATCTAATGACCTAAGGTTAGTTTCAGAGTAAGCTTGGTCAATATCATCATAGAGTAAACCTAGGGCCTTGAAAAAAGCTTCAACTGACCCCCTGGCTGGGTCATCTGCGGGGAGACTAAAAGCCCAAGGCTGAGGGTCCCCCTGCAACCATGTAATAATCAGGTCAACCCGCTGTGCTTCAGTATAGCATACAACTATTTTTAAAGTTGGAAAACATATGGGGGTCACCAGAAAAACGATCAGGCGGGTTAACTTTGGGCTCTGGCTCCTGCATTACTGCTGGAGGTGCCTGGACTTGGGCTCTGGCTCCTGCATTACTGCTGGAGCTCCCTTCTAAGCAAATAAACGAGCCTGTGTAGAGTCCATCTTCAGCTGGCTACAGTTCTTCACCTATAGCAGCCCCCTTTCCCTTAAGGCAAGCAGGTCTACCGGTACTCAGTTGCCCCCAGGTCTTATACACAAAGCTATAGAGCCTGGCTACCACGCCAAGGCAGGCTCGAACTGAGCAAAGCATACAGGTACTTGCGGTTGGCAGACAGGCAGTGTGGTTCTATTACAGTCCAGGTAAAAGGCAGGCTAAGTTCAAGGAATAGTCCAAAATCCGATCCAAGGTCATATGCAGGGAAATCCAATCTAGCAGAGCAGGGCAGACAGACGGGGGGCTTGATCAGGAATTACACACGTATCAGGGAGAATGCCATAGCCAAAACCAGGATGCTGGAATGAGGAGCAGGAGTGCTAGACGTTCCTGACACAACCGCCTAACACTTACCCATAAAAACCTTTGCCACCTCAATCCTTCTCTTCTCTCTTCTGCTACTGATCACCTCCAAGACAAAATCTCATCCCTGTCCTGCACCAAGCTAGCCACTTCTGTTTATAACAGTTCATTGTCATCCTCCCCACTCACTACACACAGATTCAGGCCCTGTCCACTACAACCTTGACAAACAGATGACACCAGAAGTTTAAAAAAACATAGTCACGCTCTTGAACGCCAATGACATAAGACTAAGGTTCAGAGAGACTTCAGAGAGACTTCAACCAATATAAGTCTGCCCTCCAAAAATACAATTCCTGCCTTCACACTGTGGAGCAGACCTTTTACCACTCTCATCAACACCTTCTTAACCAGCCCCCATCAATTATTCTCTACCTTTAATTTTCTACTGTGTCCTCCACTGCCTCCACCCACTAGCTCACTCACTGCCAAGAAAATTGACAATCACTTCAAAAATAAGATTGATACAGATTCACAGGACACAATCACTATGTTTAAAATGTCCATTCAGTGCAAACTTTATTATTACATGTTATTTTATACATAGATAAGAAAGGGGTGGCGTGAGATGTTATTAAAAACTAACAAATGGAAATATGTTATTAAAAGCTAACAAATAGGAATATTATATTGAAAGCTAGCGAATAAATCAATTGCAAAAGTAAAACCTTGAGAGGGAAGGGGGGAGTAGAGACAGAGAGAGCTTCTAGAAGAACATGTGTCTGTGTGTTAGGTAAAGGTTACAGAATACATTTCAACAGCTCTAACAAAATGGAGTCTCTTGAGCTTAAATGAACAATACAGTGAAAGTCCATGTCATTTCCCTCCTTTTGTTTATTTGACACCATTCTTCTCCACGTTACATTCAGCCGATTGCTGGTAACTCCTGCTACATTGGTGCAGAGAGACGGTGTCCTGTTGAGCTCTCTAGTTTTCTCACAATAATGGGTTCATCAGGGCTGGTGGACCATTTGTTGGTACAGTGGGTAGTCACACAGAGGCATAGCCTGATGAGGAATTAAATAACAAATATGAGAAATAGGAACATCACAATGTAAGCGCCTAGTTTCTGTAACCATGTTGCTATGCCATATAAAAGTCACCAAAACCTCCTAATCCCTTAAAGGGGTTCCATCCATCTTTAGCAATATCTCAGGTCTTATTCTGTAGTTCTCTTATCTTAGCAAGATGCCCTTTAATAATGTCCTCATTATCAGAAATGTATATACAACAGTCAGTGCGAAATACCTTACACAACCCACCTTGAGCTGCAGTGAGATAATTTAGCATTAATCTATGCTCTAATACTACTTTTTTAAGCTGAGCCATTTCTTCACTTAATAAACCTATATCAGTGGTAGTAAGGTTAATAATCTCATCTACAATTCTAGTGTATTTATTTATTCTTTTCATTGCTTCAATTCCCCATCCTGTCCTGGAAGGGAACCATGACCATGTCCTGTCACCTTCAGTGAACAGCTCTCTTTTGAACACTAAAGGGTATTCTGGACTTTGATCTGGTCGCACTGTATCTTTGCGAACAGCCAAAGCAGGTGCTAACTTCCCAATATACCATGTACCTGTGACATTAGTAGGAAACCAGGCGTAAGCTTTATCTCCACAAATATAATACAACCCTCTATCTATGGATGTATACCTGCTCCTAAAAAACTAGATGCAATAACATTGAATCTCAGGTAACCAATATTTCCACATACTGTGAGCAATTTGTACTGTAAAGGGTTCTATTTAGTTTTGGATCTGGGATATAATAATATTGGCTATAGTTTCCTCCATAAACTGTAATCTTTGCTCCAGTGCAATCTGAATTGCCCAACCGTGTACATTTAGTGTTAAACAGACATGTAATGTTTAGGCAAATCTGTTGAGTGTCTATGTGTTTTGAAACCATCAAAGTTACAGATCTGTGCTCATTAGCTGTGGAGACTATGTATGAGCCATTTATTCTGGTCCTGTTTAGATAAGTGAAGTTGAGAGGCATTGCTATCATGGGTATTGTTCCTGTTTGGGCATGTAAGTGAGATCACACCCAGCAGTTACTAGCGTTGCTATGGGTTGCATACAATTTTAACATTTGGATGAAAGGGTTATTTTTCCATGTCTCAGTTCTCACAAACAACAGGAAAAGAAACATAATTTTTATTTCAAAGGATATCATCACTTCAGGATTTTCTTGCAGTGACTGGCGTGAACCCAGGTGGGTTTTCCTTCCAACTTGACAGCGGAACTGGTTGTCAAAAGCATCAAATGTGGTCCATCAAATTTTGGTTATAGCGGCTTTCTGATGTGTTGCTTGACCACCACCCCGTCACCAGGTTGGATTCTGTGAATACCTGAAACAGAATCTGGGTCGGGGATAGATTTGTAAACATCTTCATGTATTTTATTCAATGTTATTTGCAAAATCTGAATATATTCTAACAGACTAGAGTGAGAAGCCTGCAACTGTTGGGGAAAATATAACCCTTTGGGTGGCCCTCCAAATAAAATCTCATAGGGGGACAGCCCATGTGATTGTTTAGGGATAGTTCGTCCAGCATATTGGGCTAATGGCAAAGCTTCCACCCATCCTTTTCCTGTATCTGCTTTAATTTTTTCACACCTGTTTTTCAATATTCCATTAAGTCTCTCAACTTTACCACTACTTTGTGAATGATAAGGTGTACGGAAAGCTTGCTGTGTGTGAAGGGCTTCCATTACCTCCTGCATTACTTCCCCAGTAAAATGGGTTCCTCTGTCACTCTCAATAGTTTCAGGAACTCCATATCTACAAATTATTTCATTCAAAATTTTCTTTGCTGTTGTTTTTGCATTTGCTTTAGCTACCTGCCAGCACTCAGGCCAACCTGAAAACATGTCAACACACACTCGAGCGTACCCATAGGTGCCTATTTTGGGCATCTGAATGCAGTCTATTTGAATTCTTTGGAAAGGGAAATCTGGTTTAGGAGAATGCTTTGGGAAACATGGACAGGCCTCCCTGCATTTTACAGAGCACAAGTGAGACACGAAGCACAAAACCTGGCTGCAAATGCACTAAATCCAAGTGCTATCCAAAAGCAGTCAGTAAATTAATGTTTTTATATGTCCTTTTACCTTGAAGGTGGCAACTTCTGCTGGTTTCTGAAAAGCCTCAAATAGCTGCTCTATGAGTTTTGCATGTCTCACTCGCTTCCCTGCACTAGTAAGAAAGTTCTGTGCTTTCCAAATAGAAGCAAAATCGTGAGCTATTCCAAACGCATATCTGCTGTCAGTGTAAATGTTTCCCCTTTTATTCTCTAGGAGATGACATGCTTTGACTACAGCACACAACTCAGCTTACTGTGCTGATATCTGGGGTATCAAAGCTTCCTGATGTAAAATAGTGTCTGTAGTGGTTACAGCAAACCCTGTGTGTGGTTGACCATCATCAGTGTAAAATCTGGAACCATCTACAAATAAGTGTGTGACAATCTGATAAAGGCTCATCTTTTGTTGGTGTGACAGAGGCCCTTTCTACCTCCATCAGAGCCATACAATCATGAGAAAAACTCTCAGGTTCGACATCAGTACTGTTTCTTGCATCTTCCTCATCAATTATAGGAAGAAGAGTAGCCGGATTTAAAGTAACACATCGTTTGATTGTTAAATTCGATGGAGCAAAAAGAGCAGACTGGTACTTGTCAAATCTGCTGGCAGACACATGTCTGGTATTTACTTGATTCATAATTTCCTGTACTGCATGTGGCACATACAGGGTCAGAGCAGAATGTAGTACAAGCTCAGTTACTTTGTCTGGCAGCAAAATGCAGGCTGCTATGGCTTGCATACAACTGGGGGAGCCTTTGATGATAGGGTATAATGAGGCTGATACATACATCACAGGCCTCTGTTTGTCTCCATGTAGCTGGGTAAGTACACCTGCAGCAAATCCATTGACTTCATGACAAAACAATGAGAAAGTCTTAGTATAGTCAGGAAGTCCAATGGTGGGAGCTTCAGACAAAATTTTAATAAGCTCCTTCATCTGCAATTCATTGTCCCATGTGCGTTTGAAAGGCTGTGATTGGCCAGTGCAGCATGTGACCCAGCCTCTATATAAGGTACAGGCACACAGCACAGCACATCACTCTGCTTTAGACAGGTTCCTGGCTGCTGTTGAGAGAGAATTTCATGATAGGAGTCAGTCCACATTCCTGAAATATCTTCTAATTAGTAATAGTCAGCGAGCGATCTACATAGCTAGAGAGTGTCTTTTTTGAGGGAGAGAGAATTATTCAGATTCCTAAATCAATGCTACCCTGGCTGGGTTGCAGTGCACAGTCTTTTTACAGTGCCATGAGGCCAGTGCCAGACAAAATATAACTTTTAACTGCAAGCTCAGTGCACCCACACTGCATATGTTTCTGCATAATTACATTTTGCAGTGTTTTCTGCATGTGTGCAGGAGTGTGACATATTCAATCGATCTATATTTCTTCTATTGTGCTATCCCAAAAAAAAAATTGGAGTGAAAACCTTTTTTTTCCATAGCATTTTCTGCAGTTTTGCAGAAAATGAGATACATGCTTTACATACTGTGGGTGTATTCTGCTATTGCAAAAACATTGCAAAAAGATACAATTTTGCAGTGTTTTCTGCATGTGTGCAGGAGTCTGACTTATTCAATCGATCTATATTTCTTCTATTGTGCTATCAAAAAAAAAAATTGGAGTGAAAATAATTTTTTTTTCATAGCATTTTCTGCAGTTTTGCAGTTTTTGAGATACACGCTTTACATACTGTGGGTGGAATACACATGCAGAAAACACTGCCAAGTTGTATTATTTTGCAATGTTTTTGCAATAGCAGAATATGCTATTGCAAAAACATTGCAAAATAATACAATTTTGCAGTGTTTTCTGCATGTGTGCAGGAGTGTGACATATTCAATCGATCTATATTTCTTCTATTGTGTCATCCCAAAAAAAAATTGAAGCAAATTTTTTTTTTTTCCATATCATTTTCTGCAGTTTTGCAGTTTTTGAGATACACGCTTTACATACTGTGGCTGTATTCTGCTATTGCAAAAACATTGCAAAAAAATAAAATTTTGCAGTGTTTTCTGCATGTGTGCAGGAGTCTGACATCCTCAACTATAACTATAATTTTAACTGTAACGGTCGGGTCTCAAAATGCGATGGCATTCTTGAGACCCTGCAACTATAATTTTAACTGCAACGGTCGGGTCTCAAAATGCGATGGCATTCTTGAGACCCTGTGAAAGTGTATCCTAGCCTGTGAAATGCTGTACCCTACGCTAAAACCTCACTAGTTCGTGGTAGCGTTCAAAACATTCACCAACGCAGAGACCAGGATTGTCAGGACAGCGTGGACAATAATAACGGCTGTCACGCCTACATCCGTGCTTGCTGCAGACACGACATCTTTTTTGGGGGGCTCGTTGGGTAGGGGTACTCGGGAGGACATAAGGGTAATGCCTCTCATGCAGCCGGCTTACTGCATTTGGTAGGGGATGGTGAGGTGTGGAATCGCCTGGATACAGGAGTTCCATGACAACCGCTCTACATTTCTTCTATTGTGCTATCCCAAAAAAGAAATTGGAGTGAAATTTTTTTTTTCCATAGCATTTTCTGCAGTTTTGCAGTTTTTGAGATACACGCTTTACATACTGTGGGTGTATTCTGCTATTGCAAATACACCCATTTAGGGTAAGATCATAAATTTTGAAAATATGAGGAGATCATCAAAAAAGGGACGTGGCCCGGGTCGTGGTGCTGCTGGTGGAGCTCCTGTTGCAGGGAGAGGACGTGGTCGATCTGTGCCAGCTTCACGCACAAGTGAAACACCTTCCTCAGGTGCGAGTAGGCGTCAGAGCCTGCATCGGTATTTCGGCACGCCTAATGAGGCTGTACGAATGTTGAGGCCAGGACAAGTACAGGCGATAGTAGATTGGGGTGCTGACAGAGCCTCCGGTTCCTTCACATTGTCTCCCACCCAGTCTCCTGATGAAAGTTCAGAGTTGGCACCTGCAGCTGATGTCCATCAGTCTTTCACCTCACCCCCTTGCAAATCAGCCAATCAGTCTGAGCCCCAAATCATGCAGCAGTCTCTTCTGCTTTTTGATGACTCTGTTAGCAGGGTTTTCCAGGGCCATCGACCTAGCCCTGCCCCAGAATTGGAAGAGATTGTGTGCACCGATGCCCAACCACTTATGTTTCATGATGAGTACATGGGAGGACCATCGCAGCACGTCTCGGATGATGACGAAACACAGGTGCCAACTGCTGCTGCTTTCGCCATTGTGCAGACCGACAAGGAGGGCAGGGGTGAAGACTGGGTGAAAGATGATGTGGAGGACGATGAGGTCCTTGACCCCACATGGAATCAACGTCATGCAGGTGACCAGTGTGGTTCGGAGGAAGAGGCGGTGGTCGCACAGAGCCACCAGCACAGCAGAAGAGGGAGCAGGGTGTAAAAGCGGAGCCTAGACAGTACGTCTGCTACTGCCCAACGCAGCAAGGGACCGAGCACACCAAAGCCAGGTCCAAGGAGTTCCCTAGCGTGGCAGTTCTTCAGACAATGTGCTGTTGACAAGACACGAGTGGTTTGCACGCTGTGCAATCAGAGCCTGAAGCGAGGCATAAACGTTCTCAACCTGAGCACAACCTGCATGACCAGGCATCTAAGTGCAAAGCACGAGATGCAGTGGAGTAGACACCTCAAAAACCAATAAAGGTCTCTGGCTCCTCCTGCTTCCTCTTCTGCTGCAGTCTCGGCCTCTTCATCCACCTCTGTAGTGACAGTGGCACCTGCCAACCCGCAAACAGAGGATCTGCCAGCAACACTACCACCTGGGTCACCAACCATCTCCACAATGTCCCATGGAAGCGTTCAGCTCTCTATCTCCCAAACACTGGAGCGGAAGAGGAAGTACCCCCCTAGCCACCTGCGATCCCTGGCCCTGAATGCCAGCATTTCAAAATTCCTCGCCTTTGAAATGCTGTCATTCCGTCTGGTGGAGACGCAGAGTTTTAAAAGGCTGATGTCATTGGCTGATCCACAGTACGTCTTGCCCAGCTGCCAGTACTTTTCCAGGGGAGCTATCCCTTCCCTGCACAACCAAGTGGGGGACAAAATCAGGTGTGCACTGCGCAACGCCATCTGTGGCAAGGTCCACCTAACTACGGATGTGTGGACCAGTAAGCACAGTCAGGGACGTTATATCTCCCTAACAGCACACTGGGTAAATGTAGTGGCGGCTGGGCCTGAGGCGGATAGCAGTTTGGCGCATGTCTTTCCACCACTGAGGATTGCAGGTCGCTTCAGTTTGCCTCCTGTTGATAACTCCTCCTACTCCGCCTCCTCATCCTCTACCGACTCCTCATCCGGTCAGCGTAACACCTTCACCACCAACTTCAGCACTTTCCTGTTTGGGGGAAAAACCCCACACCGCGCAGGAGTTGTGGAGGGACATGGAACAACAGACCGATGAGTGGTTGGTGGCAGTG
The DNA here is from genome assembly GCA_028564925.1 of Lithobates sylvaticus. NCBI lineage: Eukaryota > Metazoa > Chordata > Amphibia > Anura > Ranidae > Lithobates > Lithobates sylvaticus. The sequence continues at coordinate 118,561,260 of CM053028.1, read as the reverse complement.
AGCCTCAAGCCAGGCCTGGTGGTGTGCGATAATGGGCGAAATCTCGTAGCAGCTCTGGGCCTAGCCGGTTTGACGCACATCCCTTGCCTGGCGCATGTGCTGAACTTGGTGGTCCAGAGGTTCCTTAAAAATTACCCCGATATGCCAGAGCTGCTGCAGAAAGTGCGGGCCGTCTGTGCGCACTTTCGGCGCTCTCACCCTGCTGCTCGCCTGTCAGAGCTGCAACGTAACTTCGGCCTTCCCGATCACCGTCTCATATGTGACGTGCCCACAAGGTGGAACTCCACCTTGCACATGCTGGCCAGACTGTGCGAGCAGCAGCAGGCGATAGTGGAGTTGCAGCTGCAGCACGCACGCGTGAGTCCCTCTGCGGAACTGCATCACTTCACCACCAATAACTGGGCCTCCATGCGAGACCTGTGTGCCTTGTTGCGCTGTTTGAGTATTTCACCAACATGGCCAGTGCCGATGACGCCATTCTCAGCATTACTATCCCAGTTCTATGCCTCCTTGAAAAAACGCTTCAGGCGATGATGGAAGAGGATGTGGCACAGGAGGAAGAGGAGGAGGAAGAGGGATAATTTCCAAGGCTTTCAGGGCAGTCATTCACAAGTGGCTACAAGGGTGGGTTCCTGCACCAACAAGCGCCAGGTACACAATTGTCCGGCAGCAAGGGCACAGTTCTGGAGGATGACGAGGTGGGGGATGAGGAGGAGATGGAGGAGGAGGAACCATGTTCACAACAGGGTGGCACCCAGACCAGCTCATGTCCATCACTGGTGCATGGCTGGGGGGATACAGAGGACACAGACGATACACCTCCCACAGAGGACAGCTTTTCGTTGCCTCTGGGCAGCCTGGCACACATGAGCGATTACATGCTGCAGTGTTTCCGCAATGATCGCCGAGTTTCCCACATTTTAACTGGTGCTGATTACTGGGTGGCCACCCTGCTGGATCCCCGTTACAAGGACAACGTGTCGTCCTTAATTACCTCACTGGAGCGTGATCGTAAGATGCGTGAGTACAATCGCATGCTGGTAGACGCGCTGCTGGTGGCATTTCCACTTGACAGTGGGGGTACGGTGGAAGCACAAGGTGAAGGCAGAGGAGGAGGAAGAGGTCGCCAACGCAGCCGGGGCACCGCCAGCACCTCGGAAGGCAGGGTTAGCATGGCCGAAATGTGGAAAAGCTTTGTCAGCACGCCACAACAACCAGCACCACCAGCCGAGATGGAATGTCTTAGCAGGAGGCAGCATTTCACCAACATGGTGGAGCAGTATGTGTGCACACGCCTACACGTACTGAATAACGGATCTGTCCCCTTCAACTTCTGGGTCTCCAAATTGGGCACATGGCCTGAGCTTGCCCTTTACGCCTTGGAGGTGCTGGCCTGCCCTGCCGCCAGTGTATTATCTGAACGTGTATTTAGCACGGCAGGGGGCGTTATCACAGACAAGCGCAGCCGCCTGTCCAGAGCCAATGTGGACAAGCTCATGTTCATTAAAATGAACCAGGCATGGATCCCACAGGACTTGTCCGTACCTTGTGCAGAATAGACATGTATACCGGTGTTCTGACAAAAACTGTCTGGCCATCGGATAGTGTCCGGCTACTTACTGCGCAGGCGCAGCGCATGCGCAGTATGGAGGACAAGGAGATTCACAAAATCTCCGAAGATGAACGGCGCCTGCGCAGTGAGTGCAGGTTCAAGCCCCAACATCCAAGTGGACATACGGTAGCACATAGTAACAGGGCCCCTCGCAGGCTCGCTTGGCTCGCCACGCTTCGCTCGCCACACTTCGCTCGCCACGCTTCGGGCACGGCCTCGCTTGGCTCGGCTTCAACCTCGGATGATGTGGCTTGAACCGCGCATCGTCTTCGGGGAGTTTCGAAATCCCCTTGTCCTACGAACTGAGCAAGCGCAGTACAGGGCGGACACTATGCGACGGGGGACAGAATTCAACACATTACCACCATCCTTACCCAGCCATTGTTGTATTTTTGAACCAGTGTTGGCTACCTCGTCCTCCTCTACCGCCGCTTCCACCTACACTGCCACATCCACCGCCACCTCAACCTCCTACTCCATATGGACCTCGTCCTCCTAGGTCAAGATTATAATTTTTTTATTTTTTTAATTTGCAAGTATTTTATTTTCCCACTATCTTATCCATTAAATTTAATAATTTTTTCCAGAAAGGGCGTATTCTGGGGCATTCCCACCATATGTGTGGCATTGTGCCGTTGAGTTTCTAAGGTTCTTAATGACTTCCTGTACCTCTTCTGCTGAGAAGAGCAGCATATTATTTTTATTTTTTATTTTTTTTATGTTATTTTAAGTTATTTTCCTATCCACGTTTGTTTGCAGAGCACTTGCCATGCTCTTAACAACATTTTGTTGCCATTTGCAGCCCTCTAGCCCTTTCCATGACTTTTTTACAGCCATTTTAGTCTTCAAAAGTTTGCGTCCCCATTGACTTCAATGGGGTTCGGAGTTCGGGGTCAAGTTCGGGTCAAGTTCGGTCCCGAACCCGGACTTTTTTCAGAAGTTCGGCTGGACCCGCCGAACCCGAACATCCAGGTGTCCGCTCAACTCTAGTTTGTAGTGGTAGACTCATATAGAGGAGCCATAAGTCCTGATGCATTTGGAATCCAATCCCTACAATATCCCACTAACCCCAGGAAGGCACGTAGTTGCCGTACATTTCTTAGCTTTTCAAAATTTTGTAGAGTTTTAACTCGATCTGGGGTTAGGCGATGGATTCCATGTGAAATGCAGTGACACAGGAAGATCACTTTCTCTTGGCAGTATTGTAGCTTATCTTTGCTAACTTTGTTGTTACTGTTATAGAGAAACATGAGAAGGCTTTCTGTTTCTCTGCTACACGTGTCTTTTGTATCAGAACAAATAAGCAAATCGTTTATGTACTGAAGAAAAACTGTGTTTGGGTGTGAGGGGGACCATTGGTCGAATACTTGCTTTAACGCAGTATTATATTCAGAGGGGCTACTCACACAGCCTTGGGGCAATCTTGTCCATGCTAACTTTTGGGCATCATGGGTAAATAAAAAAACGTGCCAGAAATCTGGGTGTAGGGGCACCGAAAAGAAAGCATTTGCAAAATCAATCACTGTAAAGCAGGTGCTAGAGGCAGGTATTCCACTTAATAAAGTGCGGGTGTTGGGCATGATTGGGATATCTGCCTCAATTATATTGTTAATGGCTCTCAAATCATGCACCATGCGGTATGTTACTTGCCCACTTTTCTTGTCTGGCTTCTTTGCATTTGGGAACAGGGGTGTATTGGCTTGGGACTTAATTGGTACAACAACCCGTGCTGCTTTCAGTTGAGTGATCTGATCCTTTATCCCCTCAGTCTGAACAATACTCTGTGGGTAGTGTTTAATCTGTGGGAGATGGGCTCCTAGTTAAATTTTTATAATAACTGGGGTGCAGTCCAGCAGACCTACATCATATTTGCTGGTGGCCCATAAATCAGTGGGAATCACTTCCAATTCTGGTGGAAATGGCGGAGTAGAGTCTTGGATTAAAAATACTCTACAGGCAGAATGTAAAACTTCTCCTGACAGACTACTGACCACTTGGACTCCTGTAGGAGTGTAGTCTATGTTTGCTAAAATTTGGTTCAAAATGTCAGCTCCCAAAAATTGGTAGGAACTGTGTATGAAACTAACACTTTAGTGACAATTTCTGCTTGCTGTACTAGTCTGAGTTTAAGTGGCTTGGAATCAACCAAATCAGTAGATGTCCCAGTTAGGCCAACACCAGAAATAACATTTGTAGATAAAAATACTGGAGATAAGTCCTCTATATTAAAAACGCTTCGGCAATATCGATTAAACAGGTTAATTCTGTTTCTCGTCCAGGATAGGGGAGTTCTTGTAAAAATACTTTTACTCTGCCCTCGGGACCATTGTCTCCCCTATTTAACATGATTGATACTGGCATGTAATTTTCCTATGCTTGATCCACTGCTTTTGGCAGAGAACTGGGATCAGCATGAGGTGCCTCTAAGCTCCTTTCCAGTCTACGGTCAGGAAGATGGCAGAATTTGGCCTTCCCCATTACAATTGAAGCATATAATTGGTCCTCAATTTCCATAATTTCTGAACTTGCCTTTGCCTCTTCCTCTTTCTCTCTGCTTCCCTATGTACATAACCTTGGGTTTGCTGTCTTTATGGTTAATCCTGTTTCAAAGATACGAGACAAATCCCTCTTTGTAGGTTAATATGGGGCTGTTAAACCCCTGCTCTCCACTATATTGCCCAGCTCATCTTTTGTGTGTTTCATGTAATCAAATTTTTGTGCTTTTGTGGATGGACCCCTTAAAGCCAAACTGGCAGCCACATAAGGTGACTCTACAGAGTCTTCTGGCCAAATGTAGTAAATTTGGACAGTACTTTTATTAAACATCTCAGTCAAGCCAGTTTGATTTGCTACTTTAGTTTCTGTCTCCCATGTGCAAGCTATTCTCCACATTCCTTCACTGCACAGTAGTGGGTCATAATCGTGCAGAAAAGTTTGCCATGCTTGTAAATCAAAAGTCCCTTCAGATTTTAAAGGTTTAGCTGTTCCCTTTGTCCATTCTACCAATTTATCTAGGGGCTCAGTATAGGCGGAACTGTACCTTCGGTTCATATATTCTCTAGCGCTTATGTGAAGGTTACAGAACACATTTCAACAGTGTGAACAAAATGGAGTCTCTGTTGCTTAAATGAACAATACAGTGAAAGTCCATGTCAATAACTCATGTCCATTGGTACACTTAACACTTCCCTCATTCAGCCTAGCTACTATAGACAAGGTTGCTAAACATCTTCTTAATTCCAACCTTACCACCTGCCCCCTGTAACCTGTTCCCTCGCAAATGCTACGGTTACCCTCTGGATCCATCCTAAACTCTGTAACTCACATCTTCAATCTCTCCTTCTCTTCTGGTATCTTCCCCAACTCTCTAAAACATGCACTAGTCACCCCCATACTGAAACAGCCTTAATTGGACCCCATTAATCTTAACAACCTACACTCCCATCTCCTTGCTCTCCTTTTCCTCCAAACTCCTTGAACATCTGGTCTACCAATAGCTAAAATCAATGGATACTATTCTGTTATTCCACACCTGGACTTCTCTGCTGTCTTTGACACAGTGAACAACTCCCTCCTCCTCAAAAAACTCCACTGTTTTGGTCTCCGTGACTGTACTCTTCACTGGTTCTCTTCCTACCTATCCCACTGCACCTTCAGTGTCACTTCCTCTTTTCCTCTTCCTTTCTATGTCGGGGTCCCCCAAGGTTCTGTTTTTGGACATTCTTTTTCTCAATCTACAATTTCTATCTGGGTCATTTAAAAGCCTCCCATGGCTTCCAATACCATTTCTACGCTGATGACACCCAAATCTATCTCTCTACACATCAGTCTCTGCACGCATCACTAACTTACTAACAGACATATCAGACTGGATGTTACACTACTTCCTCAAACTTAATCTACCAAAAACCGATCTCATAATATTTCCTCCCCCCATGTCCTTCTGCCCCTGACTTTTCTGTCAAGATCGACAGCGCAACTATCAACCCGTCCACACATGCCAGGGTGCTAGGTTTAATCCTAGACTCTGAACTTTCCTTTCAGCCCCATATCCAATCAATGTCCAAAGCCTGCCGCCTCAACCTTCGCAACATATCTAAAATATGCCTCTTCCTAACCAATAAAAAAAAACAAAATAAGGAGGGCGCACCGACCTAGTGCATTACCACAGATAAAGCAAAATATATACTCACAAATGAGTATTGATAGAAGGCATAAACAATAGAGCAGATCCACTGTTCTGAACACCGACAAGCCAGGACCTGACGTCAAGAGGATCAAATGATACCTCAAGATGGCTGATGCGTTTTGGGGGAGAACCCCTTTCCTCGGAGCCTAAATGGGCAAAACTTCTTCTTCCTAACCAATGACACCACAAAGCTCCTAGTCCACTCCCTGGTCATCTCTCGCCTTGACTACTGCAACTCCCTCCTTACTGGCTTACAGTTACATAGACTATACTCCCTTCATCCATCAGGAAAGCTGCTGCCAGACTCATCCACCTTACCAACCGCTCAGTGTCTTCTAACCCTCTCTGCCAATCCTTCAACTGGCTTCCACTCACCCAATTAATTAAATTCAAAATACTAACAATAACTTACAAAGCCATCCAAAACTCTTCAACACAGCTACATCACTAACCTAGTCTCAAGATACCAATCTAACCATTCTCTTCGTTCCTCCCAAGACCTCCTGCTCTCTAGGTCCTATGTCACCTCCTCCCATGCTCACCTCCAGGACTTCTCCCAAAGCTCTCCTGTTCTCTGGAAAAAAAATACAGTTGTACTGTAATTTTTTAGATGATCCCTGAAATCCCTTCTCTTCAAAGAAGCCTATCCCCTCCACCTAACAACTGTACTTCTATTTTCTCCCTCAGCTCATCCCCCAAAGTTGTTATCTTTTGTATCTCTTAACCCTCCCTCTTAGATTGTAAGCTCTAATGAGCATGAGCAGGGCCCTCTGATTCCTACTGTATTAAATTGTATTGTAATTGTACTGTCTGCCCTTATGTTGTAAAGCTCTGCATAAACTGTTGGCACTATATAAGTCCTTTATTATAATAATAATAATATCCAATTGCCTTGGGGAATCAGGAAGGAGTCCCCCCCCCCCCCCCCCATTGGAGCAATTTGGACCATGTTGTTGTGGTTAAACTAGATAGACATGTGTCTATTTTTTTAAACTTAACTGTAACCCAAAGTAATTATGTACCTCTAAGTTCCCATTATGTTCTACTTCAAGGTAATGGAGGCTGCAGAGCCATAACTAGCCAGCAGGCACCTTCAATTTTTTAAACAGTTTTTTTTTAGATGTGCGGGTATACAACCGCTTTAAAGAGCAAAGCCAGAATTTCAAGCCTGTGCCTGACCAACAAATTTGTCTGTTTGTTCATGTCTTGGATAGAGTCTGTCTGCCTCTCGTGTCTTTTTGACTGTTTATATCTATCTATTTAAATCCCCTATACGTGATATAGTCATGTGATGTCAGAACTAAACATGCACTGAGGTTGGAGTGTCTGCACTGAAAACTGCAGCCTCAGTGCCACCCCCTCCATGCAAGAGATTCATGTATCTGTTCTCAGTGGCGTCTCCAGCTTTCATATTTAGGGGGGGCACATGGGGGGACAGGGACAAAATTAGGGGGGCAACTATAAAATGCAATTTTACTACGATCCCCAGGGTGGCAGAAAACAAGAGATATATGTCACCAGCATACCAAGAAAATATAAGGGTCCAAAGCAGTGGGAGAACTATTAGGTTTGCAAAGGTTGTCTTGCCTCCGGGCCTTGGTGTTCTGCCACTGTGGTGTTCCCCAGCCTCCTCTTGCTGTCCTGCCCCTGCTATTGACAGTGCTGGTCTGGCATCTGTCTCCTTGGCAGTGGCAGCAGTCTATTAGGACCTAGGGCTGGTGACATTATGGGTGCATGCAGGGGAAGCCTGGCACTATTGGTTGTAGAGAGCCAAGCCCCCAGCTGGTCACCAGTAATGCTGTATAACCTTCTCTGTTGACATGCTGATCGGGATGTGATCCAGGTGATGCTCCCAGTCAGATCTAATAAACACAGTATTTATTAGCATCAACAGTACAACCACATCCACCGTATGTTCAGCAGCCATGTGGGCTCTTTGCCTGTAAGGTGTGGGCTTTGATCAATAAAATCACTATGATATTTAACACTAGGATTTAACTAGGAGCATCACCTGGATTGCATCACGATCAGCATGTCAGAGAAGGCTGCACTGCTGCTAAGCAACCTGCAGGGAGGTCAACTGTCTACTCTACAACCATTAGAGATGGGCTCGGGTGTGTTTGAAATCCCACATGCCCGATCCCGCCAGGAAGCCGACACTGCATACGGCTAATCACAGGCAGCGAGACATTCCTGATCTGTGCAGCTAAGGACCGGGAAATGTCTCACTGCCTCTGCTTAGCGCTGTGCAGTGTGGGCTTCCTGGCGGGATCGGGCATGTGGGATTTTGAACATGCCCTGCCCATATCTAACAACAAATTGTGCTGGCTCTCCTGTACATTAGCCCCATAAAGTAACCAGCACTGGGTTCCAATGTGCCACCGCTGCCATGGAGACAGAGACCAGCGCTGTGAATAGCCAGGACAGGACAGCAACCCTGGTAGTTCCACCACTGGTCCACACTGCAAGGATTCCTCCATCCACCTATAATGTGTAGATGGGAGATTTGGATCATTTCTTTTTTTTTTAATGCAACCTACTAGTTAAATTAAAAAAGTGGGGCTGCCTAAGTGCTAAGCCTAAGACCAGCCATAGGCAGTTTAAATCTCAGCTGGTTCATCAGGAACTGGCTGAGGTTTGAACCATTAATGAGCAGGCTGAATGTACCAAGATGATCGATCAAATTGGGAACAACCAGCTTGCCAGATACTCTTATGATTATCACTAGTGGTTGCTATAGCCACTAGTGATAATGACTGTTTGTTGGGAGAATACAATTGCTGGGCAGGAAGGATATTCCCCTTGTCACCACTGTCTGTGTTGATGGGGAAATCATGCAAGTTTCTTTCCTGCACTCTGTGGATGCAGGAAAGAAATTTGCATAGTCTATTACCTGCCTAACTGAAAGTGAAAGTAAGTTGTGAAGGTCTTGAAAGAACAGGAGAGGGGAGGGACAGATTGGGGAGAGAAGAGATGGAGATAATGCAGTTCAGTGATTACAGTGTACTGAAGTGCACACACTTACCCACGCGTCCAGGCTAGAAGAATACTCCCCCTCTCAATAGAGACCGTGTTACTCCAGCAGCGGCCTGAGTAAGATGTGGCACATCCGCTACGAATGCAAACAAAAAGACATTGCCTTTTTGTAAAAAAAAAAAAAATGTTTTTAAATTTTTTTTTTGGGGGGCACATGGTGGGGCACAGCATAATTTTGGGGGGGGTCAGGGCCCCCTCTGGCCCCCCCCTAGGGACGCCATTGTCTGTTCTTGACGTTTCATGAATCTGCTGTCTGCACTGACATTTGTTGTGTAGAGGAGCAACGGATTTCTAAAGAATGTGTAGGATGCTTTTTATGAATTCTACTGAGTGTTTTTTTTATGCTATAGTGTGATTACAGACCTGGAGCAATGCAGCAAAGCACTCTTTGCACATTGGTAAAGCAAATTTATTTCTAAAATGCCATGTTTGTAAAGGCTGAAGGTCTTTTTTACCTTCATGCATTCTATGCATGAAGGTGAAAAACCATCAGCGTGCAGCTTCCCCCCAACTCCCTATCCAGTGATGTGCACAAGAGCAAAAGGTCTGCTAGGTCTCTCACTCTTCATTGGCTCCTGCTTCTGTCAATCACAGACAGTGAAGAGGGAGTAGGGAGCGGGGCAAAACCATTGCACAGAGCAGCTAAGTATGGCATGTTATTTATTTTTTTAAAGCTGAACCTTTACAAACACTTTAACTACTTAAAGACCGCCCACCATATATATACTGTGGCAGGGCGGCTCTGTTGCACGAAACAACGTACCTGTATGTAATTTCGTGCAATAGATACTGTGGGCGCACCCACTGATTGGCCAGAGGGGGACCCGCTGATTGTTCCCCAGAGAGGCTGAACGGTGATCTGCCTATGTAAACAAGGCAGATTGCCGTTCTGACAGGGGGGTACACAGTGATCTTGTGTTCCTGCTAAGCAGAAACACGGATCTCTGTGTTCTTCCAGTCAGTCCATACCCCACACAGTTAGAAAGCATCCCCTAGGGACACACCTAACCCTTTGATTGTCCCTGGTGTTAACCCATTCCCTGCCAGTGTCATTAGTACAGTAACCCTGCATATTTTTAGCACTGATCACTGTATTACTGTCGCTGGTTCCCAGAAAAGTGTAAAAAATGTCAGGTGTCTGATTTGTTCACCACAGTCCCACTAAAAATCGATGATCGCCTCCATTACTAGTAGAAAACATAAAAAAATGTAAATGCCATAAAAATATCCCATAGTTTGTAGACACGTTAACTTTTGTGCAAACTAATCAATATATGCTTATTGGGATTTTTTTTACCAAAAATATGTAGCAGAATACATATTGGCCTAAATTGATGAAGACATTTGATTTTTTACATTTTTTTTATTGGATATGTTTTATAGCAGAAAGTAAAAAATATTGTTTTTTTTTTTTTCTAATTTGTCACTCTTTGCTTGTTTATAGCACAAAAAAATAAAAAAATGCAGAGGTGATCAAATGCCACCAAAAGAAAGCTCTATTTGTGAGAAAAAAAAGGACATCAATTTTATTTGGTTAAAATAACGCAGTGCCGTATAGCAAAAAATGGCTTGGTTATGATGGGTAAAACCTTCCGGGCGGAAGTGGTTAATCCAACATTGTTAGATAAAGTGGAACTAAACCATTTAATTTTACTGTTTCCCAAAGCAGTTACATTTGAGTGAGTGATAACAGAACAAATGATTGCATGAATGATAACTGTCACAGTCACATATGTAGCACCTTGGCAACTACAGATCAAACAGAGGCTAAATTGGCAGCTTACTTGGCAGTAGAGTAGGACGGTTTAGACATAAGACATTTTTATTTATTTTTTGCATCCTTTTTTAATAGATTAATAGCTGAATAATGTCTTAGAATTCAGGCAAATTGTGGACAGAGCAACACATAACTTAAAAGACTTCATACAATACAATACAATGTAAATCAATTTTTGGTGTGGTTAACACACTCAGAACAAAGTCTATGCTTAATTTATTCCAAAACAATCATCTTGAAGCATTTTATTACTCCACGTATGGTAACAATTTTATAACAAAGACATATTTCCTTTTTTTGTTTTGTTTACTATATTCATAAACAATGCTGATCTTTTTGTCTCTGTTTGCTATAAGTAGTTGGTCTGGCCTGCTAGAAAAAAGCAGGAAAAACCACTTGGTGAGTAAAAAAGTGAAGGTGATCGCATTGTTAGCTTCTCCTGTAAATAAGGACAGAATTTTGCCATCTAGTCGGCAAAATGTGTAAAGCCCTTTTAAATGATTGATTCATTCGATTATTTACCTCAAACTGATTGTTACAATGTAATATTCTTTATTCAAGGTATTCATTTCACATCTGTTTCACTGTCTTGACTCTGGTTACCTTGGGCAATCATGTGAAATTAAATATAAAATAAATTAATGGACTATAATACAGGCTGAGACCCTATGAAAAAAATGTATGTTTGTTTTTTAGACTGGATCCTGAGTATTAAAGTGATATTAAAGTCTTGTTTTTTTATTTATTTTTGTTTAAAAATAACAAACAAATGTTATACTTACCTGCTCTGTGTAGCGGTTTTGCACAGAGCAGCCTGGATCCTCCTCTTCCCGGGTCCCTCTTCAGCGCTCCTGGTCCCTCCCTCTTGCTGAGTGCCCCCCACGGCAAGCAGCTTGCTATGGGGGTGCCCGAGCCTAGCCACTGCTCTGTGTGTCCATTCACACATGGAGCCCCGGCCCTGCCCTCTCTCTCTCTTCATTGGCTCACTGACTTTGATTGACAGCAGCGGGAGCCAATGGCACCCGTTGCTGTCTCAGCCAAGTAGGAGGGAGAGTACTGGACAGCTGAGCTTCTTTTGCATCATCGCTGGGTCGAGATGGGCTCAGGTAAGTATTATGGGGGCTAAGGAGGGCTACTGCACACAGAAGATTGTCTTCTACCTTTAGAACCATTTAAAGATTTTATGGCTGTTGGCGCACCCATAGGTGTTGGCCTTGATATGTATGTGGGTACAGCTCCTACTTGAATCTGGTGGCACCCTTGAAATTCTGTGATACAGCAAAACAGACAATTCTAAATAATATGCAACTATATTTAGCGGCGGCTGCACACTGAAAAATGGTTGTAAAGTCAGAAGTTTTTTTTATCTTAATACATTCCATGCATTAGGATAAAAAACCTTCTGTGTGCAGCAGCAGCCCCAGCACCCCCTAATATTTACCTGAACCCCATCTTTGTCCAGCGATGTCCACGAGTGCCTTGGCCATCCGGGACTCTCCTCCTGATTGCCTGAGACACAGCAGCAGCACTATTGGCTCCCGCTACTGTCAATCAAATTCCGTTAGCCAATCAGGACGGAAAGGGGGGTGGGCTGAATCATGTCTGAATGGACACAGAGAGCTGTGCCTCAGCTCGGGTGCCCCCATAGCAAGCTGCTTGCTATCACACTAGCTCCAGATGAAATAAAAAATTATCTTTAGTTATGGCAGTACTGGGTTGCAGCGAAGTAATGCAGCTAGAGGTCTATGAGAGAACTTCTTTGCAGAGATCATGTGGTGCTTACAAAACAGCAGGCAGCTCTCCTCAGTCCTCTTGTGCAGACAGAAAAAAGAGTTGGAATCCGTGTCATCTTCTCTGTACTGTCCTCCAGACACTGTAAGGAGGAATATTTACCTTATTTTTCTTTTACTGAAATTTTATTGAAAGTTTTCAATATAACAAAAGAGAGGTAAAAGTGATACCAAAACAATGTGATGTGTAAACGTATAATATCAATACTCTTTGTACAAACATTGCTCCCCAAATATAAAATGAGAGTGGCTCCATTTTTTTTCTTTATTGCTCCCTCTCAAGATGGCTTTCTTAGACCTTTTACCCAGACTGCCCTCTCTTTGATAGCACACACACTTATGCCGCGTACACACGATCGGACTATTCGGCCGGACTATCCGGCGGACAATCCGCCGGATTTTCCAGCGGAGTTCCGCCGGACTTTCCGAACGTGCGGACTTGCCCACACACGCCCAGACTTTTGAAATGAACGAACTTGCCCACACATGGAGTAAAGTCCGTTCATTTATAACGTGACTCCAGGAAGACGGGACTAGCGAAGGAAGTCAATGCCGCCACTTCCATCGGCGAGATTGACACCTTGCTAGCCCCGTCGCCTGGTATGGATTTAAAGGGGAATCCCTACGCCAAAAAAATGGCTGGGGGTCCCCCCCGAATCCATATCAGACCCTTACCCGAGCACGCAGCCCATCCGGTCAGGAAAGGGGGTGGGGACGAGCGAGCACCCCCCCTCCTGAGCCGGACCAGGTCGCGTGCCCTCAACATGGGGGGTGCTTTGGGGAAGGGGGGGCCCTGCGCCCAAAAAAAAGATGATTAAAAATCAATCAATCAACAATTGAAAAAAAAAAACATTTAACTCACCTCTAAAGGCCTGTTGCTAGGGGGTCCCTCGCAGTTGGCCTCCTTCAGTGCCCGGGTTAAGTGACATCACTTCCCCTCAGTGCAGGTAGGGCTCCCTCCCTCCTGTCAGTCATCTGGGACACGTGACAGGTCCCAGATGACTCTGCGGCCAATAACGGCACCGCCGAGCGGAGGGGGGCACGAGCGGAGCTTCGACCCCCCGCATCGTTGGACCCTGGGACAGGTAAGTGTCCGATTATTAAAGGTTAGCAGCTGCAGTATTTGTAGCTGCTGACTTTAAATTTTTTTTTTCCAATGCAAACTCCTCTTTAAGCGGCAAACAGCAATTTTTTTTTTTAGTATAAACTATACATATATTTTGCTATTAAACACCATTTCTAATCATATGAAGTTAATAACAAGAGTCCTTTACATCAGAGTCCACATCTGTGCCTCAGAGAGGGTAGGGGTAGGGGGCAGGAGGAAGAGGTGCAGATTGAGCCTTCTCTCCTCTCCCGTCTGTGTGTTGTGGAGGGGGGATTGTTAGTGCTGGCTTTGGGCAGCATGAAAGAGAATGTAACAGGCACTTTCAGCTTAGACAACTGCAGCCAGAAACCCTGCTGGGAAGCCATAGTCCAGACTGAATAATGTGTCCGGGTTTCAGGCGGCCTGAAACCTGGACACATGATTCCAAACCCGAACTGTCCGGGCGAATCCCAGACAGGTGGCAACCCTACACACACTACAGGTTGGCAAATGCGTTTAGAAAGGCTTTGCAGGCTGCTGCTAGCTTATAGTAGCCAAATATGCACGCCTAACCAAGCCAAGGACAGATTTCAAGGGGTCCTGAGCGGTCAACAGTATGTTTTTATCTCTTTCTCTGTCTTCTTATGTATCACTTTTTCATTGCAGTTTTTTATGGTGCCAGTAACAATGTATTCAGCATTCCAGGCTGTTTTTATGTAGAAGTATGTTTATACTTCACCTACTAGGTGGTAAACTCTGCCACACATGACGGCAGGATCAGTTATTGATGTTGGTATACATTTTCAAAGGTTGCCTTTTCCTATTTATGTGATTTCCTAAGAGAATTTTATTATGCTTTGTTTATACAGGCAAGCACTCATTTATGTTTACTTGCGTTTGCAGCTGCTCAATATTGGGTGACATTATAACCACTAAAGTCCCTCTTGATTATACCTCCTTCCAATTTCCTGTGTGTTGCTGGCAGCTGGGATATGGGGACAAAAATGAAGCAAGGCTATATAAGATTTTTTTTTCAATGCTAAGACCTGCAGTAGCTATGAGCATTTATATAGCCCTCTAAGGAACAGCAAAAGGGAAATCCTTTTAACTTCACGACTGTACTAGTCTTCTGCAAATAGGAACATTAAATCTATAACAGGATTTCCTGACCTTTTATGGAACTCTGCAGTCACTTATTTACTCCAAAATTTTTGTTGGAATGGCTTACAGTTCTTATTAGTCATTATTGTCATGATAATGAAGCAGCACAAATATGTTAACCATGGTAATAAGTATATTCATATTTTTACAGAATATAATATACAGTGATATAATATAATATACATGTTAAAAGAAAATATCTATTATAACTTAGTATACAGTGGCTACAGACTGGATGTGCCAATATTAAGACTTATAGAGAATTCATTACCTTAAAGGTTCAAAGAACGTGGATGGTTCTGTCCTTCAAAGAACACCCCCACTGTGAGACCATCCCTAATTAAGAATAATTAGCAAAACCATATTCTGTCACTCAAATATAAGTGAGACATAAATTCATCAAGGAACTTTATATGTGCCTAGGCAGGAATTCACAACATAAAGGTTATAAAAACATGAAATCTTTATTACAATGGTTAAAAATATTAAAACCCAAATTCCATACTATATATTGCATATATGTGATAAACACATAAATACATGACATTTTTTTGGCTAGGGCCACATTCGTAGTGTAACATCAAAAGGGATGCAGGACCAGATAAGCCGGAACCCGTGTAACTAACCGGACTTTAAAGGCCCAGCATAGGAGACAGTAATAGGGTAAAAATAATGTGCTTTATTGTACAAAATTAGGTAGATACAGAGGCATACAAGCCTAAAAACGATCCACCAACAATAGTTTACATGAACTCTACTAAGGTATCAGAAGAACATGAATATTTATCATATAAAGCATAATACCACATATAGGACTGTATGCTTCTGATAACCCAAGATGCCAGGTCGGTCAACGTTTCACCGATAACACAGCTTCTTCAGGACACGATACTGCAGGGTAAGGCAGCAAATTTTGCAGTGGATTGTGCGAGTTCAACAAGATACAGTCTGGGGGCGGGCACAGGGGCACCAAGGACCACAAACAGGTGGTGAGGATACGTCATGGGCCGAAAATACCAAAGAGAGCTAGAAGGTTCAAATTAGGAGATGAGATGAACTCCACTTGGTCGCCATTAATGGTCTTGCTGCATCATGAAAAGTAACCACATAAAGTGTCCACCAGCCCTTATACACAGAGCTACAGAGCCTCTGAACACCTCGCCCGCCAGACATAAATAAAGTTATAAAGATTGGGGTGCCAATTTTTATGACCTTAATTTTGTGAATTCCTGCCTAGCCACATTTAAAGTCACTTTATGAAATTATCTCTCGCTTATATTTTAGTGAGAGAATATGGTTTTGCTCATTGCATTAATCCAATTCAGGTCTTCCAAGCAGATAATACTATGTAAGTCTAGGGTTATTTTACCTACTTATATACAACCCTAATGCCCCGTACACACGGTCGGATATTCCGATGAAAAAAGTCAGATCGGATTATGTTGTCGGAAAATCCGATCGTGTGTGGGCTCTAGCGGACCTTTTCCGAAAATTTGAGAGCAGGACCTTAAATTTTCCGACAAAATTCGATCTGACTTTTTCCGATCGTGTGTAGAGAATTCCGACGCACAAAGTGCCACGCATGCTCAGAAGAAATTTGGAGATGAAAGCTATTGGCTACTGGCCTCTACGTAGTCACGTTGTACGTTTTGTACGTCACCGCATTCAGAACGATCAAATTTTCTGACAACTTTGTCCGACCGTGTGTGCGCAACACCAGTTTCGGACAAAATCCGTCAGAAAAAATCTGACGGATTTTGTGGTCGGAATGTCCGATTGTTTGTACGGGGCATTAGAAATGATCAATTAGCAGACAAAATAAGTTTGCTCTGTTTTTTTCTGTTTAGTGTGCAGGCAGTTATATACTTGGATACTGAACACCTTGGCTGCCAAAATTTGTGTAAGGAGCACATTTGGCAGTACATAGGGTAACTACACAATTATTTCTAATATACAAAGTTTGGCTCAACATCCAAATTCAATACAGGTTCTAGTATTGAGATAATTTTGTAGAAATTTCCATCCTTTCCATAAACAACTTATTGGTCAAAGCAACCTATCACAGTTTTCATCAAAACTGCTGAACAATTGAAACTGATTGCCATGATTGCTTTGGCCTTTAAAAGGTGTTTTAAATTGCACTATGCCGGTCATACACTAAGCAAAATGTCCATGTTATTAAAAAACTCGCCAAGACCTTTTGGGGTTCTGTTCTGTTCTGTTTCCCTAGCAGCTAGGGGAAAAAAATCATATAACAGTAATTTGTAGCAAAAATAAATATTTAACCACCTCAATACAGGGCACTTACACCCCCTTCCTGCCCAGACCAATGTTCAGCTTTCAGCGCTCTCACACTTTGAATGACAATTACTCAGTCATGCAACACTGTACCCATATGACATTTGAATCCTTTTTTTTCACACAAATAGAGCTTTCCTTTGGTGGTATTAAATCACTAGTGGGTTTTTTATTTTTTGTGCTGTAAATAAAAAAAGACCGTAAATTTTGTAAAAATAAAAGCCTTTTTCTTTGTTTCTGTCATACAATTTAGCAAATTAGTAATTTTTCTTCATAAATTTTGGCCAAAATTTATACTGCTACATATCTTTGGTAAATTAGTGTATATTATTTGGTCTTTGTGAAAGTTATAGAGTCTACAAACTATGGTGCCAATCACTGAATATAGATCACATCTGATCACACCTGATGTACTGAAGGTCTATCTCATTTCTTGAGACACTAACAAGTCAGGAAAGTACAAATATCCCCCAAATGACCCCTTTTTAGAAAGTAAACATTCCAAGGTATTAGGTAAGTAGCATGGTGAGTTTTTTTAAGTTGTAATTTTTCTCCACAATTCTTTGCAAAATTAAGATTTTTTTTTACAAAATTGTCATATTAACAGGTTATTTCTCTCACAGAGCATATGCATACAACAAATTCCCCCCTAAAATAAATTCTGCTACTCTTCCAGAGTATGGCGATACCACATGTGTAAGACTTTTACACAACCTGGCCACATACAAAGGCCCAACATTGAAGTAGCACCTTCAGGCGTTCTACGAGCATAAATGACACATCTCATTTCTCATTACAATTTTGAAGGCCCTGGAGCACCAGGACAATGGAATTGCCCACAAAATGACCCCATTTTGGAAAGCAAACACCCCAACATATAATTTATGAGGCATAATGAGTCTTTTGAACGGTTAGTTTTTTTCCAGAAGTTTGGAGAAAATGTGGAAAAAAAAAGAAAACCCCTTTTTTTTTTACACAAAGTTGTCAATTTATAAGATATTTCTAACACATAGCATGTATATAGCAAAAAATTACACCTGAGTAATGTGTGAGACTTTTACACAGCCTGGCCACATACAGAGGCCCAACATTGAAGTAGTACCTTCAGGCATTCTAGGAGGATAAATTACACATCTCATTTTATTCCTACCTATCACACTTTTGAAGGTCCTTGAGCACCAGGAAAGTGGAATTACCCACAAAATGACCCCATTTTGGAAAGAAAACACCCCAACGTATATTCTATTAGGCATGGGCTGCAGATAGGTACTCGGGTACTCTGATGGGCTGCAAATAGGTACTCAAGTACACTGATGGGCTGGAGACAAGTACTCGGGTAACTTGATGAGCTGCAGATAGGTACTCGGGTACTCTGATGGGCTGGTGACAGGTACTTGGTTACTCTGATGGGCTGGTGACAGGTACTCGGATGGGCTGGTGACAGGTACTCGGGTACTCTGATGGCCTGGTGACAGGTACTCGGTTACTCTGATGGCCTGGTGACAGGTACTTGTGTACTCTGATGGGCTACAGATAGGTACTTGGGTACTCAGTTGGGTGGTGACAAGTACTCTGAAGGGCGGTGACAAGTACTCAGATGGGCTGTGACAGTACTCAGGTACTCAGATGAACTGTGACAGATAGTCAGATGAACTGTAACAGATACTCAGGTACTCGGGTACTCAGATGAACTGTGACAGGTACTCAGGTACTTAGATGGACTGTGACAGGTACTCGGGTGCTCGGGTACTCATATGGACTGTGACAGGTACTTTGATGGACTGTGACAGGTACTTTGATGGACTGTGACAGGTGCTTTGATGGGTGGTGACAGGTCCTCTTTATTCGGGGGGCAATCAGTGTGATTGGTGTACACTGTAAGCGGTAACGAGATGTTACCACAATCTCCTTCTCACACATGATCGGTGTGTGAGAAGGAGAACCCGGTAACATCTCGTTACCACTCTGTGTTTACATTTAGTGATGGGCTGTGAAAGGATCACAGCCGATCACGTTGTAAACAGCCACCGCCCAATGGCTGTTTTCCAGCATCGGGGACAAGCAGTGTTCCCGGGAATGCGCTGCCTCCGACGTGCACGCGTAGCGTGCTCTTGATCGCACGCATGCACCGTGCAAAGTGGGGAGGTACCATCTCTGATCAGCCATGACTTCATCACGGCCCATTACATGGTAAACAGCCATGCCCAATGGCTGTTCACCCCCCTCGGTGACGAGCGGAGACTCCATGACACGTCGCCACCGACAGCACAGGGCTGCGTGCACACAATCCCCCGCATGCCCTGTTTAAATTGACAGACGTCATATGATGCCCGCCCAGAACGAGAGCCGCGCCGCATGGCCGTCAGGCGGCAAACAGGTTAAAATAGAACTAAACTTTCTCAATCGGCATTAACTATTTGTAATCCTTATGCCGCGTACACACGATCGGAATTCTCGTCGGAAAAAACTCTGACGGCTTTTCCGACGGAATTCCGACGGAATTCCGCTCAAGCTGTGTTGCCTACACACGATCACACCAAATTCCGACGGTCAATAATACAGCGACATAAAACACGTTTGACAGCACTATAAAAGGGAAGTTTAATGCTTCCGAGCATGCGTTGAATTGTTTCCGAGCATGCGTCGGAATTTTGCGTGTCGGAATTGCATACACACGATCGGAAAATCCGATAGAAAGGTTTTCCGTAGGAAAAATTGAGAACAGGTTCTCAATTCAAAGTCCGTCGGAAATACCGACAGAAAAAGACCGTTGGGCATACACACGGTCGGAAAATCCGATGAAAAGCTCCCATCGGACTGTTTCCATCGGAAATTCCGACCGTGTGTACGCCGCATTATTCTGCTAGCATTAGTA
The DNA here is from genome assembly GCA_028564925.1 of Lithobates sylvaticus. Taxonomy (NCBI): domain Eukaryota; kingdom Metazoa; phylum Chordata; class Amphibia; order Anura; family Ranidae; genus Lithobates; species Lithobates sylvaticus. The sequence continues at coordinate 118,541,435 of CM053028.1, read as the reverse complement.
CATAGATAGGAAGGTATATTACATTTACTTGTTTTAAAAAAAAATATTAATTTCTTCAGTTGCCTTCTGGTTCGTGGTCTAAGTCAAAATGATGTCATACATCTGGAGGAGAGGAGGAGGGTTTTTTCTCAGCTAAGCACACCCTGCTGCCTGCATGGCTGGGCTCAGGACAGATGGCTTCCAGGAAGTAAATGCTACATGAATCTTCTGCCCTTACTCAAGATGGCTGCAGCTAGAAATTCTAGAGAGGGAGGGTTTCAATGAGATTTCTCAACAAAATAAAGCATGGAGACTTTGATGGACGAGTTTGCTTTGAATATAAAAAACCCTTGTGTTTTTTCACCTTAATGCATCCTAAAAAAAACTTCTGGCAGTGGCTGGACCCCCAGCCCCCCGTTTTACTTACCTGAGCCCCTTCATTCACTCGGCAGAGACATGCTGTCCCTCTCTGCACGGGGTCCCGGCTCTTGATTGGATAGATTGATAGCAGTGCAGCCATTGGCTCCCCCTGCTGTCAATCAAATCCAATGACGTGGGCGGGAGAGCGCTTCTCCTAGGGGGTTATCTGATAAGAGGAGGAGCCACGAGAGCCACCGAGGGACCCCAGAAGTCGATGATCGTGGCCACTCTGTGCAAAACGAGCTGCACGGTGGAGGGAAGTATGATATGTTTGTTATTTAAAAAAAGAAAAAATTGAAGCTTTACAATCACTTTAAATAGCATTTTCAGTTTGTGGTGCTCAGATACAGTTTAGTTCCACTTTGAAATGTACATTTTTGACAATCTAGCATGGAAAGAGAGTCTAGAGCAACCAATTAAGCTACATTGCTTTCTAAACAAATATGCACTTAGTTCTGTAGTAATAAAGCCAAAATAATTGGAGGATACTACCTATGTTATTCACACTTGCAATTGATCTTGTATTTAACCCACATGGGCTACAAAATAAACAGGTCTGTAATTTTACACAGGAAGCAAATGCACATTTTGAAGCTCACTGTTGGATGCTGTCAAATGGAAAAGCCACATTCTCTGGGTCATGATTTCAAGAGACATTTCTGTCAATGCCTTATTCAAGTAAAAAAAAAAAAAAAAAAGCTAAATTCATAGAGATACACATACATTTAACTGATCATGGCCACAATTAATGCAATCAGTTTTATTGATTCCTGTGCAACTGATTCATGCACATTCTTATATTCTGGCACATGAGAAAGGTAGAAAACAGGTTTACTGTCCATGTTGAATTGAGATACCCAGTGTATATTTATTTTATATTTAAATGAGAAGTTGGGAAGTTAGTTTTATGAACATAACATTACTTTTTATTAATATAATTAATTCAATATTTCCTACATTTAAAGTTCAAAATTAAGTTTAAAGCTAAAAAAAGCATGTCCATGAATAAAACAAAGGACAGATTAAAAACTATTTAATAATTCCTTTTTAATCTGCATCCATGTTTTGAACACATTTACCAATGAAGCTTTTTTTTTTAATGGTGGCCAAAGTCTTTTAGAGTCTTAGCAATGTGCTCTACTGACAAGCAGTTGATTTTTAATAGAACCAGTCCTCATGGAAACCCATAGCTCTATTTATACATTTTAATATGTCTTGATTATGCAGAGCTTTTTTGAGAGATGGTGAATTATAATAATTATTAATGCTAATAGAAATGTTTGCATTGTGAGGACATTATGTTTATATGGGCTGTCATTTTTGGTTGTGTTGTAGCATCTCTTTTTGAACGCTGGAAGGCACATGGTGGAGTTATACCGTCTTTCACATGTGCGCCGTGTTATTTATTTGCATTCAGGGCAAGTTGCCAGCAGTCAATGTGGCGATGTTGCCGACTTTTCAGATATATATAGAGAGAGGGCAGTGCGTGTCGTCCTCCCATGGCCCATCCCTCTAAAGATGTCATCTGTGAAGAAACGCGTCAGTTGAGGCTGTAGAGAGTGACATTATCACGCACTGGGATGGATTCGATGAGTAAAGCCAAACCAGGACAGCCCATAGGAACACCAAAATCACTCTGCATTTGTGCTGTGTTGCCAATTGTTGTCCCTGCTATCTTGTAAGTACACTGGTTTTATTTACAATAACAGTTTTAATTAGGTTCTATGCTATGGAAGTGCTTTCTCTTGTTTTTTGAGTGACACTGTGGTTCTGAAGCTTCAGGGTCTGAAGCTGTGGCAATCCATCAGCTGGAGGGTGGCGAAGGTGTGAGACTTCACATTGGGCTTTAAAGCAGAACTTCTGAAGTACATAGAAATAAACATATGAAATACATGTAAGGGAGCTATCTCACATGCCAAATCATATGTATTTTTGTCAATCTGTTCCTAAAATTATATCGAACTGTCACAAACATGTAGAGCCAAGTGGGTAAGCTTCTCTGCTCCCATCCTAAAACAGGATCTTCTCTGCCCCCATCCGGAACAGGAACTGTTTAGTGGCAGCCCATCCCTTGGTCACTCTGCTATCTCCTCCTGCCTGTGTGTTATTTTTCAGCACAACTGTATTCAACATACTTGATTGTCCCCAAGTATTTTCCCTCTCTCCCTCAGTCTGAGTGCTGCTGTACAGGGAATTATTAGAGGTGGACTCCAAGTCAAATTTGTGTGCCTAGACTAGTTGCATTATAATATACATTTTTTTTCTTGTAAAAACTAGCGTTCGTAATGGAGATATCACGTACGTCTTGTACGTCACTACGTTCGTAATTGTTGGCCAACATTTGTGTGACCGTGTGTATGCAAGGCAAGTTGAAGCCAACACCCTTCGAACAAAATTCCACGGTTTTGTTGTTGGAAAATCCGATCGTGTGTATGCAGCAAAAGAATTGTAAGCCCCTAGAGGGCAGGAATGATGTGAAGGTACAATATGTAAAGTGCTGCATAAATTGTCAGCCCTATATAAATACATATATTAAATATAATATTAGAAATATCTAAAATAAATGTTTGTATGCGGTTTGCTGGGTTTGTTTGAATGTCCTGGATAACTTATCTTTTACCAAATAAAGTACTGTGAAGACTCAGACTCCAGCTCTCTCTCCAAATTTATGCTTACAAGGTGTACAGGAACCTGAGCTGTTGAGGCTGACATCTTTGGTGTGTATAATGGTGTGGAGGTGGAGATACCCTTGTGATATTTTTATGGCTGGAGGGTTTTGGTTGAAAGCGACTAAGGAAGCAGATAAGGAAAGTTACAAAAAGTCATATATCCCTATTATTGGTTTTATTGCCCGATTTAAAACGAGCAGGGAGGATTTGGATTTTTTTCCTGGGAGGCAAACACAGGGAGCTGGGCCTTTCATGGTAGGGACAGTTTCCTGTGCTAAAAAAATGTGTACAATACAAAGTGTGCTACAATTCTGCAGTTATTGGTTTCCATAATAAAAAGGAGGATGTTGCCTTTAGGAACATGACTTATTGAAACACATCTAGTAACACATTAAAAGAAAGTTTTTTAAGAATAGTGGTGTACCTCTACTCAGGACACCAGCCCAACATGTTTGACCCGGGGAGAAGGTGCTCCTCTGCCCCTAGCCCAGTCTTCTACAAGAGGATCAGAATGAAAGCATGGCAAAAGGCATTTGGAAAAAAAGAAGACGTCAATGGCAGCTTCAGCAAAGCTTAAAGTGGTTGTAAACCCTTACAGACCACTTTTACCTACAGGTAAGCCTAGATTAAGGCATACCTGTAGGTGCAAGAAATATCTCCTAAACCTACACAGTTTAGGAGATATTTGCAAAAGACAGGCATGATGCCTACATCGTGTAGACAACGGCACGCAGGCGCACTGAGCGTGCCGTTGCTAACGGCGATCATGTCGTTAGTGGCGGCTCCCGCGCGCATGCATGGGCGTGACGTCATCGCGGCTCCGGCCAATCACAGCGCTGGAGCCGCGATACTCGGAAGGAAGATGGATGCTTCATGGAAGAGACATCGCAGGCTCCTGTGTCAGGTAAGTGACACATAATGGGCTACTATGTGATGCATAGTAGCCCATTATGCTTTACCTTTGCAGGGAAAAAAAGAGGAAGTAAAACCCACCAGGGTTTACTTCCTCTTTAACTTTAAGGCTCCTTCACACTAGGAACTGTATGCGAATCGCACAGGAACACTTCATTTTGAATGGGGTGAAATTGCACCACAGCGCACCAAAAGTAGTGCATACAGTTCTTTTTGAAACACTGCAACTGAATCACATGGTACCATGTGATTCAGTGCGGGGCTGATGCGTTTTGGGTGTCGTTAACTTTGTACGGACACCAGCTGCAGTGTGATTGGAATGCCGTGTGGGAAACCACACAGGAATGCGTTTTTCCTCACGGCATTCTAGTGTGAACAGGCCCTTACCCTGAAATACTTTGAAACATCAGAAAATTTTTGATACTGATACTGATCGTAATATTTAACGCAAAGCAAGTATGTTTGTCCATATTTTGTAAGTAACCATAGCATGGCCTGAACTGAGTCAGCTGGGTCAACCCCTGTTGCTTCAAGATAAAGTTCAGAAAGGGGCAAAGGGACAGAAACAAACAAACGCCTTGGTGTTAATGAGCCTGTTCTGCCTTGTTAGTCATAACAAAACCTTTTATTCTGGAAGACATCCAGGAATTGGTGACTTCAAGTATTGTTTTAAGATAATATGATTCGAAAAACAAGTGAGACATACTTCTACCTGTTCACGACTTTATGATCTATTGTCTAATTTCTTGTTTTGAAAAGTTTGCACTTTTTATCAAAATGAGTTATTCTTTTTTACCACCAAAGTGGCATAAAGTAACTAAAATATATTCACATGTGTCCAGGGATACTGATATGTTTCATCATGTGAACATTACAGAATTTCTATACAGGAACCCTTGACTGATAATAATAATCAACTTCACAATAAGTATTAAAGACATTGAAACAGGCGAAATATATGGTAAGCCCTGTGTTTTTTTATATGCTTTAGGGGAGTCAAAGTTTATGTTTCGCCAAAACTTTTGTTTTAGTTTTGGGTAGAGTAGGGAAGGAATTGATCCTGTTGTTTTTTTTTGTTTTTTTAATTGCTGACTGTGCCCCTGATGTGGAGATTTACCCTCTATTTTTGTCCTGGAGGCCATTGTCACCAAAACAGGAAATGATGGGAAATCACAAGTTTTACAGATGTCACTATAGTAAGAGGTAAAAGTAGATGTTTATTGAGGGCACCTGTTCTAATGGCATTTGTCTAAGAAGGGAAATTGATCACTTTGTAAATATTTCCTCTCACTTCTTGTTTCATCTCCAGGACAGGGCATGATTTATGGAAAAATCCCCAAGGATACAGAGGCAGAGGCAAACAAATAGACAGGGGCTTTAACCATTTCCCACTATCTTACTACAAAAGTTTATACATACACTTTATTTCTTTTTAAGCTAATGTGCTTTGTACACTAACCTAAGTTTGTTTTACAAATAAATGTTTAATTTGTGACAAATAATTCCAAGAAAACTGTGGGTTATCTAAAGAGGGAGCATAGCAGAAGTTGACTGCTTTCAGGCACAGTGTCCCTGATCAAAACTTTGTATGGAGGCATTCAGAGGAAAGGGAAATAAGGAGTCACTTCTCTGGCTATTTTTTTGCACGTGTACAGTTTAGTCACAACAAGAATTTATGTTCAGCAGGAGGTAAGGAGAAACCTGGAAAACAAGTAAAAAAAAAAGCCAAAAGCTCCTCCCACTGAATAATCCTAATATAAAACCACTATAAAATCTCTTTGCATGCAGTCAATCAAAGTTCACATATACATATAACATGCTGGTACAGGGTCCCTATTATCCTACACAAAATCTTTCCAAGCATACCCTCCCTATGCTGGCACTGTTCCTAGGGTGAGGGTATATATCTTTATATGTTCTGAAGTTGTCTGGTTCCGAAACCCTTCTGGAAAAGGGTTTGTGATCTCATATTCAAACTCACTGACGTCCAATCTGACGTCCAATTTGGAGATGATCTGGCAGCCTATCTACTTCACTTAACTCCTATTTCATCCAAGTGTTACGAAAGATCACTTACGATTCAGTTCTTAATGCTACCAATGAAGCACCCTATTGCTCCTTTGCACAGTATTTAGTTACACAAAATTAAGGAAATTTACATAATGGAAGATATCCTTGCCTCTGCAAATCACAGAGAGAAGTTTGACAAAACATGGTTCTACTGGACAGACTAAACATTATCCTCCAGTTATATCCAAGACCTTGCCACCTAAAACTGGTCAATCTATGGCCCCCACTCTTGGAACCTTGAAGTGTACATTGTGGGAGGTAATCTCCCACGCCCCTCGGGGGCTTCTGCCCTCGAGGGCTGTTATCTCCCACGCCCCTCAGGAAAGGAAAATTACGGAAAGGTAAGTATACAATTTTCCGTTTTCCTGTCGCATCAGGCCATCAGATGCAGCTTCCCCGGGTTGGGGTGAAGCAGCTGACCTTGGGAGAGCAGCTCGGCCGACCTCGGGAGGGGGAGAGGGTCTGCCGTGTTCAGATGCAGGAGGGTGGTGAACCACGGCCTCCTGGGCCAGAATGGAATTACTGCCACTACCAGTGCTGTCGTCCTCTTGAGTTTCAGGAGGAATCTCGCTATCAGAGGAGTTGGGGGGAAGATATAGCCCAGGTGAAACTCCCATGGGTGCTGGAGACAGTCCGTGCCCTCCGCAGCCGGAAGGGGGTCCTCGACAGAAACCTCCGGCATTTTGCGTTTGCTGGGGTCGCGTCCAGGTCTATGTCGGGGAGACCCCAGGTCTGGACAATGAGGAGGGTGAAAGCTTGAGGGCTCAGGGACCACTCGTTGTTTGAGATGAAGTCCCTGCTCAGAGAGTCTGCCAGTATGTTCTCGGCGCCCGGAATGTAGGCTGCCCTCAGATCCAGAAGGTTCTGTTGCGCCCATTCCATCACAGGGCGCACCTCCTGCAGCATGGAGGAGCTCCTTGTGCCCCCCTGTCTGTTGATATAGGCAACAGCTACCTTGTTGTCCAACTTTAAGAGGACTTGTTTTCCCCTCAAAAGAGGACTGAAAGCTAGAAGGGCCTGGAATGCTGCCCTCATCTCTAACACATTGCAGACAAGGTCCCGTGCTCTGACCGGCCAGCGGCCCTGTACTGCATGCTGAAGGTGGTGAGCCCCCCATCCTTCCAGACTGGCGTCTGATTTAACAACTCGCTATCAGAGGAGTTGGGGGGCGTTTTGCTTACGATCAAGGCAAGGGGGGGGGGGGAGAAACCTCCGGCATTTTGCGTTTGCTGGGGTTGCGGCCAGGTCTATGTCGGGGAGATCACCAGAGTGGGGTTCCTTCCATTTAGCTTCCTTTAGAGGCTGTACCTGCTGTGGGAGGTAATCTCCCACGCCCCTCGGGGGCTTCTGCCCTCGAGGGCTGTTGTTTACTGTAGTTGAGCCTCTGATTGCACACTCCCCACAAACTCTCCCCTTTTTTTGTTTGTTGCTTTTTCTTTGACTGCACTCTGGAGACCCAGAATTGAAAGTGGATGTATACCCTTTTTTTATTTTTACCTACAGGTAAGCCTATAATAAGGCTTACTTGTAGGTAAAATTAATATCTCTAAAACCTGTACGGTTTAGGAGATATTCACGTTGCATGCAGCCACTTCACTTTGCATGTGCTGTGAAGGCCCGGCTGAAGGTCCGGCAGCATCTGCCGGGAAGAAGACTCCTGTGCGCATGCGAACATGGAAGAAACGCAGAGGAAACATGTCAGGTCCCTCGGCATGGACCGGGATCAGATGCCGACACCTCGTTCTAAGGTAAGTATTTCATAATGAGCTAGTATGCTGTGCATACTAGCTCATTATGTCTTTGCCTTACAGGTTTTTTTGTTTTAAATAAAAATTTCTGTGCGAGTATACAACCGCTTTAAGCTCTACATGTATAGTATGTTACACAAAAGTGAGTACACCCCTCACATTTTTGTAAATATTTTATAATCTCTTTTCATGTGACAACACTGAAGAAATTACACTTTGCTACAATGTAAAGTAGTGAGTGTACGGCTTGTATAACAGTGTATATTTACTGTCCCCTCAAAATAACCCAACACACAGCCATTAATGTCTAAGCCGCTGGCAACAAAAGTGGGTACACCCCTAAGGGAAAATGTCCAAATTGGGCCCAAAGTGTCAATATTTTGTGTGGCCACCATTATTTTCCAGCACTGCCTTAACCTTCTTGGGAATGGTGTTCACCAGAGCTTGCCACTGGAGTCCTCTTCCACTCCTCCATAACGACAGCTGTTGGATTTTAGAGACCTTGTGCTCCTCCACTTTCCATTTAAGGATGCCCCACAGATGCTCAATAGGGTTTAGGTCTGGAGACATGCTTGGCCAGTCCATCACTTTTACCCTTAGCTTCTTTAGCAAAGCAGTGGTTGTCTTGGAGGTGTGTTTGGGGTTGTTATAATGTTGGAATACTGCCCTGCGGCCCAGTCTCCGAAGGGAGGGGATAATGCTCTGCTTCAGTATGTCACAGTACATGTTGGCATTTATGGTTTCCCCAGTGAGATACTGTAAGTGGAAGGCAAACCCCGATGGTGGCAGATGGTGGCAGAGGGGACCCTGCTTTTTCTGTGATTGGGAACCCTCTTTTAGTACATTGATACACTCTGGATTGTTTCTGCAAGCTCTACAGTTGTGTTTTTGTCTGTCTTTTTTGTTTTGTTCCATTTTGGAAAAATGATTTCTGTCAGGGTGCTATTCAGAATAAGAATGAGCAGGTGCTGAAAAGGAGTCAGAAGAATAAAGATATGCAGGTGCTGAAGAAAAGACCTGTCATAGTTGCCAATACCTTACATGGTAGTGCTATGTTGTGTAGAAATGCACACGTGCGCATTGGCGCATGTTCACACACACCTGCTGCCAGAACTGGCGCCAAATGCCCTATATAAGGTTAGTGGCTCCACTTTGACTTTGCTGGATGATCTTCAGCTACCAGTACTCCTTGCTCCTGTGTTTCTTGTATTCTTGGATTACTCATTACCAACCCAGCTTGCCTCTGGACTTCTTTGCTGCCTGATCCCTCATTTTGACTCCAGCTTGCTCTAAGGATTCTGCTTCTCTTGCTCTTCCATGTATGACTCTGGCTTGCTCCTAACTAACCTTCTGCATACTCCTTGGCTCGCCTTCCTGTGTATGACTATGCCTCTTCAGTTCTGTCCTGCCAGCCTGTTCCTGCTTCTTCCTTGTGTGTCATCTTGCCTGTGGTCGCTGCCCTGGTTCAGCTACACACCTGGGGCTGCGGAGGTCCTGCCATCTGCCCTGACAGACCAGCTGACAGCTATCCAGTTCCTCTATGCTGCAAACCACTTCCAGTGGATCTACTTAAATGACACCCATGCTTATTTAAGTCTAGCACTCCCTGTTCCCACATTTATGGCTGCTTGGCACTTAGCCACAAGGGAAGCCCTGTCGTCAAATTGGACTCAGACCAGGAATGTGACAATTTGCTGTTTTATTCTGTTTTGTATTTTTATACATAGACAAAAAAGGTCCTATGCGCCGTACATCACTGGAAGATCTTGTGGATATGTGAAATATCCAGGCAAGCCACGCCACCAATAATGTATTTTGTATTTTGCTAAATAAAGAATTTAAAAAAAGTTTACACTGACAAACCAAGTAAAGAATGGATTCTGATTAATTGCTAGGGGGTTACAGCTCTAAAGAAAGACCCATCTTTTTTGAATAACGGTACAGGACATCATTTACATCAGTTCCTTCTCCCAAAGTAGTATTTTTCTATTTCCGACACACACAAAAATGCTGTAGGGCCATACTGGTCTAAAGTCAATTACACTGACGTGTTTTTTGGCACTGGTGTAAGCTCAACCATTCAGAAAGAAGAAACATGTGCAAAATGCACAGACAATTACCCACGTGGAATTGAACCAAAGACAACAGGTTTGCTATCCTTGGAGACAAGTAATTAGCTTCTATTAGTGAATATAAATTAGTGTTTCCGATACTTACATGATACATTTTTTTTTTAAATCTGATGACAGATTTCTTTACGGTATCAATACTGTGTACACAGTATTGATACTCCATCTTTAATAATATTTTGCAATGGTAACCACCAATTTGTAGTTGCCTCTCGTTACAGTACTTGACTGTACATGCATATGGTAGCTGTTTTGTAAAGCAACTTCTGTTGATTCAAGTTTCATGGACCAGTAGGTCAATAAGTGTGGAATCAGCACTACAGTTCTAAACACAGGATTCAGTTAAACATTGTCCTTTGTATCTATTTTATGTCCAATAATGAAAGCGCCGGCTTGTTTCTGTCTTATTTACATTCACACAGACTTGTACTAGCATATTAACACTGAACTAATTAGAGCATCCCAGCTAATACATAACCAATGAGAAGGTTCACAGATCTCACTTGTTTCTTATTATCTGAGTCTTTTATGTGGTCACAGTCTGGAGAACAAATACTGATTAAAACTGATAATTAACATGTTACAACATCCTTGACTCGAATGTACACCAGCTAAAATGAGCTTTGCTTTGGATGTATATTATTGAGTAACTGCAGTTAATTGTTGTCTAATCTTTATCAAGTAAAATACACTTCACACATGTTGGTTACTTCATTATTATAAGAGAGTTGCAAAATTGATCAAGTCATTATAGTTATAAAACAAAATAAACATACTGACAAAAGAGAAGTGGTAATGCAAGATTGGAAAAAACAGAAATAGCAGTAGTGAAATGTAATAGTACTACAGTTTCTATAACACAAAACTTCAAATTTTAACCTTATTTTAGCACCTTCTAATCTTTACGCATGCTCTTGTCAAGTGGAAACTTTAGGAGAATATAAAAGAATGTATGCAGATGTAACACAATGTCAATGTAATGGCATAGTCTATATTGGGATAACCAGATTTTTAAACTGAATTGCAACGATATCTTCAGTTCCTTCACATTACTATTTTAGATACATATAATCCAATGAAAGCTCTGAACAGACATCCAAGAATCCAAAGTAATTAATGATAAAATGAATTCATAGCAAAACGAAGCATCCATTTTATCAATAAATTACCTTGGACTCTTTGATGTTTGTTTGGAACTCTCATTGGATTATATGTATAATATGTAGATTCTCAACTGTGGGTCAACTGTGGTTGACCCCGTTTTATGGAATGCTGAGGAACCAGAGCCAGTATGTTCAGTGCAGTTTCAGTGACTTTCAGAAAATCTGAATCCAGCGCCCCATTAGTTTTTGTGTTTGTATTACTATTTTAGTAGTAGAACACATTGAGACCCTAACCTAGGACTTACTTTCAGTATCAGGTAGTGTGAAGTGTAATAATTATGTGCAAAGTGCAATAACCCATAACAACAAATTAGATTTAATGTCATTGCCATTGTACTTAGAATGGGTCTCCTTAGAGGGTGAGAATACACTTGTCCATTAGAAGGCTTAGTGAACAACAGCAGCTCTCTTCAACAACGACAAGGGTGGTGTGGTGGTAGAGGCTTTGCCTGTTTCCTACTGGATAATGTCCTTTATGGTTCGAGGAAGACTGTATGCAGGTCAAGCAAGCAAGGCAAGAAGGAGAGCTTTCATCGTGAAGACATTTATGGAAACAATGGAGGTTGTCTGTTCCATCATGTCACTAGAATCCACCACTGTAAAAAGATGTTTGTGGCCTTAAGAACTACTGTAAAAGCAGTAGTCTACTTGTGGAGGTAACTGATATTCACAGTGAGATATTATATAGATGTTGCAGACCAAAAGCAGTTTTCTTTAAAAGCAAAGACTTAAGAAAATTACTTGACTTGGTTCAGAGGTAGAAACAAGGCCTTGTTTACCCTTTCTTGGCCATCCTAGACTTATTTTTTGATGCTTGGCCCTTCCCTATATATTGTAAGCAAAGTTTGTTTATCCAGCAACTAATGCTTCACTGTTTTTAAAGACTCATACCCACATAAGATATTCAGTAGGTGGTAGTAGCATCTCTAAAAATATGGGACTAGGAGAGGCAAATACTGATGGCATTCACTTTCCTTAATCCTCCCTGGGAAATGTCCATTTTGAAACTTACAGCGTATTGTCCCATAACACTTGTATGGCACGCCCAAGTTAATGAAACACATTTTAAAGTTTCCCATTAAGGTGAGGTATTTTTTTCTTTTTTCAGATAGTTCAGATAGCTCAGAAATTATATAAGCCATCAAGTGTGGCCAGCTCATAACTTATGAAGCAGGAAGTACTGAGGTCTGAGTGACAGAGCTACCAGTGGGGAATCAGTTGGATTTGGTTCCAGGGCTTGAGATTACCTGTGGTGAAGAACACATGTCACCAGCCCACCATGGATCCATAATCAATAGTCAAAACATTTACTTAACCACTTTAGCCCCGGAAGGATTTACCCCCTTCTTTATCAGAGCACTTTTTGCGATTCGGCACTGCGTCGCTTTAACTGACAATTGCACGGTCGTGCGACTTTGCACCCAAACAAAATTGATGTCCTTTTTTCCCCACAAATAGAACTTTCTATTGGTGGAATTTGATCACATCTGCGGTTTTTGTGATGACCAATCATCACTTATTGTGATGTGAGTGCTCTAAATAAATGTTTGGACCAGTGATTATGCATCCATAGTGTACTGGTGATATATGTTCTTATTTATGCTGATACAAGGATACAAGTCAAAATACTGGCAGTTGCTACAGCACTCCTTATCCCAGGCCTTCTCCATGAATGTGTGTGATGGAAATATATTAAGTGGGCTTACCTTTGGGTGCAGGAAGACTAGTCTTTGGCATTCTAGTCTTTTGGAATTCTGGTGCAGGATAGGTCAAAATGCAAAGTGCTCATGTTTACTTAAGAATAGGTTAGACCCCTTTCACACTGAGGCGCTTGAAAAAGGCCTATAAAACGGCGAGCCCTTTTGCAGCATTTTTTAAGCGCTTTTCAGGTGCATTTGAGGAGTTAGCGATAGCTTTTTGAAGGTCACGTGACTCAAAAACTGCTGCAAGAACCATTTTGAAGTGCTTTTGAAGAGCTTTTGAAGCGCTTTTCAGGAGCTTCTCATTCATTTCAATCGAGAGGGGTGCATTTGAGGTGCTTTTTTTTAGCTCTCCCAACATGCTCCAAAGATGCTGCTTGCAGCTGTTTTTTCACCTCCCCGCCAGCGCACCGCCCCAGTGTGAAAGCATCCATTGATTTTAATGGGAAGCAGTTTTTGTGAGCTTTTAAGGTGCTTTTTTTTTAACGCAAAAGCACTTGAAAAACTCTTCAGTGTGAAAGGGGTCTTAGTGTTAATTGTTACAGAGAAGGTTAAAGTGTTAGTTTACCTTTTCAGAAAAAAATGAATAGGTGAACTAACACCCTATGCCCTCCCCACCAATCACCCGGTCTCCACTGCACTTACCTCTGTGGGTGATGAGCTGTCAGTGCCCATGCAGCCCGTGTGTGGAGTTTGGGGATTTAAATTTGCATCAACCATTGGATGTAAGTGTAGGGGTGTAGTTCACCTTTTAATTTTTTCTGAAAAGGTGAACTGACACTTTAAGTTGGCCATACACTATCAGATTTTTGAACCAAAATGTTTCAGTATCATTGATGACATGACGAATGTTGTTCAAAAGTAGATAAAAAAAATTTTGCTTTTAACATTTGATTTTGGAGTGAATGGACTCTCCTGAACAAAAACTACATTCACTGTTGGAAATTTGTCATTTGGGAAAAAATGTCCTGTCAGTACAGGAAAACAACTGTGTGCAGTTTATGCCTGCCAATGTGCATCCCATTACAAAGCAAGATGTTTCTCCATGGGTTTGATGCCAACGGACATAAAGCCTTAGTAAATATAACAATAACATTCATAAAAATAATTTTGATCTTTTCTGTTCAAGAAAACACTCCAGTTTATACACTGCTGTAACATTCTTGAAATGCTTGCATAACTATACATTGTCTTGCAGTTATCTTAAAACAAAGCTGTGTGGTAATAATGTTCTTTAACTGCTTCAATATAGGGCATTTTCACCCCCTTCCTGCCTAGGCTAATTGTCAGCTTTCAGCGCTGTCACACTTTTGAATTACAATTGCGCGGTCATGCAACACTGTGCACAAATGACATTTTTATAATTTTTCTTCCCACAAATAGAGCTTTCTTTTGGTGGTATTTAATTCCCGCTGGGTTTTAAATTTTTTGCTAAAAAGACAAAAAAATACAGAAAACTTTGAAAAAAAAACGTTTTTTCTTTGTTTCTGTCAGTAAAATTTAGTAAATAAGTAATTTTTCTCCTTCACTGATGTGCGCTGATGAGGCAGCACTGATAGGTTGCACTTATGGGCACTGATGAGGTGGCACTTATGGGCACTGATGAGGCAGCACTGATAGGTTGCACTTATGGGCACTGATTAGGTGGCACTGATGAGGAGGCACTAATATGCCGCACTGATGGGCACTGATAGGGGCACTGATAGGTGGCACTGATGGGCACTGATTGGCATTGATGGATGGCACTGATGGGCACTGATGAGCAGGCACTGATGGCCACTGAAAGGCAGCACTGACTGGCATCACTGATGGGCACTATTGGTGTCACTGATGGGCACTGATTGGTCTCACTGATCTCCACTGATTGGTGTCACTGATGGGTACTGATTGGTGTCACTGATGGCCACTAATTGGTGTCACTGATGGCCACTGATTGGGGCTGCATTGATAATCAGGGCACTAATAATCAGTACTCTGATTACCTGTACAGTCTCCCGTGCAAGGAGATGCCACTGATTGGCTCTCCTCCCCTCACACTGTCAGTGTGAGGTGAGGAGAGCCGATAAACGGCACTTCTATCCTTACATGTGATCGGCTGTGATTAGACACAGCTGATCACATGGCTAAAGAGCCGCGCCATCGGCTCTTTACTGAGTTTGGGGTTGTGCTGTGTCCTAGAGACACTGGAGCAACGTTATATGACGTCGCCCCAGAACGCCGTCATTTTACTATACAGCGGGCAGGAGGTAGTTATATTTCATCCAAGTATGCTGTTGTAATTCTGTGGTCCACATTTGGACATTGACTTATTTTTATGGGAATAGAAAAGCTTGCAAAAGAGGAGTCAGTGTAAGAAAACATAACCTTGTCCAACTTACTAAGGAGGTATCATTATCTGTGTGTGTGACTGATATTGTACTTTTAGTCATCCAACAGCTTCTGGACAGTTTATTCTGGTTTCTCTTTGCTGTAGTTGAGTGTTAAGAGTACAAGGGGCTAATGGTCACTTCATCTGGCATTAGTGCTTGTTTTTACCATTTGTTTAATCTATTACTTGGGTCATTTATCATTGTGGCTTCTGCAAGGACTCTTTCCTTTGTACACATAGATTGGCCTTGGGATCTTGGGAAACTGTTTTTCTCAGCGCTAGGAAGACACTGACTTGATGGGTTACTGTACAAATGTGTTTAAGAGGCTAGACTCCCATGAATCCTGATACCATATAAAGCAGTTGTCACAGATCACTTAGGCAGGAAATTAGCTTTTAAACTGTCACAATTAAGGTAGGTAGCTTAGTGATAATATCTAACAGGCATGGTGTTATTCGGTCTGCAGCAAATGGGTTTTGGAGGGTAAGTACATAATTAAAAAAAAATAATAATATATCAACACATCATCTTGTATACAATGCTGGTCTTTAAATTGGAACTAAAATTACTCTCTTTTTCCACATCCACATCCCTATCATGTATAAATGAAAAGCAAAACTTATGCCGCGTACACATGGTCGGAATTTCCGATGGAAACAGTCCAATGGGAGCTTTTCAACGGATTTTCCGACCGTGTGTATGCCCATTGGTCTTTTTCTGTCGGAATTTCCGAGGGACTTTGGATTGAGAACCTATTCTCAATTTTTCCGACGGAAAACCTTTCCATCGGATTTTCCGATCGTGTGTATGCAATTCCGACACGGAAAATTCTGACGCATGCTCTGAAACAATTCGACGCATGCTCGGAAGCATTAAACTTCCCTTTTATAGTGCGGTCGAACGTGTTTTATGCCGCTGTGTTACTGACCGTCGGAATTTGGTGTGACCGTGTGTAGGCAGACAGTTTGAGCGAAATTCCGTCGGAATTCCGACGGGAAAACCATCAGAGCTTTTTCCGACGAGAATTCCGACCGTGTGTACGCGGCATTAGACCAGAATGTGGCATTATCCTTGCTTTAGACCAGCTGGAGCCTCTCAGTGTTCTTTAAGGCATTGGAGCTAGTAGCAGCACATGAGCAGTGTGACTCTATAGGCTAAGGCAGGATCTCCCATACAGTGGTGTGAAAAAGTGTTTTGCCCCCTTCCTCATTTCCTGTTCCTTTGCATGTTTGTCACACTTAAGTGTTTCGGAACATCAAACCAATTTAAACAATAGTCAAGGACAACACAAGTAAACACAAAATGCAATTTGTAAATGAAGGTGTTTATTATTAAAGGTGAAAAAAAATCCAAACCATCATGGCCCTGTGTGAAAAAGTGATTGCCCCCTAAACCTAATAACTGGTTGGGCCACCCTTAGCAGCAACAACTGCAACCAAGCGTTTGCGATAACGTGCAATGAGGCTTTTACAGCGTCCTGGAGGAATTTTGGCCCACTCATCTTTGCAGAATTGTCCTAATTCAGTTACATTAGAGGGTTTTCGAGCATGAACGGCCTTTTTAAGGTCATACCACAACATCTCAATAGGATTCAGGTCAGGACTTTGGCTAGGCCACTCCAAAGTCTTCATTTTGTTTTTCTTCAGCCATTCGGTGGTGGACTTGCTGGTGTGTTTAGGATCATTGTCCTGCTGCAGAACCCAAGTTCGTTTCAGCTTGAGTACACGAACAGATGGTCGGACATTCTCCTTCAGGATCTCTTGGTAGACAGCAGAATTCATAGTTCCTTTTATCACGGCAAGTCTTCCAGGTCCTGAAGCAGCAAAACAGCCCCAGACCATCACACTACCACCACCATATTTTACTGTTGGTATAATGTTCTTTTTCTGAAATGCAGTGTTCCTTCTACGCCAGATATACTTGGACACACACCTTCCAAAGAGTTCCACTTTTGTCTCATCGGTCCACAGAATGTTGTCCCAAAAGTCTTGGGGATCATCAAGATGTGTTGTGGAGAAATTGAGACGAGCTTTGATGTTCTTTTTGCTCAGCAGTGGTTTTCTCCTTGGAACTCTGCCATGCAGGCCATTTTTGCCCAGTCTTTTCCTGATGGTGGAGGCATGAACGCTGACCTTAACTGAGGCAAGTGAGGCCTGCAGTTCCTTGGACGTTGTTGTGGGGTCTTTTGTGACCTCTTGGATGAGTCGTCGCTGCGCTCTTGGGGTAATTTTGGGCGGCCGGCCACTCCTGGGAAGGTTCACCACTGTTCCATGTCTTTGCCATTTGTGGATAATGGCTCTCACTGTGGTTCGCTGGATTCCCAAAGCTTTGGAAATGGCTTTATAACCCTTTCCAGACTGATAGATCTCAATTACTTTCTTTCTCAATTGTTCCTGAATTTCTTTGGGTCTCGGCATGATGTGTAGCTTTTAAGGATCTTCTGGTGGACCTTACTGTGTCAAGCAGCTCCTATTTAAGTGATGCCTTGATTGTGAACAGGTGTGGTAATAATCAGGCCTGGGTGTGGCTAGAGAAATTGAACTCAGGTGTGGACAACCACAGTTATAGTATGTTTTAACAAGGGGGGCAATCACTTTTTCACACAGGGCCATGATGGTTTGGATTTTTTTTCACCTTTAATAATAAACACCTTCATTTACAAATTGCATTTTGTGTTTACTTGTGTTGTCCTTGACTATTGTTTAAATTGGTTTGATGTTCCGAAACACTTAAGTGTGACAAACATGCAAAGGAACAGGAAATGAGGAAGGGGGCAAACACTTTTTCACACCACTGTATATCCATACATTAGCAAGGAGAAAAATTAAGGCAGAGTGGACCCTAGGTAAGATATAAGCTTAAGGCTACTTTCACACTGAGGCGCTTTGCAGGCGCTAAAAATAACGCCTGCAAAGCGCCCTGAAAGAGCTGCTCAATTCACTCCAATGTGAAACCGCCGAGGGCTTTCACACTGGAACGGTGCACTTGCAGGACGGTCAAAAAAGTCCTGCAAGCCGCATCTTTGGAGCGCTGTAGGAGCGGTGTATTCCTAAAGTGCCCCTTCCCAATGAAAACAATGGGGCAGCGCTGCAAACCCGCCGGCAAAGCGCAATTTTAACCCCTTTTCAGCCGCTTACAGGGGTTAAAACTGCCCCGATAGCGGCCGAAATAGCGCCACTAAAACGAAGGTAAAGCGGTGCTAAATATAGCACCACTTTACAGCCGGCGCCCGCCCTTCTCAGTGTGAAAGCAGCTTTAGTATGCCGCCCATTTTGGTTAATATTGTAAAGATTGTAATAGCTACAAAAAAGCCTCCCTATTTGCATTGTCTGTGCCAATATGACGTTCCTCATCAGTTACCAGCTGCCTACAAGTGCATCCTCCTTGTAAAGTAACAGACAAGTAAATACATTTTACTGATTGGTCTATCCCCCTGGTTGACTGCAGGAGTATAACAGTTGTAACTGGGCCCCCTGTACATCCACCGGGCACTAGACTTGCCTTTTTTGCCTTGTAGGTGATGTGGCTATACAGTGCTTTGAAAAAGTATTCATATCCCTTAAAATTTTCCACATTTTGTCATGTTACAACCAAAAACGTAAATGTATTTTATTGGAATTTTATGTGATAGACCAATACAAAGTGGCACATAATTGTGAAGTGGAAGGAAAATGATAAATGGTTTTCCAAATTTTTTACATATACATATCTGAAAAGTGTGGCGTGCATTTGTATTCAGCCCCCTTTACTCTGATACCCCTAACTAAAATCTAGTGGAACCAATTGCCTTCAGAAGTCATTTAATTAGTAAATAGAGTCCACCTGTGTGTAATTTAATCTCAGTATAAATACAGCTGTTCTGTGAAGCCCTCAAAAGTTTGTTAGAGAACCTTAGTGAACAAACAGCATCATGAACACACCAGACAGGTCAGGGATAAAGTTGTGGAGAAGTTTAACCACTTCAGCCCCGGAAGATTTTCCCCCTTAAAGTTAATGTAAACCCACTGTCATCCTTTCTAAACTACTGCCATAGGGGTTATCTATAAGGATATACATGCCTCCTGCATGTATCTTTACCTGTCAAATGTCTCCCCTCTGTCTGTTATGAGACATGAAAAACTGCAGATTCTGTGGGTGGGTCTGTTGTCTGGAGCTTGGTGGGTTGTGTTGTGATGTCAGTAGCCTCACCGCCCACCTCTACACTCCCCTTATCAACATGCATTTTCTCCTGAACTTCTGCTATGATCTCTAACATCCAGTGAAAAGACAGGAAAGTAACCACATGACTTCAGCATGCCCAATTATGCTGAGGTGTGGAACATCCAATCCTGGCAGAGCACCAGAAGAATGGAGTGGGAGGGAATTAAAAATGAATGCATGTCTCTTAGGCTAGTGCACGAGATATGTAAATCACCTGTCACTCACAGCAAGGGGGAGGATTTGACAAAGTTTTTCTCTCTGTTTGTCAAGATTTATCTCACTGAAAAATAAAAGAGGATTGCTCAGAGCTGGATTAACTCTTTGTGGCAAGACTGGGCTCAAATGATAGGAAATCTTATACTCTACATTATGACATAAAAATAAAATAAAAATGTGGGTTTAAATCCAAATCCAAAAGGGAAGATTTTGCTTGTATTGGGGGGCAGTCTGTCTTGTTTGTTAAAGTGAAGCTGTAGTTAGTTTTTCTAACCTCTACCCATCCGCGCTACAGCCGAATGACAGCTAGAGCGTGGACCTACTTTGCCTAAAAAATATATAGAAGAATATAAATTGGCCTAAACTGATGAAGAAATTCGTTTTTTTACATTTTTTGGGGGGGGTATTTATTATAGCAAAAGGTACACAATATTTTGTGTTGTGATCATAAATTACTAGTAAGTGCATATATATCAAAATGATCAACATAAACTATAACATTTATAAATAGAATCCAGCCTGCATCCATATATAACCACATTCAGAAGTGATCAAAGGAAGTCCACCTCAAAGAGGTATTGGAACACTCTTCAAAGTGGTTTAGATGTTCAGAGTATTTTTCAACTCAGTGCAAAAAAAAAAAAAAAAAAAAAACTTATATATATATATATATATATATAGATGAAAATAAAAATAGAAATATGTATTAGGCAGTCCAAAGAATCATTCCACGTAGCTGATGTTATTTCAAAGTGACTTTCGTGCTTGATTCCAATCCACAGATCAAAATAGTAAGGTGACTGTTGTGCTCCCCCTTTTAGATCCCTACTCACCAGATCCTGGTACTTCTACAGGGGTAAAGCGCATGGGTGAGTGTGCGACAGTCTGCCGGACCAACTGTTCCCCCCTTGTTCTCGTCCTGGTGGAGTCCAGAGCATCCAGGTCCTTTGGGGGTGGTTTCCTATAATCCTGCTGTCACTGGATCCGGGGTTGAAGTTTTAAACGTATCCTCAAGTAAAAAAGAGATGGGCTCCAAATTGTGTAATTCAGGATAGACTTTTTATTAAAAATAAAATGCCAACAAAGTAGTAAAGAAACTTAAAACATAGAACCTATCAAAGGTCCTTTAGAATAGATGGTGTCAAATT
Organism: Lithobates sylvaticus; assembly: GCA_028564925.1. Classification (NCBI taxonomy): domain Eukaryota; kingdom Metazoa; phylum Chordata; class Amphibia; order Anura; family Ranidae; genus Lithobates; species Lithobates sylvaticus. Next base: position 118,520,712 of record CM053028.1, on the reverse strand, counting down.
CTACTCCACTGAACTCTTAAAACCGAGCGTTCTCGGACTGCATGCGTTCCAGCAGCCGGAGTCTCATTAACCGGAAGTGACATGTGTGCGTAGCTCCGCCTTACGCGTTTCATCATAGGACGTCGTCTGAGGCAGTGCCATCTTGGTACACCTCATGTCATTTATAGAGAGCAGCTGTGAAGGATCCACCCCCCCCCCATTTAATTAATTGAATGTGGGCAGGATGGGGATTTACACTGATTCCAATGCTATATGGAACGAGCAATAGTAATCTAAACCAGTGAGGTTACAGCGTTCAGAACTGTCTCAAACTTCCAAACATTGTTCTTAGGAATCAAAAGTAGTTAATTTCCCATGGTTAGGAGAAATTACTATCCTATATCGCTGCTCTCCCTTAATACTCCAGGTTTTACAAGTAAAACAGACATAATTGTTCAACACTATAGGCTTTGTTAAACATATACTAATTTGACTCAATCTCTCCAATCCACTTTACATATAAATACCCCTCCCACCATTCTATTGCTCCCCAGTGGCGGAGAAGGGAATAGCCACATATCCCTTTAACCACATCTGATAAAGTCGGTTATACAATCCAGATATTACCTGGTAAAACCAGGAGCCGCCAAAGATAGGGGTAAAGGAGTGGATTGTTAATAAAATTTGAATAGTGACAGGACTGGGAATAGCTAAGTGGCCCTCTATCTCCATCCAATAATTCAATTTAATTTATGCAATCCGGATAATAACTGGTAAACCCGGATCTATCATAAATTTGGGTAGAGGGAGTGGATTATAGGGTTAAATAGTGGCAGAAACAGGAATAACTTGGTAACCTTCTGCCAACATCTGATAAAATTCAGCCAATCCAGATATTACCCAGTAAAATCAGAGCCCACCAAATATGAGTGGGCTTGGGCCTTAATAGGGACATCTGTATGCCAAAATGGGGCTCATGGAGTGTGTGATGTATTGGTTAGATCATGCGACTTAATATTATCATTATTTAAAACTAATGAGAGCCGCAACCAATTCTGTGCATTAACTCCGGATCTACCCCTTCTATAACTACTGTCCCTTAAGGTCCCTAGATAAGTCCCTCTAGGGGAGGGACACATACTTTGCTTAAACATATATATAGGTATATAAAGTTAGCCTACTAGCCTATGCATGCATTTCTATCTCCTAGGAAGGAATGCATGCATAATGATTTCCAAAAGGAACTCTGGTCCTAAGGATAAGATGTACTGTGAACGTCCATCTAAATCAAGCAATGGCCCCAAGTCATATTGGGCACCATAGTGGAATAGGGGCACTCAAGGGTTTGATATAAAGCAGTTCAGATCTATATCCAGGTTGAGGCCCCTGGGCGCCAGGGACCCCAACCTGTGTATCCATCTGGTTTCATTCTGTGAGACCTGAATCTTCTTGTTACCCCCTCTCCAATGATCCTTAATGAGATCTATACCGTAGAAGATCAATCTTGAGGGGTCTCTGTTGTGTGTTTCATTAAAGTGTTGTGACAAGTTGTGCTTGGGGAACCCTTTTCTGATGTTATTAATTTGCTCCCTGATTCTCACAAACAGGGTCGGGTGGTTCTACCCAAGTATTGGAGATGGCAAGGACATTCAATAATATATGTAACATGAGTACTGTTACATGTGATTAGCTCTTTTATTTAGTACTCTTTGTGGTCAAATCTGGATTTAAAACTTTCTCTGGCAAGCATCTTTGACATTTATAGAAGCCTTTCATTTGTGAAAAAATCTTAACTGGTTTTGGGGGTCAATCACATTGTGGACAAGGTGGTTACGGAGTGAAGGAGCTCTTCTGTACACAAATTTTGGTTTTCTTGTCAGAATTTAAAATAATACTCAATCCTCCTTCAGGATAGGCCAGTATTTTTTTTATAATACGTTCAAGGGCTCGGCATTGTGTATTATATCCTGTAAAAAAAAGCCACATCTATTTGGTTATCCTTTTTCTTAACTTTTTTGGTAAATAGCACATTCCTATCCATCTTCATTATTTCTGTTTTAAATTTTGCCAAAGTTGATGGTTTGTATCCTTTTTCCAGAAATCTTTTAATCAAGATGTCCGCTTGTACCTCAAAGTCTTCCAGAGAGTGACAATTCCTCCGCAATCTTAGGAGCTGTCCCTTTGGAATGTTCCCTTTCCACTTGGGATGGTGGCAACTGGAGGTTAGTATATATGCATTGCGGTCAGTCACCTTGAAGTAAGTTTTGGTATGCAGGGTTTCCCCACTTTTGAATATCTGCAGATCCAGATATTCAATCTCTTGGTGACTCCATTTACCGGGAAAGGTGATTCCATACCTTTTTTTATTCAAATCTCCAAGGAACTTCTCAAAGGTATCAGCCGTACCTTCCCATAGGATGATCAGGTCGTCTATGTATTGACGGTACAGTTTAATTTGGGGTATCCTCTCTCCATAGATGTGTTCCTCCTCCCATATATTCATGAAGAGGTTAGCTACGCTTGGCGCATAGCGTGCCCCCATAGCTACTTCTTTGGTTTGGACATAATAATCCTTCTTGTACCAAAAGTAGTTATTTGCCATGGCTAATTGGAGACCTTTAAGACTGAATGCAATTTGTTCCTGTTTCAATCCGGTATTCTTGTGTAGAGCCTTCTCCACTCCATATAGTCCATCCTTCTGTACTATGCTTATGTAGAGTGAATTGACGTCTATAGTGGCCAACAGGCATTTGTGGGCCCCAGTAACCTTTTGGAGGTCTTCTATAAGTTGCATGCTGTCTCTTAAGTAGGATTTCCCTTGTTTGACCAACGGTTTTAGATATTGGTCCAGGTATTCACCTAAGTGTGAAAAATTTGAATTAATGCCACTAATTATTGGTCTACCAGGTGGTTTCTCAACCCTTTTATGAATTTTAGGCACATAGTACTGTATATAACTGGTGTCTTAGCTGATTCTGATATAAGGTAGTGCGCTTCTTTCTTGCTTAGTATTCCTTTTTCTTTACCATTTTTAATGTAAGCCTTCAGATTCTTCTCATATTTATGCTTAGGGTTCCCCTTTAACTTCTTATATGTGTCTTCCACTTTGAGTAAGTTGTCCATCTCCTCTTCATAATCCTTTTTATTCAATATGACTAACCCTCCCCCTTTATCTGCCAGAAGTATGACTACCTCCTTTTTCTTCCCTATCTCCTTAGTGGTTTTCCAGATGTAGGATTTCATATTGTCCAATCTTCTTAGGTCATCTTCAACCATTCTTTATAAATCCCCCCCACGCTTCACAAATTCCCCCTATTCTTTATAAATTCCCCCATCCACGCTTCACAAATTCCTCCTCCACACTTCACAAATTCCCCCCTCCACACTTCACAAATTCCCCCCCTCCACACTTCACAAATTCCCATGCTTCACAAATATCCCCCCCATTCTTTATAAATTCCCCCCTCCACATTCCACAAATCCCCCCCCATTTTTTGTAAATCCCCCCCATTCTTCACAAATTCTCCCCTCCACGCTTCATAAATTCCCCCCATTCTTTATAAATTCCCCCCATTCTTTATAAATTCCCCCCATTCTTTATAAATTTCCCCCTCCACGCTTCACAAATTCCCCCCATTCTTTGTAAATTTCCATGCTTCATAAATTCCCCCCATTCTTTATAAACCCCCCTCCACACTTCCCAAATTCCCCCCATTCTTTATAAATTCCCCCCTCCACGCTTAAGGAATTCCCCCATTCTTTATAAATTCTCCCCTCCACGCTTCAAATTCCCCCCCATTCTTTATACTTATATATTTCCACACTTTACAAATTCCCCTCATTCTTTATAGATCCCCCCTCCACACTTCCCAAATTCCCCCTATTCTTTATAAATTCCCCCCTCCACACTTCATAACGCCCCCCCCATTCTTTATAATTTCCCCCTCCACAAATTCCCCCCATTCTTCACAAATTCCCCCCTCTACGCTTCAGAAATTCCCCCCCATTCTTTATAAATTCCCCCCCTCCACGTTTGACAAATTCCCCCCATTCTTCACAAATTCCCCCCTTCCCTCATTCCCCCCCCCCTCCCTTCCTCACAGCTCCTCATCTCCTCCTCCTCACCCCCTCCCTCCCGTTCTCACAGCTCTTACCTTTTCACAAATCTCCCTACTCCCCCAGCTGTCACTTCTGCACTATACCTCTAACCTCCCCACAGCTGCCTCTCTGCAAACGTCCCCCCCCCCTTCCTCCACTGCCCTCTCTCAATCTGTGCCGTTTTTTTCCCCAACACATTGTAACTTACCACGGAGCCAAGAGCACAGAGCTGAAGAGTGTGGAGAGCTGTAACGCTTCACTCGGCTCTGTGCTACACAGGTTGGACAGGTGGGGGCGGGGACAGGAGCGGTTTCCCGAAGCAGCACAGGAACGGCAAAAAAAGAACATAATGCATGCATTTGTGGGGTTGGGACCAGAGGCATCCACCAACGTATGCCTTACCTGCACATGCCCTGGATGCCTGACAATAGCTCGCAGAAGCCAGTAGAGGAAGTGAGTAGTTCAAAAACTTCCTCTACCGCCTTCTGTGATTAGTGACAGGTTGGAGAGGATTGGGCTAGCCAGAGGTGGCAGAACGCCTTTCAGCCACGTTCCGGCTGAAAAAAAGCCTTGCCTTCCCCTAATACTCTTGCCGTCTTTTTCTTCTTCCCTCCTCTCTATGGTGCTCTATTGGGGCATCCCAGGGGAGACTGCAGCCTAGCCTACACCTAAGCGCGGAATCTAATACATACATAGCATGGACTTTATGGATTAGAAATTATTATTATTATACAGGATTTATATAGCGCCAACAGTTTGTGCAGCGCTTTACAATATAAAAGGGAGACAATACAGTTACAATACAATACAAGATGATTAAGAGGGCCCTGCTCAGAAGAGCTTACAATCTAATAATCATGGTTTTATTTATTCATTATGATGAATTATTTCTTTATGCCACATATATTCATATGTTTTAATATTTTATTAATTTAAGGCACTTATATGCACTTTAATTGATAGCGCAACACATTTTCACTTATTTTTAATGTTTCCCTTAAATGTTGTAATGTTTCCCTTAAATTATTATTACAAAAAAAAACTGCTCCCTGCTGAACGGTTTAAAAATGTAAAATATTTATGTCCCCTATGGCAGCTACCCTTGCCCTTTGTTTACCAAAAGCTTGCCAACTGGCCTTAAAAAAGGCTAGGAAAAAAAACCCAAACAAAACAAAATTTCTGCTCCCATAGAATACAATTGGGTTTGGGGGCTATGTTTGGGGTTTGCGGATTTCAGGCTGGGTTTGCAGATCTTCCCAGGTTTATGAACCAAACCCAGGCCAGTTTGCTCATCACCTAAAATAATGACGAACCTGTGCACAGGAGTTAACTTGCCTTAAAATTGTGTATTAAAACGCAAAGGTGCATAGGAGCCCCTAGCGAATAAGCAAATACTAAAAGGTATCAAGCCTGAATCCTTAATGTGTGAAGAAAGCTGAAGTAGACCAAAGTTAACTCCAGCCATCCTGTAACATCACTTCTCCGATACAGGTTTGCAGATCAGGAACACTGATTATCCTCTGGCTTCTCTTGCTGCATGCCTGTCAACACATTACTAAAGCAGCGACAACCAGAAAACTAGCATTTTCATAAATAGGGACGAAATGACAGCCACGGTATTTCTGTCAATATTGAGTTCCTTTAAAATCTATCTACACATGACTAAACAATTGAAGGTTCACACAACCTTCACGTCACACAACATTTTAGTAAATCAGATCAATTTTGTGTATTCTGTATGCAGGCCTTGAGGACTGGGAATGTAAAGCACTGTTTTCTAACAATCCCTCCATTCATTTTAAATATCTTATTGTAAATACACATTTTTATGTCAAGCTAAATTAAAAATGGATGTTGAACATTGTCCTTGATAATTATTCACTATAGTATTTAATTTAGGAAAACCAGAGGCTTCATCAGCTTCTAAGAGGTGGTCCGGAAAAGCTTACAATACACCTAATGTCTTATAGAAATGTTTGCCAAAAGTCAGTGTTTTCTGGTGCTTGTCTTTTGACCACAATCTCATTATTATATTTAAAACCTTGTAGGTAACCAGGTGGGAATCTCATAACTCAAAATAATGATGCCATTTTAAAGAGTTTTTTGGACAGATAACTATACAGAAAACATTGCCAGCCCTGGTTTATGTCAAGCCCTAAAGGCTTCCCACTTTAAATTGTATGTTTTGATTATTCCCTGTGAATGTTTCCTTAAACAAAGTTCTGATTGATTCTATTAGAATAATTAGTATTGTTTTTGGATGTCACTTTTACAAAACAGGATAGAGTGGTAAATTAAAGTAATGCTACAATATTGATTTACATGAGAAACACTAGAACTCACAGTAATGAATTAAAGAATTCTAGATATAAATATCTTATATATTATTACATTGGTCCAGCTTGGTCCAATGTAACTATGCATATACTATACCTGGCCAATGCCCCTGGAGGCTGGAAATGACTGAAGTAGATACTGGACATGTGCAATTCGTTTCGGTCGGAATACAAATTCTAACACATTTTTGGCTGAATATTTGAAGGAAATTGTAATGAATAGTAAAGAATTTAGTAGAAATCTATTAAAATTTGTTTTGTTTATTTGTTTTCTAACAAATTCTAACTTTTCAGAACGATTAGAATTCAAATAGGTCAAAAAACGATCGATCAGTTCAAATTCTGTGTGAAGAAATAGCTGGCTGTTGAGCAGTGGGCTGGGAAGCCGCCCGCATCTTTAACAACCATGAGTCATCATCTGTCAGACAGATGAATGTAAATATAAAGAATTTCTTTGGGCCTGGTATGGATTTTAAGGGTTGCACTGTAGTCTCCACAGCATCCAGATCATCAGCTGCGCCATCTCAGCTTATGTAGTCTCCATTGCATCCACACTCTGCATCTCTGCTATACCATTTCTGCACCTGAAGCCTTATGCCTTACTGATGTTTAAGTTCCTTGTTACCCAGCACCTTACCTCCAGTCAGTATCTGTTGAGTGACCTAGGGATGGCCAGCAGCTAAGCCAAAACCTTAATCTTCCCCTCTCAGTGAAAGCAGCTGCACAGAGGAGCAGGGTCAACATATTGGATTGTGACATACACGTTGAGCACTAGCGGGTCGCATGTTGGGCACCAAGGATGTATTCTGTAGTTATATCTTCTAAATACATATAAAAGAAAACTTCTGACTTGAACAGTGAGAATTTTATGGGTGTTCAGACAGTGGGCCATCAGAAGTAAACAGTGACATGGTTTGATTTAAGTATACATTCAGTATACAATGTAAAGAGGTAACCAGACACAAATCCTGTGAGGACCTCCTCAATCCCCCACAGGGACTTCAAGTACACTGTCAGTGCTGTGCCAATTCCTTCTCAGGATCATAAGGTGTCTGTTGTATATGAATCTCCTACAGTGCTTGCTTCTAGTGTTGGAATCCCAAAGTTATCCGGAGCAGCTCTAGACACTCACATGTTTGTTGTGACACCACTCAAGCATGGAAGGGCTACTCATTTGAAAAGAAGGCCGCGTACAAACAATCGGACATTGATCGGATATTCCGACAACAAAATCTATGGATTTTTTCCGACGACGTTGGCTCAAACTTGTCTTGCATACACACGGTCACACAAATGTTGACGAAAATTCCAAACGTCAAGAACGCGGTGACATACAACACTTACGACGAGCCGAAAAAAATTAAGTTCAATAGCCAGTGCGGCTCTTCTGCTTGATTCTGAGCATCCGTGGCACTTTGTGCGTCGGAATTGTGTACACACGATCGGAATTTACGCGAACGGATTTTGTTTTCAGAAGATTTGAGAACCAGATCTCAAATTTTTGTGCGATGGAAATTCCGATGGAAACTGTCCGATGGAGCCTACACACGGTCGGAATTTACGACAACAAGCTCCGATCACACATTTTACGTCGGAAAGTCCGGCCGTGTGTACGCGGCATAACATGGCAACTGGGTTGCCAAGTCTTCCCGCTTCTTTAAGTCAGAGGTCTTAATTTCATTCAGGCTATTCTTGGAGAATGGGCAATGGGAGGTGCGTGTATTTTCCCATGCAGTGGGGTTTCCCTACTTACCTTCTAGGATGGGGTTGTCTTGGTCTATAAATCAATGTGCACCTTTTGATCTACTGTTTTTGTTGTCCATGTCAATTGGTAATTTAAAAAGGCATTGTGAGACACAGGAGGACACCTATAACATTATACACACAGCATTGGTATGGGATGTGTGAGTATGCACATGTGTCATGAAGTGTTTGTCATCACGTGTTATAGTCTCATGTAAACATGTATACACCAGAACTTGGCACCAGTGGAGAGACCATATCCTGATACATGAGCAGCTGATTGGATCCTCCTGATAGCAACACTTAGCCACTCAATATAAACATTAAAATACAGCATCGATATCTGGACTTTTGGAGGGGAGTGTGCAGACGGCACTACAGAAGTTATGTCACGCTAGTGCTAATGTAGCACATTCAAAACATGCATATTACTGAACAACACAATAAAAAAAAATCCCCAGCATGTTTGTAGGGGACCTGTTTTGGACAGATGTTGGTGCCAAAATGTACAAGTCCCGCCCCACTTCTTCTTGGACCCAAATACCTTTCTTTATGGGCACCATCTTGAACACATTACTCCTGGTCAGAGGCCCGCTCACATATTCCCTGGCTTCAAGCCTGCCAATTGAAATAAAGGAATGTCCACACACAAATGCATTTTCAGCACTTTACTGTAACGTCATGTTGTTTCCATCACATATCACATTTGACACTTGGCGCGGAACACCATTAGCATGAATAGGTAATCTGTAGCAGTCCTTCCAGTGCACAGCACAACTCACATAGTTAAGCCATCTCCCTAGCTTGATTCCTAATTTTTAGGAGCAGCACAGAGTTGGGACCACTTCCCAAGTGTGTTCTAAGTCTCTAAGCCTCAGGCTATCCAACACCATATCGCAGGACCCGCAAATGAGGGTTAGGAGTGACAAGGTCCTTCTATTAATACACTGCCAGTCTTTGCTCCCTGATGACATCTATTACCAGGCTTCAGTTACCACAAACATTAAAGGGTGCTGTCACATGTCTCCAAGGCCATATGCATCACACTACAGGACCTACAGTTGAAGGTCGGGGTAGTCAAGATGACTTCAGCTAGTCCCCACATGATCTGTGCCATTTCTCATGGGAATTTAGCCTTGCACATGGCCCATTAGATCAGCTCAGTATAGGTCGACATCTTTGCAGCTCCGGGGGGTGTCTTTCTTCCTTACCCTGACTGACTGGGCCCCACCCACGGCTGGCATTTATGTGGGGACTAACCTCATCTATAACATAGCAACAAGAGGGACCAAACTTAAAGGGGCACTGCTCCTGCCAACACACTTACAAGCAATTTAGTACAAAAACGAAGTCTAAACTGTTTCAACAATTTGAATACATGTGCAAATTTACAGTGAATGCCAAGGCATTTCCGCAAAGTGTTGTCCCCAATTCTAGTCTAACAGTGCTCCCAACCAGTGTTGGTCATCTTACTTTAAAAAAGTAATTAGTTAAGTTACAAATTACTTCTCCCAAAAAGTAATTGCGTTAGTAACTCAGTTACTACATTGGAAAAGTAATTAGTTACTCAGCAAAGTAACTGACTGACTTTTTTTTAAATATTGTATACGTGTTACTAAGGGGCGGGTCTAGTATTACTGTAACCAAGGGGCGCATTTATTATTATTGTTATATATCGTGTAACCAAGGGGCTGCTCTATTATTACTCTAACCAAGGGGCAGATCTGTTATAGCGTGTAAGCAAGGGGCGTGTCTATTATTATTATATTGTGTAAGGGGCGGATGGCTACAGAAGAGGACGAATGTTAAATTAATGGGCAGAGCTCGATATATAACAATAATAATAAATGCGCCCCTTGGTTACAGTAATAGTAGACCCGCCCCTTACTTACAAGATAGACGCCCGTGGCAGAGTAGCACGAGCATCGGGAGCGTGCGGCATCGCCTCGTACAATTACATGTTAACTGCACCTGCGCGGTGTAGAGTTCACTCAGAGCTGTTTAGGTTCGGCAATTTTCGGAAGCTCCGTAGTCCTTCGTACTGCGCAAGCCCTGCGCCTTGCGCAGTACAGAGGGTCCTTATCCGGCGGGGGAACTTTTTCGGCAGGACACCGGAATTACACTACTGCCATCTAGTGGCGGTAGATGTAATTGGGGTAACTAAGCCAAAGTAATGGGAACTGAGTTACCATGAGGGGAAAAGTAATCAGTTAGATTACTCGTTACCCTCTAAAGTAACTGCGTTAGGTAACTCAGTTTATTTTAACTCAGTTACTTACATCACTGCTCCCAACACAGGGCATATGTAGCAATGTATCACCTAAGAAGAGTAATTCTATAGAGGAACCCTTTTTCTCTTTAAGGCTCGGTTCACACTGGTGGGATGCGGGAAACCCTGGGATTCAGTGCCGGTCCCCACATCGCACCTGAATCACACAGTGGTTCCCACTGAGATCTGGAACTGCTGGGGGTGTCAATGTAAAGTTAATGACACCCCCAGATTGGTTCACAGATTGCAATGCAAATGCAGTGTAAACACCCATGCGACCCAATCCCAGTCCAGACCAAAACAGGGTCCTGCACAATTTTGGTGCAATTGTGAAATCACATCTCACAGACATCACATGTGTTACAGCAATGCGGTGAAAATCACATACAATGTCTGGCATCGCTCTAGTGTAAACCGGCACTAAAGGTTTGAGTTCACACCCGACCAGACCAATTAAATAGCAGCTGAAGACCTTCAGTTAACATCTAGACTAAATTAAGCAAACTCAGTAAGAATGGCACCAATTTAGGTCTAGCATTATACCAACAAAAGGTGTGTAAAGCTGCAATATGCACTACAAATGTAGACTGTGTATCAAACTACAGAGACCAGCACATCCACTGCCAGCCAGCCAGTTGTGACCCTTCCCCTCCCCAGAGCAAATTGACCCCCTAGCTGTGATTGGTTGCTAGGATCAATGGCATCCTAGCAACCAATAATGCAATGGCCCTGCACTCCAGAATGTGCAGGGGGACTGGTAGGCACTCCTGGGTGTTAGAGGGGAGTGCTGGGCACTCCTGAATGTAAGGAAGGACTGCTGGGCATTCCTGAATGTAATAGAGGACTGCTGGTCACTCCTGGATATAAGGGAGGACTGTTAGGCACCCCTGGATGTAAAAGGAGACTGCTGGGTACTACTATATGTAAGGGAGGACTGCTGGGCACAGTTGGATGTAAGAGGGGTTACTGCGAACTCCTGGATCTATGGGGGTACTGGTGGGCACTCCTGGATGTAGGAGGAACTCTGCTGGGCCCTCTTGGATGCAAGAGGGAGTCACTGGACACTCCAGGATGTAGAGGGGCACTCTGCTGGGTACATAATGGATGTAAGGGGGGTTCTGCTGGGCACTACTGGATGTAAGGGGGGAAATTATTAAACAATTAACATTTTTAATATTACTTTATAACTCTGATTTATGTTGGCCCCTGAATATAAAAAATATACAATATAGGCCTCGTAGAAAAAAGTTTGAAGACCCCTGACCTGAAAACCACTTTGCCAAAAATGAATGATCACCACAGGCTTATTTAATCAATTCACTATGGAATGCATTCATGCTCTTCTTTGTTTGTGCCATTGCATATTTTATTTCATGTTGCCAAAGTTTTAGCAACATTGTGGCAGCTGATATATTCCCACAAGGACTCTGGGCGATGGGGACTGCCACAGAACAACAGTGCTTTGTTTGATGGGGTTTATGGATCCTTTGAATGATTCTCACAAGTGTTGCTGTAGCATAAAATGTATTTTCCAGACATTTACATCGTGTTAAATTATCATTGCCCATCTGTAGTGCACACATTAGGGCACTTGCCATAAATTGCAACATCCCCTAACCTGGAAAAAAAAGGACTATTCCCACACATTGAGCATAGGAAACAGGAAGTTGGTGACAGTGACCAGGGTCGTGACCTGTCAGACCTCACTCTGTCTGATGTAACACAATCCCCTGGCGATTGTGAGAAGAAAGGGAAAAGTGTCCTAACCCTTGCTCTGCAAATCACAGGCTGTGATGACAAGCAAAACCTAGTAAAAATCAGCACCTTGGCTTCTGCCATCGAGCAAGACCAAAGCGCTGTGATTTACTACTGGCTGATTCTATGGCCCGGATCACTTTCCCTCAGAAAATTGGAGACCTCACTGACTTCCTCTATACATGAAGCACAAAGAGACGTGTCCTTAACATAAGCCTTACAGGGATATATATATCAGCACAGACAGCTTTGTCTTTTTTTTCCCTTAACAGCTGCAAAGAGTCATTTAAGGAATACTTTTTTATCATAGATAAATTAAATAATTAATAAAATGGCGACACTAATACTATAAAGCTACCCTGGCGGTTAAGGAATTCCTTCACAAAAAGAATGCAATGAAACATATCTGTGCTGCAAATGTCTTAGACTACAGACTATTTCTGTTTTATTGTAGGAGAAAACTAAAAGGATAGAATATAAATGATAACTCTGTATTTTTTTTTGGATAGGATAGAGAGGGTTAGAGGTTCTGTCTAGTCCAGTTTTATTGCTCTTTGTGTGGAGATTTCTCCCTTCATCCTGTCAGGACATGGGATGATGGGAACTTTCTCCAATTGGTACTGACACAGAAAAAAAAAAAAAAAACATCCACTTTTAGTGAAGCGAGGACGGGTTACACATTTTATTGCTGTCTGTGTCTTCTTGTCCTGGTGACAACTGCTTTGTGTTTACAATGTCACAGGGTCAGGAAGTGAGGGTAAGACTTCCCATGGACTTACAGACAGGAATAAAAAATGACAGAATTGTTGACTCTTCGCCACTCTATCCAAAACCTTGGCCGGAATTAGGGCCTGTTTACACCAGCCCAAATGAAATATGTCACCAACAAGCATGTTTTAAAGTGCAAATCTCTTTTCTTGTGCGATCACATAGAAAAACAATGTTTTGGGACCATGTAAGAACCGTTCTGCAGATGCCAGATGCCTGATAAAGGTTCCCTGTGTGGTCCAAAAATTATGCTTTTCTATGTGATCATTCAAGAATCAGGAGCTTTGCACTTTGAAACAAGCTGGTCAGTGTTCCGGTGACATATTTAATTTATATTGTATACAGTGACCGGATAGACGTCATTGCAGCACCCTTTTTAATCACACGATCAAGTCTAGTATGGTGTGTGAGAGAAGTATACCACATGGTAACACCAACCCAGTCTGCTGCAGTGCATTAAACATGTGCACATTAACCACTTGCCCTCCGGAAGGTTTACTCCCCTTTGAGACCAGGCCATTTTTTGCGATACAACACTGTTATTTTAACTGACAATTGCGCGGTTGTGTAACCAAATCAAATTGATGTCCTTTTTTTCCCCACAAATAGAGCGTTCTTTTGGTGGTATTTGATCAACTCTGCGGTTTTTATTTTTTGTGCTATAAACCAACAAAGAGCGTCAATTTTGAAAAAAACACAATATTTTGTACTTTTTTCTATAATAAATATCCCCATTTAAAAAAAAAAAAAAAAACACATTTTTTCTCAGTTTAGGCTGATATGTATTCTTCTACATATTTTTGGTAAAAAAAATCGCAATAAGCGTATATTGATTGGTTTGCACAAAAGTTATAGCGTCTACAAAATAGGGTATAGATTTATAGCAATTTTATTATTATTATTTTTTTTACTAGTAATGGCGGCGGGACTGCGACATTATGGTAGACACATCAGACACTTTTGACCCATTTTTGGGACCATTGGCATTTATACAGCGATCAGTGCTATAAAAATGCACTGATTACTGTAAAACTGTCACTGGCAGAGAAGGGGTTACACTAGGGGGCGATCAAGGGGTTAACTGTGTTCCCTGCTACGTGTTTCTTACTGAAGGGGTAGGGGACTGACTAGAGGAAGTGACAGATCGTGGGTTCTAGCTATTAGGAACACACGATCTGTCACGATCTGACACGATCTGTCACTCCTCACAGAGCAGAACAGTTTACACACACACTTTCGTGTTCTGCCTCTCGTGCCCACAATCGCTTGTGGCCTGCGGTCATCGCGACCCTTGGCCACGAGCATCGGCACCCCGGCAGTGCAGCGGGCGCGTGCGTGCACCTCTAGCGGCACGCGTGCGTCTGCTATCCCGATCCTATGAGCCGACGTATATCTACGACAACTCGTGGGATCGTGCCAACCTGCCGCAGTAAAATGACGATGGCTGGCCAGCAAGCGGTTAAATCTGTCCAAACAAGAGTCTAGTAGACATCCCGGGTATGATAAAGTTTGAAACACTAAATCATAAATTATAATATAAGAAATAACTATAAATAATTATAAAAATAATAATATAATAAAAAAAAAACAAATTTACCCACGATTCACTATCGCTCAATTCTGCAAGTGTTCTAATTTATTATCTCTGTTTTCTAGCTGGTCTCAAACCACTTTTGACGTAAAGGGACACTTTTTGGTTGCCATGTACAGTCTCAAGTTTCCAGGCAGAAAGAACAGTATATATAATATAAAAGTGCATGCAGGGCACTGGACAAAGCACTAGGGACAAAAGGGAGGTGAAATGATTTCATATAACAATGTAATCTGTAAGTGTACTGTATGTGTTATGAATTTTGCACTTTTTGAATTTGCCACCGGGCTCCGCCCCCGTGCGCCGCAACGCTCGCAGGAAATGGAGCCCGGGAACACAGAGGCATCGGGCGGAGGACACAGCCCACAGACACATAGCAGGATCCTGGGGACAAGGTAAGTACACTGCACCAGGATCCTGAGATGCAATCCAGAGTGTGGCTTGGGGTTACCACTAATGGTACTGAAATTTAACCCCGAGCCACAGTCGGGAATACCGCCAGGGAGGTTAATGCTAGGCGCATTTAGCACTTGAACATTAATTAATTTCAATGGCTTGAATAAATGATTATTCTGGCCAATAAAATGAAAAACACCCAAGTGCTTGCCACCCGTAAACGCACCTAAACGCTTTACACATTTTTAGAAATGTCAGGAATTTTTTCAGCCAAAATGCTGCTATCAGGAGGACAAGCTTCTAGGAGAGTCGACAAAATGTCCCGTGTGCACGAGGCCTAAAGCGACTGCATACATGTAACCTCTGCCCGAGGAGCCACACTCCCCAAACATGTTTCACCCCTGATGGGCATGTTCACAAGGATATAGTAGGCATCTATCCCCCCCTATTTCTCTCATTTACACAGAGGTTTTGTAGACTTTAAGAACACTGAAAAGAGTGCACAGGCAGAAAGCACAGAAAGTTATTAGCTGACAAGATTTCTGGCAAGATAAAAATGTATTTTTGCACTTATTGAACAGATATAACAAATCACTTTCAATAGTTTATTTAACATACAAAAGGGAACAAAGAAGATGTGTTCATTGTTAAAGTTGACATACCCTTTAAATGGTTGGTTGACTGTAAAAAGAGACCCAAAGCAATTAATCATATTTCAGGTTTAGATAGCATAACAGTAAGCAATGAAAGATGACTTCCTACAAAAAAATGACTTACCGCAACTTTCTTCAACTCAGGTTCTTATGCTTAAACCACAAAAGCAAAGTATCTTTTGTATACATTATTAAACATACTTTTAACTACTCGACAACTCTTCATAATGCAGTCAAAGCCAAAATGAAAGTCTTACGCTGAGTATACACCGGCAGGCTGAATAAAAAAAAAGGGATGGATTGCCCAATCCATGCAAATGAAATGGATGGAAAATTTCTCCCTCCTGTGCTACTGTTTTCTGACAGTGGGGAGTCGACTTTTGTCAGCAAGGGTGGGCCATATACGGATTGAAATTTCTTGATTCAGCAAGGACTGGCTGAATTTCGATCCATGTGTTTTCAGCTTTACACCATACCTTCCAACTTTCTGAGACACTTATCACTAAAAAGTATGTAGGTAAAAGACAAACCCCTATACAGCCATACCTCACTTTTAGGTACACAATGGGGTTTATTTACTAAAACTGCAAAGTACAAAATCAGGCTCACTTCTGCATAGAAACCAATGAGCTTCTAACCCCAGCTTGTTCAATTAAGCTTTGGTAATAAAACCTGGAAGCTCATTGGTTTATATGCAGAAGTGAGCCTGATTTTGCACTTTCCAACTTTAGTAAATAAACTCCATTGTGACTTAAAAGTGGGGTATGCCTGTACATGGAAGATTAATACACAAAAAATATTGGTTTAACCCACAAGTACTTTTTTACTTTTTTTTTTTTTAGCACTACTATTCCTTTATTCTTGCTTTTGAAATTTACAAATTCAACGATTTAGAAATTGGATGAAAAGTTTAGGCCAGGCATATTTGGGTTGAATTTTGGCCGGGTTCAGCAGGAACTACTAAGACTCGAACCATTAGTGGGCAGGTTCAATGTACCAAGTTGATTGATCAATCAATTTGGGTACAACCAGCCTGCCGGATTCGCTTACGATTATCGAAAACTGGTATAGGAGGTAGTGATAATCACTGTCTTCTCCCGGCCGGGACAGCTTCCCTCGCTGGGAGAAGACAAGAGCCATGCAAGAGGGATTCCCGCATAAACACTGTCTGTGTTGATGGGGGAATTAAGCTAATTTCTGTCTTGCAACTTCTGGTTGCAGGACAGAAATTCGCTCAGTGTATGTATGTATTTACTTTTAACTGGCCAAATGAAACAAAAAAACAAAGTGTATGGCAAGCTTATCCGTGTGCAAACGGAGGTTGTTAGTACAATGTTTATCTGACTTTTTATTTTTGCAAGTTCAATTGAGCTTTAAATATTTATTAGTCTGTACAGCTCTAATTAGCAACGGATTTCATTTTTTTCTGAAAATGTGATTTTATTTAAGGCCACTTTCTGGGAAATAGAATGCAAGAATATATTTCTTTATAAAAGCACAGAGCATATTGATCGGTCTTCAGCTTTGCTTAGCCTTAGTGAGATACATTCCCATCAGTGTTTGTGATTAATGTATGTATTCCAATACCAGTAGAATTACTCACGTCTGCTAGATATGATAGTGATGTCTAAGTCTACTGCATGTAGAACCCGTATGTTTTTTCAGTTCAGTTGTATACCATATAATGCACCACAAATTCCTGTCTGATTGCACAAATCTCTTATAATGTTTTTACACTAAGGTAGAGAACAATCGAGGATTTATGGTAAATAAGTGCTAGTTTAGAATAGGTCTGCTTTAAGCACAGGAAAAGAAAGGCTATAAAGTCACGCTATAGACCTGTCTATTTCTTGCTTAAAAATTTAGAAAATATGGTAAAAAGTCCCAATGAGAGAATGAGGAATGACAGAAAGTGCAGATCAAAGTTGTTGCCAAAAACAGCTGTAGGCTAACTGAAGAGGGATCACATTAAGCCTGGGTTCACACTGCAAATTTACAGCAGGTTTGGTGCTTTTAGGAAAACACAGATTCGCAGGTCATGTAAAAAGCATAGTATTCCATGTCTTTGGTTCACATCTATGCGTTGCGAATTTAGTGCAAGAAAAAAAAAGGGTCCTGTATGTGTTGACTGCGTATGTGTTGACTGCGAGTGCGATGCAAATTTCTATGGTCTCCTGAAAATTGCTGTAAATTTGTGTTAGAATGGCGGGTAAGTTTGCACCTGTTCACCTAAAAACGCAAAGGCAAATTCGCAACTCACACAAGACAAAAAAATGGATCAAATTTGCAGTACATCTCATCGGAGTAGTGTGAACCTAGGCTTAAGAACAGGGGTCAGCAAGGCAGTGCACAGGGGTCAGCAGGGCGGAAGATAGGGGTCAACAAAGCAGTGTACAGGGGTCAGCAGGGTATAGGATAGGGGTCTGCAGGGTGTAGGATAAGGGTCATCAGGGAGGAGGATGGGGTCACTGCTGGCAGGGCCGAGGATAGGGGTCACTGCTGGCAGGGCAGAGGACAGGGGTCACTTCTGGCAGGGCACTCAGCACAGCTCCTGCTCTCATCCGTGCACTGCACACAGCCTAGGCACAGGTAGCAGATCTCCTTCTTCCCACACAGCACATAGCTGAGGTTGCATTCGCTTACCCACAGCCACAGCACAGTGTGTAGCTGGCTACTGCAGTTGCGCTGCCATTCTGGGTGTGGGAATTTCACAGGTCAGAACTGCAACATAGCAGCCAGCTATACACTCAGGGCAGTAGATTTTTTTTTCCTGGGGATTTTAGCTCTCTCAAATAGCAAGGGTGACACAAGATGGTGCATTTTGCGTCTGCTCAGTAAAGTTGGCTATCAGGGTGTTTTCTGAACACAGTAGGCCTTAATACTCACTGGGCTTAATATTGGCCATGGCTTACAGGGCCAAAGATTGCATTTGTTCATTAGTAAGTGATGCAGAGGTTCAGTAGTGAGGGAGAGGTCAGAAGTCAGTAGTAGGTGAGGCAGAGGACAGATTTTGCCAAAGGGCTGGTTCACACCTTTCATGCACACGAATCACATAGGAATGCGTTCCTGTGCAGTTCAGACCAAAGGCAAAACGCACTTCATTTGCAATCTGCAGCGGGTGTCAATACAAAGTTAGCAGAAGTAGCAGGAGTCACTGGCTCAGATCTGCAATGGTTTGCATCCTTCCTAGGAAATCGCTCTCAGACAGTGAAACTAGGAGGTTTCACCTCTGAAACCCGGGCAATCTCCTGTGGAGTCCCTCAAGGATCACCCTTGTCGCCAGTCCTCTTCAATATATACATTCGCCCACTCCTCAAAATCATCAGAAGATCAGACCTCTGCTTC
Source organism: Lithobates sylvaticus (assembly GCA_028564925.1). NCBI lineage: Eukaryota > Metazoa > Chordata > Amphibia > Anura > Ranidae > Lithobates > Lithobates sylvaticus. Next base: position 118,501,779 of record CM053028.1, on the reverse strand, counting down.
CACTCATACGCCGACGACACTCAATTATATTTTCGTATCACCGGACAAAAAGACCATCATCAGCAATTAGGAAAATGCCTCACTATGATAGACGACTGGATGACTGCCAGCTCCCTCAAACTTAATGAATCAAAAACAGAACTTCTTATTCTACATGCAAATCATAACCCCCGAACCAAGATCCCTTGGACACCTCCTACCATCTTTGGACAGACCATCGCCCCAAGGACCAAGGCTAAGAGTCTCGGAGTCATTTTTGACTCAGAAATGTCAATGGATGCCCAAATAGGAGCAGTGGTCAGTGGTTCTCACCATCTGCTCCGCCTGCTACGCAGACTCCTCCCCTTCATTCCAAAAGAGGACAAAGCAGTGGTAGTTGGAACGATCATCAATTCTCGACTCGACTATGCTAACTCCCTCTACATAGGGTTACCCCAATATCAACTTGCGCGCTTACAACTTATCCAAAACACAGCGGCAAGGCTGATAACAGGAAAAAAACCCTGGGAATCCATCTCCCCTTCCCTGAGGAACCTACATTGGCTAAATGTAAGGAGTCGGGTCGCATTCAAGACCCTCTGCCTCACCCACAAATGCGCACATGGAAACGCCCCGCAATACCTTCGCGAGAAAATAAAACACTACATACCGAATCGCAGTCTTCGATCGGCTAATCAAAATCTTCTCCTCATTCCCAAATCCCGCTACAAATCAAAGGGGGAACGGAGATTCGCTGTCCAAGGTCCACGGCTATGGAACGCTCTACCAACCGACATTCGCATGGAAGAAAACCATCAGGCCTTCAGGAAGAAACTCAAGACCCACCTCTTCTAGAAGCTCGACAACCAAATGTCAATACAGCGCCTTGAGGCGATTCAGTTCGCATTGTAGCGCTATACAAGTTATTCATTCATTCATTCATTCAGTTAATGATACCTCAAACTCAGGTCTCAAACCTTGTGTGTATGCCCACCCCTTCCCGAATGGTACTTTTGTACCATGCCATCTGGTTGCAGTGTGGCTTAAAAAGTAGTGCATGCATTACTTTTGGTGCGGTGTGATTTTAGCCCAAAATGAATGGGCTGAAATTGCACAGCACAGAACTTCATTTGAATCAGCCATAACAGTGGGAGTGGCTCCCAGCATAAATCCTTTCACCCCTCCAAACCCTGATTCTAGCACAAATCCACTCAAACCCTCCTTCCCAAACTCCCCTCCAAGCACAAATCCCCCCTCTTTTTTAGTGCAATTCCATCATAAAACCTCTTATCCAGCATAAACCCTGCACCCGCCGCACCCGCCGCACCCCCTTTCTAATACAAATTCACTTGCACCCCCCCCATAAGCATGGATCCTATCCTCCCCACCCAACCATCCCTCCCTTTCTGTACAAATATCACCATAAATATTCTACACGTCGTTATAGGACGAAGTCTAGGGGAAGTTTCCCTGGCTTGGTTTGACCAGTGTGACAGGCAGAAAGAGATGAGGCAACAGTCCGGAGATCACAGTCAGGCAGTACCTGGATGTCCAGGTGGCTGCCCCCTCCACATTACACCAGCTGTGTCCATGCCCTGGGAGGAGTTCAGCAGCTGGGCACAGTGGCCGGGGTGGAGGCAGGAAGGAGGGTTGGCTGTTGGGGGCGCATAGCCCACCACAGCACCCCCCTAGATCAGTGGCCATGCCTGCCACTGCCAATTTGTCTGTAGCTTCAGAGCTACCCATCAGACATCAGTCTAATGCCGTGTACACACGAGCAGAATTTCCGACAGAAAAATACTTTTTACGTAAAAAATTCTGACGGACCTAGAAAGAGAACATGTTCTAAATTTTTCCAACAGAGCCAATTTCTATTGAATGAATGAATGAATGAATGACTTGTATAGCGCAACCTATGCGAACTGAATCGCCTCAGGGCGCTTTTAGCCACTGGTGTCCATCTGTGGTATAGTGCGGTCCTTGCCCTGTGGGGTCCCGACACGCTTACAAACACATACACATACAACATACACATATTTGGCCAATTTTATCGACAGGATCTAATTAACCTACCAGCATGTCTATTGGGAAAACCGCTCGTCTGTATGCTGTTCCGACGTACCAAAAACTACGCATGCTCTGAAGCATGTACGAGGCGGAAGCTATTGGCTACTGGCTATTGAACTTCCTTTTTCTAGTCCCGTCGTACGTGTTGTACGTCAGCGCGTTCTTGACGGTCGGATTTTGGTGTGATCGTGTGTATGCAAGACAGCTTAGAAAAAAACGCTCGTGTGTACATGGCATTAGCCTGACTACACAGCTACCATACTCTCTTTCAGTGCATCACCCAGAGCTGTAGACAGGAAATTGTTTCACTAGTCACTAGCTTTCCATCTTTGAGAGACTCTGCTGGGGCCTCCCAAAAATCCTCCTGTCATGGCTGAGTACCAGACTGTTCTGATAGGCAGCCTCCAAAATACCTGCCAACTTTATGGGTTGGGAAAGAGGGACACCCTGTAGCACAAAGAAGAAGGACACAATCCCTGCCACACCCGCAGTTATGTGGCCCATAAAGAAATAATAAGCAAAAATGATTGGCTTAAATCTTAAATCCAAAAGTACTTTTTTCATCGTTGTTTAAAGGTTTGTGTGAAGGTTTAGTATGGCCTGGCTATACATTAGAACAATTTGGTCCAAATGATTTGTTTTAAGTGTTTTAAGAATATTTACTAATCTTTAGTAAGGTCAAATCATTGTTCAATTTTGACTGCAGTGGTCAGAAAGTTTCAAGGAGCAAGATAGAAAAATTTTCCAGAAAAAATGAACTTCTAACAGTGTATGTGATTTTTGTTCCGTAAAGTCTTTTGGCTCCAAAATTGAATGTTAAAAGCAAACAAAATTTTAAACTTCTTTCAAATGACAATGGTTGAGCTGTTGAAGGTATAAGAATATTTGTACAAAGCTATGTATGAGTTTTCATACGAATATCTATTAGTAGGAAAAAATATAAAAGTTGCGCTAAAAGAATATACTATTGTGACATTAAACGGTAAACCTGTGGGAAATGCTATGAACGCACAGAAGAAATTACCACAAATACATATTGTCAAACAATCACCACATAAGTGAAAAGTGCAATGTGTGGGTGAATTGCATCTGGTGATTGTCCAAAAAACCTATAAATGAGAAAAAACATTCAACCAAAAAATGTTTGTAAAATTGTTCCTGTAAAAAAGGAAAAGTTCAACCAAAAGAGATTTCAAGGTTGTCCAATGAGACTCCAGTGAACGAATAGGTGTAGTCCATAGAGGTGATAAACAAGTGAATATAGTGACTGTATGGTTTCAAGGGAACCTCTTTATCCACCACCGCTAAGATTGCTCTCTTACCAGCTCCCAGAATGGTGAAAACGGATGGCTAATACCCAGCCAGGGCCTTTTCCTCTCCTCTCAGATCCTCTGTGGTGCCAATGGAAACATCAGCTGCTGTGTTGGGATCTCCAATCGTGGAACTCCAATGTGCAAACCCCCTTACTTCCGGTATCACAGTATGCACAGTAGGGACTCGGACATAGGGAAAAATTAAAACACCAAAAAAGGGGGATCATAGATAGGACCCGCTGGGGTAATTTATTGCGTAAAAATATTTAGTAAAAAAAAGGCACTCCAATGTGCATAAAAATAGATGGGTATATAAAAATGCGGCCGGCCGGCTGCAACACTAAGCGTCCGTACTTCGTACGGGAACGCTACACTCGCGGTGACGTCAGCACGTCGCTCCTCCGACGTTTCGTCACTATGCGGACGTAATCATGGGAATGCGAGCGACGTGCTGGATCACCGCTTATATAACAGATGCACAAGCCTCGTTCTGAACACCAGGAAGCCTGTGAATCAGTAAGCACCATTGTTGTTATGGGCGGAAGTAACAGCATACCGGGAAGTGATGCCATAATGTAGTTAGATTCAATAAAACTTAAGATTTAAAAGAGGGAAAAATAAAAAGACGTAACAAAAAACATTAACCCCTTAGTTAGGCCTGCCGAAAATAGTAAATATTGGGACCGAGTTAGTCCGTTCACATCAATCTATACCGAACAGAGAAACATATCTGAATGTAGTTCATTCTTCTGCCACTGGGCAATAATAGCAGAGTGTTGTGGAGAATGGCCATGTCAGATCATGCTATGTGGTTTAAAAATGTGTGTGATAACTCAATGTCACAAATATAGTGTGCTGCTATAAAAGCAAGCGGGAAGGATTTTATTAATATTAGCCTTCCAATAATTTTGAAAGTGAGCCGTAATAGAAAAATGTATAAATGGGCCCCAATGGGATGACAATGGGTCCATATAGGATTGTCAGTGGTGAAAAGACACAAAGAAAGAACTGTGTTTCATGTGGAAGATGTAGGATTGACTGTCATACAATGGGGTCTCAATCAGGGGTCCACAATTGCTAACAGTCCTCTCTACGGGGGATCTTTTATCAAAAAGTGGTGCCATAAAAAATAAAGTTGGAAATTATATAGAAAATTAAACATTATTAATTAAATGCATAAAGTTAAGAGGGTGATGCTATGAGATATGTGATGTTCTGTGATATAGAGCCATCCCCAAACAGGGGCAGACCGAAATATGAAAGAAAAGGCGGGCTTCCCAGTACCCAGAGCGAGTTTACAATTACATCTCTACGTAACAGTAATATTCCCAATCATGCATTATCTATAAAAGCGTTCACGTCCACTTCGATATTTAAGCCGAAGGGAGTGTACGTCTTTAGACGGTGGACCCAAGCCATTTCGCATTTGGAAATAGATCTCACCAGGCAACTACCCCTCCAGTGTGGACTATATTTATCTATGCCAATAAAAAACGTGTTAGAAGGATCTCTATTATGTTTTACCAAATAGTGTTTGGAGACCGAATGTTTGGTATAGCCTCTCCTAATATTGGCGATATGCTCATTTAGTCTCACACGGAGAGGGCGTTTGGTCCTGCCCACATACTGGAGCCCACAAGGGCATTCCAGTAGGTAGACCACCCCCTCAGTGGAGCACGTGATGAAATCCTTAATTTGATGTTGTTTGGAGGTGACTGTAGAAGTGAAGTTTTCTGTTCTCCTAATTCTACACCTATTCAAACTACAGACCTGACATTTCCGACATTGGTAAAATCCTTTTAATTCTCCAAAGAAAGAAGGTATGTTGGTAGGGGGGTCCAGAACATTTGGAGCTAACCTGTCTTTTAAGGAGGGAGCGCCCCTGAACACCACCTGAGGTTTATCAGGGACAATGTCTTTTAAAACACGATCGTTCTTTAGGATGTACCAATGTTTGGCCATGATGTGTTTAACCTTTTGATGCTGGTTTGAATAGTTGGTGACAAAGGGAACTACAAAGCTCCTATCACCATTGGCCGAAGGAGTTTTTTCTTTTAAGAGCTCAGACCTATCTATTAGGGAGACTTGTTGGAGGGTGTTTCCCAGGGTGTGTTCAGGGTAGCCCTTCTCCAAAAATTTAGCAGTCAGCAATTCCGCCTGTTCTGCAAATTGTTTGGGGTCAGTGCAGTTTCTTTTCAGTCTTACATATTGGCTTTTTGGTACTGATCGGAGCCAGGAGGCATGATGGCAGCTCTCTACTGGGATATATGAATTCCGATCAGTAGGTTTAAAAAAGGTGGAAGTTATAAACCTATCACCCCTAACGGAGATTTTTAAATCCAAAAAGTGGATCTCTTGTTGGCTAGCCTCATATGTGAAAAGGATACCCCTGTCATTGGAATTCAGAGAATTCATGAACTCTTCCAAATGGGGCAAGGTACCTTGCCAGAGGAGGAGGACGTCGTCTATATATCTTGCCCAAAGGGTGACCTCAGGTCTGCCCTGGCTATAGACGGCGTCCTCCTCCTATCTATTAGTGTATAGCTAACTTACACTTTTGGTAGTTAAGTATTGCATTTATTATAGAGGTCTACATATCTGTTAAAAATGAAGGACAACTGAGGAGGAAATAGGGATTTGGTTCCAAAAGAGGGACATTTGTGAGGTATGTTCCCACACTAACAGATAGTTTTGGAGCTTGTAGCTAAGGCTTGCTTCCCCTCCCCTTCACTTTCCCATATACCAGCCGCCCCTCCACTTTTTCTTGTTTAGATAATCATTTCTCTTTCACTCTCAGCCAAGAACTTAGTTTTTAGTTGGTTAGTAGAGGATGACAGAAAATATATAATAAATAAATATGGTTAATTTCCCCCAAGTACAACTTTAAATATATATTTACATTTTTTAATGAGCCAAACTGGATTATTATTAAAAATGATACAAAGTTTGTGGATAATTTGTAATTAATTTTGTACGCAGTAATATATAAGAGTAATATATAATAGTAATATATAAGAGCTGACATTATGGGGCTGGTTTACTAAAGGCACATAGACTCAAGTGCAGTTACTCCAGAGCTTAGTAAATGGCGTAAATCTTCATTTTGCAAAGAACACACAATCACGTGCAAGGAAAATTAAAAAAAAAACAGCATTTTTGCTTGCACATGATTGGATGATGGAAGTCAGCAGAGCTCCCCCTCATTTACTAAGCTCTGGAGCAACTGCACTTTACAAAGAGCACAGACTTTTTGCCTTTAGTAAAACAGCCCCTTTTTCTTAAAGACTAAGACCCCTTTCACACTGTGGCTCCTAGAGCGTCAGCGGTAAAGCGGCGCTATTGTTTTAGCGGTGCTATTAGCCCGCTAGTGGCCAAAAAGGGGTTAAATCCGCCCCCGGAAAACACTGCCGCAGCTGCGTTTTGCCGGCGATATGACAGCACTGCCCCATTGATTTCAATGGGAAGGAGCGGTGGAGGAGCGGTGAGTTCACCGCTCCCTCACCGCTCCAAAGAAGCTGCTGGATGGACTTTTTCCCTCAGGCTTCCACATTGGAGTGAATGGAGCAGCTGTTTTAGAGCGGTTTGCAGGCGCTATTTTTTAACGCTATAGCGCCTGCAAAACGCCCCAGTGTGAAAGGGGTTATTAAGCGTAACTCCACTTTTGTTGCGAAAAAAAACATTCCCCCTGGGTGATCTATGTACATTGCAAGGATTTTAACAAACGTTGTAGCAGATTCCTACCTTTTGTTATTCTGACGACATCCCTGTGTGCTTGTCTGTATCCATGTGGGAAAGTGAGTCTAATGGGAGTGGTTTCATAATTATCAATCAGCTGTGCACCTGCAGGACTATAATTTGGAAAGACGCTGGGCCGGCATCCCTTTAGACATGATTTTCTACTGAGAGTATCTCACCAAAAATGACTTTTTTGTTGCAGGGGATGCCTGAAATCTGACTTGTATCTTAGAGCAGACTTCTGGGAAAATCAGTGAGCCAATCATACAAGCAGGAAATAACATATCTGGGGGTCATCCTGTACACAGTCTGTGTACAGAACACCTCCAGGTAGCCATATTGCAGTGCATTTTCAGAAAATTACAGAGCTGCTGATTAAAAAGGAAAGGTCATTTTTTTTTATAACATTCAATTATAATATGACTTGTCGCAATTGTATACGCTATATTGTTTTTTCTTTATTTGCTTTTTTTCCCCCACCAAAGTGACGTTACCCTTTAAAGGTCATAATACAGGCTATAACTCATACCTAAAAAATGCAACAAAAAAAAAGAAGGAAAGAAAGATGCATACTAGCTAGAATGTCAGTGAGTATTAAAAATCCAATCTCATGGTACACTGGCTGTTATCTGACAAAATGACACAAAAGAGCAATGCATAACTTTGCCTTTACAGAATGATATGTTTATCACACCGACACGATATATTGTGGGCTCTTTGAGGGTAGGGACCGATGCGAGTGTGCGATGTATGTGTGGAGCGCTGCATAAATTGACGGCGCTATATGGGTACCTTAAATAAAAAATAATTATAATAGATGAGCATCTTAATGAGACACAATGTATAGGGATAGGGACAATGGTAGACATGCACCCACACTCACTCAGGTTGAACTGGATGGACTGGTGTCTTTATTCAACCATACTAACTATGTAACTATGTATATGTAACGATAAACATAAAACTTACTGCCTTGCTAAGGCCCCTTTTTCACACTGCCGACGCCCAGGTGTCAGCGGTAAAGCGGCGCTATGTTTAGCGCCGCTTTACTGTAGTTTTAGCGACCCTATTTTAGCGGCCCTGTTTTATCCCCAGCTAGCGGCCGAGAAAGGGTTAAAAAACAGCTGCGAAAGGGTTAAAACCACCGCAAAGCACTTTGCAGCAGTGCTTTGCCGGCGATATAGCCGCATTGCCCCATTGATTTCAATGGGCAGGAGCTCCAAAGATGCTGCTAGCAGGACTTTTTTTGCGTCCTGCCAGCGCATTAAGGCCCATTTATTTTTATCATAGTACCCAGAGGTCTGCATTTCAGCAAAAGAAAAAAAGCAAAACAGTTGAATTTCTACTTTTCGCCTGCTGTTTTGTTAACAATAAATTTGTCTTGAAGACAAATGTAATGGTGGCAAGTTATAAAATGGACACGGGGACAGCTGTGAACTGCAAGACATCTCTGTGGAACTCATCACCTCTTTATAATATAAGATGAGGTGAACTAACTGAGGGTCAGAGGTTAAAATGTCATTCTTAAGATTCTTCCCATCTTCTCACTAGAGCTAGGTATACTCTCTTTCCATGTGTCATTTTCAGTCAGACAGTCTCTGTCCTGATGGAGCTCTGCAGACACTAATGTATGTTCTCTGTAGGAAACCGGTGGACTGTAAATTAAGGTGCTTAAATATGTGCTGACAGCAGGTCAAACTTGGTTCATGTTTGTCACTTCATGTTTTCTGCATACAACCATAATAACACATATCCTGGTGTATCACACATGGATTATCAAAAAAAAAAGTCTTGAAGGTAATGGATGCAATGAAGGTAGAAAATGGTTGGCAAAAACAATGTCAACTAGGGATGGGCGAATGGTTCATAACATTGGCCGTTCGCACGTTAGCCGAACAACCAAATTACCAGGGCGTTCGACTGTTTGTTCGGCCCACCGAACGACCACAATGCACTGCGCCACCGCACAGTGCATTGAAAGCCCTGATTGGCTGAGGCAATGAAAGCTTTGCCCAATCAGGGCACAGAGCACTGTCAGAGCCAGGATTGGATGCTGTCATGATGACTCTCCAATCATGGCTCATTGCTGTTAGTCCCGCCCCACACTATAAACGTATTCTTTCAATATCGGTCATTTTCAGTGTGATATCGGCATGGAGAGAGATAGAACAGGGTTCTGTTCAGTGCTATTAGACAGTTAGTGTGCTATAGTGTGCTATTCTAATTGTATTGTCAGTGTAGAATGTCAGTTTAGTGTTAATCTAGAGATAGTTCAGTGTGAGTGGAGTGTAACCATTCATCTTTACATTAACGTGAATGTAGGGATAGTTCAGTCAGTGTGAGTGTAGTGTGACCATTCCTCTTTACATTAGTGTGAATGTAAGGATAGTTCAGTCAGTGTGAGTGTAGTGACCGTTCAACACAGTATATTTCATTACATTACGGCAAGTTTAACTCCATATATTTCAGTGCATTATGTGCCGTTTAATGCAGTACATTTCTATGCGTTACTGCAAGTTTAATGCCGTATATTTCAGTGCATTATCTTTTGTTTAACGCAGTACAGTTCAGTGCGTTACTGCAAGTTCAATGCTGTATATTTCAGTGTGTTATCTTCCATCTAACGCAGTATAGTTCAGTGCGTTCCTGCAAGTTTAACGCCGTATATTTCAGTGCGTTATGTGCCATTTAACGCAGTACAGTTCAGTGCTTTACTGCAAGTTTAACGCCATATATTTTAGTGCGTTATCTTCCATTTAACGCAGTAAGTATAGTTCAGTGAGTTCCTGCAAGTTTTTAACGCTGTATACTTCAGTGCGTTATCTTCTGTTTAACGCAGTTCAGTGCGTTACTGCAAGTTTAACGCTGTATATTTTAGTGTGTTATGTGCAGTTTAACACATCACATTTCTGTGCGTTAGTGTACGCTTAACGCAGTATAGTTCAGTGCATTACTGCAAGTGTAACGCTGTATATTGCAGTGCGTTACCTTCCATTTAACGCAGTACATTTATGTTCGTAGTGCACGTTTGATGCAGTATATTACAGTGCGTCAGTGCAGTATTACTGCAGTATAATATAGTGTATCAGTGCAGTGTGTCTGTGTAGTAGTGAGTTCTCAAGTTAAAGTGCACCAAACACCACTTTCCATTGATTAAAGTGCATCCACGTACACATTTCCACATCTATATTACATTGTATTAATAAGCACCCTCATCCCATCATGTTTGGGAGGACAACAAGAAGAGGCAAACGTTCCCATGGCACTGTGAGGAGGCCAGCAGCATATGTGTCCATAGGCAACGGTGGACATGGTTAGTCCTCAGGCAGGGCATAATTTCCTCTGTTTAGTGATGTTGCTCGTGCTATCCCGCCGCAGCATGTAGAGGAGGTGGTGGACTGGCTTACTAAACTGTCCTCATCCTCCTCATCCTCCTCATCCTCCGTCACCCAAGCAGAGACTGGTGCACAGTCCACTGCAGCTGCCAGAATGGCTAAACCTACCTCCTTGTCCACAGCTATTCCTGCCATAGCCCCAGCATCAGGCATGGAGGAGTCAGCTGAACACAGCGTCAGCCACTTGCCCCTTGATGATGCACAGCCATTACTTGATTCAGATGTTGGTTCTGAGGTATAGGAAGGCAAGAACATGAGCCTACAGAGAGGGGAGAACACTGGTACACAAATTGGCAGTCATGTTCCTCCAGCAGCAGCATATTGCTAAGTTATCTCCAGTGGTAATGAGGATGGAGGAGATGATGAGGTTAATGACGTGACTTGGGTGCCAGATAGAGCAGAGGAGGAAAGTGAGGGTGAGGCACAACCCCAACGAGGCAGCCATCATGGAAGAGTAGAGAGCAGCCACCCTATTCCATCACACTGTGGAGCTGTTATTTCCTGGCCCACTTCCCACAGCTCAGCTCTCTGGGCCTTTTTTTGCACATATGCAGTTGATCGCACTGTTGCAATTTGCAAACTTTGTCTCAAGCACATCAAGCATGGCAAAAACACCAGCCATTTGGGTACCACATGCGTGACAAGGCATTTAACCTCCCACCACTCAGCCCATTGGCAAGGGCACCAAAAAGGCACACAAAGGGGCGCAAATCTGTTCCTCCTCCTTACTCGCCTCAGTCTGCCCCCCGACAAAAAAAATACAGTCACTGCCACCCACATGCCAAGCATCTAAATGCAAGCTTGTCAAAGCTGCTGGCTCTACAACTTCTGACTTTCTGTCTGGTGGATTCTGCTCCCTTCCGTGAATTTGCAGAATGTGCTGTACCACAATGGCTGGCTCCCAGTTGCTATTTCTTTTCAAGTAAGGCCATTCCAGCTCTGTACCATCACGTAGAAGGCAATGTTGTGGCAACGTTGGGCAAGGCAGTCAGCGACAAAGTCCATGTTACTGCTTACACATGATTCAGCAAGCATGGTCAGGGATGATATATTTTGTTCACAGCACACTGGGTAACTCTGCTTGCAACTCGAAAGGATGCAGGACAGGGCTCAGTGCTGCAGTTTGTTGTGCCCCCACGTCTCCATACAGCTAGTGGTAATGATGCCAGATTTGTCAGCTCTACCCCCTCCTCCTCCGCCTCCATTCCCTCCTCTGCTGAACTGTCCTGTGAACCACAAGTACCCCCTAAGCATTCAAGGGGCTATTCAATGTGTCAGGCTAAAAGGTGCCATGCAGCTGGTGACTAGTGGACAAGAACCACACTGGACCAGAGATTCTTGCAGCTCTGCAGGGGCAGGCCCAGAGGTGGTTCACGCCACGCCAGCTGGAGCCAGGAATGGTGGTGTATGATAATGGCACAAACTCCTGTCCAGCCTTAGACAGTTAGTTCACACATGCTCCATGCCTGGCACATGTCCTCAATTTGGTGCTGCAGCATTTCCTAAATAGGTACCCAGGGTTGGAAGATCTGCTAAAGCAGGCCAGAAATGTCTGTAGCCATTTCAGGCGGTCATACACAGCCAGTGCTCAGTTGGCTGAAATTCAGCAGGAATTCCACCTCCCCATAACTGCCTGATTTGTGACATGCCCACAAGGTGGAACTTGACTTTGACAATGCTGCAGTGGCTGCACATGCAGCAGAGGGCCATCAACGAGTACCTGTGTGAGTATGACACAACGACAGGCTCAGGCCGGCTCGGCTTTTTTCCCCACGCCAATGTCTGCTCATAAAGGATGCATGCACTGCCACAAGGATGGTGAGCCGTGACAATGCATGCATTGGTGACACAATCCCTGCTGTGTTCCTGCTGGAGCAGACTCTGCGTGGCATTATGGACAGGGCACTTGAGGCAGAGATAGTGGGAGGAAGAGGAGTACTTCCTTTCCTCTCAAGGCGCACTTTATGCAGACACCATTGTTCCTATGCCACAGAACACACAAGAAGAGAGGGAGGAGGAGGATTCTGGCAGTTTTGGAGGCATTGAAGCAGGGGAATACATACGTCAAAATGTAAGAGATGGTTTTCCAGCCGCAGAACTCTTGGGAGTAGTATGTGGCTGGGAGGAGGCAGTTCCAGATACTATAATCCTCAGTGACTCGAGGAGTCTGCTTCTCATGCCTCCTGCATGGGCTCCCTCATGCTTCAAAGCCTGCGAAAAGAACCTAGAATACGTGATGTAAGGGAGAAGGATTACTATTGGTTGGCAACCCTCCTTGACCACAGTTACAAGGGGAAAGTCTCAGAACAAATGTTTTGTTGGTCAAGAGAGGAGCAGTGGAGAAGTCGGCTGCATAAGTGATGAATTTCACAATTTTTTTAGTCCTCGCCACCGAGGGCTGTCAGCTTCCACATCCCATTGGCAGAATCTGCATCACACGGTGGACGATTATCTAGGGGCTAAAGCAGAGATGGAGAGTTTTCCAGTCAACAATCCACTAGCTTACTGGGTCATGAGAATAGACCACTGGCCAGAACTTGCCCAGTATGCAATTGAGCTGCTGGACTGCCCTGCATCCAGCATGCTTTCCGAACGGGCATTCAGTGCTGCTGGAGATTTTGTTACTGATAATAGAACGTGTCTGTCCACAGACACATATTTCCGCACTTGTTTGACAAGTGAATATCATTATAAATTTTGACAGCAAGGCCAATTCTTGCTTTCATCAAAAGTACCCCAAAAGTACCCCAATAGAGTTACGGTGTGAGGGCGCCACACCCAAAGACCAATTTTTCCACACCTATTTGACAAGTGCATATCATTGCAATTTTTAACAGCAAGGCCAATTCTTGCTTTCAACAAGAGTACCTCTATAAGGTTACGGTGTGAAGGCACCACCGACACCCAAAGAGCACCTGTTACTTCTATCCAAAGTCTGTGGAAGAGACACCAGAATTTATCCAAATCTCTTGTTCCCAGTGCACTACATTGAAGCCTCATCATAAAGACTTCTTCCGCAAGCCGCTTTTTTGCTTTCACTTTAAGCATCAATAAATCACTGCTCATTTAAAAATTAAGTTTTTTACAAAGTTTATTTTCATTGATACATGTCCTCCACTGCAGTACCCGGACCCCCAGAATCATTGTATGCCCAATTACTTGCATATAAGCCTTCAAAATGGGCACTTTTGATTTTTCACGTTTGGGTCCCATAGACTTCAATGGGGTCCTTTATTTTATTCAAAAGTTCTGGTGCGAACCGAACTGGGGGTCGTTTGGCCCATCCCTAATGGCAACATGTTTTATGGCAAGCATGAGTCCACTTCGTTGGGCAAGGTGCATCAAAACTCTAGTAAAAACTGAAGATGTATATACAATGTTGTACACAAAAATACCATAATGAATCATCCTTCGTTAAAATTAGGGATGGGCGAACAGTTCGGGGCGAGCATAAGTTCGGATGTGAACACCGATCAATATGCGGTTTTCAGGGAAAATTCGAAACACTGTTAAAGTCTATGGGACACTAACATTAAAAATCAAAAGTGCTAATTTTAAGGCTTATATGCAAGTTATTGTCATAAAAAGTATTTGGGGACCTGGGTCCTGCCCCAGGGGACATGTATCAATGCAAATTTTTTTTTAAAACTGAAGTTTTTTTTAGGAGCAGTGATTTTTTAATGCTTAAAGTGAATTAATAAAAAGGAAATAATCCTTTTAATATCGTGCCTGGGGGGTGTCTATAGTATGCCTGTAAAGTGGCAAATTTTTCCTGTGTTTAGAACAGTACCACAGCAATATGGCTAAAGGAAAAATTTCCTTTTCTAAATTAAAAATTGTAATTTAAACTGCTCGCGGCTGTAATGAATTGTCGGGTCTCAGAAATATAGATAAAACTCATTGAAAAAAAGAGCATGGGATCCCCCCAAGTCCATTGTCAGGCCCTTTGGGTCTGGTATGAATATTAGGGGAACCCCAAACCAAAATTTAAAAAGAAATTGCGCCACCCTCTGATGCCAGGGGAAGCCATGGGGAAGTCCCTGTGTGTCAGAGGGGGCAGGGTCACCCGGGTACATCACCGTGTGGCCCTGCCCTCAGTTATATAAGAACTGTCAAAGGCACTGAAGCGTCATACGGCAGGAGCCACCCATGGAGGCGGATCGGTGGCGGATTTTTTTTTTTTTTTCGATCCGTCGGCGGACTTCATGGGATTTTGTTATTTTTTTATTTTTAATAAAGGACTTGTCCCAAGCTGTGTCTTGTTTTTTTTTTTAACTATTTCACACAGGGGGGGGGCTGGGATCTGGGGGTCCCTTTGTTAAAGGGGGCTTTCAGATTCTGATAAGCCCCCCACCCGCAGACCATTACAATCACCGGGCAAGGGTGGTGGGGATGAGGCCCTTGTCCCCATCAACATGGGGACAAGGTGCTTTGGGGGGCTACCCTGTTAAGGTCATGTGGCCTGGTATGGTTCAGGAGGGGGGGCACTCTCTCGTCCCCCCTCTTTTCTCGTGGCCTGCTCATGTAAGGGTCTGGTATGGATTTTGGGGGGACCCCTATGTCATTTTTTTTTTATTTTGGCACAGGGTTCCCCTTAATATCCATACCAGACCTGAAGGGCCTGGTATGGATTTTAGGGGGACCCCACGCAATTTTTCTAATTTGGGTACTGGTAATGGACTGGGGGGGGGCCCATGATGTTTTTTCAATGATGTTCATCTATATTGCCAGGACCTGACAATACATTACAGCCGCGAGTAGTTTTAAATTACATTTTTTCCTTTAGAAATGTCATTTTGCTGTGGTATTGTTCTAACCATGGGAAAAATGCGCTACTTTACAGGCATACTATAGACTCCCCCAGGCACGATATTTAAAGGAATATTTAATTTGAATTGTCTCACTTTAAGCATTAAAAAATACATGTCCCCTAGGGCAGGACCCGGGTCCCCAAACACTTTTTATAACAATAACTTGGATATAAGTCTTTAAAATCAGCACTTTTGATTATTCATGTTCCATAGACTTTAACGGTGTTCGTGTGTTCTGCCAAATATTTTGCCTGTTCGGTATGTTATGGTGCGAACCGAACCGGGGAGAGTTCGGCCCATCCCTAGTCAAAATACTGGGATACCTTGAGATAAAGAAGTTGAAAATAAATAGAGATCGAATAGTTGCAAATAAACAAATAGTGGAAATCAATAAATTATGACAAATGGAAATATTGTTGGCTATTTACAGTATAGATATTGTGAGTGTATTGGTCCATGAATTTAATTACAATAAATCCAGGAAAAACTGTGGAAAATCTGTCAAAGTAATGTGTTTTTTCATTGGATGCAGTAAAAAAAATGTATATCTCTCATAAAGCTGTTCTGTTAATGACACCTGCTTCAACACCATGTCCATCTTTAGATGAACTTTAACTACCCACTCTATTTAGGCATCTCTGCTAAATATTCTTTGGAGACCAACACATCTATCTCCAACTTACCACCAGCACCAGACCTCTTTTCAGGAGAACAAGGTTCTGGACATTTTACACTAAATTATATAACATCAACGCTGTAATAGCAATACAAACAATACTTTTAATACTTTTTATATTTAATAATCCAATGTAAACGTACTTGAAAAATCCCCTTTCAAGTTGCAGCCTTTTGGGCCATTTAGAGGGTATTTGTAATGTTGTGGCATTTTAGGGTCTCAAGAAATTACTTAGTCAGTACATCAGAACTGATCAATTTTCAAATATATACAATATACCATAATTAGTAGACTCTATAACTTTCACACAGACAAAATAATATACCCGGATTTGAGTTTTTTTTTTTTTTACCAAAGAAACGTAGCAGAATACATTTTGGTCTAAATTTATGAAGAAAGAATATTTATTTGAAAAATGTTATAACAGAAAATAAGAAACCAATTTACAACCTCTGCCTGACCTTTTTCCTGTTTGACAATGACCTTGCCTGCAGATTTTATACCATACTTAATTTCCGCTTGTTGTCAGCTGTTGCTACTCTAGTATAACTGAGGGCTGCAACCTTGGAGCCATTTGCGGCACAGTTTATCAGTCCTTGCAGAGTGCTCCGAGTGCTTCCTTAGACTCTGCACCCTTTTTAAGGCTATATATTTGCCTGCTTAGTGAATGTGGTAAAATTTCACTTTGCAAGTAATACCCAATCACATGCAAGGAAAAAAAAAAAATGCATTTTTTTCTTTCACATGATTGGATGATGGAAGTCAGCAGAGCTTCACCTCATTCAGTAAGCTCTGGGGCAAATTCCCTTGTTTCAATCAAGGGGGAATTTGGGACTTTAGATGAAACGGTTGAGAATGCGGGGGTAGAAGTAAAGTGATTTTTATTGATCACAGATATATAACGCAGTAACAGAATTAATTCATATATATACATGTAATAATCACAAGGAATAAACATGATAATACAAAAGTATAAAAAATGAACACATGATTCAAGATGGATGCATGAAAGTAAATGGGACAATAATGTGGTCTCCAAGTCCCACAAACGGCGTGCCCGGTACTTATGTTCGTAATCATAATTACTATTACTACCTAGTACTATTAATACATATTACTACCTCAAAAACATATATATATATGAGTTATTATTATTTCAAATACATATATACTTTATGGGTTATTCCAGGCTTATCTATATACATATATATTTTACTTTCAGAATATCCGTTTCTTGTACCCAGACACCAGCATTGTTTTCACATGCAGACCACCCCCACCTCCAGGTGCGCTGTAACATCACCCAATGCTGCCATTGTAGGTCACGCCGCCTCAGCTCCGGCGGTGAAGTCGATACCTCTGACCCACTGCACGCCGTTCACTGCATGCCGCACTCACCGCCAGGCTTGGTAAGTGCGTTTGGAAAGTTTTCTTTCAACCTTTTTCACCACTCATTATATGAGTGTGGCTCATTATATCTGTATTTATACATTTCACAGGATTCTGTCGCATCAGCTCCTGATGAGTGGAACTGCATCCACGAAACGCGTCGAGCTACAATCGATGTAAGTATAATATTCCCGCGCTACAACGGAAAAGAAAGTGGTATAATAAAGGTGTGAGGTGCAGCGAACACCGAAAGGGTTAAAACAATACCCAATTTGGGGGGAATGGAAAAAAAAAATCAATGTGTGGTGTCGCGCTCCTAAACTGATGTCAGTATAAAGAAATCGCATAAAGTTGCTGTGGTGTCACATCAGCAAACGGGAGATAGTATGCGAATTAAAAGTGACTGTGTGCATCGCAAGCTAAAACCATCAATAAGACAATCGAATAAAATATATACATATATTGCAATACGCTGACATCAACTGTAAGGCAACAATACATAAAATGTATCCATATAAATATGGAAAGTGACTAATGTGCAAAAAACATATTAGAAACACACTCAAGTGCATGCAAAATGTTCTATATGAAACACAGAGGTGGATGAGTGAAAAAATGACTCAAACAAATAAACTTCCTATGGTCGCTGTGAAGCAGTGAAGTGAATGGTGATAAAGAGAAATTTATTTTTTAACATAAAGGGGGGATGAGTGGTTCAGGTTTGTGGAGATGCCATCAGGTATAAAACCAGGGAAATCCAAAGAGTGGTAAAAAAACCAATGGGGTACTGGTGGATGTGATGGCGGCAATCAAAAAGTGCTGGAAATAGCGACCAATGTGAACAGTGGTACTAAAAATTAATAAACAGAAGTAGTCAGGAAAATTGTAATGTGATGGAGAAAATCAGCATATACAAAACAATGCAAAGCAGTCCATATAGCATCTGATATTAATAGACAGCGTGAAGGTGGTGATAGCCAAAAGTGATCCAATCTGGGCTGCACTGCGGTGCCAAGTAATGGGTGGGAGTGGGGAGTGGTGGATGGCTTGCCCAAGGTGAAACTAGTGCTGAGGTCTTCGGTGCTAGTGACACCCGTAGGTGTCCTTCCTAATTAC
This sequence comes from Lithobates sylvaticus, assembly GCA_028564925.1. NCBI lineage: Eukaryota > Metazoa > Chordata > Amphibia > Anura > Ranidae > Lithobates > Lithobates sylvaticus. Next base: position 118,483,298 of record CM053028.1, on the reverse strand, counting down.
CTTGTTACTGCAAGGTAAGCAGCATGTAAAAGCCAGGAAGATGGATTCACTCTGGGGGGATGCTCCGATGGTCTCTCAAGGGGATGTTGCACATGGGTCTCTGTCACAGTGCTCCTCTCCTATCCGCAGCGGTGTGTGGAGCCTATATGATTATGGCTTTACTGGTGCTCAGGACCAGGTTCCGCTCGGTGTGTACCCAGGTGGGTAGGTATAGAGGGGGGGGGGGGAAAGAGTGACAGAAGGGAGCCGTATAGTGTAGTATATTGGTGTTAAAACATAGAATCAGCTTTATTTTAAAAAAGGTACTCACAATAAACAATGAAACAGCAGTGGATATTCAAAACGAGCGCCGAGCTCGTGACCAGTGCGTCACTTCCGGGGTCCGTGTCCTACGCGTGTCGTCACCGTCACGTGACTTCATCGTGAGCTACAATCGATGCTACAGTGTTATCTACTACGCCCTGATGATTTTATCAATTTTTTATTCAATATGATTATATTTTATAATGTGACCATTATTATGATTACGAACATAAGTACCGGGCACGCCGTTTGTGGGACTTGGAGACCACATTATTGTCCCATTTACTTTCATGCATCCATCTTGAATCATGTGTTCATTTTTTATACTTTTGTATTATCATGTTTATTCCTTGTGATTATTACATGTATATATATGAATTAATTCTGTTACTGCGTTATATATCTGTGATCAATAAAAATCACTTTACTTCTACCCCCGCATTCTCAACCGTTTCATCTAAAGTCCCAAATTCCCCCTTGATTGTACCAAATATAGGGATGGAGGTGCTTCCCCGTACCTCATTTAAAGTCCCAAAACTCCCTCTTTTTTACAAATTCCCTTGTTTAGTACAGCATAACATTTTTGGCAGTAAAATAGTACAAATTTGTAAATTTCTGTACATTTTGTATAGAGATGTATACAGTGGACCAAAAGAGGATGAACTTAGGATAAAAGATGGACAAAGGAATTTGGTCTCAAAAGTGGGATAGTACCTCCAAATGAGATGAAGTTGGGAGCTATGCATTTGTTATTTCAAAACTGTATGCTCTGGACAGACATTGGCAAACAAAGGATAAACATTAATATTCTAATACAACATTTTATATGATTCCAACACGTGAATGCATAACAATATGGTCTTCTACCAGCTTTCTCCCTCCCTATTTTAGGATGTACAGCTCAGCACAAGTAATGCACAGCTTCCTGGGCCACAGATGCAAACATCAATGGCTATTACAATGACATCATCACACCGTGTCTTTATGGCTTCACCACCACAAAGGAACATGTGGGTCTAGAAATACAAAAACTGCTATTAATTACTTATTTTTAAATTGCAGAATACAAGATTATTTGCTGGAAACAACACAAATGGACTTTCTGGACTTCAACGTCTTTGAAATGATTGCATTTTATGGGGTTAAAAACAAAAATAATTCTGCGCTGGGGAAGATTTTACCCCTTAAAAGCAGCCTACCCAAAATCTATGATACCAAATTAGTGCATAAATAAATGAAATAGTGTGGCGCTAAGTTAATACAACATGATAGAAAATGTACCGTACTTAATGTGCATAAAACTCTAATATAAATTACTGATAAAAATCTCAATTCAAGTGCAAAAATGCAAAATAAATGCAAGTTTACATTTCATAAAAAATACACCAACATAATAAAATGAGTGTGTTAAAAAAACAATATTCAAATCCTATAAACAAATAATAAGTCCAAATTCATGAATTAAAAATTAAAAAAAAATAGGTAATTTATGTGCAGCAGGCAAAAAAATATAAGGTGTATAATCCCATATCCAAGTGCAAGTGAATGCCTCTCTTATCCAATAAATATGAGAAATCCAAGAAACAGATATTTTACCACAGTGACATCACCTGTGATAAAAGATAAGGTTGGCTCCTTACCAGATAGTGTGGACCATATTAACCACTTCCCGCCCCCCCCATATAACAACGGCCGTAAAGTGGTTAAGTTATGCTGACTGGACGTCATATGACGTCCAGCAGGATAAGCCTCTAGCGCGGAGGTGTGCAGCACGGCGATCAGTGGTGTGGTGTGGTGTGTCAGTCTGACACACCGCATCTCCGATCCTGGTAAAGAGCCTCTGACGTAGGCCCTTTACCATGTGATCAGCTGTGTCCAATCACAGCTGATCACAGTGTAAACAGGGAAAGCCGTTTATTGGCTTTTCCTCTACTCGCACTGACAGACGCAAGTAGAGGAGAGACGATCGGCTGCTCTTCTGACAGGGGGGGTCTGCGCTGATAATCGGTGCATTGATTTTCAGTGCAGACCCATCGAGGATGCTCACTGGAGACCACCAGGGATGCCCACTGGAGACCACCAGGTGAGCCCACCAGGGAAGCCAATCAGTGCCCATTAGAATGCCACTCGGTGCCCATTAGTGCCTCCTGATCAGTGCTGCCTATCAGTGCCATCTATCAGTGCTGCCCATCAGTGCCCATCAGTGCCACACATTGGAGTCTATCAGTGCCACCTATCAGGTCCCACTAGTGCCACCTATGAGGGCCCATCAGTGCCACCTATTAGTGCCCATCAGTGTCCCCATCAGTGCTGCCTTTGACTGCCCATCAGTGCCCATCAGTGCTGCATTTCAGTGCCACCTATCAGTGCAGATCAGTGCTGCTTATCAGTGCCCATCAGTGCTGCATATAAGTGCCTTATCATCAGTGCCCATCAGTGCCACCTCATCAGTGCCAATCAGTACTGCCTCATCAGTGCCCGTAAGTGCAGCCTCATCAGTGCTCATCAGTGAAGGAGAAAACGTACTTATTTACAGTTTTGTAACAGAAACGAAGAATAACATTTTTTTTTTCGGTCTTTTTTTTTATTTGGAGAGCAAAAAATTAAAACCACCAGAAGAAAGCTCTATTTGTGGAAAAAAAATGATAAACATTCTGTTTAGGTACAGTGTTGCATGACCGTGCAATTGTCATTCAGCGCTGAAAGCTGAAAGTTGGACTGGGCATGGAGGGGGTAAAAGTGCCCAGTATTGAAGTGGTTAAATGTTCAAGAGCACATTTAAAATAACCAGGATGTTACTTCTCATCCCCTTTCTGTGAACTGTCCCAGCAATGTAATGCAAAGCAAGAAAACGACATCTCATAGTGCAATATGTTTCAAAAAATGTGTATCTTAACCACTTCAGCCCCGGACCAATTGGCAGCCAAAGGACCAGGCCCCTTTTTGCGATTCGGCACTGCGTCGCTTTAAACTGACAATTGCGCGGTCGTGCGACGTGGCTCCAAAACAAAATTGGCGTCCTTTTTTTACCACAAATAGAGCTTTCTTTTGGTGGTATTTGATCACCCCTGCGGTTTTTATTTTTTGCGCTATAAACAAAAATAGAGCGACAATTTTGAAAAAAATGCAATATTTTTTGCTTTTTGCTATAATAAATATCCCCCAAAAATATATAAAAACATTTTTTTTCCTCAGTTTAGGCCGATACGTATTCTTCTACATATTTTTGGTAAAAAAAAATCGCAATTAGCGATTATTGATTGGTTTGCGCAAAAGTTATAGCGTTTACAAAATAGGGATAGTTTTATAGCATTTTTATTAATATTTTTTTTTTTACTAGTAATGGCGATAAGCGATTTTTATTGTGACTGCGACATTATGGCGGACACATCGGACATTTTTGACACATTTTTGGGACCATTGTCATTTATACAGCAATCAATGCTATTTAAATGCATTGATTCCTGTATAAATGACAGTTGTAGTGAAAGAGTTAACCACTAGGGGGAGGGGCGGGGTTATGGGCTCTGACGTGTGTGTGTTTTTTTACATTAGGGGGCGGGTCTGACGTCTGACGTCATTGATCGGCTTTCCCGATGACCGGGAACAGCCAATCAATGACAGGCAGAGTAGGAAGCGCGGGGAGAGGTTTATTTACACAAACCTCTCCCCGTTCTTCAGCTCCATAACCCGATCGCGGGACACCAGCGGCGATCGGGTCCGCTGGTCCCGCGGCCAGGGTCACGGAGCTCCCGACCGGGTCGCTGACGTGGTTTTGCCTGCCCGTGACATTCTGCTGACGTATATATGCAGTGGGCGGTCGGGAAGCGGTTAAATAATAGAAGTGCACTTACATATTTACCACATTAAAATCTCATTAAAAGATTCACATAGCGGTTTCCTGAGCAGGCAATCTCCAAACACCGGTGTTCTGGCAGTCAGATAGCATAAAGGTGTCACGTGTAGGCCCTGCCCAGTTTTCTATCATGTTGTATTAATTTAGCGTCATACTATGGGGTTAATTTACTAAAACTGGAGAATGCTAAATCTGGTACAGTTGTACATACTAGTCAATCAGCTTCTAACTTCAGCTTAAGCTTTGACAAAACAGATTTTGCACTTTCCACTTTTAGCAAATCAACCCTACTGTCTTCACTCAAAAGACACTGCAGTGAACATACAGGTATTTCTTACACCGCTCAGAATTAATAAAGATTATTTTTGTTTTACTAATAAATTAACATTTTCCTGTTGCAAAGCCCCAAGGCAACTGGAAATTAAACATTGGATTTTATTCAAATCTGCCAAAAGACTTAAGGCAAAATTGGCTCTAGATCAGATATGCTTGCTTTCATCTTTTGATTTTACTTATCTTAATATTAGTCAAACAGACATACAGATTTTATGTAAGCATGTACATCAGCATTATACAGCTTGTGGTTCTCTTGGCTTTCCTGCGGCATCATAGCCAATGAAAAGACAATGCTTATTTATTTTTAGGAATGGTGATTTTTGCATTTGCAACACTTATATGATCAGGAGTAATTAATACAAAAGTATAAAGAGCAGGGCAGTGTACAACTCGTAAAATGGACCAGGTACCAGTAAACTAAAATCTGATTGGTTACATTTTGGCACTTTTGGAGATCATTATTGTTTTCTCTATTGTTTTCTCTATTTTTGTGCTATAAACAAAGAACGACTGACAATTTTGAAAAAAAAAAAAAAAAAAAAACTATATTTTTTTTACTTTGTGCTCTAAAGCACATCCAATAACAAAATGTAAAAATTCAAATTTCTCCATCAATCTAAGCCAATATGTATTCTGCTACATATTTTTGGTAAAAAAAAATCCCAATAAGCGTATATTGATTGGTTTGCACAAAAATGTTATAGCGTCTACAAACATATTTTTTATATATTTTTTTACTAGTAATGGTGGAGATCAGCGACTTATAGCAGAACTGCATTATTGCAGTGGACAAATTAGACACCTAACTGACACTTTTGACACTTTTTGGGGACCAGTGACGCTAATTCAGTGATCAGGGCTGAAAATATGCACTGTCACTGTACTAATGACACTGGCAGGGAAGAGGTTAACACCAGGGATGATCAAAGGGGTAACTGTGTGCCTAGCTAATATTTCAGTGTAGTGGGGAGGTGATTTTTCTAGTGGAAGGCATGGATCGGTGCTCCTGATTTACAGAAACAGAGGATCCATGCCTTCTGTACTGACAGAATGGCAATCTGCCTTGTTTACATATGCCATTCTGTCAGTGTACCGAACAATCAACGGATGCCGGCAGAAATCGGGTGTAAAGTCACAGGGGGAGCGAGCCACCGGCGGCTCGCACTCGCACCCCATACCTGGAAGTGCAGGATCATATATATATATATATATATATAATATATATATATATATATATATATATATATATATATATATGTGATCCTGTGCAACGCGGCTGCCCTGTAGCAGTTAATCTATCAGCTATCCTGATTTCTTTCCCCTTCTGCGGTGCATCCATCATTGCTGACCTGATCTGTCCTCAACACCTCCCGGGCTACCTCCTGGTGCTTCTCCCTGCTCCCTGTCCAGACGGGGCAAGAGCTGCAAATGGGGCCTGACCATGCGGCCCAAGATGGCACCCGTTTACCCTGGTCAGCAAAGGAGGCAGCTCAAAAGCTTTTTGCTAAGACACTGGCCAAAGACACTCCTGTTAAGTCGGCTGCCATCCCTGTGGATGCCAATCCAGACCCCCCTGCTGAAGGAGAGATTGATCCAGCCTGGACAGAAGATCCTGCAGAAATCCTATGGGACACATTGAGTACCCCTGCTCTCCTAGCCTCAGGCAGTGAACCCAGCACCCTTGCTACCCAGGAACCTGAACCTAATCAATTTTTGCTGCAGTCACCCCTTGTAATAATAACCTTTCTAATCTGACCACAGAACTAAAGAAGTAAAAATAGAACTCACTCTGGTCCATCAGGATATGCAAAAATTGAGAAATTGCACAGCAGCATTAGAGGGCTGTATGAGTAACATCGAGGATGATGTGGTGCCATTACAACACGAGGTGTGACAAGTACAGTCCCTAACCTACAGCCATGCTGCATGCCTGGAAGATATGGAGAACGGGTTTAGAAGGAATAATGTGTGGGCTCTGGGCATCTTATCCTGACTTTTCTGCTGAATTGCACAAACGGGCAAAGTTTAGGAATAAAGAAACCTACTTTTTTGACAACCCAGAGTATGGCATCTGACTGGCTGGACTGAGTGGAGCATACCCTGAGGAAGCATGTTAACACATGACAAGTCAAGTTATGGCTATCTTCCTTTTTGTGTACACCAGTGGAATGCAAGTTGAATGTATCTAAATTATCAGTTCTACCTCTTTAAAATTGTATGTGGTTTTAGCTTTTGCTATTATCTTACCTCAAGTGGAATTTGCAAGCCCCTTCGGATCAAAGGGTGACCCATAGACTTTGGGGGTCTACTTAATACCTGTCCCACATGGACGTTTTGATTATGTATGCCCCTTATTTTTACTGGGGACCATGTATTTTCCTTGCTTTATTCAGTTTTGTTCCTCCAGCTGAGAGCTATCACAGCCTACAGTGGAACTGTAAACGGTTTCTGAAGGTGTGCGCATATTATCTCTCCTCATTGACTACCTATCTTTGTATTATCCGGACTCTATGTTGCATTGCCTTAGATTTACTCATTGATACTGGCCTCTTCACAGAACACTGGCAACCTACAGGTCCTCTTTTACTTTACATAATGCTCCTGACTTTGTTTTCTGTGTTTTTTGTTTATTGCTCACGTACAGGTCATCTGTGCTTCTAATTATTGCTAAGCTGTCCCTATGGCAGTTGAGTACAACTTATGCGGCGTACACACGATCTGACTTTTCGGCCGGATTGTCCGAACAAGACCCCAGGCGGCGACGAAGAAGAAAGCTGGGCTCCTCCGCTAGTGAAAGAGCTAGTAAAAGAGCAAAAGATAGCGGAGGAGACCAGTGAGAAGACCCCCCAAGACGGAAGAAGACCCCCGGAGCTGTGCAATAAAGTAATTTTAAAAAATTGTGTCTTTTTTTAATTTACACTTTTTGCCTTAGGTGAATGGGTAGGGGTACATCGTACACCATACTCATTCACATAGGGTGGGGGGCCGGGATCTGGGGGCCCCCTTATTAATGGGGGCTCCCGGATTCCGATAAGCCCCCCGCCCACAGACCCTGACAACCAATGGCCAGGGTTGTTGGGAAGAGGCCCTTGTCCTCATCAACATGGGGACAAGATTCTTTGGGGTGGTTTGGGGTAGTTTCCCCAGGGCACTCCCCATGTTGAGGGCATGCGGCCTGGTACGGCTCAGGAGGGGGGCGCTCGCTCGTCCCCACCCCCTTTCCTGGCCGGCCGGGCTGCGTGCTCGGATAAGGGTCTGATATGGATCTGGGGGGGACCCCCACGCTGTTTTTTCGGCGTAGGGATTCCCCTTTAAATCCATACCAGGTGACGGGGCTAGCGCGGCGGCATTGACTTCCTTCGCTAGTCCCGTCTACCTGGAGTCACATTCTAAATGAACGGACTTTCCTCTGTGTGTGAGGAAAGTCCGTTCATTTCAAAAGTCCCGCGGACTAGCACACAGACGGCGGGATTGTCCGCCGGACTGCCGAGTTTTAAGTCAAAACTTAAAACTGGGTCCGCCGGACTTTTGGGAGGAAAAAATCCCCCGGAGCCCCACACAAGGTCGGAATGTCCTGCGGACTCTAGTCCAGCGGACAATCCCGCCAGAAAGTCTTATCGTGTGTACGCGGCCATAATCTCATGGAACGTGAGAGGGCTGAGTGATGGAGTGAAGTATCAGGCACTTTTTCTATACTTAAATCATACCGTTCTGTGGTGGTGTGACTGCAAGAAATGCATCTCCAAACCAATACCTTGTCTATGCTTAAAAAATATGGTTATCAGGTGCAGTTCCACTCCACTCACACTGCCTACTCCAGAGGAGTTAGTGTTTTAATTTCTAATGATGTGTCCTTCACTTTACCACAATCTCAGATAGATGACCAAGGAAGATATATATTTGTATTATGCAAATTGGATGGTCTGTTTTGTATTGTAGCAAATACATATGTCCCTCCACCTTTCTCCTTGGACTGCTTAAACTGTTTAGCTCAATTCATGGCACTGTATACTAATATACCCATATGGGTTATGGGTTATGGGAGACTTTAATAACCTTCTGGATAAGATCTTGGACAAGTTTTTGCCTTACAGTGGGTGTACTGCTGACACTCGTGGCTCCACCCCATTTGCTAGATTAATTTCAAAGATTGGCTTGGGAGATGTGTGGAGGGACAGGTACCCAGATAGGAAATGTTACTCATGTTATTCTGCCACGCATAGGGCATTATCACACATTGACTTTTGTAATCCCTTGGCAATGCCTAAAGTCTCTGGTGGAATATGTCCCCCTTCGTATTTCGGACCACTCACTCCTTAGGGCATTGATCTCTGTTCCGGGTACACCTGGAGAGAGACTCTGGAAAGTGAATCCATTCTGGCTCCAAATATTCCCTACCAATGATCCCATTCTTAGAGCGCTTACTACTTTTCTTCAATATAACAAGGGTACGGCTTCAGCAGGCATTGTCTGGGATGCCCCTTAACCACTTCAGCCCCGGACCATTTGGCAGCCAAAGGACCAGAGGTCTTTTTTCAATTTCGCACTGCACTACTTTAACTGGTAATTGCGCGGTCATGCAATTTTGTAACCAAACGAAATTTGCGTCCTTTTCTTCCCACAAATAGAGCTTTCTTTTGATGGTATTTGATTGCCTCTGTGATTTTTATTTTTTGCGATATAAATGGAAAAAGAGCGAAAATTTTGAAAAAAAAAGAGATTTTCTACTTTTTTATAAAAAAAATGTAATAAACTCAATTTTAGTCAAACATTTGGGCCAAAATGTATTCAGCCACATGTCTTTAGTAAAAAAAAATGCCAATAAGCGTATATTTATTGGTTTTCGCAAAAGTTATAGCGTCTACAAACTAGAGTACATTTTCTGGAATTTACACCACTTTTAATTTATGACTGCCTATTTCATTTCTTGAGGTGCTAAAATGGCAGAGAAGTACAAAACCCCCCCAAATGACCCCATTTTGGAAAGTAGACACCCCAAGCTATTTGCTGAGAGGCATGTTGAGCCCATTGAATATTTTTTTTTTTTAGTCCCAAGTGATTGAATAAAGACAAAAATAAAAAAGATTTTTTTTTTTTTCAAAAAGTTGTCACTAAATGATATATTGCTCACACATGCCATGGTTATATGTGGAATTGCACCCCAAAATACATTTTGCTGCTTCTCCTGAGTATGGGGATACCACATGTGTGGGACTTTTTGGGAGCCTAGCCGCGTACGGGGCCCCGAAACCCAAGCACCGCCTTCAGGATTTCTAAGGGTGCAAATTTTTGATTTCTCTCCTCACTACCTATCACCGTTTCGAAGGCCATAAAATGCCATAATAGCACAAACCCCCCCCAAATGACCCCATTTTGGAAAGTAGACACCCCAAGCTATTTGTTGAGAGGCATGGTGAGTATTTTACAGCTCTCATTTGTTTTTGAAAATGAAGAAAGTAAAGAAAAAAAAATGTTTTTTTCTTTTTTTTCAATTTTCAAAACTTTGTGACAAAAAGCGAGATCTGCAAAATACTCACCATACCTCTCATCAAATAGCTTGGGGTGTCTACTTTCCAAAATGGGGTCATTTTGGGGGGTTTTATCCCATCTGGGCATTCCATGGCCTCCGAAACTGTGATTGGCAGTGAGAAGTGAAATAAAAAAATTACACCCTTAGAAAGCCTGAAGGCGGTGCTTGGTTTTTGGGGTTCCGTACGCAGCTAGGCTCCCAAAAAGTCCCACACATGTGGTATCCCCGTACTCAGGAGAAGCAACAGAATGTATTTTGGGGTGTATTTCCACATATGCCCATGGCATGTTTGAGCAATATATCATTTAGTGACAACTTTTTGTAAAAAAAATATATATATATATTTTTTTTTTCATTATTCAATCTCTTGGGACAAAAAAAAAAAAATATTTAATGGGCTCAACATTGCTCTCATCAAATAGCTTGGGGTGTCTACTTTCCAAAATGGGGTCATTTGGGGGGGGTTGAACTGTCCTGGCATTTTATGCACAACATTTAGAAGCCTATGTCACACGTCACCCACTCTTCTAACCACTTGTAGACAAAGCCCTTTCTGACACTTTTTGTTTACATGAAAACATATTTTTTTTTTGCAAGAAAATTACGTTGAACCCCCAAACACTATATATATTGTTAAAGCAAAGGCCCTACAGATTAAAATGGTGGGTGTTGCATTTTTTTTTTTCCACACAGTATTTGCGCAGCGATTTTTCAAACGCATTTTTTGTGGAAAAAATACACTTTTTTTTATTTTAATGCACTAAAACACACTATATTGCTCAAATTTTTGATGAAATAAAAAATATGATCTTAGGCCGAGTACATGGATACCAAACACGACATGCTTTAAAATTGCGCACAAACACGCAGTGGCGACAAACTACATACATTTTTAAAAGCCTTTAAAAGCCTTTACATGATACCACATTAGATTCACGGAGGAGGTCTACTGCCCTCGATCTGACCTTCGCGGTGATACCTCACATGCATGGTGCAATTGCTGTTTACATATGACGCCAGACCAACGCTTGTGTACGCCTTTGCGCAAGAGAAGGGGGGGCAGGGGTGCTTTTTTTTTTTTTTTTTGTTTTTTTTTTATTTATTTAGCTTTTTTATTTTATTTTTAAACTGTTCCTTCCATTTTTTTTCTTTGTTATGATTTTTATTGTTATCTCAGGGAATGTAAATATCCCCTATGATAGCAATAGGCAGTGACAGGTACTCTTTTTTTGAAAAAATTGGGGTCTATTAGACCCTAGATCTTTCCTCTGCCCTCAAAGCATCTGACCACACCAAGATTGGTGTGATAAAATGCTTTCCCAATTTCCCAATGGCGCGGTTTATATCCGGGAGGGGGGACATTCCCTCCCACTGCTTGTAAAAGCAATCTAGAGGCTAATTACCCGCTAGAATTGCTTTTACATGAAAGCCGATCACTGGCTGAAAAGAATGATACCAAGATGATACCTAAACCTGCAGGCATCATTCTGGTATAACCATTCAAAGTCCAGCAACATACTGGACATATATTGTAATCTTTTTTTTTTCATGCAGCCTCTTGGCTGAACGAAAAAAAGAGATTGATTGGTGGGTATGCCCACCATTAGAATACCTCCCTTCATCCACCCACTTCTAATGATGGGCATACATGCACCATTTATATATGCCGATGCATGGGGGCATCCTCCCGCAAAAGTTATGCCGTGTACACACGGTCGGAATTTCGACCGTATGTACGTGGCATTAGGAGCCAATCGCTCCTCCGCCCCCCCTGCTGCCCCCATGCTTCGGCATATATGCTCTTTTTTTTAACTGTGGTGGTGAAATCACCTCCTACAGCGTTGGAGTCGCGGCTTTATGTATCGTGGGAGCAAACGCTGTTGCTGTCAAGATAAATAAATCCGCGTTGCAACTGAATGGCGCACCTGAAAACAAAAAAATGCTTAACACTGAAACACAGTAAACAAAATTACATACCTGAAAAGCAAGCATGATAAAACATGATAAAACATAATAAAACATTGCAGAATAGAATGGAGTAAAAAAAGAGCAACGATAGAGAGAGAATAGAGAGAGAGAGAGAGAATAATAAAACGACAACTATTTTATTTTTTTTTTTATTTTTTTGAGATTCACAGGTAAAAAAGCTCCTGACTGAAGCGACTGAATCAAAGCGCTACCACAAAAAAACTGTTAGCGATCGCAGGGATCAGGCCTGACTCTGCGAACGCTGCAGTTATGTGTGCTTAGTGTTTTGTAAGTGACAGTGATCGATCGATACTGCACTTGGGCTGGGCTGGGCGGAGGGGGAAAACGCAGGTGCTAGCAGGTATCTGGGCTGATCCCGCTAACAATGCGTTTTTTTTTGGAACCCTAAACTGCTGGGACGCTAGTATAGATCTGATCAGATCAGATATTGATCTGTTCAGATACTATACCACTAAGGGAGGTGTATGCTTTGCGCGTGGGTGTTTGCGGTACTGGCACTAACCTGGGGCGACGCAGACCTTATTTGACCCTAAAACCTAATTGATATCACCCGCCGGGCGATCAGGGGGTTAAACCGTTATTGGGTAATAAATGGCGGGTGCCCTGACAGTATAAAAAACAAGCTAACTAACCAGCGTCACCCGTAACAGTAATAAAAAAAAAAACTGGCTACCTAGCGGCACCAGTGACACTAATGCAGCGATCAAAAAAACAATCGCTTAGTGACACTGGCAAAAGGGGGTGAAAGGGTTAACTAGGGGCAATCAGGGGGTTAAACCTTTATTAGGTAATATATGGGGGTACCTGACGCTATATAAAAACCTGACGGGGAACCTAAATAACGAAATAACTAACTGGCTAACCAGCGTCACCAGTGACAGTTATATGGTGATCACTGGTGAAAGGGTTAACTCTAGGGGCAATCAGGGGGTTAAAACCTTTAGGTTGTAATATGGGGGTACCTGACCTATAAACCTATTTATGAACCTATATAAACATGGCGGTTAACCTAAAAAAAAACTGGTTACCTAGCGACACTAATGCAGCGATCAGAAAAACGATCGCTTAGTGACACTGGCAAAAGGGGGTGAAAGGGTTAACTAGGGGCAATCAGGGGGTTAAAACCTTTATTAGGTAATATATGGGGGTACCTGACGCTATATAAAAACCTGACGGGGAACCTAAATAACGAAATAACTAACTGGCTAACCAGCGTCACCAGTGACAGTTATACGGTGATTACTGGTGAAAGGGTTAACTCTAGGGGCAATCAGGGGTTAAAACCTTTATTTAGGTTGTAATATGGGGGTACCTGACCTATAAAACTATTTATGAACCTATATAAAACATGGCGGTTAAAAAAAAAAAAAAAATGGTTACCTAGTGACACAATGCAGCGATCAGAAAAACGATCGCTTAGTGACACTGGCAAAAGGGGGTGAAGGGGTTAACTAGGGGCAATCAAGGGGTTAAACCTTTATTAGGGGGGGGTAGGGGGCTACCTAGGACCTAAAACTAACTGCCCTGACAGTTATTACAGTCACACTGACACTAAATGCAGTGATCAGTAAATAAATGATCACTGCAATTAGTGACACTGTGACTGGGGGGGGGGGGGGGTGATCTGGGGGGTGATCAGGGGGTGACAGGGGGGTGGAATATGTGCCTAACTGTACTGGTGTCAGTGTACTGTTGTGCACTAACCTTTACATGTTCGCCGCTCGGCGTCTCCGGTCACATAGACCGGCGCACCGAGCGTGACATCACTTCCGCCTTCCTGTCTATACAATAGACAGGAAGGGGAAGCTTTTCATTCGCCAGGAGCGATCGCGAGGGGGTGGCCAGAAACCACTGGCCGTCCCCTCGTCCCGGATCGCTCCTGAAGCGATGCCGACCGTCCCCGCCGGCGGAGGGGGGTCCGATCGGACCCCCCAACCGCCTGAAGAATGGCACGTACAGGTACGTGGTTCTGCCTGTACGTGCCATTCTGCCGACGTATATGTACATGGGGCGGTCGGCAAGTGGTTAAGGTGCACGTTCTGGGCCTTATTATCAAGAAAATTTCTGTTATTAAAACCGCCACTAAAGACTGGGAAACCTTGATATTTAATGAGGCTAAAAAAACGGAGGAATTCTATCTCTCAAATCTCTCGCCGGCTTCTGAATTGTTGGAATCTCAGATTCTTTATCAACAGGTTGTTTCCACTGCTGCTGAAAAAATAGGACGTACTTGGACATTCCAACATGACAATAAACCAAAACACAAGACAAAGTTGACCTGACATTTGCTACAGCAGAATAAAGTGAAGGTTCTGGAGTGGCCAGCTCAGTCTTCTGACCTCAATATCATTGAGTCACTCTGGGGAGATCTCAAATGTGCAGTTCATGCAAAATAGCCCAAGAATTTACAGGAACTGGAGGCTTTTTGCCTAGAGGAATGAGAAGATTAGAAGATCAGAAGATTATCATCTGAGAAGATAAAGAGCCTCATCCACAAATACCAAAAAAGACTTCAAGCTGTCATTGATGTTGAAGGGGGCATAACATGGTATTAAGAACTGGGGTATGTAAACTTTTTATCAGGGTGATTTTGGTAGTTTCTGTTGTCATTATGATTTAAAAAAAAGTAAACACAGTTGATTGATAATAAATGGCTTCAGCCAAACAGTAACCATGAGTGAAAGAAAAGTTTTTGTGTTATCATTCATATTCTCAGAAAAATGGCCAAGAAATCATAAATTCTGCCAGGTGTAAACTTATGAGCACAACTGTAGATGCTATTCAAAGCCTTATGGGGGAACGTCTTCATGACTTGGACAGAATGTCATCTATATTTAGTGACTACTTTAGAGATGTATACTCCTCTAAGGTTGAACCTACGGAGGAGGAATATGTCCGGTTTCCGGACCGATGTCCTCTTCCGACGTTGTCGACCAGTGATCGTAAAATATCATTAAGATAGAAGAACTTGCTGATGCAGTAACAGCAATGGCTAACATAAATCCCCAGGCACTGACGGCCTTCCAGCAGAGATATATAAAAGATACAGCGAGGCCGTCCTCCCTGTACTCCTACTCTCAATGCTTCTGTTTGCAGTGGAGGTCTCGTTCATTCTATGAATGTATGTCAGAAACCATGAATCAGACCAAGACAGAAGTACAGTTAGATCTAGACATACCAGTAGTGGCTGACTCCTCAAGGACCTCTCTGATTCACTCCCTACTGGAGTACTCTGCAATATCCAAAATAAAAATGGGACTCCCGGGAATTTCGCCGGACTGTCCTACTTTGCAGTTGCTTTTAAAACTTTGGGTGGAACTAAAGAGGAGAATGAGCATAGAGTTCTTTCTGGAATGTACCCCCATCTGGTATAATACAATTGAAACATGGATGTGGCCCTTGGGACTTTAAATGAGGTGTGCACAATTGGCTGATAATATTTACAAATGTAAATGCAGTAAAATATTTATTACAGAAATAGTCACACATGAAAAAGTAACATAAACAAAGGCAAAGCCGATACAATATTGCACATGGTTAAAGATTGCATTGCATTTAAAGTACATGAGTATATATGACATCTATAGCACCCGACGTGTTTCACAAGATGTGGCTCGCTCTTCAAGGGTGGATGTATGTGGGATATAGCAAAGCCTAGGTGCCTATGGCTATGTTCACCAAGGATGGTAGCAATATGTTTCTTGGGAAGGGAGATGAGGAAGCGATGCCAACCAAAAATTTCCCGGCCAAAGAACAATGGCAAGGTGGACAAGGCATGGATAGAAATTAGTGACCTTGGAGATCCTAAATAATCCATTCAGGTGTCAGCTGATAAAAAGATAAGGCCAAGGAGAAATGTGTGCAATACTGCAGATATGTGAAAAGGGATGTCAGAAAAGGAAATCCATGTGTAGGATCTATTGCTTGCAGCAGCAGAATAAGCTGTCCAATGTGAGGTGAAATCTGGTGTAATAGATCATACTCTGAACTAGGCAAACTTCCAAGCCAATCTATATGGAAGGCGGCTGGAATCAAATATTTCTCACAATTATTTTCTGGGTCGGAGCAGAAATCCTTTGACCAATTGCAAACAGAGTTTCCCCTAAAGCGTAATTGGTATTACATATATCTGCATGTAATGCTCAGATGCTCAGCCCTACGTTTAGGTGAATCTGACTTTCTTAGCTCTGTATTTTCTACCTTGGACACAAACAGGGCATTATTTCCCAGATCTATGCCTGCTTACTAACTTATATACAAGCCCCAGACTTGCTACCCTGTAGGGGGAAATGGGAGGCAGATATTAGCCCTATAGATGGAGATAGTTGGGAGCAAATATTGATGGTTGGGCCACTGGTGTCAGTGTCCGCGGCCCAAAAAATGGCTTGATCACTAGGTGAAATAAAAGGGAAAAAGCCAAAAATAAAACAAATGCAACCACCACTTTTAGTTTTGCTAAGCTTCAATATATTACATTTTTGCTTTTAGGTTTAGATGGGCTATAAGTGTAGGGAGTGCACTCTGTGAATGTGGACTCCCTGCTTTGGGTATAATTACCCAGGTCAATGCCACAGCTCCTTTACTTCAGCTGTTGTAACCATGCAAGCAGGGTAGGGATGGATGATCGTTGGGTGGGTGATTGGTTGTCAAAAAAAGTTTACAGCACAGCCATTTCTCCCTCTCCCATTTAATAACTGCCAGCTGCTGTACAATGTTTCACTAGTTTCCATATGACCAGTGCTACATTAAAGCTAATGCCCTTGACATCTGTGAACATGGACAGCTGTTTTCACAGGCTCCATCTTCATGTTACTGCTACCCAGGTTGTTTATTACTTGTTAACACAATCTTTATTTTGGATGGCTGTGTGTCTTCTGATTGGTGGATAAAGTTGCAGCATCACTGCCAGGCTGTTACTTGCCAAGTCATGTGTGCTAAGCAGTTATTCCTTGTTATGATCTAACTAGTATTTTGTATACAGTATTGTGTAAAGGTTTTAGGCAGGTGTGAAAAAATGCTGTAAATTAAGAATTCTTTCAGAAATAAAAGTGTTAATAGTTTTAGTAAAAAATAATGCGTTTTTTTCAAAATTGACGCTCTTTTTTTGTTTATAGCGCAAAAAATAAAAACGCAGGGGTGATCAAATACCACCAAAAGAAAGCTTTATTTGTGGGAAAAAAAGGACGTCAATTTTGTTTGGGAGCCACGTCTCACGGCCGCGCAATTGTCAGTTAAAGTGACGCAGTGCCGAATCGCAAAAAGTGGTCTGGTCTTAAGCCAGCAAAATGGTTCGGTCTGAAAGTGGTTAATGACATTGGCTGCATGTTTGCGGTCATTGTCTTGCTGAAGAATAAATTTGGGGCCTTTCACATGCCTCACTGATAGTATGACATGATGGATAAGTATCTGCCTGTATTTCTCAGCATTGAGGACACCATTGATCCTGACTAAATCTCAACCCCATTTGCAGAAATGCAGCCCCACACTTGCAAGGAACCTCCACCATGCTTAACTGTTGTCTGTAGGCTCTCATTATTGTACTGCTCTCCAGCCCTTTGGTGAACAAACTGCCTCCTGCTACAGCCAAATATTTCAGTTTTTGACTTATTAGTCTAGAGCACCTGCTGCCATTTTTGGCACCCCATTTTCCATGTTTTTGTCCCGTGTAATTTAGTCTTGTTTCCACGTTGAAGGTATAGCTTTTTGGCAGCAATTCTTCCATGAAGACCACTAATGGTCAGACTTCTCCAGACAGTAGATGGTTGTACCTGGGTCCCACTAGTTTTTGCCAGTTCTGTGCTGATGGCACTGCCGGGCATCTTCCAATTTCGAAGAGAAGTAAACATGATATGTCTTTCATCTGCTGCATTAAGATTCCTTGGTCCTCAGCATTGCCTGTTTTTTTGTGTTTTTCAAAAGAGCTTGAAACTTCAGTCTATTTCAAATCCTTGTCTGGGAGAGACATTGCTGATGCAAGTACCTTGTTGCTGTGCTCAGTCTTGCCATGGTTTATGACCTGTGACTTGAAATTGTCTTCCACAACCTCACCTTGGTTTGGCTGCTCCTTTACGCCTTCTGCACAGCTGTTTCTGTTTCAATTAATGACTGTGTTTCAACCTACATATGAAATTTATAATCATTAGCACCAGCTTGGTATAATTGGTTAATTATACCCCTGACTCTAATCCTACAATATCCCTGACTTTTTGCAAGTGTACAAAGTGTGCAAGTGTACAAAGTGTGCAAGTGCAAGGGCAAGTGTAAGAAATGATGCTGGTTTAAAGCTAAAGGGTAGAAACACATTTTGACTGGATTTAGATTATTCTTCTGTTCTCTCACTTTGCATTTTGTAAAACGATAACAATAAACAATTAGAATATATATGTTTGAAAGCATTTCTACTTTACAACATTTCCTCACTCCTAAGCTTTTACAAAATAATAAAAAAATAAAAAATAGAAGCTGATTGGTTTCTATGCAGAGCTGCGCCAGATTTTGCACTCTCCAGTTTTAGTAAATCAACCCCATTATGTTGCTAATGTACAAAGCTTCAGTAGACAGTCTACTGCAGGGGTGCCCAACCAGTGGCCCGGGGGCCACATGTGGCCCGTGGAGCCCTCTGATGTGGCCCGCGACCTCTTTCCCTGGGATGGCAGGTTGGCAAGCCCAGATTACAGGTTGCCGACCCGTCATCCCAGAGCATCAGTGTTGTGAATGAAGCCAACAGTAGAGGAAGCAAGCACCTGCAGAGCAGAGATGCATAAGCCAACGCTTCCTGTATAGCTGTCATAGGCGGAGTGATACCAAATGCGCTCTGCCTGGGACAGCAGCAGCTGGCGATAACTGAATGGAACTCACTAAAATCACAGTGTATGTAAGGGCATATCTGTTCTGCAGTGGTTACTGGGCTGCTTTCAAACTGATCCGCAGGTACACCTGCGGGTTACCTGCACTGAGCCATAGACTTCTGGTTTTAACTGCGGGTTGGGGCGCTTTCAGAAAGTGCACCTAACCTGCAGGATATAATAGAATTGTATGGCAAAGTGCAGCTAACCCACAGGAAAACCAGAGGTGAACTGTGCTGCACCTGCGGCGTGGGTAGACCACAAACCATCAGTGTAAAAGCTGCCTTAGGCCCCTTTTACACGATCGGTTCAACCCAATCGGACCCTCTATTCACCTCTATGGAGCGTCAGATGAAAACAGACTTGTGTCCGTTTACACCCGCCTACCTCAAATCCGATCTGCTAAAAAAACTCCGTCCCCTACCATCTGATCGGATCAGAGGGACCATAGAGTAGAGTGGGCTGTGTCTGTGTCAATATGCAGAGTGGACACGGACCTGTCATCCGCCCACTCTGCTCATTGTGGCCCTTGCTCTTCAGTTACTAAGTCACTTAAGTGGCCCTTGCTCTTCAAAAGGTTGGGCACCCCTGGTCTACTGGCTGTCTAGCCTGTGGAGACCAACAAAATGGCACAAGCTACCTAAGGTGCAGATATTCTTATGAATGCCCTCTCTGCAATATGGACACTTTTCTGGAGTTATTTTTAAAGTGGTCCTTGCATTAGCTTTACAATCTGCATTCATATATTTGTAAAATATCACATTATACAGCAACAGTTTGAAGATGAACTCTAAGTATGATATATTTTTACATAGTTACATTGGTCAAATTGTGTATTCTCTGAGCCAGAAGCTCAATCCAGGAAGTAGATGCTGAACTTGGATTGTGCTTTAACAAAGATGGCAGATGAAGGCTTTGACAGGGAGAGTACCGCACTTTATGAAACATGTAATAAATAGCTAGAAGTGTTATACTTACACATTATTTAGCATGCATTTCTTCAAGCTCCTCTCAAGCTTGCTGACTGCCATACATACCCTTAAGCCCAATGGTTGCTATTAAAAAAATGCCCTTTTTACTCACCTAAATCACTTACATCTGTGGTCATCCAATGCTCAAGTCCCGAGTCTTCTCTCTTCTATGTATATAGGCTGGGTTCTTTCTTTGGATGTTCATATCACTGTCTGTGTGATGTGGACACTTCCATCATTGGGTTCTCTCAGGATCCAGAAGAGAAATCTTAGCAATTAAATCACATGGGAAACATATGCAGCTGTTTTGCCAGGAGAGGGGCAATAACCATGAAAACATATGCCAGATCCAGATCCACTTTAAAGAAGAACAGGATTTATATTTTGTCAGCACCGATCAGACAAATATTTTTCAAACTAATTGTTTACCTCTCCGCCATTCCCTTAAAAGGGTATCTGGCAAGATCAAGAACATGCTGCCCTTCCCTTGCTGCAGTAGTAGAGACAGGAGTCCTCTCCTTTGATGCCTCACTTTATGTAGCTAAGAAGATGTGTAAGAGGGAAGCAGATGGCTACAGTTTATGTGACCTGCTTAAAATATATAATATACTGTGAATGAAAATCCAGATTTTGGTAAAATATATCAAACTTGTTTTTAAAACTTACATAGTCTAAATAGATAGTTTAACATGAATACTCAAATACATTCTACTTAATAAAACCAGTTGTTGGTTGGCTCTATCATACGTAGAAATACCATCTTCCTGTCTGCCTTTGGCAAGGAGTGGAAAGCTCAACATCTTTGTTCTGCAGAGGAAGTAAAAGTATTAATTTAATTTTGAAAAAGTGACTACATCTTATAAATAAATGTGATGTGATATCTAAAATGTCATCTTCGCCCTACAGCAGTGCACATGTTGGCATCCTTTATGGATTAAAGAAACCTAACCACAGCAGTACTGGAAATTAGTGTAATAATACTGGAGGTGAGTGTAATGCGCATATTCGTTTTTCTATAACTGAAATTAGTAATTTTCCTTTGATTCTGATTTAGATCCTGTGGCATAAAAAGAACATAATATTGAGGACCCATATACATTCTTGCAGTGTGTTAATGCACATTATATTGTGTGTTAACTTTTGTTGCATTGAGGCAGTGCATTAAAACAATGGGCCAAATTACCAAAATGTCCTGAGAATTGGATAAGCCACACAATTTGTAACACGTTACACTACCGTGTGTTGATGCACTCTGTGGCATGTTGCAATACATGTGCGTTGCCTTAGTGCATTAGGGTGCTATTTAAAAGGAATTGGACTGCAACACATGTAACTATGACAGCTTGTTCTTACTGAAAACTGGGAATGGGTGTCGCCTTTGCTGCCAAGTAACAAAAATACAGCCACAGCTTGTACATCCCTTGTGTAGGTGGGTTGTCTTTAAAAACTTCTTGGTGAGTATTCTATGTCTAGAGGGGGGCATTATGCTTAGTGGGGGGGGGGGGAATAGAGCATTGGTGCTCAATGAAGGGGACAAGGGGGGGCACTGGTGCTAAGTGGGGGGGGGGGCAAGGGGGCATTGGTGCTCAGTGGGGAGACAAGGCGGAACTAGTGTTTAGTGGGGAGACAATGGGGGCATTGGTGCTCAATGGGGGGACAAAAGGGGGCACTGTTGCTCATTGGTGGAACAAGTGGAACAGTAGTGCTCAGTGGGGGGAGAGGGGGCAGTGGGGGGAGGGGGGCTTAGGGGGAGGGGGGCACTGGTGCTCAGTGTGAGGAGAAGAGGGGCACTTGTGCTCAGTGGGTGGACAAGGGTGGCACTTTTGTGCAGTGGGGACGAGGGGGACACTTGTGCTCAGTGGGGAGACGAGGGTTCACTGGAGTCAAATGGGTGGACAAGGGAGGAACTAGTGCTCAGTGGGAGGACAAGGGGGCATTGGTACACAGTGGAGGGACGAAGGGGGCACTGGTGCTCAGTAGGGAGACAAGGGGGCACTGGTGCTTGGTGGGAGGACAAAAGGGGGCTCAATAGGGGAACAAGGGGGGCACTAGTGCTCAGTAGGGGGAGTTAGGGAACACTGGTGCTCAGTGAGGGACAAGGGGGAATTGGTGCTCACTGTGTGGACAGTGGTGCTCAGTGGGGAGACAAAGAGCACTGGTGCCCAGTGGGGGAACTGGAGGATTCCGGTGCTAAATGGAGGCAAACTCGGGTCATTGGTGCTTAATACCTGGCAGCTTAATACTATCTGGAATCCTGTAGAAGAATCATCCCTCTCTCACTTTTCTTATCTGCTGATCTTTCTCTAGACGCGGTGCAGTGCAGTGCCAGTGCAGTGCCAGACACAATCCCCCTGAGGAAGACACACAACAATTCCCTGTGTTGACATGCATTGGGGAGGGAACAGGTTGCTGTAGGAGGCACCTGGCTCGCTTTGCTGTGGAGGGACATGACATTTCATTCATCTGACTTGATTTTATCTGCTACAGAGTAGTGCGCTTTAGCACCTACAACATGTGAGTACTGAATTATTTTATTGAATAAAGACGTTTTTAAAAAGGTAAAACATTATCCAGACTTTGTTTTTATATGTACGGAGAAACACATCAGTGGATATCCCAGGATCCCATTCACACAGAACCCAGGGGTGGTTCACAAGCATGTTTTGACCAAACTTCACTGTGCGGTCACACGCCCTGAGGTGAGCAGATTCTCACAGGGGGGAAGCACAAGTTTGATGTCATGTTGATGCACCTGGAGCACCATCTCAAGATTTTGTTTGCAGCATATGAACTTCAATATGAATTTATTATGGGCATTTATATTATGTCACTGTGCACAGGTTCTTGATTTTAGCACATGCACTGGAGGAGCACTTTATTTTGGATTGAGCAATTCACAGATTTATTGCAATATTGTCGATACAACACAAGTACTTTATGCAAGTTTATTTATAGGCATCTGTTGTTGATTTATTTAATGCAGCACTTTATTTATGTTTTAGCTTTACAGAACTTGTTTGTGCAGCATTGATTTACATGGTGAACTAACTTCCTAAATAAATGAACAAATTACTGATGGAATTACTGATTAATTAAAAATGTAAAAAATCCCCTGTTTTTGATTATATTTTGCAAAGCATGTGTCAAAGTCGCAATGGATCGTTGGAAGCAAAATCCAAATTTTCAGCTCACATTTCTTTTCCATCAAGTGTTTTCATTGAAGGCCTGTAGGGAAGACATCTCTAGAGATCAAAGTGTTAATGCTGTATTAGTGTGTCACAGATGTCTGCACACATTATGTGGTAGGGTTGTAAACATCAGAACACATGCTGCAAATATTTGCCTGCATCACTTGCATGTTTATAACGAAAAAAAAAAAAAAAGTAGAAGAGCATCTGTCTCACATTTATTTTATTGCGATGCACAGATTTCAGACTAATGTTTAATAACAAATTCAGAATACTGATTTTCTTTATCATGATAGAGGACCTGTTTCTTTCTAAAAAAGAAGATAGGGATTCACTGTATAAAAATGAATTGATAAATAGTTGCAAAGTTGGACATTTATATGATAAATAGACGAGGCAAAAAAAATAGAACAGGAGTTTGAGGGTATGACAGTAGGCAGTAGGCGCAGGAGAGGAATGCAGAGGGTGTGAAAATGGGTAGTACTGACAGGGGAAATGTGGGAAGGGTATGATAGTGGGCAGTATGTGAAGAAGAAGAGTGATAAAATTACTGCAACGGGCAGTATATTAGCAGTACCCTGACTGCCTCACTCGTGGCTCTAGTGAGTAGCCAAGTCACCCCACCAGTTAGACCAACCTTTCGGGTGGATGTCCTGCCTCATCCTACTGTACTCTCCTATGTGAGGAGGGTGGCCAGAGACCGGACCCCTCCACCCTCCTTACTGTGTCTGTTTAACCCCCTTACTCCCAGGGGTATTCATACAATAGCCTTCATCCCTCCTTGGACTTGACAGCAAATTTACATAGGCAATGATCTCTAGTATGCTCCCTGGAATTGACTGTGATTTGTAGATAAATTCACACCAAGGCCGGGTTGCAGTTATAACTTCGTTACTGCATTGATTCAATTGGCAGTATAACAGTGTCGGCTCCAGGACCCTCAAGACAGCACTTAACATATGCTTCTTCCAAGTCCCAACAGTCTCACCTCCTGCTCCACCATGAAATTCCCTTGCTACAGCTCCAAGGGATGTTGAGGGGAAAAAGCAGGAAAACTTCAACTTTCCTTCCTTCCCTCTTCTTCCCAGGGCCCCTCACCCTCTCCCTCCCTGGCTTTTGTACCCTCTACCAGGGGGAGGAGGCACCATTAAAAGGGGCCTACTCTGCCCTACCTGCTTAGAAGTATGTGCAGGAGAGGAGAGTACAGAGGGTACAGCAATGGGCAGTATGTGCAGGACAGGCGTATGGAGAGTATGAGAGAGGGCAGTATGTGCAGGGAAAATGTGCAGAAGGTATGAGAAAGAGCATTTTGTTGAGAGGAGTAGTGCAGAGGGTATAAAAGCAAGCATTTATGTGCAGAGGAGGATTGTGGAAAGCATAGGAGTAGGCAGTATGAACAGAAGCGATGTGGATGGTCTGATGGTGTACAGTGAGTGCAGAAGTGAATTGCAGAGATGAGAAAAGTATGTGCAGAAAGAATTGTAGATGTTATTACAGAGCGCAGTATGTGCAATGCAGGAGTGTGACAAGTATGAGAATGGACAGTATGTGAAGCAGGTATGATGACAGGCAGTAAGCGCAGGGTAGCATTGTGGAGAAGGAGAGTAGTATGTGTAGATTAAGAGGTATGATTAAGGCCATGTGGGCTGAAATGCATAAGCTCAGTGCCGTCGCTAGGGGGAGCACTGTTCTGCCCTTCTGCCCTGTTGTCATCTAATCCAGCCATCTGTAGGAGTTAGTAATTGTGTTGTGTGAGTGCAGCACAGCACGGTATACAACCTGAACCTGTATCTGCCCTTCTGCCCTGGTTTCATCTAATCCAGCCATCTGCAGGAGTTAGTACTTGTGTTGTGTGAGTGCAGCACAGTATACAACCTGAACCTGTATCTGCCCTTCTGCCCTGGTTTCATCTAATCCAGCCATCTGCAGGAGTTAGTAATTGTGTTGTGTGAGTGCAGCACAGCACAGTATACAACCTGAACCTGTATCTGCCCTGTTTTCAGCTAATCGAGCCATCTGCAGGAGTTAGTAATTGTGTTGTGTGAGTGCAGCACAGCACAGTATACAACCTGAACCTGTATCTGCCCTTCTGCCCTGTTGTCATCTAAGCCAGCTATCTGCAGGAGTTAGTAATTGTGTTGTGTGAGTGCAGCACAGCACAGTATTCAACCTTAACCTGTATCTGCCCTTCTGCCCTGTTTTCATCTAATCCAGCCATCTGCAGGAGTTAGTAATTGTGTTGTGTGAGTGCAGCACAGCACAGTATACAACCTGAACCTGTATCTGCCCTGTTTTCATCTAATCGAGCCATCTGCAGGAGTTAGTAATTGTGTTGTGTGAGTGCAGCACAGCACAGTATACAACCTGAACCTGTATCTGCCCTTCTGCCCTGTTTTCATCTAATCCAGCCATCTGCAGGAGTTAGTAATTGTGTTGTGTGAGTGCAGCACAGCACAGTATACAACCTTAACCTGTATCTGCCCTGGTTTCATCTAATCCAGCCATCTGCAGGAGTTAGTAATTGTGTTGTGTAAGTGCAGCACAGCACAGTATACAACTTGAACCTGTATCTGCCCTTCTGCCCTGTTGTCATCGAATCCAGCCATCTGCAGGAGTTAGTAATTGTGTTGTGTGAGTGCAGCACAGCACAGTGTACAACCTGCACCTGTATCTGCCCTTCTGCCCTGGTTTCATCTAATCCAGCCATCTGCAGGAGTTAGTAACTGTGAGGGCTTACAGTGTTGTGGCAACACCGTCCACCACCACCACCACCACCACCACCAAAGGCCCAATTTTTCTGCCCCTGTTCAACAGGGGCATGCAATTACAAATCTTGATCTAATAATTCACAGCAGGGCCCATTCCTGCGCCCACCAAGAGTAACTGTGAGGGCTTACAGTGTTGTGGCAACACCGTCCACCACCACCACCAAAGGCCCAATTTTTCTGCCCCTGTTCAACAGGTGCATGCAATTACAATTCTTGATCTAATAATTCCCAGCAGGGCCCATTCCTGCGCCCACCAGGTGTAACTGTGAGGGCTTACAGTGTTGTAGCACCAGCACCACCACCACCACCAAAGGCCCAATTTTTCCTAACACTGTTCAACAATGGTATGTAAGTATAATTCCCGATATAATAGTTCACAGCAGGGCGTTCCAGCTCCCACCAAGAGTAGCTGTGAGGGCTTACAATGTTGTGGCAACACCAACATCTAATGGGGCAAATTTCTGCAGAGTATATACGGCAGGCCCCCACTTTCAAACTTTTTGAAAACAGGAAGTGAGAGGAAATCTACCCCTAGGAAGGAAAATTCTTTCCTGTTAGATTTAATTTGGGAAAAAAGGTATCTCCTCTCTACTGATGCTTTATCACCAATCCTTGTTTCAATAAAAACCCCACTTTTCCAAAAACATTTGTCATTGGGACGGAAAGTGAGGTGAAAAAAACAGGTGCACAGACAGCAAAACAAATGTTACAGGGGTGATAACCCTTCCCTATGTTCTCCAAAAAGCGTAAAAATTGTTTTTTTTTGGATGGAGCTACACTTAAAAATGTACCTGTTCAAAATTACAAACAGATTCTACTTAAGAACAAACCTACAGTCCCTGTCTTGTTTGCACCGCCTGTATACTGCTGTTCAGAGTATATAGGGTTGTAGGTATAGGGTTTTATTTTGGGTGCGGGGTTCCCCTTAATATCCATACAAGACCCAAAGGGGCTGGTAATGGGCCGGGGTGGGGGGGGGGCTGATGGGGTAGCCATGCCATTTTTCTCAAAGATTTTCATCCATATTGCCAGGACAAGACATGACATTAAAGCCGCAAGCAGTTTTAAATGGCTTCTATTTTTCCTTTACAAATGTCATTTTGTGCAGGGACAGTTAAACACGGGAAATACATGCCACTTCACAGGCATACTTTAGACACCCCCTAGGTACCATATTTAAAGGAATATTTCACTTTTTTTTTCCACTTTATGCATCATTAAAATGACTGCTCCAGAAAAAACATCAGTTTTTAAAACTTCTCTTTGCATTGATACATGTCCCCTGGGGCAGGACCCGGGTCCCCAAACCTTTTTTATGACAATAACATGCATATTGGCCGTTATAATTAGCACTTTAGATTTCGAACGTTCGCATCCATTGTAACTAATAGGGTTCTAACGTCCGTGCGAACTTTCGGTCCGTTCGCAGGTTCTGGTGCGAACCAAACCCGGGGGTGTTCGGCTCATCCCTAATTCTGATATCCTGTACAATCCACCTGCCAATGCATGGTGGCTTTTAGGGATGAGCCCGATGTTCGCCCATTCGCTGAACAGTGAACAATATGCAGCGTTTGTGGCCAATTCGAAGACCACAGAACGCTTTTAAAGTCTATTGGACATTAACATGCAAAACCAAAAGTACTAATTTTAAAGGCTTATATGCAAGTTATTGTCATAAAAAGTGTATGGGGACTAGGGTCCTGCCCCAGGGGACATGTATCAATGCAAAAAAAAGTTTTAAAAACTGAATTTCTTTCGGGAGCAGTGATTTTATTAATGCTTAAAGTGAAACAAAAATGAAATATTCCTTTAAATATCGTGCCTGGGGGGGTGTCCTTAGTATGCCTGTAAAGTAGCACATGTTTCCCGTGTTTAGAACAATACCACAGAAAAATTACCTTTCTAAAGGTAAACATGTCATTTAAAACTACTCGTGGCTGTAATGTATTGTCGGGTCCCAGCATTATAGATGAAAATCAATGAAAAAGACAGCATGGGTCCCCCCCCCCCCCCCCCCCGAGTCCATTACCAGGCCCTTTGGATCTGGCATGGATATTAGGGGAACCCCATACCCAATTTTAAAAAATTATGTGTGGGTCCCCCCCAAAATCCACACCAGGCCCTTCAGGTCTGGTATGGCTATTAAGGGGAACCCTGCGCCAAAATAAAAAAAAAAGGCGTGGGGTCCCCCCAAAATCCATACAAATCCCTTCAGGTCTTGTATGGATTTAAAGGGGAACCCTGCGCCAAAATAAAAAAATACCGTAGAGGCCCCCCCAAAACCCATACCAGACCCTTATCCGAGCATGCAACCAGGCAGGCCTCAGGAAACGGGGGGTGAGAGAGCACCCCTCCTCCTGAACCGTTTCAGGCCACATACCCTTAACATGGGAGGATGCTTTGAGGTCCCCCCCCAAAGCACCTTGTCTCCATATTGATAGGGACAAGGGCCTCATCCCCACAACCCTTGCCTGGTGGTTGTGGGGGTCTGCTTATCGGACTCTGGAAGACCCCTTTAACAACAGGACCCCCAGATCCCAGCCCCCCATGTGAATGGGTATCGGGTACATTGTACCCCTACCCATTCACCAAAAAAATTGTCAAAATGTTAACAATGACAGTAGACAATTTGGGACAAGTCCTTAAGTCAAAAAAAAAAACTGTCCCGCAATGTCCATTCATCTTCGATCACAGCGTCCGACGACCCTATAAAAAAAAAGGAAAAAACTTCACCTCCATGGGAGGCTCCCGCTGACTGAAGCCTCTTCGCAATGACAGCTGTTATATAGCTGAGGGCGGGGCCACCCGGTGATGTAAACAGGTGACCCCGCCCCCCTGACGTTACATGACAGTCAGCGGGAGCCTCCCACGAAGGGAGTTTCTTTCTTTTTTTTTTAATCGGGTCGTCGAAAGCTGTGATCGAAGATGAATGGACATTGCAGGACAGTTTTTTTGTTTTTTTAATGAGGGTCTTGTCCCAAGTTGTCTACTGTAATTTTTAATATTTTATGGTGAATGTGAATGTACCCGATACCCATTCACATGGGATCTGGGGGTCTCGGGCCCCCGCCCGCAGACCCCCACAACCACCGGGCAAGGGTTGTGGAGAGGAGGCCCTTGTCCCAATCAACATGGGGACAAGGTGCTTTGTGGAGCTACGCCAAAGCACCCTCCCCATGTTGAGGGCATGTGGCCTGGTACAGTTTAGAGGGGGGGCTCTCTCGCCCCCCCCTCTTTTCCTGTGGCCTGCTCGGATAAGGGTCTGGTATGGATTTTGGGGGGGTCCCCTACACCATTTTTTTTTAAAATGTTGGTGCAGGGTTCCCCTTAATATCCATACCAGACCCAAAGGGCCTGGTAATGGACTGGGGGGGAGGGGACCCATGCCATTTTTTTCAATGATGTTTATCTATATTGCCGGGACCCAACAATACATTACAGCCGCGAATAGTTTTAAATTACATTTTTCCTTTAGAAATTTAATTTTGCTGTGGTATTGTTCTAAACACGGGAAAAATTTGTGCTACTTTACAGGCATACTAAGGACACCCCCCAGGAATGATATTTAAAGGAATATTTCATTTTTATTGTTTCACTTTAAGCATTATTAAAATCACTTCTCCGGAAAAAACATACATTTTTACCACTTCCGGACCAGTTTTACTGTGGCAGGTTGGCTCGGCTGGGCAAATCAATGTTACCTTACATCACTTTTCCTTTTGGCCACTAAGGGGGCGCTCGCCTGCAGCGTGTGCCCAGATCCGATGCGAGTGCCCGGGGGGTGCAATGACCGTCGGGCACCCGCGATCGCTCGTGACAGAGCGACAACCAGGATCTGTGTGTCTAAACACACAAATACTAGTTCTTTCAGGAGAGGAGAGAGAGATTCTGTGTTCATACTAAGTATGAACACCGATCTCTCTCTCTCTCCTCCTAGACAGTCCCACCCCCCTACAGTTAGAACACAGTGAGGGGACACAGTTAACCACTTGATCACCCCCTGTTAATCCCTTTCCTACCAGTGACATTTATACAGTAATCAGTGCCTTTTATAGCACTGATCGCTGTATAATTGTCAATGGGCCCAAAAATGTGTCAAAAGTGTCCAATTTGTCCGCCGCAATATCGCAGTCCCAATAAAAAATCACAGATCGCCACCATTACTAGTAAAAAAAATAAAATAATAAAAATGCTATAAATCTATCCCTATTCTATACCTATTTTGTAGACGCTATAACTTTTGCGCAAACCAATTAATATATGCTTATTGCGATTTTTTTTACCAAAAATATGTAGAAGAATACATATCCGCCTAAACTGAGGAGAAAATTCGTTTTTTTGAAAAAAAATTTGGATATTTATTATAGCAAAAAGTAAAAGATATTGTGTTTTTTTCACAATTGTCGCTCTTCTTTTGTTTATAGTGCAAAAAATAGGGTGATTAAATACTACCAAAAGAAAGCTCTATTTGTGTGAAAAAAGGACATCAATTTTGTTTGATCGACCGTGCAAATGTCAGTTAAAGTGGCGCAGTGCCATATCGCAAAAAAATGGCCTGGTCATCGAGCAGCCAAATCTTCTGGGGCTGAAGTGGTTAAAACTTTTTTTGCATTGATAGATGTCCCCTGGGGCAAGACCCGGGTCCTTAAACACTTTTTATGGCAATGACTTTCATATAAGTCTTTAAAATTAGCACTTTTTTCATGTTTGTGTCCCATAGACTTTAACGGTGTTTGTATGTTCGTACAATTTTTTTGCCTGTTCGCAAGTTCTGGTGTGAACAGAACCGGGGGGGGGGGGGGGGGGCGGATGCGGTGTGTTCGGCTCATCCCTAATGGCTTTGTGTCACCTGAAGATTCCATTTGCTTCTTCTCAACAATGCCTTCATCAGCTTCTCTCCTTACTTCTACTTCTGGGTTTAACTACAATGTTCCTGTGGTAGTCACAAAAGAAAAGGGAGAGAAAAAGAACAAAAAACAAAACATATATTTTCTAAATAGTTGCTTCTGCCTAACCAGCTGACAACCGGCCTTAGCGCTAATCAGGAGGACACATGGAGTTCTATGTACCACTGCATCCTGCGCATAGAGAGTTGTAGTGACTCTAACACAAACTCACACATTACTCTCTCCTTACTTTTTGTTGCATTATTGTCAGGTAGGAGAGTGAGCAGTTTCTGGGAGCTCTCAGTTTTTTCATAAATGTAAATTATAATGCTGCAACATAACAAGGTTGTTAACTCATCCCTTTAATTACTAACATATTTGTCAATTTACTTGTACATATACTGTAAATATAAAAGTAAAAATGTTGAATGCTACAAAATGCAAATTTGTTTCTGTATATTAGTTATTCTCACAGAATGCATAATCGGTTGAATGAGCTGATAGTAACTGTAATATGCAGTTTACTAAAGAGGTACAAAATCAGGAAAGAAATAATGCAACACAGGCTGAGGAGAGCAAAAAACATAAATACACTGCAGAATATTGAAAGCTGCACAAATGTATGAAAGCTGTACAGATATGGACTCTACACTTCAATGTCTTGTGACTCAATCAGGGTAATATGTGGCTGCATAAGACACTACAACAGAGAGTGAAACTGAAAATCAATACACTTCAGTAAAACAGTTCAAGACATGGCTACTTGTGATTGTCTATATACATAGCATGCCTTACAGTAGAATCCAGGGTAGCTCTGGTAACACCAGTGAACAGTGAAGCCCCTGCGCATTGAAATCAATGGGCAGCCCCGCCAAACCGACAGCAAAGCGCCGCTGCAGCGGTATTTTGCGGGAGGTTTTAACACTTAACCTGCGGTTTTAACCCTTAACCCGAATATCACCGCTAAAACAACGGTAAAGCGCCGCTAAAAATAGCGATGCTTTACCGCCGACGCCCGGACGCTTTCAGTGTGAAAGGGCCTTAAGTTCTGGTCTAGCTGCTGAAGGCCGGTTCTTACAGTGGAGGGCCTCTCACCTACAGTAACTGCAGATCACTTGCTCAGCTACCTCTACCACATCAGTTGTGGCCTCTCTGAACTGCTGAGGGAGAGAATCAGAAATTTGTCTTCCCTGTGTGTGTCCAGGAACCCAAGGAATTGTGGGAATAGGGCCTGCTCCTGCATCTGAGCATGGTGAGCAAATGGTCTTTACAACAATATTATTTAGTCTTGGCAGACAACACTAGTATTTGAGAGCATGTAGAAAAAAAACCTTATAATGGGACTTTAGCGTAAGTAAGACGTTTAGTGTAAGAAAGTAGAAGCAGAGGTTATTTAGATAAAAATTACAAATTCTTTATTGTTACAAAACTGTGCAAAAAATTACAATATATTAAACTTGGGTTGGATAATCTGTCTAGATACAATGTACTTAAAGTGATTGTAAGGGTTAATTTTTTATTTTTTTTAAAACAAACATGTCATACTTACCTCCACTGTGCAGTTCGTTTTGCACAGAGTGGCCCCGATCCTTGACTTCCGTGGTCCCCCGGCGGCGCTGGTAGCTCCTCCCTGCATCATATAACCCCCTAGGAGAATCGCTCTCCCGGTGGGTTACCATGCGGGCACGCTCCCGAGTCCAGTATTTGCATCCATAGACGCAGAATGCTGGACTCGGCCTCACCCCCCCAACGCCCAAGTCATTGAATTTGATTAACGGCAGCAGGTGCCAATGGCTGCGCTGCTATCAATCTATCCAATCAAGAGCTGAGACAATGGGCAGAGGGGAAGAGCGCATCTCCTGCATGTGAATTACAGGACTCAGGTGAGTAAAACGGGGGGGGGGGGGGGTCTGGGGAGTCGGTCAGTGACAGAAGTTTTTTCTGTCACTGACCTATGCATTTAGGGTTTACAACCCTAAAAGGGTTGTAAACCCTCATGTTTTTTTACCTTAATGCATAGGATGCATTAAGGTGAAGAAACACGGGGGTTTACAACCCTTTTAAGAAGGGAATCACTAAAAAGCGAATGATGATGGAAGACACCCAACAAGTTTCGAAATAGATTTTTCTTCTTCAGGGTTACATAAACATTAAAAGAAACAGAGTGCCTTCTTTAGAGTGGTAATAATACAGTAGTAGAAGAAGTAGTAGTGGTAGTAGTAGAAATAATACCCAAAGTTAAAAATAGGCTGAATTGTGTCCTCTGAGCATTACCAGGGGGGGGGGGGTGTCAACGCCAATGATCAGCTAGTGATCCACTGGGGTCGGATAGTTCAACATGTGAAGGGTAGTGATGTATATGCTAGATCTGGAGTGTCCATACAGAGCCAACAGTGTTTAACCAGCTGAGATCCGCGCTATAGCCAAATGACGGCTTCATCGCTGATCTCATATGCCGGGACGACGTCTATTGACGCTGTCCCCTTCCCCGGCTCCCCGCGCGCTCTCGTGAGCGCGCAGCGGCGAAAATCTGTGTTGGCCGTGTCCCCTGGACACAGCCAATCACAGATCGCTGTAAACGGCCAATCACAGCGGCCGTTTACAGCGCGATCGCCTCCTCCAATGAGAGATGATCTCAAATGTAAACATATGAGATCATCTCTCATTGCCGGTTTTCTCTCTCCTCACACCGAGACAGCGAGTGAGGAGAGAGAAGCCATCTCAGTGCCATATCATCGTCAGTGAGTTAAAATAGATAAAAAAAATAAAATTGTGCCCAAAAAGTGCCCAAATCAGTGCCCACAGTCCCTATTAGTACACACAGCTAGTGCAATCTGTGCCCAGCTGTGTGCATCTTTGCCCACTTGTGCCATCTGTGCCCGCCTGTGCCCGCCTGCCCATCTGTGCCTGTCTGCAGTGTGAGATCAGTGCGCATCTGTGCCACATCAGTGCTCATCTGTGCCACTTCATCTGTGCCACCTCATCAGTGCCCATCGGTGCCACCATATCAGTGCCACCTCATCAGTGCCCATCTGTACCAATCAGTGCCCATCAGTGCCGCCTCATCAGTGCCCATCTGTGCCACATCATCAGTGTCCATCTGTGCCACCTCAACTGTGCCCATCTGTGCCACCTCAACTGTGCCCATCTGTGCCACCTCAACTGTGCCCATCTGTGCCACCTCAACAGTTTCCATCTGTGCCACATCTGTGCAATCAGTACACATCTGTGCAATCAATCAGTGCACATCTGTGCCGACTCATCAGTGCATATCTGTGCCCACCTGTGCCACCGCATCAGTGCATATCTGTGCCCACCTGTGCCGCCTCATTAGTACATATCTGTGCCCACCTGTGCCACCTCATTAGTGCCTATCTGTGCCCACCTGTGCCGCCTCATCAGATCACATCTGCGCTGCTTCATCAGTGCACACCAGCAAAAATGTCTAAAAGATCTTTTTCCGCCGAGGAGGCATACCAAATTCTTTCCACGCCCGAAGAGAGCTACGGGGAGCTCTCTATGTCGGATTCCATTTCAAATTCCGGTTCCGAATCTGACCCGAATTATGAGCCAGTCCTCAGTAGCGAAACACTGAGTGACTACTCAGAGGATGAAGTTGCTCGGCCCGCCAAAAGAAGGCGTTCTAGTGAGGCAGTGGCATACACCAGCAGTGCAGTGCCACCTACCAGCACCGCAGTGCCACCTACCAGCACCGCAGTGCCACCTACCAGCACTGCAGTGCCATCTACCAGCACTGCAGTGCCATCTACCAGCACTGCAGTGCCATCTACCAGCACTGCAGTGCCATCTACCAGCACCGCAGTGCCACCTACCAGCACCGCAGTGCCATCTACCAGCACCGCAGTGCCATCTACCAGCACCGCAGTGCAAGAAAGTCCAAGTACCAGTGGGGTGTCACCTCAGCCCCAAAGGGTTAGGACCCGATCCAGCCTTCCCTATGCCCTTCAGTACCCTTTGTGGCTTCCTCCTAATTCAGGAGAAGCCAACATTCCCCCTTTCACTGCCCAGCCAGGAGTCCAGGTGGACACGGAGAATTTTACCCCAATCGATTTTTTTCATTTAATTTTTACGGAGGATTTGTTAGGATCAATCGTGGCCCAGTGCAATCTTTATGCCCAACAATTTATTTTGAAAAACCCAACTTCATATTATGCCCATCCCTATGAATGGAGAGACCTAACGGTGGAGGAGTTCAAGCTTTTTTTAGGCCTCACACTCAATATGGGACTTGACAAAAAAAATCAAGTGCGTACCTATTGGTCAACCAACCCCCTCCACCACATGCCGCTCTACTCCGCTGTAATGTCCAGATCCAGGTATCAGATGATAATGAGGTTCCTACATTTCAGTGACAATTCCCAGTGCCCTCCCCGAAATGACCCAAAATACGACAGACTTTACAAAATTCGGCCACTTATAAATAATTTTTCTCAAGCACGGGGTGTGAACGAGCCACAGGGTACACATATTCATTTATAGTGTACGAAGGGAAGGACACCCAGCTGCAGCCCCCTAATTGCCCGAATTACTTAGGATGCAGCGGGAAAGTTGTTTGGGACCTTGCCTACCCCCTACTGGATAAAGGCTACCACCTGTATGTAGACAACTTCTACACATCCCTGCCCCTGTTCCACAACCTCCACCGGATGAAGACGCCAGCATGTGGCACTGTAAAGAAGAATCGGAAGGGCTTTCCTCAAAGTCTTGTGAACAAGACTTTGAGAAAAGGAGAAGCGGCAAGTTTGCGGAATAAGGAGATTCTGGCAGTGAAGTGGAGGGACAGAAGGGATGTATATATGTTGTCTTCTATCCACAATGATACGTTCGTGGAAATCCCCAGAAGGAGTGGCCCCATAAAGAAACCCAAATGCATTTACGACTACAATTTGTTCATGGGGGGAGTCGACTATAATGATCAAATGATGCAACCGTACCTTGCCATAAGACGGACATGCTACTGGTACAAAAAAGTTGCGATCTATCTTTTTCAATTGGCCTTATACAATACATTTGTACTTTACCGCAAATCCACCCAAAACCCCAAACGCTTCTATGGCTACCAGGAGAAAGTTTTCACTGCCCTTATATTCCCAAACGGCCCACCAGAAAATATCAGATCAGATGTCCTTAGTAGACTCTCCGAGCGCCACTTTCCTGATAAGATCCCTCCCAAACCAACAGGACAAAGACGTCAAAAAAGATGTAAGGTGTGTACCAGAGCAGGAGTCAGAAGAGACACATCTTACTATTGTGCAGAATGTCCTTCCCAACAGGCCTCTGCATAGGTGACTGTTTTCGCCGTTACCATTCTTCAGTAAATTTTTAGTTCCTCCCTTTACACACCGTCACACCCCTTATGCCACTGCCTGCTCTGTAAATGACCCTGGCTTGTTATTTGACCACGCCTCTGCCTGCCGATTCTGTACATACCGCTGCCTGATCTGGAACTGACCCTGGACTGTTTTTCGACCATGTGAGGGGCTCCAGAATAGTTTTTCTGGATGAAGAAAACAATTTTCTTTGTTTTCTCAATCCTAGATTAGGGTCTGGAGGCTCGGAGGCTTCAAAGAGATTTGGGTGGGAGAAGCCTCTACCGCTGTCCCCATTCTGTCCTGAACGAGGCCCTACTTGCACTGACTGCTGCCTGTAGGACTTACTGCCGCCATGCCTCTGTCTGTCGCACTAACCACACCACATGGACCTGCCTACTACCAGGACCAATATTTTTGGCACTGCTGACAATATCTCTGCACTGACCCTGGACTGTATATGAACAGTATCCCTGCCTGCTGCCTAAAAAATTGTGTTCGCTGTTGCTGACCAAGTCCCTGCCTGCTGCCTGGACCAGTGCTATCCTCCTGTGGACAACTGCGCTACTACAACCACAGGTAAGCTTTTGTTTACCCTTTTCTCAGAATAATGTATTTTGGGGTGTAATTATTGGTATGTGCATGCTATGTGTCCCTTGAACACCTGACAGTGTTCCTTGCATGTTGGGCCTCTGCATGTGGCCAGGCTGTGTGAAAGTCTCACACATGTGGTATCGCCATACTCAGGAGGAGTAGCAGAATGCATTTTGGGGTGTTATTTTTGCTATGTAAATGCTATGTGTTGGAAATATCTTATAAACCGACAACTTTGTGTAAAAAAAAATGCGTTTTCATTTTTTTCCACATTTTCCAAAAACTTCTGGAAAAAAATGAACCATTCAAAAGACTCATTATGCCTCATAGATTATACGTTGGGGTGTTAGCTTTCCAAAATGGGGTCATTTTATGTGCGTTTCCATTGTCCTGGTGCTCCAGGGCCTTCAAAAGTGTAATAGGTGGTTGAAAAATGAAATGTGCGATTTATGCTCCTAGAATGCCTGAAGGTGATACTTCAATGTTAAGCCTTTGTATGTGGTCAGGCTGTATAAAAGTCTCACACATGTGGTATCGTTATACTCAGGAGGAGTAGCAGAATGCATTTTGGGGTGTTATTTTTGCTATGTAAATGCTATGTGTTGGAAATATCTTATAAACCGACAACTTTGTGCAAAAAAAAAAATGCGTTTTCATTTTTTTCCACATTTTCCAAAAACTTCTGGAAAAAAATGAACCATTCAAAAGACTCATTATGCCTCATAGATTATACGTTGGGGTGTTAGCTTTCCAAAATGGGGTCATTTTATGTGCGTTTCCATTGTCCTGGTGCTCCAGGGCCTTCAAAAGTGTAATAGGTGGTTGAAAAATGAAATGTGCGATTTATGCTCCTAGAATGCCTGAAGGTGATACTTCAATGTTAAGCCTTTGTATGTGGTCAGGCTGTATAAAAGTCTCACACATGTGGTATCGTTATACTCAGGAGGAGTAGCAGAATGTATTTTGGGGTGTTATTTTTGCTATGTAAATGCTATGTGTTGGAAATATCTTATAAACCGACAACTTTGTGTAAAAAAAAATGCGTTTTTATTTTTTTCCACATTTTCCAAAAACTTCTGGAAAAAAATGAACCATTCAAAAGACTCATTATGCCTCATAGATTATACGTTGGGGTGTTAGCTTTCCAAAATGGGGTCATTTTATGGGCGTTTCCATTGTCCTGGTGCTCCAGGGCCTTCAAAAATGTAATAGGTGGTTGAGAAATGAAATGTGCGATTTATGCTCCTAGAATGCCTGAAGGTGATACTTCAATGTTAAGCCTTTGTATGTGGTCAAGCTGTATAAAAGTCTCACACATGTGGTATCGTTATACTCAGGAGGAGTAGCAGAATGTATTTTGGGGTGTTATTTTTGCTATGTAAATGCTATGTGTTGGAAATATCTTATAAACCGACAACTTTGTGTAAAAAAAAATGCGTTTTTATTTTTTTCCACATTTTCCAAAAACTTCTGGAAAAAAATGAACTGTTCAAAAGACTCATTATGCCTCATAGATTATACGTTGGGGTGTTAGCTTTCCAAAATGGGGTCATTTTATGGGCGTTTCCATTGTCCTGGTGCTCCAGGGCCTTCAAAAGTGTAATAGGTGGTTGAGAAATGAAATGTGTGATTTATGCTCCTAGAACATCTGATGGTGCTCCCTGCATGTTGGGCCACTGTATGTGGCCAGGTAGTGAAAAAGTCTCACACATGTGGTATCGTAATACTCAAGAGGAGCGGCAGAATGTATTTTGGGGTGTGATTTGTGGTATGCACATTCCATGTGAGAGAAATAAGCTATTACAATGACAATTTTGTGAAAAAAAAAAATTAAATAAAATCTTAATTTTGCAAAGAATTGTGGGAAAAAAATGACAACTTCAAATAACTCACCATGCCCCTTACTAAATACCCTGGCATGTCTACTTTCCAAAAAGGGGTCATTTGGGGGGCATTTGTACTCTCCTGGCTTGTTAGGGTCTCAAGAAATGAGATAAGCCTCAGTACATCAGACATGATCTTTTTTTTATGATTTGCACCATAGCTTGTAGACTCTATAACTTTCACACAGACCACATAATATCCACAAATTTGGGTTATGTTTACCAAAGATATGTAGCAGTATAAATTGTGGCCAAAATTTATGAAGAAAAGTTGCTAATTTGCAAAATTTTATCACAGAAACAAAGAAAAATTCATTTTTTTTCAAAATTTTCGGTATTTTTTCATTTTTAGCGCAAAAAAAAAAAAAAAAAAAAACCCAGAGGTGATCAAATACCACCAAAAGAAAGCTCTGTTTGTGGGGAAAAAAAGGACAAAAAAATCATTTGAGTACGGTGTTGCATGACTGAGTAATTGTCATTCAAAATGTGAGAGCACTGAAAGCTGAAAATTGGTCTGGTCACGAGGGGGGTTTAAGTGCAAAGTAATCAGGTGGTTAAGATCGTTCTATTGCATGGTCATCAGGGGTGACTTTTAAATTTATTGCCAGCTGCCCTCAGACCACACAACCATTTACATGGATGCAGTTTAAGATCATAGTTTTTGGAGATATGACCCTGGGATTGCTCCCTCTCCATTGATTTGACTGCTCATACAGTGACATATACTTCTGTGGACAAATATACCATGATCTTTTCATGATTTCCAAGTATGTGGAAACAACACACAGATGACACAATAAACTTGAATGTCACCCCTGATGACCGTGCAATTGAATGATCTTAAACACTGCTGGCTCTGTATGGACACTCCAGATCTAGCATATACATCACTACCCTTCCCGTGTTGAACTATCCAACCCCAGTGAATCACTAGCTGGGCATTGACGTTGACGCCCCCCCTGGTGATGCTCAGAGGACACTATGCGGCCTATTTTTAAGTTTGGGTATTATTTCTAGATGCCCTTACCACTCTAAAGAAGGCAATCTGTTCACTTTTAATGTTTATGCACCCCTGAACAAGAAAAATCTAGTTCAAAATGCGTTGGGTGTCTTCCACCATCATTCTCTGTTTGGTGATTCCCTTCTTAATTACATTGTATCTAGACAGATTATCCAACCCGATTTTAATATATATTGTCATTTTTTATACAGTCTTGTAACAATAAAGAAATTGTAAAATGTTTAAAAAAAAACTCTTTATTCTTCTTCTACTTTCTAACATAAGAACCCAGTGCAGCTAAAGTCCCATTATGAGTGTTTTTTTCTACATACATATTTCAAAATGCTTGTAAATACTATATATTCCTGGTTTATTTAGTAAAGAAAAGGCCAAAGGTATTGAGTATGCATTCTGTTTTTCTGAACGCTAGGAACTTCTACTGGGACCAGTGCAAAATGGACTGCAATAGAATCTGTTGCTTGGGACCTATGCAAGGTATAGACTTTACAGGTGCTGGTTAGGCCAGCCTGGGTGCCATGTCAGGTATCCTCTGTTAGACGGCATATGCTGAGAACCCGGCAGGTCCCATGTTAGAGTATTCTGGCAGGCTGAGTGGTAGTTGGAAAGTCAAGATGCAAAAAGGGTTCAAGAATGGAAGCTCATTTCCATCTTTCAGCATCAGGACACACGGAAGGCATGTAGGCAAGCCCTTCATCACGTTACATAACACCGCTATATTGAACAGAGTTTGCTATAGATTCTGCTGGAATTTGATTTGCCCAGAGTTTGTTTAAGGGGAATTTTAAGGCAAATTGGATTAAATTCAAGGTGAATTTTGATAAACAATTGTGGCTCTGTGGAAGGTTCTGGGTAAACTATTGCCAAACAAATTTCACAGAAATCAAAAAAACTGCTACGGAGACCTTTGTTAATGCAATAAATAAAATAATAAGTAAAGAAAAAATAAAAAGTACAATGGGGAGAGGAGCCTTTTCATATGGCTTTGAAGGTAAAATGATAAATACACAAAGGGGTTGCTTTACTAAAGGCAAATAGACTGTTTACTTTGCAAGAATTTGAGTTTTTACTGACTGTAGTGAAACTTCACAGAATAACAGAATACCAAATCACCTGCAAGGGAGATTAAAAAAAATGCATTTTTGCATTTTGTACGTGATTAGATGATGGAAGTCATCAGTGCTTCCTCACATTCACTAAGCCCTGTGGAAAATTGCCTAGCAAAGTGAACAGTTGTTTTGCTTGGGTTTGATTTGGGGGATGTCTGAAGGCTGTACTTGGTGTTACCAAGCCAGTATGGTTTTCATGGATTGCCTCAGTGACAGTGTACTTTGTCAGTGTATTTTTGGCTATGGAATAACTTTTTTTTCTTTTGCAATTAGCTTTGCTTTAAGACAACAGAAAAATCTCAAATTATCATCTGATTCTAGTTTTAGTAACAACTAATGTGTTTTTATCAAGGAGTATTAGGCCTGATAAACAGATATTGTAGCACCAACATAAGTAAAGTAGTTTGTTAAGGCCCCGTTCACAAGTGGCATTTTGGGATCTCAGGCAGATTTGCTGTGATTCTTCCCACGATCCCAAATCACACTGCAATAATGACAAAACTCACCACGCGTGCTCAGGTGCAGAGGCTTCTTTTGGGTGACAAGCTTTTATTTATCGCACGACAATCGTGGAAAAAACTGCGTTTCGGTGCATTGAAAATGAATTGGCACCCGAACATGCATGGTGTGTTTTGCCATTATTGCAGTGCACTTTGGGATTGCAGACAGAATCACAGCAATTCTGCCTGAGATCCCAAAATGCCAGATGTGAACAGGGCCTAAATAATATCTGTGAATATTAAGTGCCGCACTAATCCATATTGTGTGTATATATTAGAAAATTGTGCAAGTATGCAAACAGTAAGTATAACGCTAGGTGCAAACACCAATGAATGAATATAAATACAATTCATAGATCGAAATCACTAAAAAGTCCATATATGTGAAATGGCATTGTGAATAAATAACCCATGAGGGAAAAAACAGTCCAAACAGGTGAAATGAAATTACATGTGTTTAGGTAGAAATCAATGTTGAGAGGGGCGTGGCTTGGTGCGGCTAGAATGGAAGCACATTAACGGAGCTCCATGAATGACACAGCCTGCAGCCTAACACCCTGCTTGTTCCGACCTGGAAATGGGCAAATTGCTCCATCAGACCCCACACGCCAGATCCGACTGGCTTCATCCTCAGCCAGGAACATCCCCAATCGGTTTAAAGCCCAGCCAGCAACACAAGACACAGTGGCGGGGCACAAGATGGCATGGGCTCAGCATGAGGAGGAGGACTTCAGCGAGGACTCTCAGTCGGCTGCAGAGGACACGGGTCTGGGCCGACCATGCACTAGCAAACCCCTCACCTATGCAGACATGTCAGGGTTTACCACAGATATAAAATCCACTTTCTCGGCAGCCATAACTGATCTGACGTCCAACCTGTTAGTCCTCACTGAAAAGATGGAGGCAGTGGAAGCCACAGGCAAACACAGAGACAGAGCTCTACACAGACTGGAGAAGGTAGCGGATTCCCATGTCTCCCACGTTATTGAAATTAACAGACATTTGGAGGATCTAGACAATAGAGGACGCAGGAATAACATTAGGGTAAGGGGTATCCCTGAGACTGTAGACACTGAACAGATCATCCCTGCACTGCAGAGAGTTTTCAATAGCTTATTGGAACGGCAGGATGATACAGAAATAGAATTTGTTAGAGCACACAGGGCCCTCAGAGCCACATGTCCAGACACTGCTCCCCCAAGAGACATCATTTGTTGCCTGCAGAATTACCTACTAAAAGAGAATGTTATGCGCAAAGCACGCATGAACGACCATATTGTCTTTAATGGTGAAAATATCATGCTCTTCCAAGATCTCTCTCAAATCACATTGAAATATCGCAGGGCGCTACGCCCTTATGGACAAACTTAGAGAAAGAGATTTGAGATACACTTATGCGGCGTACACACGGTCGGAATTTCCAATGGAAACAGTCCGATGGGAGCTTTTCATCGGATTTTCCGACCGTGTGTATGCCCAACGGTCTTTTTCTGTCGGAATTTCTGACGGACTTTGAATTGAGAACCTGTTCTCAATTTTTCCGACGGAAAACCTTTCTATTGGATTTTCCGATCGTGTGTATGCAATTCCGACACACAAAATTCCGACGCATGCTCGGAAACAATTCGACGCATGCTCGGGAGCATTAAACTACCCTTTTATAGTGCTGTCGAATGTGTTTTATGCCGCTGTGTTATTGACCGTCGGAATTTGGTGTGATCGTGTGTAGGCAAGACAGTTTGAGCGGAATTCCGTTGGAAAAACCGTCAGAGTTTTTTCCGACGAGAATTCCGATCGTGTGTACGCGGCATTAGCGCTTCCCTTTCCTTTTGATTGTCACTCACGCAGGAAAACAGCACATTTTATGTTCTCCTACTGATCTTCCAGAATTCTGTGATGCCCTGGGCCTAGAATTAATAGAACTCCCAGAATGGTACCAGGAGTTCACCTTACCACCGCTTACCAGAAGTCCTCTCAGCTCTCCCTTCTCCTCACCGGAAAAGCGACAGTCCATAAAAATGAAGCACGGTCGTGGTGGTGGCTCACATATGGGGACCCCCACTCCACTACCTACCCCTTCCAGGTCTTACACAGCTGAGTACTTCAGCTCCACTGCTTACTTGAATTCTATACAAAGAACTCCCCCTACCTGAAACTGTAACTGCTGAATACAAGTACACAGATCTTGTTCTCTTCTCGTGATGTACCGGTACAGCGTTGACCTGTTTATGACCCATACTTGTAAACGGACTTAGGAATAGCGGTTCTGCTGTGTAATTCACTTGTTAATACCGCCTTGTGCCTTTGAATGGGCTTATACCTTACCGCTGATGAGACTGTTTGGTTTGAGGGGACAGAGAACTCTACGGACTGCCTGGACCTACTGAACCAACTTTTGGGGTCACTAGCATTTTTTTTTTTTTGTAAAAAGTCAGTTGATAACAGGCTCTTGAGATCTATATTGCAGAATCCACAACTAACACCATATCTCCTGAATCCTTCTGATGGCTTACTCGTCGCTGGGAAAATGCCCATTAGAGATCTTACACAATACAAAAGGCTTGAATATACCAGAGAAGCGCACCTTAATCCTGAGGGAGCTGAAGAAAGGTAAGCCACATTTTGTTTTCCTTCAGGAAACCCACTTTAAATGAACTAGGTACCAAAACGTTTTAATGTCTTTTTCACATCGGCACACCATGCGACAAATGACAGTGCTAAAACTAAAGGAGTGTCGATTTTAGTAAGCAAAGAGGCCCCTTTTACCCTCACGGATCACCTAATAGAGGGTAGATTTGTTTTTCTCAAAGGAACCTATAGTGACAAGTCAATTACGTTGGCGAATGTCTATTTCCCCAACACAGCTCATATAACTTTTTGCCAAAAGGTAGTGCAGGAGCGCAAAGGTTTCACATCAGGCCTCCTAATTTTTGGAGGAGATTTTAACATTCCATTGAACCCCGCAGTTGATTCCTCGTCAGGGAAATCCTGCATCACATAGGCCCTTAAACAAATTAAACCCCCAATGAACTCCCTACCGTTGATAGACACCTAAAGATGTCTCCACCCAGAAACTAGAGACTTTACGTCCAACTCTATCCCGCATGACCGTTACTCGCGCATAGATTATTTGTCACCCAGAAGGATCTGCAGACTGTGACAGGTGCCCATATAGGTATCCAATCACTTTATGACCATGCACCAATATCACTCGTGGTGGACCTGTGCACTCCTACACCTAGGTCCATTACCCAGAGACTGAATTCCTTCTTGCTGACAGACCCCACCCTACTCCCCAGAATCACAACAGCACTCTCAGACTTTTTTAAGCGCAATACCACCCCAGACATGGACCCCATGATGATATGGGAACACATAAATGTACTTTCAGGGGAGAATTGATCAAAATGGGATCCCAACATAAAAAGTAACAAGAACATGATATTAAAAACCTGGTAGAAAAATTTTTTTAGACTAGAAGCTACACACAAACAATCTCTGTCTACCCTACAAGTTGGCTTTATGCCTGGGAACGAGGCGAAGGACAATGTGATCAAGGCCCTCCTTTTATCGCATGCTGCTCATTTGCAGAGCTTTGAAGCCCTTTTCCTGTCCACGGACCC
Organism: Lithobates sylvaticus; assembly: GCA_028564925.1. Lineage (NCBI taxonomy): Eukaryota > Metazoa > Chordata > Amphibia > Anura > Ranidae > Lithobates > Lithobates sylvaticus. Next base: position 118,438,569 of record CM053028.1, on the reverse strand, counting down.
AGAGAAGGCCTTCTACAGGGTCTCATGTGTCTGACTGTGCAGTTACACCATCCTTGTTATATGCTTTGATTTGTAGAATTGATTGTGACTTCAATAAACTTTTGATGTTTATAAAAAAAAAAAGATATCAATGTTGAAATTGAAGATATAATCGACCTCTGATGAAAAAAATTGGATACTCTTACCTGACTCAGTGGACCCAATGCCAACGGCATGGAGTCAAACAGGCATGGAACTGGGAATGTGGTCACTCTCAGGAAACAACATGTGAGGTCAGCTTCAGTTCAACCTTGTCACCGGACCCAATCATGGACTCCACCATTCATAAAAGAAAAAGGCTGCCACATAGTGTAAAACCATAAACGATGGGTTTTATTATAAAAGGTAGAACACTTACATCAATGAGGATATAAACAGGTGAGGTAAGGTATGTGATCACAAATACATCCAAAAAGTGCAGTAACATGGAGCTAGTTCAGTCTACCTGACCGGTTACCTTCAATAGAACATCATCTGGGGCATAATATCTCCCTATGTAATCTGCATACTGACACAATGGCTCTCTGTCCACCTTTTATAGTGAGCAATCCAGTTCCTCCTTCATTATTGAATGTTGTGAATTTATTGGTCAGGATTAAAGGGGTGCATGGGTCATTATTGGCACTAGCCCAAATTCACCCCCTGCAAATTACCTAAAAAGATACTTCAAGGTGAATTTGAAACTTTATAATGTACCCCCAATTAGTCAGTGGGTCAGCCCAAATACATCCCTCCTACATACCTCCCAACTTTTTAGGATGGGAACGAGGGACACCTATTAGCAAAAGTATTTAGGCCCCTTAATGGAGAATTATCCAAAAAAGAAAAGATTGGTTAAACCCACAAGTGCTTTTATTTACCATTACTATTCCTTTATAGTGGCTTTTGAAATTTACAAATGCAACAATTTAGAAATTGGATGAAAGGGTTAGTGTCGTAAAACCCTTTTTAAAAGATAAAAAGTGCATTTTATATACAACTATACAGATCAGACCAACATGAGGGACAAATAGGGACAGTCCCTTGAAATCAGGGACAGTTTGGGAGCTATGTCTACCACACACTGAGCAAGCCAGTTTTAGATGTACATAGGTAGACTGGGTACAAGCAAATAAGCATTCCTCTGTCAGCTTGAATAAGAAGACAGTGACAAGAACTCTGCTATGTTTGCAAATAAGAAAAATTGCTGCTTATTAGAGTTAACATTAAATAGAAATTTGCTTTGTAGTTGAAAGAATGGGATAAATGAACGTTTCCATGTGAATCACATAACTATTCCGCACATCTGTGTGTATTATATGCCTAAGAACAAAAGCAGTCCAAATCTTTTCCATTTAGTTAAATATTCAGTGGATTTAGCTGGGAAGTGTACACATTTTGCTTGATTGTTGTTTACAAACCTCATATAAATAGGGAAATCCATGCTCATTTTTGTTTCCAGATATCCAATTAAGATAGACAAATGCTAATTTTTCTAACTTGCTCAAGAACAAACCAAATGTAAATGAATACATTATTTTGAAATCTTAAAGTTTTCACTTGGCTAAGTCTATGGTAACCATTGATCTAAGCAGTTTTCCTTTAAATTTTGGCTAAGGAGCAATAAATTACAAAAATGACAATATTTAGAGGTAAGGTAAAAAAAAAAATCACTTGTACAACCTTCACTGACAAATTAATTAATATGCCTAGGCTTGACTTTAAAATTGTATGACTTACCATGTGGAAGTATGGATGATCCATTGCTTGGAAAATATAATCTATTGCAACTTTTATTGGTCAGAGATAGTTGTCACTATTATTGTCAGACAATGCAGCCATGTTACCCTATGAAATGCCTTGTTGTCAAAAAAGGCCTCAGTACTTTTAAAGAGCTAGCCATTTCAGAAAAACCAACGCATTAGAAAAGTATTGCTGTGATAGAGAGGCTGCGGTATTGTCAGAGAGACTGCCATGTTAGCAGAGAAATTGTGACTGCAGTGTTAGCTGATACATTTTGACCACCAGAGAGAGCACCATATTAAAGTGTTTCTAAACCTAGGACCCTGCATTCACTATATCTGGTCTCCCACAGTACACAGAACATGGAAATGCAATTATTTTAGTAAATATAAACTGCTAAATACCTTTTCTTATCAGCAGTATATAGCAGTCTTTTGATGTCTATCAGTTCTTGTTGAAGCTTGTAGGAGGAGTGTTCACATTGCACTGAGCTGTTCTATAAAGCTGCAGGACCCCTGACCATCTGTCTAGACAGTGCTGATTGGCCCTGTGCTGATCACGTGCACAAGAAAAAAAAAACCTCTCTAGCAATACAGGCCAAACTGACCATGTGCAGCCTAACTCCAAAGGCTCTGTCTTATCCAGACTTGTCTAGGGGGATAATGCAGGGAGGGAGGATGTGTGCATACAAGATCAAGCAGCCTTTTTACACAATGCAGAGGATTAACCTCTTAGGTTCTACCGTCAGTATAACAAGCATGGTTTCCTGCATATACAGACTGATTTTACTGTTGTGGGTTTAGTAACACTTTTACTAATAAATTGCTGGATATTAGACAGATATCAGTTAGCAGAGAATTAGTGGCTATTAAAGAGATTGCCATGTTGGCTGATACATTGTGGCTATAAGAGGGACAGCTCTGTTAGCAGATGCATTGTGCCTATTAGTTAAGGCTCCTTGCTGAGGAGCTCTGGTTATGACCTCTGCAGAGAGATTACTGCTTCCACATAGAGAGCAAGGGACCTTCTTTGTAGCATGCTGACAGGGACAGGTTTTCTAACAATGTGGCTAATTTCTAAAGACAATAAACTGTAAAGCCCCATACACACGCGCGGATTATCCACGGACCAGGTCGGTCGGATCCTGTCCGTCGTACTTTGTCCGATGTTGTTGTTGCGTACACACGGTCGGACAACGTTGTCGGAAAATATCCGGTCTGCAAGAACGTCGTGACGTAAGTCGTCTTCCACGAGACTAGAAAAGGGAAGTTCAGCACCACGTCAGGCACCCGTTGGGCTCCTTCTGCTGATCCCGTGTTTATCGCGAGTTAGTCGAAGTTTGGTGACTTAAGATTCACGCTTCTCAGTTTTCTGACTCAGATCGTTACTGCTCTTCAGTTTGTGCTTGTCGTGCGTATCTGTTTATTAGTGCGTGTAGTCAGTTCACATTTGTTGGTCATTGCGGCCTATATCTTGATATAGGACGCTTTGATTTGCACTGCTTATTGTCTGCTCGTTTCTGGTATTCATTTCGTTCTTTCAGGCCTTGCTGTTTATCGGTGCTTTCTGTTTGTCCGTTCTGACCAGCCGACCTTTTGTGACCTTGTGAGCGATGTTTCCCGTCCGTACTCGTCGCCGAGTTCGTGCTGTACGTGGAATTGGTGTCGGGCTTTTAGCTTTGACCCAAGACCCGTCCATGAACAGAGTGATGAGGAGTATGTGGACCAAGAATTGGTTGCTTCAGCGTGATCAGTTCTCGCACATGCCTTTGCTTCGTGAGATCCGGGAGAATAATCCTGATGATTTCAGGAACTTTCTCCGGATGACGGACCCCGATTTTCACTGTCTTTTGGCTTTGCTGACCCCTTTTATCAGCCGGCAGGATACCAGCATGAGACAAGCCATTACTCCGGAGCAGAGGCTTGTTGCCACGTTGAGGTACTTGGCGACAGGGATAAGTCTTCAGGATTTGAAGTTCTCTTCAGGTATCTCTCCCCAGGCCCTGGGAATCATTATTCCAGAGACCTGTTCTGCCATCATCGAGGTCCTGCAGGAGGACTATATTAAGGTAACATTTCTCCTTTACTATTCCCATCTATGCATGCTCTGTTTGCTAATGTCTTGTATTTTTGACCTCCTTACCTAATTACCATGATTGCAATATGCTCTAATATGCTGTGCCCCTTTTCTCCTTCATGCATTTTTCCCTTCACTTACCTCCCCAGCATGCTCTTATGCCCCAATAGACACCTATGGCCTAGTCACTTAAGCAATGTCTTTTGTCTGCTGCATAGTATTGTTTGCCCCCAAACACCCACTAAAATATGCACTAATGTTTTCTGTGTGGTTTACTTCATGTAGAGCCCCCTTTTTTTTTTTTGTGGGGGGGGGGGCAAACTCATTAGGAACCCCCTCCCCCAACTGCTCTGTCAGATGGTACCAATCCTCTATCTGCTGGCTTTCCCAGGGTCAATACACATTGACCCTGGGAAAGCCAGCAGATAGAGGATTGGTACCATCTGACAGATGGTACTTACCATATACTTACCTCTTTATAGTGGGCATCTTTAGGGATGAATTCAGCAAAGCATGTAGTGCAAGGGGCTGTCTCCCTACTTTCCATTTCCTCTTTTTTTGTGTTCTTTCCCTCCTATTAGCTTGCTTGGTAATTTCAGAATGTCACAATGTGCGTTCCTTTTTTTTTTGGGGGGGGGGGGGGGGGTTTGAAATGTTAGTTTAGCTTTCCTGGGGGCTGCCAATAGTGTTAAGTACAGAGGGTCTGGCCAAACTAGCACACATTATTGAGCCATTTGACAATCAATGAAGTGCAGAGGGTTACCTGTCCAACACCCCCCCCCCCAAAACCCTAGTTATTGCCAATGGCCCATCATAAGTGGGGGGATTGATGGGGGGTGATTAATCTGTGAAGGGGAGCCTCTACTTTTCTGTGCAAATACTTTCCAGCCTCCAATTTTAAACACTGCTCTTGTTCCAAGATGTTGATTGTCTAATCTGCTTGCAATGTTTATGTGCAAAGTGACTAATTTTTTTTTTCTGGTTTCACTCCACAGTTCCCTTCCACGCCACAGGAATGGCAGACTGTGGCCTCCGACTTTGACAGCCGTTGGGACTTTCCTAACTGCGGAGGGGCAATTGATGGGAAACACGTCCGCATCGTCCCACCGCCCAACTCGGGGTCCTACTATTATAATTATAAGGGGTTTAATAGTGTAGTGATGTTGGCGGTGGTGTCGGCGACATATGAGTTTATGTATGTGGACGTGGGGATGAACGGCCGGATCTCGGATGGTGGTGCTATTGCGCACACAGAGTTCTACTGGCGTCTCCAAAGTGGCAGTCTGTGCTTGCCACCTCCAGAGGAGAATGCAGAAGGACTCCCCTTTGTCTTTGTCGCAGATGAAGCGTTTGCATTGACTCCCCATCTGATGAGGCCCTTCCCGATGAGGACCCTCACCCCGGACCAGGGGGTCTTCAACTACAGGCTGTCCAGAGCCCGAAGAGTTGTGGAGAACACTTTTGGCATCCTGGCCAGCCGCTTCCGCCTGTTCTTGACGGCAATTAACTTGGCGGAATACAAACTGAACCACATAGTTCTTGCCTGTTGCATATTGCACAACTTCCTCAAAAGACATAACAGGAACTATGTGGTGACCGTTGGCCCAGATGTGGAGGGCCCTCCAAATGCTGACCTCACAGCCCTTCAAGTGGCATGTCCAGGCTTGCCCCCTCTAAATGCCCGCGCGGTCCGCGAGCAATATATGGACTACTTTGTGGGTAGGGGGGCCATTGCTCTGCCTGACGATGTGTGAGAGGCATTTTTAAATAAATATTATTTTTCAACCAACCTATGATTTCTTGTCATTTCCGTATTCTTTTTAGCTTATTTTACCTTGAAATTTTTTCCCTTTGCCTTCGACAGTGGGAATGCACTTTCTGGGCAAAAGGAGGTAACAGTCTCTTCTTCCCAAAAAGATTATTCTCATGTTGTGTGTTTGATACCTAATCTTTGGTCTAGAGAAGGTTTGTAGTGCATAACTGACACCCAAAATACTCCTTTTCATCACCAGGTCAGACATGTGTGTATTCACAAAAATGCTGTGCTCCGTGTTTTCGTACAAAGCACTGTGGGTGTCATTTACATAAGTCAAATCCACTATGCTCTACAAGTGCAGTGAAAAAGTGCCCTGGAAAAGAAACTTGCAGTGCAAACTGGACTTGCCTTCAGTAAATAACACCCATTGCCCCCCAAATCCTTTACATTTGACCTACATAATGCATTTTGTTTTTTAAATAAGGAAGCCACACATTTAGAAAAGTAAAAAAGTTTACTTGCAAAACATTCACAAGTGCGTTTACAAACTTCTTGCCCAAACTGACAACATCTTGGTTATTTACAACATTGTTTACAAACATTCCGCATTTTGTAAAACCAGGCATGGAGCAAAACAGAACCTAGGAACTAGGAAAGTTCAACTTTCTAAAGTGAAGACAAGATCAGACATGACTATATGTTCAAAGTGTGTTTGATCTTGCCTTCATCACATGGGGGGTCACCCCTGGAAAGTGGAAATTTAGAACATGCACACAATTTGGGTATGAAAATGGTCATTATATGGTAAAACACATGCCTCGAATCTTCAAAAGTGCCATTTTCCATCATGGGGATGAATGGACGTTTTTTGGGGGTGCAACCCCTTCACCACAACCACTTTAGTAGTTCGTAAAGTGGTTGCCCCCCCAAAAAAACGTTGTCATTCATCCACCATGATGGGAGCTAGCACATGTGGACACAATGTGTGCATGTTCCAAATTTAACACAGTTCTTAACTTGCAAATGTGTTCAGAAGCAGCCACAAATGTGTGTTAATTACTTGGTGCGTTTTCAGATTTTTCCTAAAACATCAATGATGTTCTTCAATTTTTGTTGAACATCATTGATGTTTTGCTTTATGTAATCTAGATCTCTATTGCAGACCATTATCTCCCCGATGAGTACGTGGGCACTCTCTGTGGTAAAGTGCGATTTTTCTTCCACAACATCCACGTCACCTAAAAACCAAAACCAAAAAAAAATAGGGTCTTGGAAATGAGGCAGGCATACATTGATTAGCTTACCAGTAGCTGTGTTCTCCCACACTCACCTGGTTTGGTGACAAGTTCTCCAATTTCTATGATCTCTCCTTCCTCCTCCTCCTCCTCTGCTTCTGCTCTTTCCCCTTTTTTGGGAGGTGTTGGTTTTGGGGTTTCCTCAGACGTCCCAAGTTTTCGCTCCCCTATGAGAATGTACAAAAGGAAGATTTAGCAACACAATCTATTGAGGGCAGAAATAGGAAATGACAAACATTGCTTGAAAGTGAGGGACAATATTTTTGGGTGTCCAGTTACAAATGACACCAACATGAATGTAGTCACTTTGTAAAGGTCATAAACTTATAGCTTTTTGGTCGACGTTTGGGTGATGGAGACCCCCCTCTAGTATCCACTGGAGCACATGTGTGGAAAAGCCTAATAAAAAGGGGGTTTAGGTGTCCCAGCACTAGTGCTCTAGAGTCCAGATGGGTAAACAGCTACTGAATAAATTGGCTGGACAGTCTTGATGACATTTCTAGAGAGAACAAACTTTCTTTCCCCCAAAAAACAACAAACATCGTATTATAAGTGGCCGAACGATCGAGGTTGAGTACGATCGAATGGACACACACACACACACGAACATGACAGTGGCAGAAAGATCGAGGTTGAGTACGATCGAATGCACAGACGAACCTGAAAGTGGCCATTTTGGAATGTACAACTTTGTAAAAATCCAAACACATGGAGCAGTATGCAAGCAAGAAATCAAACACAAAACACAACTACTTACTTTTTTGAAGAACTCGCTTGATCTTTCTGTACTAATCGGCCTCCCTCAGTTTCAGGTCTGACCAGCGTTTCCTCAGTTGCTCCTTGGATCGTTGTACCCCAAAATGATTGTACAGCCTCCTCACAACTTTAGACATGATCTTGGCCTTGCGGACATTGGGGTTGAGGTAAGGCCCATACTTCCCATCATAGTCGCTCCTCTTTAATATGTCCACCATCTCCAACATTTCTCCAAATGACATATTGGAGGCCTTGAATTTCAGGCTCCGGGATCGGGACGTTTCTGCCTCCGGACTTTCATCGTCCTCCTCCTCGTTGGTGGGATATTTGGGGCGCACCTGCTGTGTCCCCGCCATGTGCTCTCCCCACTGCGCCGTAAAGTGAAGGGGTGGGGAATAGACGAGAAAGATCGTCAGGGGCGGGCGGAGTTTGACGCATGCGCACTGTATATAAAACGTCACACGCCTGTGTCGTAGCCACGATCTGGGAGACGAGGGGAGAGAAAGCTCACGCACGAGACGATCGCTATAACGAATGTACAATTTGACGTTGGTACATAACTAGCCTAGACTGATTAGACCTTGAGGCTTCTTTATGGAGAAGATTAGGAGACTTTGGACTGACATTATTTATAGTGTTTTGTGTGGTGTTGTGTCTTGCAGAGATTATGGACGGCTTCAACAATGTGAGTTTTCTCCCCCTCTTCATTGATAAATACAGGGAAACTTTTGGCATTTGTAAAGCCAACGTTCCCCACGGCAACTGTTCGTAAGTTAAGAGTAAAAATTGCTAACCTGAGGACTACCTATTTCCGGGAGCGCAATAAGGTCCTGAAGTCCCAAACATCTGGAGCTGGAGCAGCACAGGTCTATGCCCCCACGCTCTGGTACTATGAGAGTCTCCACTTTCTCAAAGACCAGGCTAATGTCAGGAAGTCACTCTCGACTCTTCCTTGCACGCGTCCTTCCGCGTACGCCACCCCTGATGAGGCTTCCGAGGAGCAACCTGGGCCTTCCAGTATGGAAGATGTGCAGGAGCCCAGCTTGAGCCAGGTATAGTAGTTTTGTTACCATTTTTGGGAATAATGAATGATGTTCAGTTAATTCAGGATCCCCAATTGCTTAGTTCCTAACATGATTGACATATCAACTGACAGTAGTGTTGGAGACATTTTTGGGAAGAATCTAAACTGCAGGGCTGAGAATTGTATGGTTTTCTATTTGTAAACATTTTGCAACAGTCACTAGATGAGAATTGTGTGTGTTTTATGAACAAATAACTGAAACTTTGTCCCTTTTTCATACACAGGAAGACCTCAGCCAGGAGGTGGCTGTGGAATGTGGCAGTCAGGAGGAGGCAGGGGTTAGTGGCAGCCAAGAGGTGGGTAGTGGCAGCCAACAGAGGGGTAGGCGTAGGAGCCTGACTGTCTCCCAAGTCTCTCCCCTCCGCCTTCCCTACAGAAGGGCGAAAAGGATGGGGGAGGTGGGAGAGTCAGCGCTCCAGCTGATCCGAGATGCTTCAGCCTCCCTATATGCCACACCCACCTACGAGGAGGCCTTTGCCTCCTTGGTTGCCAATAAAATGACGGGTATGGAGGCGGGGCAACGCAGCATGTGTGAGGATGTCATCCTCAAAATCCTAAATGAGGGGATGGCTGGGGAGATGACTCCCCTCAAACATGTTTGCGAAAGTCACCTTGCTCCGCCTCCTCCTCCTTCTGCCACCCCACCAGCACCACAGCGTGGAAAGAAGCGTACAAGGAAGACAAGAGAGTGACGACCTGGATTCAGTCTGGTCTGAGAGAAGATGGAGCCTCTCGTAGTACCAGAGCCTGGGGACCTAGATGGCATCTGCTGCAGTTCCGGATGTTTTGGACTTCAGGACCAGATTGCACTCCCTTATTATTTAGATAGGTACTCCTCAGGCCCCCAATTTTCTAAGCTTGAAAAATGATGGTTGCCGTGGGGGGCCAAGGCTTTGCAAATTCCCCAAGTTTCACCATGGCTGCGTTCCTCTTTGGTTTGTTGCTGAGACCTAAATAAAGGTTTTTTTGATTTGAAATAATCATTGCCTATTGTGTTTTACTTTTCTACAATGACAGTTTTTCTTTGAGTAGGCAGGTACATTTCACAAATAATAAAGTATAATTAACAAGGGGCACCAACAACCAACAAACTCCTAGTAAATTTAAGCAACAAATACAAATGTTAATAATGTGGTTTTGCTAAGTTGAGACACAACCCCCCTCCAAAAAAAAAAAAAAAAATCTCCTTCAAATATGTATTCCCCAAAAAAAAAAAAAAAAAAAAAAAACATCCGAAAAATATAACAAAGATTCTTTTACGATCTGAGTAAAAATAAACATGTAGTGTATAAATCCTGAAAAGTAATAAAGAACTAAGTTTGTGAGAAGTGCGGGTGAATAGGAGCAGCTAAAACATGTCATTCTTCTTGCATTGTAAAGAAAAAGAGAATGCGCTGCATTAAAGACATTTTAACATTGCAGCGTGACGAATGTGCTGTGTCGATTAGGAAAGGTAGTTTTACCTGACCGAGCGCTTCCGTCACAGAATTTCTTCTGAGCATGCGTAGCACTTTGTCCGTCGGACAACGCTACACACGATCGGATTTGGTGTGATCGGACCGTGTTGTCAAAAAATCTATCCAGCAGGAGATAGGACTTTGTCCATCGGACAATCCGACGTACACTGTCCGATGGTGCATACACACGGTCGGATTTTTCAACAACATTGTCCGATCGGACAGAATCCATGTGATAATCCGACCGTGTGTATGGGGCTTTAGACATTGCACACCGTTTGTTTTGATGCTTCTGGGATGCATTTGGCTGATTGAAATTGAAAGTTCAGTTAGGTTTTAGGTAAAAGGGTGGGATACGGGATTCAGGTAAGTGGATGCCATACCAAACAAAGTTTGCATAAAAGTAAAAAAATAAAAAAGTTGCCAAACATTTTTTTTGCAAACTGATTTTGGATTAGCTCCATCTTTATATTTATGGGCTGGCATGTTTTGCATTCAATCAAGTCTAATGCCCCCTACACACGATCGCATTTTCCGACCAAAAGCTCTCATCGGACTTTGGCTGGCAGAATTTCCGATCGTGTGTACGGGGCATTAGAGAAAGCTCTTTAGGCTTGCAGTTGGTAATTAGCTTGATATATTTGTTGCCACAAGAGAAATACTGTATGAGGGATTGCATTGCTGCCCTGTCCTTCTGAAAACACATTCTCTTGCTGTCATGCTGATGTTTTAATGCAAAAAATGGTGTTGCGCAAAACTATACAATATAATGTGTGTAATCAAATCATATATATTTCATAACCTGTGGTATACAGAATAACATATAAAGTGCATAGCTATATTGCAGTTCATTTAAAAGTGCAGATATATATCTCTCAAAATGTGTTCATTCTCCAGCGGTGATGTGACTGAAATAATCACTTATTTTGATGTAAAGTGCTTCTTGTGTGAACATATATGAATGAAATGGTGTATTTTCACCTCCTTGAACAAAAAGAGAGAAAGTTTGGTCGGCGGGACTTTGAATGAGGCCAATCAATATGTAGAGTAAGCATGTGGGATATAAAACACAGTATTGCTTTTATGGGTTCCAACAAAAAGGGGGGATTTTTTGGGGGACTTTGAATGAGAGATGTATATCAAAGAGCAGTCTTGGCAAAGAAAATTTTATTATACCTTGTGAAATCATGTACAGCATACTAAATGACACAAAAAAAGGCATACACAGAATCGCATAAATGCAGGGCATGCTAAAAACCACATATAAATATATATATATACAAGCATGAATATTGCTTACTAATCAATTCCCATCATATTGTTTCACAGGATCCTTAAAGTCTTAAAGAGGAAGTAAAGCCTATCAAAAAATAAATAAAAATGCACCCTGCAAGGCAAAGGCATAAACGTAAATAAAATCGTGTTCATATAAAGTAAAATAACAAATGCCTCACAATATATAAATAAGCATAGTAAAAGCAATAAAGTGCACATGACCAAAAAAACATAAAATAGAGTAATAGTGCATATGTAATGAAGCAAAAATAATCGCGTGCAAATGTGTTTAAGCAAATAGTCACATTAGTCACTTGAGCTATTTGCTCAAACACATTTGCACGCGATTATTTTTGCTTCGTTGCATATGCACTTTATTACTCTATTTTATGTTTTTTGTAGACATGGGAACCGTCCAAAAATTTGTTCCGTTTCGTTCCGTTTCGATTTGTAAAAAAAAAAAAATCATAATTCGTAATTCGTGTACTAATTCTGTTTGAATTCGTACGAAATACAAATTTCGTACGAATCGTTAAAAAAAATTTGAATCGTTACGAATCGTTAATAATCACTCGCGGCTAATGCATTGCCGGTTCCCGTAACACATAGAATAATTCGAATCCAACTACCAAATATCGAATTTCAACTAATACGAAGGAAATTAGGCCACATGCCCTTAACATTGGAAGGGGGGCTTTGGGGTCCCCCCCAAAGCACCTTGTCCCCATGTTGATGAGGACAAGGGCCATGTCCCCACAACCCTGGCCATTGGTTGTGGGGGACTGCGGGCGGGGGGCTTATCGGAATCTGGAAGCCCCCTTTAACAAGGGGACCCCCAGATTCCGCCCCCCCCCCTGTGTGAAATGGTAAGGGGTACCATTTCAACAAAAAAGTGACAAAAATGGTAAAAATGACAGGAGACAGTCTTTGACAATTCCTTTATTAAAATCTTCTTTCTTCTTTCTTCTGCTCTTCCTTCTTCCTCTCTTCATCCTTCGGTTTCTTCATCTTCTCTTTCCGGCATCTTCTTCCATCTTCTTCTTCCATCTTCTTCTTCCTCTGATCCGCTTCTTCTTGCTCCGGTCTTCTCGTCCGGCATCTTCTTCCATGGCATTGGCGTCTCTTCTCGGGCCGCTCCTCGCAATGGAAAGCTCCCGCTGTGTGAGGCTTCGCTGCGTCTGACAGGTCTTTTATAACCTCATGACGTCACCGTGCATCAGAGGAGGCGGGATCACCAGGTGGCCCCGCCCTCCATTATAAAAGACCTGTCAGACGCAGCGAAGCCTCACACAGCGGGAGCCTCCCATTGCGAGGAGCGGCCCAAGAAGAGACGCCAACGCCATGGAAGAAGATGCCGGACGAGAAGGATGAGAAGACTGGAGCAAGAAGAAGCGGATCGGAGGAAGAAGAAGATGGAAGAAGATGCCGGATAGAGAAGATGAAGAAACCGAAGGATGAAGAAAGGAAGAAGGAAGAGCAGAAGAAAGAAGATTTTAATAAAGGAATTGTCAAAGACCGTCTCCTGTCATTTTTACAATTTTTGTCACCTTTTTTGGTGAAATGGTAGGGGTACTTTTGTACCCCTTACCATTTCACACAGGGGGGGGGGGCGGGATCTGGGGGTCCCCTTGTTAAAGGGGGCTTCCAGATTCCGATAAGCCCCCCGCCCGCAGACCCCCACAACCAATGGCCAGGGTTGTGGGGATGAGGCCCTTGTCCCCATCAACATGGGGACAAGGTGCTTTGGGGGGTCTCAGACCCCCAAAGCACCCTCCCAATGTTGAGGGCATGTGGCCTGGTATGGTTCAGGAGGGGGGGTGCTCTCGTCCCCCCTCTTTTCCTGCGGCCGGCCAGGTTGCGTGCTCGGATAAAGGGTCTGGTATGGATTTTGAGGGGGACCCCACGCCATTTTTTTTGGCCGGGGTTCCCTTTAAAATCCATCCCAGACCTGAAGGGTCTGGTATGGATATTTAGGGGGACCCCTACGTCATTTTTTTTTTAAATTTGAAGCGGGGGTTCCCCTTAATATCCATAGCAGACCTGAAGGGCCTGGTTATTGAATTTGGGGGGACCCCCACGCTTTTTTTTATCAATGACTTTCAATGAATGACTGTTCTCTGTGTTACGGATCCGACAATTCATTAGCCGCGAGTGATTTTAAATAGCTTTTTTCCTGCAAAAATTCAAATGAATTCGAGATTCAGTATATCTAATATAGACAACTGTTCCTGCACAATGTCATTTTTGCAGGAAAAAAAGCTATTTAAAATCACTCACGGCTAATGAATTGTCGGCTTCATAACACAGAGAACAGTCATTCATTGAAGTCATTGATAAAAAAAAGCGTGGGGGTCCCCCCAAATTCAATAACCATTTCACACAGGGGGGGGGGGGGGGGCCGGGATCTGGGGGTCCCCTTGTTAAAGGGGGCTTCCAGATTCCGATAAGCCCCCCCCCCGCCCGCAGACCCCCACAACCAATGGCCAGGGTTGTGGGGATGATGCCCTTGTCCTCATCAACATGGGGACAAGGTGCTTTGGGGGTCTCAGACCCCCAAAGCACCCTCCCAATGTTGAGGGCATGTGGCCTGGTATGGTTTAGGAGGGGGGGGCGCTCTCGTCCCCCCCTCTTTTCCTGCGGCCTGCCAGGTTGCGTGTTCGGATAAAGGGTCTGGTATGGATTTTGAGGGGGACCCCACGCCATTTTTTTTTCCGTACAAATTCATACGAAACTAATCGCACATGTCTAGTTTTTTGGTCATTTGCACTTTATTGCTTTTACTATGCTTATTTATATATTGTGAGGCATTTGTTAATTTACTTCATGTGAACATGATTTTATTTACTTAGGAGCGCAACACCAATTACTGATTTATTTACTATATAGCATAGTTTACCTTTTATGACTTTGTATGTTCATATATGCATGTGTATGTGTATATATATGTGTGTGTATGCATGTGTTTATATTCATTCACACATGTATAGGTTTTTTTCCAAATATTTTTTTTTTCTCATGTTTTAAATTTTTTTTAACTGCCCCTCCCCTTTTTTTTCTTCTTCTTATTTTATATTATTTTTTTATATATATACATGTGTATTTTTCTATTTTTGCATTTTTTATAATTTTTTCAATTTTTCATTTTTAATATTGTTAATATATTTATTTTTATTTACTTCTATTATTTTTTATTTTTTTTGTATTTCTATCATTATTTTTATTATTTTTATTTTGAATTTAATTCATCCTCCAATCAGATCATCCATCCAATCTTGATAATTTTTTGTGATTTTTGGTGTTTCATGTCTTTTATTACTCGTCTATTACTTGTGTGCCCTGTCTTATATGTCTTCCTATATATAAAGTTCCACATTTTCTGCATTATTCACGCCCATTCCCCACCCCTCGGCTTCCCTGATGTATGTGATTACTGAAAGGGGAACGGCCCTGTGATCTGATTGACCCACCCTCCCTGCCAGCTCTAAATACCACACCTAAGATGGCCGACGACTATGCCTGATGAAGAAGCACTCCGAAAGCGTGCACGTCATAGCGTCCCCCCACTGAGACCAGGGACTTCCTGAGTGACGGCTTCCTCCTGCACCCTGTACGCTTTAGCCCGGGACACCGGAAACCACTGGCACCGCCGAGCAAGACACCACAGCGCTGCTTGGATGGTCATTCTGGAACCCTGCTGTCCATCTGACATTTACCATGATGGGCCTACTTTTATTTGTTTTCGAGTTAGTGCATTACTACTTAGTTAAATATTTTACAATATTGCTGCACTTAGATTGGAGCTGCCTGTCTGTTCTTCGGGGATCTAATACCAGTCACCTGATTGGCTGAAGGCACAGGCACCCTGTTTGGACATCTAACGGAACAGAAGAAGACACACACGGGAGGACAGAGAACCATGGAGGACACAGGAGCTTGCCATTGTCACCCACTGCCTGACGCTCCACCAGGATGGGGTAAATGTGTGCCGGTCAGACCGTGAGCGGGGGGTTCACAGAGGCTGCATATGATGGGCACAGGCTACATATGATGGGCACAGAGGCTAGGGCACAGGCTGCATATGATGGGCACAGAGGCTGCATATGATGGGCACAGGCTGCATATGATGGGCACAGAGGCTACATATGATGGGCACAGAGGCTGCATATGATGGGTACAGGCTGCATACGATGAGCACATGCACTGCACATGATGGGCACAGTGGCTGCATTTGATGGACACAGTGGCTGCATTTGATGGGCACAGTGGCTGCATTTGATGGGCACAGTGACTGCATTTTATGGGGCACAGTGGCTGCATTTTATGGGCACAGTGGCTGCATTTTATGGGCACAGTGGCTGCAATTGATGGCACAGTAAGGTTGCAACTGATGTTTTTTTTTGTATTTTTCTGAATTTTTCAGTTTGTTTGCGTCCCCCCAAAAAATCTAAAATTTTGAGCACCAGCCGCCACTGCATCGTTACCAGTTTCAATTGCATTAATACATTTTTGGTAATGCACTAGGTGCTTGCGCCTTCCTGTTTGTTTTTGTAGTTTCACTTTGGGTTCCCCCATCCAAGGAGGGCTGCATGCTCCAAGCATTTGGATTTGTTGTCCCATAGTCCTATCCAACTGTGGAGGACCTCTTAATGCTGGAAGTGACTGCTTTTTGTTGTATTGATCTATTAGTGGCATTCCTAAGTACATATAAGAAAACAGGAAGCAGTTTAATTTTGACTTGATTAATCTCACCTATCAAGAATCTCAGTAAGCTTGCTTCAAAGTTATTTTTACCTTGTTAAAAGGGGTGAAATATTTAAGGGTACAAAATTGCTAGGTTATTGGAGACCTGAATACCCAAGTATTTCATCTGTATCACACACTGAAGAGGAAAAGCACTATTTTGAGCTGGGATCTGCAAAGGGGTATGGTCAGAGATTCCCCTGTAGGGAACGCAGCAGCAGCAACCTGAGAAAGAACACTAGGACATCCGAATGCTAGATCTATGCGGGAAGCCAAGTTGTGTGTGGAGGAGAAGCATGACCATTGCTTTGTGTCAGGGTTTTTCCAGTGCCAGAGATCTGTTAGACCCAGGATATCTGCCTAAGCTAATAGGCCCAACGAAGGCGTCTACCGCTGGGTCTATAACAGCATTGAAATTCACAAGAATTATAATTTTTGATTGGTTAGAAGACAAGATCCTGTCATACAAGTTATGTAGCAACTGGTCAAATGGCAGGAGAATATAGAGATGGACAAATACGTATGAGACAGCTGTAATGAGCAGTGCTGCAGCCAGGTACCTTTATGCTGGATCTGTAACAACCTGTTGAACAGTGCAAGATTATGCCTTACAAGAATTGCCACACACCTGGTAATAAGAATGGGAAATGAGTGTAATAATACAAGATATCACCACACTGGCAGCATAGACAAGCCCCTGAGCCTAATAACAAAGTACAGATCAGACAAAATCAGTACATATGGAGTGAAGCACTAAAAATACAAATTTGCATAAATCACTGAAAATAGAACAGTCCCAAAAAACTCCCTGCCATCATAGAACAAGCAGAGCTCAGCGGGGCAGCCTGACCTGTGCAGCCATAGTCCCATACACTATGAAAAATTAGGTAGAGGCACCCCTACAGTCCACGCTGGGGGGCAGATCTGAAGATCAGTCAAAAAGAAAAGAAGCCACTAGGAAAAAGCAACTAACTCCCCCCAACGAAGGGAAAGTAGGCACCTAATATCTGGAGAAGAAGAACGGACCAAACAGGGGGACACAATCAGGGCACATAGTGGAATAAGTGCCATCTTGGGGAAGACTAAGTATGCAATGCTGCATACAATGTAGGTGCATATATACCACTGTGAGTGAATAAATAAACAGAAATCCATCTCTATTTCAGAGAAGAAGGGACAAGCATCCAATTGAGAATTAACAATAATAGGGTATTAAAGAGTGCGTACTGTAAACAGGAACTAGGTGAAGAATACAGGGGGCCAGTTTACCGAACCAAGTCCAAACTGTCAGATGCCTCCTCAGAAGTATCAATGGATTTGGTGGCACCTTAGGAGTCTACCCTAAGCTTACTGGGGTAGAGCATGCTGTAGATAATCCCTTTTACCCTAATTGGCTTTTTGATCTCCAAGAAGGACTTCCGAAGAAATCAGTGAAGAACATGGTGGTGTTGTCATAGAGAAGAAATGGCTTAAGATGGAGTAGGTCCCCATCACTGTAGTTGAGAAATCTTACAAAAACATGTCCTGGGGTTCATTCCGGGCAGTCTCGCTCTTGTAGGGGCCCGATGGGGGCACTCCAATATGTAGGCAGGAGAAATAGCACCTAGATGAAGAAGATATTTGAAGACGGTCTCAGTAAACAACTCCGGCTCTTGTCCCTCTGTACCTTCCGGAAAACCGATGACATGGACATTGTTGTGTCTGAGGTGATTTTCAGCATCCTCAGCCTTTTTCGTGAGACACTGGAGTTAGCGTTGAACCTTCTCAATAGTGGTAGTGTGTGTGGTTACCATATCTTCCACAACCAACACACGCACCTCAGCCACTTATAGGCACCCCTAAATTTATTTAGGTCATGGCAAATGAGGCTGCACTCTAGCACGAGTTGATCAATTTGCTCCATCAGGGTGGATTTACAGGTTTTAATGGCCTGCAGGATGACAGTGGTGGTCAGCAGCCTCTGGGGAGAATGAAAGTTGTGGATCCTGCAGAGCAGATGCCATAAGTAAGGGAGAATGAATGCTGCAGGTGCAAGCTTTCAGCTCCGATGGCAAGAATGGGGGGTGCATGTGACTCGCAGGACCCGGAGTGCAGCTTAGCAGGCTAACCCCTGGGGGATTAGGGTTTAGCCGGCATCTGCAGGTACAGTGCAGTTGGAGGAGGATGTTGCACTGCTGAGCGGGTAAGCTGTGTAGCCTGGGACAGCGTCAGTATGGGCTTAGCACATTTCTGCTCTCCTTTACATCGTGGCCATGCCCCTATGTACCTAAGTTTGACATAGTATCAGCTAATTGCAGTCCCTCTACAGTACAGCTCAGACTGGGGTGGTCAAAAGTAGCACAAGAAGCCAATGAAGTGTTCTGCACTGCGAGGAGTATTCAGATAGATGGATAAAATGGAGTGAAAGGGAGATGAGCTTTATGCCCCGTACACACGGTCGGAAATTCCGACGGAAAATGTCCGATCGGACCATGTTGTCTGAAAATCCGACCGTGTGTGTGGGCTCCATCGGACTTTTTCCGTCGGAATTTCCGAAGGAAAAAATTTGAGCTCCTGCTCTCAAATTTTCCGACAACAAAATCCGATCAGACTTTTTCCGATCGTGTGTAGAGAATTCCGACAGACAAAGTGCCATGCATGCTCAGATCAATTTAGGAGACCAAACCTATTGGCTAATAGCCTCTACGTAGTTCCGTTGTACGCAACGAACGTCACCACGTTCAGAATGATCGGATTTTCCCAAACTTTGTCCGACCGTGTGTATGCAACACCAGTGTCGGACAAAGTCAGTCATCTAAATGGGATAGTCTGCATTAGGAAAGGAAGGGAAGGTGTACTTACTGGTTCGGTGCTGGTTGGATGTGTACCCTCACATGGAGATGAAAGTTACTCTCTCCTGTGGGGTATTTATGTGTATAGGCTAATTGGACTTATGAATATCAGGTGTGTGGAAGCGGATGGTAGGAGTGGGGAGTGGGCGGGAGGTGTGGAAAATGGGAAAGGGTGGGAGGGCCAGGAAAGGGGAGGGGGGAACCAGGAAAGGGAAGGGCCCGATACCTGTCACTCCAACGTTCGGCTGCGGCCGTCATGGCGGTCATTGGACCGCCTCGTGTGGTCTCCTCGGCGTTCCCGAAGGCCTGGGCGGTCCCGCATTTGCGTTGTCTCCGTCGCAAGTGCGTGACGTCACGCGCTGTGCGCACGCCCGCGGCCTCGCGCATGCGCACTAGCGCTAGACTGGTGTCCGGAAGACAATCGGGGATGCCGCCGGCAAGGGGGATGTTCCTCGACGCCAATTATCTGGACCAGCCAGGGCATTGGCGGAGGGAGTATATGGAGGAGACACTGGTGGAAAAAGCTCCTCCTCCCCTTGCAGTGAAGCCGTGCACCTCGGTATGACCTGAACACACCTAGACCGATGGGGGCGGATGAGAGCCACCTAGAGGGGAAAATCAAGATGAAAAGAATTTTTTTATTCGTGCAAAGATTACAAGAATTATCCTTGCTTAATGGGCATAGTGATCTAAAAAAATGCCAAAATCGTTCTTCATCAGTACACATATAGTTACCATCTAATCTTTGACAATACATGTAAAACATAGTACACACTGTATTAAATTTTTAAAGAATGAAGTATCAATTTTAATGTTTAATAGACATGAAAACTTAGGCGCATAAATACATATAAAGGAATACCATGCTAAAGAGTATTGTGAAACTATGTGGTTATGAAGGGAAAGCAGGAGTCCCACCCCGGAATGCTATTAGTCCAAACATGTCTACCCGTAAGCCCAGAGGGGGGATGAACTGTTTACTTTTATTGTGTTTTTCCTGAAACGAACCCCTTCAAAAAGGGGGCGAAAGAAATGGACTCGTTGAGTCCGGGTGGTGAGGTGGCATCAAGATTGAAGATCCATCTCTGCTCACACTGTAAGAGTGTTTTGTTCCAGTCGCCACCTCGATCGGGGATATGTATCCGATCGATGGCAGTGAATGTTATTTTGGGCATTCTGTAGCTGTGCTTGACGACCACATGACGACCCTAAGGCAGATAGTGATTGCCTATCTGCATCGAGTAGACATGTTTGGACATCCGGCGTTGGAACTCCTGCTTTGTCTTCCCCACATAATAAGCCCCACATTCGCATGACATCAAATATACTATGCCCCTGGTTTGGCAGTTGGCATAGTGCCGTGGCTTGAACATAGTCCCATTTGGGAGACAATCAGGGCACATAGTGGAATAAGTGCCATCTTGGGGAAGACTAAGTATGCAATGCTGCATACAATGTAGGTGCATATATACCACTGTGAGTGAATAAATAAACAGAAATCCATCTCTATTTCAGAGAAGAAGGGACAAGCATCCAATTGAGTAACAATGGTGGGTATTGATGTCACAGTCCCGGGGACTAGGTGAAGAATACAGGGGGCCAGTTTACCGAACCAAGTCCAAACTGTCAGATGCCTCCTCAGAAGTATCAATGGATTTGGTGGCACCTTAGGAGTCTACCCTAAGCTTACTGGGGTAGAGCATGCTGTAGATAATCCCTTTTACCCTAATTTGCTTTTTGATCTCCAAGAAGGACTTCCGAAGAAATCAGTGAAGAACATGGTGGTGTTGTCATAGAGAAGAAATGGCTTAAGATGGAGTAGGTCCCCATCACTGTAGTTGAGAAATCTTACAAAAACATGTCCTGGAGTTCATTCCGGGCAGTCTCGCTCTTGTAGGGGCCCGATGGGGGCACTCCAATATGTAGGCAGGAGAAATAGCACCTAGATGAAGAAGATATTTGAAGACGGTCTCAGTAAACAACTCCGGCTCTTGTCCCTCTGTACCTTCCGGAAAACCGATGACATGGACATTGTTGTGTCTGAGGTGATTTTCAGCATCCTCAGCCAAAATCCGTCGGAAAAAATCTGACGGGTTTTGTGGTCGGAATTTCCGACCGTGTGTACGGGGCATAAGAGTCTGCTCTATATCTTTTCATTTTCCAGTCATGGGGAGCAGGTAGGGAGGAGACCTATAAGTGTTACTTAACTGCAGCAGAGAAAAATCAGGTGTTCTGTTCCGACAAACAGAACTGCATTGTGTGGTAGAGTTTTGTGAATCTCAGAACTGGATGAACAGAAATATAACTCTTTTTGCAGGTAAAACAGCTTTTTAGATTTAATCCACTTTAAAAGATAACTTCACTTTCGTGGAAGAAAAACTACAGCAAATAAACCATAAAAAAATTATTATGGTATATACAATTGTTAAACAAACCATTATGTAATTTAATGTTATTAAAAATTACCTTTCCATTTCTATCTACATCACTGTAATGTTCTATAAAATTCAATGCAATATAGCAACCTGGAGGCGTTTTGTACACCGTTGGTGCTCAGAACAGCTCTAAAAGTGCTTGTGTGGTTAGCTTACTGATTTTCCCAGAAATCTGCACTGAGATCCAACTCAAACTTTATGCGTCCTCTGCAACAGAAATTTGAATTTGGTGAAATACTCCCTAAGGAATAATTACTTCTAGTGCCGCGTACACACGATCGGATTATCCGGCGGACTTTGTCTGGGAGCTTTTTAATTCCTTTACATGATGCTCATGCCCTGCTGATATCCGGAGGGATACATATACATCTACCCTTACTGGTGGTTACTACTTTGGAGGGAGACTTGGAGGCCTATTCTGGAACCAGAGTCTGAAGCAAGCGGGGTGAGACTGATGTACCAGTGGAGATAATCCATTCCAAATGCTTGTCTGACCCTCTGTGACGGGGGGGTCACATATCTCTGGTAAGCGGCCAATTTTCTCTGGTGGTGGTACTTCTGGCAAGCCTCACAGCTTTTGAAAATATTTCACCATTGGATGGTCTCTTTTGGGAACTCTTTTTTAAAAGAAACACACGATCTCAAGTGTTTATTATTTTTGAATTATAATACACCCTTTACTGGACAGTTTTTTCCGTTCAATTATCAATTTTTTCACCTGAATCTTTATTATCACATGAATGTTTTTGTGTGGATGCCTTTGCTTATTTAGTTAACATATGTTTTCACTTTTTACTTTATGTGGTTCACTCAAGATAACACCATCTTTGATAAGTCTACCACTGGGTATTTTTTGTATGCCAATATATGGGGTATTGTCAGCTGACAGATTGAACAGACACTATATTTGTATTTATTTTATGCGGGTGTTTCCCCTCACAAGGGATCTAAGTCACGGTGAGTTTTCACATATTAAGGTGTTTATTGGTATGCGCAGCTTTTTTGTTTTCCCACTCTTCGTTTGTTCTGCCTGGCCTCCGCTATCTTCTTGCAGCTCTTTTACTAGCGTTGGCGCGGTCTTCTGCTTCGTCGCTGTTGTCGCTGCCGCCGCCTTCTGCTTCTTCTTCTTCTTCTCCCGATGTTGACACGACGCTGTCTCCGATTGTAATGGCCGGGACGTGTTGCGTGGCCAGTTATATAGGGACAAGGAGGCGGGGTCACCGGCTGATGTCACATGGTGACCCCGCCCCTTGAGATGTCACAGTCCCGGGGGATGCTGGGACTGTGACATCACAAGGGGCAGGGTCACCATGTGACATCACCCGGTAACCCCGCCCCTTGTCCCTATATAAGTCGCCGCACAACGCGTCCCTGCCATTGTGGCCGCGACATTGACTTCCTTCGCTAGTCCCGTCTACCTGGAGTCACGTTCAAAATGAACGGACTTTACTCCGTGTGTGGGCAAGTCTGTTAATTTCAAAAGTCCGGGCATGTGTGGGCAAGTCCACACATTCGGAAAGTCCGACGGGTTTGCACGTTCGGATAGTCCGATCGTGTGTACGCGGCATAAGGGGATCCGACCCTCCGGCTTCAGAGGATCAGAGCAATGAGAATGCACCAGGTGATTAGAAGGAACCGGTTCCTCCCATTCAAATGTGTCTGCAAACAGTCTGGTGAAACAGCTTTTCCTTTAGAGCAGAAAAAGGAAGAAATCTACAGCAAAGTTTGTGAAAATGTTTGCAATATACATTGATCATCCAGAGGGATTGTTTCTTTTCACAACAAAAGTAGAGTCACTCTCTAAATAGTATATATGGGGAAAATATGCAGAACTTTAGTAGTATTGGGATCAAATCAATGTATCTGCTCTGTCTGTACCTTTCCTGTTAAATAACGAATACTGCAGTAAATCATATCATAGACATATACCAGACCATAGCATTTGTACTTTGTAAAGATCATTGCTCTTTAAGTGGTCAAACAAAATCCATATATAAAAAGGAAGCATAACTGTGTAGAATAGGATGATGCAGGGATTATAACTTCTGTCATACTTATTATAAAAGATGTATGTGTTCACGAAAGCGTGGGCAAAAAGTTATGTTTTGATGCTCAGCTAGCAGACAATTCTTCACACATTCAGGTAATGCTACAAGTTCAAATACTAAAACTGCATCGTCTGTCTGAGAATTTGCACAGTTTTCAGCTGCTTAATGCAGCATAACGCATTTTGAAATAACAGCAGACTTAACTCCAAGGTGATCACTTAGATGAAAGGAAGGAAGGAAAGCATAGCATTAAATTCAAGTATGATTAAAGACTGGGCTAGGTGGTTTGTTCTTACAAAATAAAAGTAATGTTGAATAAAGTGTGACAAGCCTAAGGCAGTAGCTATTTAATGCAGAAGTAACACAATATTTCAAAAATTCAAAATTCAATTATAAATATATTTGGATGGATTTACTAAAGTCAAATAGACTCCACTTTGCAAGGGAATTAGCCCCAAGGACTTTCATCATCCATTCACGTGCAAGCAAAAATGTTGTTATTTTACTTTCTTTGCATGTGATTGGGTATTGTTTGCAAAGTGAAACATCACCACAATGAACTGGGAAAATTCCCTTGAAAAGTGCAATTTGGCTTTTAGTAGCGCTAAAAGCCTTCCAGCAAAAACCGGCTCTGCATCTGGTTGGTATTAATAGATAATTGCTCTTCTACAAATCAAAAGAAACAGGTATTGTAGTATTTTAAGTTTTTTTGGTGGGTATAGGAATTTGTTCTAATGTTTATTTTCTTTTTGCCAAAATCTTGCAAAATTCATGAAAATTAAAAAATAGATGGGAAAGTGTGTTTGAACATAGGGCATATTTAGGATTTTCTTTATTTTGGCATTTTCTGGCAATGAAAAAAATTGTGGGATTCTGGACATGGAGGCTGGTCACACAAGAGGCTGTTGGGGTGACTTTTCATGCAGTTCATGACTTTTTCATATAAAATGGGTTTATTAGAGCACACATTCTCTAGGTAATTGAGAGAGAAGTGAGATGGTTTGTTTTAACCACTTCTCGACCAACCGCCGCAGTTATACTGCGGAAGGTTGGCTCCCCTGCGCGAGCCGTCGTAGCTATACGTCGGCTCGCGGGGTCGGAATAGCAGGCACGTGCATGCCCGCTGCACAGCGGGGGTGCCGGTGCTCGTGGCTGACGGTCGCAATGACCGCCGGACACGAGTGATCGCGAGCAGGAGAGACAGAACAGGGACGAGTGTGTAAACCTGTTCTGTTCTGACAGGAGTGACAGATTGTGTGTTCCTATTAGCTAGGAACCACGATCCGTAACTTCCTCCAGTCAGTCCCCTCACCCTTCAGTTAGAATCACCTCCCAGGGAACACAGTTAACCCCTCGATCGCCCCCCAGTGTTAACCCCTTCACTGCCAGTAACATTTTTACAGCAATTAATGCAATTTTATAACATTGATCACTGTATTAATGCCAATGGTCCCAAAAATGTGTCAAAATTGTCCGATGTGTTCGCCATAATGTCACAGTCATGATACAAATCGCAGATCGCCGCCATTACTAGTAAAAAAAAAATAATAATAAAAATGCTATAAATCTATTCCCTATTTTGTAGATGCTATAACTTTTGTACAAACCAATAAATATACGCTTGCGATTTTTTTTACCAAAAATTTGTAGAAGAATACATATCGGCCTAAACTGAGGAAAAAAAATAGTTTTTTTATATATTTTTGGGGGATATTTATTATAGCAAAAAGTAAAAAATAATATTTTTTTTTTCAAAATTGTCACTCTTTTTTTGTTTATAGAGCAAAAAAATAAAAACCGCAGAGGCGATCAAATACCACCAAAAGAAAGCTCTATTTGTGGGAAAAAAAGGGCGTCAATTTTGTTTGGGTACAACTTTGCGCAATTGTCAGTTAAAGCGACACAGTGCCGAATTGCAAAAAGTGCTCGGAACAGGAAGGGGGTAAATTCTTCCGGGGCTGACGTGGTTAACATGCCAATGTCTTGAATTTTCACTGTTGGATTAACTAATGTATTTTATTGTACTGTACTGTCTCCCTTTATATTAAAAAGCGCTGCACAAACTGTTGGCGCTATATAAATCCTGTATAATTATAATAATAACTAATTATAGCCTGGATAGGATTTTTTTTAAAGGTTTCATATATATAAAAAAGACTATCAACACATTGTTTACTTTTTTCTTATATACCTAGATTAAATAATTATTTTGAATTTAAAATCATAACAGCCATATTTTTGTAGAAAATCAAGTACAAAATTAGGGTTGATTAATTAATAAATAATTGTTTAATGAGGATAATAACTACCATTCCTAAATCTGATATAGAGTATATGTCCAAGTGCATTTGGATTTGCATCTTTCAAGGTTGAAATTGGCTTTAAGGTGCTCTTTGAATGAGGATCGGAGCACCAATAAAATTAGGTCTCTGGGTCCTTAAAAGTTGCTGAGGTATCTGTTCTGGCAGTGAAGTAATTAATAGGGAGATTACTTCATGCACCCATGTTTCAGCATTATCCTACATCGGAGCTTACTTAGGGTAAACTGTTACCGTGGGAGGCAAGAAGGGAGTGTGGATAGGTAAGTCTACCTTTCTAGGGGGGTGGGCTATCAGGGGGCACTATCACTTTGTCCTAAATGGACAAGGGGCATCTTTCTAATAAACAATGTTTCCAAAGATAATAAAACGGGTAAAAAAAAGTATGTGAATAGTTTATGTTTGAATACATAGGGATGCCCCAATTAGAAAGCATAGGCATAGCACATGATTAAACTGCAATTAGATTCTCAATGGCATAGTTCAAAACCTCTGGCTTAAAAAATTATAGATCTTGGCTTGTCACACTTAAAAATCATATACGGAACAAAGTATGGTGAATTCTGATTGTTAATTACCAGTTACTGCACTTGATAGTTACTGGCAACAAGAATTGCAAGCCAAGCTATGTCCCTGTATTGTGGGATTTCTAATAGTGTGTGTAGCATTAATGTATGAAAATACCATGTAATAAAAATATAATATGTGTTTCGTTGTAATAAAGTACGTTGGCTTACTTCACTAAAGCAGGGGTCTCCAAACTTTCTAAACAAGTTTACTGTCCTTCAAACTTTAGGGGGGCCGGACTGTGGCCAGTGGGAGCAATTAATCATTAGTATTAGGGGGAGTAATAGTGCTCCATTGTTGGTATCAATAGGAGAAATATTGTCTTATCATTGGTGTCAGTGGGACAAATAGTGCCCCATCATTGGTGTCAGTGGGAGTAATAGTGCCCAGCAGTGGTGGCTGGTGCTCAAAACATTTTGGGGAGGCGCAAACAAACTGAAAAATTCTGAAAAAAACAATCAATTGCAGCCTTACTGTGCCCAGCAATAGCAGCCACTGTGCCATCAAATGCAGCCACTGTGCCATCAAACCGCAGCCACTGTGCCCGTCAAACGCAACCACTGTGCCTGTCAAACGCAACCACTGTGCCCATCAAACGCAGCCACTGTGCCATCAAATGCAGCCACTGTGCCATCAAACATAGCCACTGTGCCCATCAAACACAGCCACTGTGCCTTTTAAACGCAGCCACTGTGCCTTTTAAACGCAGCCACTGTGCCTATCAAACGCAGCCACTGTGCCTATCAAACGCAGCCACTGTGCCCATCAAATACTGCCACTGTGCCCATCAAGCTCAGCCACTGTGCCATCAAACACAGCCACTGTGCCCATCAAACTCAGCCACGTGTGCCCATCAAACGTAGCCACGTGCCCATCAAAGGCAGCCATTGTGCCATCAATTGCAGCCAATGTGCCCATCAATTGCAGCCCCTGTGCCCATCAAATAATGCCACTGTGCCCATCAAATGCTGCCACTGTGCCATCAAATGCTGCCACTGTGCCATCAAATGCTGAAAGTGTGCAATCAAATGCTGCCACTGTGCCATCAAATGCAGCCACTGTGCCCCATCAAATGCTGTCACTGTGTCCATCAAATGCTGCCACTATGCCCATCAAATGCTGCCACTGTGCCCATCAAAATTTGCCACAGTGACCCCCCCCCGCCCTCTCACCGTCTGCCCGGCACTTACCCTATGTCGTGGCGGGTCAGGCAGAGGATGACGGCGGCAAGCTGTGGGAGCTTGCAGCGGCCAGCTGTGTCTCCTCCCCTCCTCCTGATAGGGGTCCAATCGCAGCGTCTGTCCTTTCAGCCAATCAAGTGACGGGTAATAGACCCGCGCTTCCAGATTGGCGGAGGGGCAGTTCAGTGTTAAGCCCCATACACACGGTCGGATTTTCCGACGGAAAATGTCCTATCGGACAATGTTGTTGGAAATTCCGACCGTGTGTAGGCTCCATCGGACATTTTCCATTGGATTTTCCGACGGACAAAGTTTTATCTCCTGCTCTCAAATTTTCCGACAACAAAGTCCTATCGGACTTTTTCCGATCAGGATAATTCCAACGGACAAAGTGCCACGCATGCTCAGATCACATTACAAGACCAAAGCTATTGGCTACTAGCCTCTACGTAGTCCCATCGTAGGCAACAAACGTCACCACGTTCAGAATGATCTGATTTTCCGACAACTTTGTCCGACCGTGTGTATGCAACACCAGTGTCGGACTAAATCCATCGGAAAAAATCCGATGGATTTTGTGGTCGGATTTTACGACCGTGTGTACGGGGCATAAGAAAAGCGAATATTCATTTGCTTTTCTAACACACCTGAGTGAACTCTGAGTGCAATGCTTTGCGCTCTGAGTTCAACTTTTTTGAAGTCTATTGGAGCCTATGGCTCTAATCAGGTGCTTCAAAAATACACCCCCTCTGCTGTAATTCAGGCGCTCGAAAAGGGGCCGGATGCCTGAATAGGAGTTGGCTGCGGCGGCTGTAGATAGATTCATGCAAGTCATATTAGTCATAGAGGAAGTGGCTGGAGAGAGGGGGTGGTGTCTGTGTGCCCCTAATGGACGGGCTGCCACTGATGCCCAGTCATTGGTATCAGTGGGAGGCATAGTGCCCCATGATTGGTATAATGGAAGGAATAGCGCCCTATCATTGGTGGCACTGGGAGAAATAGCACCCCATGGTTGGTATCAGTGGGTGGAATAGAGCCCCACCGTTGGAATCAGTTGGAGGAATAGCATCCCATCATTGGTATTAGTGGAAGGAATAGTGCCCCATCATTGGTATCAATTGGAGTAATAGTGCCCCATTATTGGTGTCAGTGGGAGGAATAGTGCCCACGTCATTGGTATCAATGGGAGGAATAGTGCCCTATCATTGGTGTCAGTGGCAGGAATAGTGCCCCATTGTCAGTGGCAGGAACTATGCCCCAATGTTGCTGATAGTGTGGGAAATAATGCCCCAAGACCTGGATAAAAGCTAACAAAGGACCGCATTCCGGCCCCCGGGCCATAGTTTGGCGACCACTGCACTAAAACATACTCCATGGGGCATTTAGGTCCTGTGACACATTTTTCCCAAATACTGTATTGCATGCGCTACTGAAAATGTAAATTTACTATCCCTTTATGTGGTATTTACCTCAAGAAGCAAAAATTCTTGAGAAATACCACACAAAACAGCATTAAAACAATTCACTAAAGTAAATAAATAAATGCATGTGTTAAATAAGCAGTGGCCCAGGCTTGAGATATTTAAGGAATGTATAAAATTTCAGATGGTTGTTAAGGAGCCGGCAGCCGACTCATTTGCTGTTAACGGGATTGGCCGATGACAGCCAAATGTAAACAAAAGGAGAGCTGACATTAAAGAGCTAATCATTGGGTGTTAAGGACGCTGGCGGGTGATGGCGTTAAAATACCACAAGTTTTCAGTACTAAAATACTGCATCATTTTAAGAAATAGCGCAGGAGGTATTTTAAAAGGTGTTTTTGCAAAAGAATTTTTGAAAAATACACAAAAGGTATTTTTCTGCTGATCCTAAAGAGATAGATAACGTTTCATGAATTGAGCCCATTGTGATGAATCATTAAATCCAGAGAAGACAAAGGATATTCCTTGAGTACCTAAATTTGCCACAATTGATGTATGTTTACATTAGATGAAAGATTTGCAGGATCTGCTCCTTATCACATATTTCCCAGCAAATCTATGGGAATAGACCTTCTCGCTGCATTTTTCAGATAATTTAAAAGAGCATGTCTGAATAATTAATTCATGATAATTACAAATTGGATATAGTAAAACAAATACATGCAGGCAATGACTTAATGTAATGTATGTAGGTATCTATTTGGCAGCTTTGGCAGCTAATGTACATAGTGTGAGTGTGATAGTCTCCTGAATCTGTTTACAAAATAATACAAAATATCTGATGCAATTTATAAAGTGTATGTGCCTTAGGATTCCTGAAAAATACCTGCAACGTCTTCTCAGATCCTCCCATCATGGCTCAATCCCCATCAGCTCTGCTGCATTTTTTTGATTTTATGACAACGCCTCTTAGGGAATACTAGATTTAAAACTTACTAGCTTTAGTAAAATCATTAGTATTTTATGTTTAAACTAACAGGGACTGAAGTTCATATACTTCAGCCATGAGGGAGGCATCATTTTTACAATGTATCCCCCAGAGAACAAACAGCAGTTTATTCTTTTGCTTATGGGAATTAAACATTCTTGTGAACATCTTGACTCAGAGGTCATCCTGACCGCTTATGGACAGATTACAGGTTTCTGACTTTTTGGTGCCTTATCATTGTCTTTTAACCCCTTCATGACCGGAGTCAAAACAAAACAAAAAACGCACAAGCCTCATTTAGAAACTTTGACTTGGGTTAGTACAACTGTACATATCATTACTACTTTGTGTATCCAGGTGGATTACACCTTGTTTTTTCAAGACAGATTGGGTTTTGATTTGGTTGTAAATGGTCATGAATATCTCCTGATTATTTATTATTAAAAATTAAAATAAGAAAAACTGAAAATAGTAAAAACACAAAATAGTAAAATTAGTATTTTTTTTTTTTTTTTAATGTAGCTGCATATTTTTATGCCATTACCATTTACCACCACCAAAAAAACCCTGCAAAATATATTCTCCTACTCCTGATGATTGTGGAAATACCATATGGGTGTGTGATTTCTTTTATTGTGCCCGTAGTAGGGCCAATAAAAAATAGTTCATATTTCGTTTTCTGTTGTCCTACCTAAACACATCGACACTGACACTAACACTCACACTAGGGATGAGCCGAACACCCCCCGGTTTGGTTCTCGGCAGAACATGCGAATGGACCGAAAGTTTACGCGAACATTCGAACACCATTAAAATCTATGGGGCCCCAACGTGAAAAAGTGCAAATTTTAAAGGCTAATATGCAAGTTATTGTCCTACAAAATGTTTGGGGACCCGGGTCCTGCCCCAGGGGACATGTATCAATGCAAAAAAAAGTTTTAAAAACGGCTGTTTTTTCGAGAGCAGTGATTTTAATATTGATTAAAGTGAAAAAATAAAAGTGAAATATTCCTTTAAATATCGTACCTGGGGGGTGACTTTAGTATGCCTGTAAAGTGGCACGTGTTTCCCGTGTTTAAAACAGTCCCTGCACAAAATGACATTTCTAAAGGAATAAAAGTCATTTAAAACTGTTTGCGGCTGTAATGTAATGTCGGGGCCCGGCAATATGGATGAAAATTATTGAGCAAAATGGCATGGGTACCCCCCCTCAGCCCATTACCAGGCCCTTTGGGTCTTGTATGGATATTAAGGGGAACCCCGCACCCAAGTTAAAAAAAGAAAAGGCTTGGGGGCCCCCAGGCCCTATATACTCTGAACAGCAGTATACAGGCGGTCCAAACAAGACAAGGACTGTAGGTTTGTTCTTAAGTTGAATCTGTTTGTAATTTGTAACAGGTACATTTTGTAAGTGTATCTCCAGCCAAAAAAATCATTTTTTTAGCTTTTTGGATAACATAGGGAAGGGTTATCACCCCTGTAACATTTGTTTTGCTGTCTGTGCCACTGTTCAGAAGATTTCACCTCACTCTCTGTCCCAATGACAATTGGATTTAGAAAATTTGGGGTTATTAGGGAAACAAGGATTGGTGATAAAGCATCCCATTTTAACTCTTACAGGAGAGAATTTCCCTTCCTAGGGGTAGATTTCCTCTCGCTTCCTGTTGTCTCCCTCCGTTTGTAAGTAGGAGTTGTTTGCAAGTGGGATGTTTGAAAGTAGGGGACCGCCTGTATATACTATACGGCCTGCCCTATATGCTCTGCAGAAAATTGGGCCTTAGGTGTTGGTGGTACCAGAACACTGTAAGCCCTCATAGTTACTCATGGTGGGCACTGGAACGGGCTCTGCTGCAAAATATTATATCAAGAATTGTAATTACATGCCCCTGTTGAACAGGGGCAGAAAAATTGAGTCTTAGGTAGTGGTGGTGGTGCCACAACACTGTACTCCTTCACAGATTCTGTTGTTGAGCGCAGGAACGAGCCCTGCTGTGAAATATTAGAGCAAATATTGTAATTACATTCCCCTGTTAAACAGGGGCAGAAAAATTGGGCCTTAGGCGGTGGTGGTGGCACAACACTGTAAAGCCTCACAGGTACTCTTGTTGAGCGCAGGAATGGGTCCGCTGTTAAATATTACAGCAAAAATTATAATTAAAAGCCCCTGTTAAACAGGGGAAGAAAAATTGGGCCTTAGGCACTGGTGGTGGTGCCCTAAAACAAAAATGTTCTTAGAAGCTATCAACTTGAACATTGAGGAGGAATAGGATAGTCACTCAGCATAACATGATAGTCACTCAGCATAGCCAGTCTTCAAGGGATCTCACATTCATAGAAAAATTAATCGGTTACATCAGCATCAGGTGCTTGGTAGCTGTCACGTACCTGGTGGTGCGAGCCCGAGATTGCAGGGAGAGGCCTCCCTTGCGTCTCCCACTCCTGGTTCCCTGGTGTGGGGACAGGAGAGCCAGGAGTGAGGAGGAGCACGGGTGCCTGGCAGGATCAACAGACCGGTAGAGTGGTCAAGTCAGCTGGCGGATACGGTGGAAGCCTGGATAGCAGGGGAGACTGGATACAGACTGATGAGCAGGAAACAGGTTAGCAGAGCTGGCAGGATCTTTAGCAAGCAGGCTCACAGGTAAACTGGATAGCAGAGCTGGCAGGACCTTTGGCAAGCAGGCTCACAGGTAAACTGGATAGCAGAGCTGGCAGGATCTTTGGCAAGCAGGCTCACAGGTAAACTGGATAGCAGAGCTGGCAGGATCTTTGGCAAGCAGGCTCACAGGTAAACTGGATAGCAGAGCTGGCAGGATCTTTGGCAAGCAGGCTCACAGGTAAACTGGATAGCAGAGCTGGCAGGATCTTTGGCAAGCAGGCTCACAGGTAAACTGGATAGCAGAGCTGGCAGGATCTTTGGCAAGCAGGCTCACAGGTAAACTGGATAGCAGAGCTGGCAGGATCTTTGGCAAGCAGGCTCATAGATAAACTGGATAGCAGAGCTGACAGGAACTGGACAATGGCTTGACAAGCAGGTACACAGGTAAACTTGGATAGCAGAGCTGACAGGATCTTTGGCAAGCAGGCTCACAGGTAAACTGGATAGCAGAGCTGACAGGAACTGGACAACGGCTTGACAAGCAGGTACACAGGTAAACTTGGATAGCAGAGCTGACAGGATCTTTGGCAAGCAGGCTCACAGGTAAACTGGATAGCAGAGCTGACAGGAACTGGACAACGGCTTGACAAGCAGGTACACAGGTAAACTTGGATAGCAGAGCTGACAGGAACTGGACAACGGCTTGACAAGCAGGTACACAGGTAAACTTGGATAGCAGAGCTGACAGGATCTTTGGCAAGCAGGCTCACAGGTAAACTGGATAGCAGAGCTGACAGGATCTTTGGCAAGCAGGCTCACAGGTAAACTGGATAGCAGAGCTGACAGGAACTGGACAACGGCTTGACAAGCAGGTACACAGGTAAACTTGGATAGCAGAGCTGACAGGATCTTTGGCAAGCAGGCTCACAGGTAAACTGGATAGCAGAGCTGACAGGAACTGGACAACGGCTTGACAAGCAGGTACACAGGTAAACTTGGATAGCAGCGCTGACAGGAACTGGAAGCAGGAAACAAAACCACTGAATGGGCTGGAGACAGACAGGTGGTCAGGTTCGTTACAGGAATCAGACTGCAGACTTGACAGAGACCTTGCAGGGCACCAGAGTTCATCAAGGAAGTCAGGTAATGGATCAGAACTGGAAGCAAGGTACAGTGGGTCAGGCAGGAGGATGGTCATAGGAAGCCGGGGTCGGGTACAGGTAGAAAGCTGGATGGTCTATGGCAAGCCGGGTCAAAGGAACAGATATAACAGGATCAGATATACTACACCACAACGCTGTAGAGCAGACAGCAAAGACCGTCTGCACAGGTCAGGCTTAAATAGGCCGGCTGGTGCTAACTAGAGCGCGCGCCCGTCTCCCTGTGCGCGGTTGTGCACGTGCCCGCGCCCGGGCGCGCATGCGCATGCGCAGTGGAATCTGAGGGCCGGGACGGCCCGGGTTTAAGTTTCTGGCAGGATCTTCATGACAGTAGCTGGTAATCCAAGACTGATTCATTTTTATGAAGGTGAGCCACTCAACCGAGTCTGTGGACAGGCGCACTCTGTGATCGGTTACAAAGCCTCCAGCAGCACTGAATGTGCATTCAGAAAGAATGCTGGATGCAGGACAGGCCAGTAGCTCAACTGCATATTGTGCAAGCTCTGGCCAGTGATCCATCCTCAAGACCCAATAACCCAGTGGATTTTCAGTTGGAAAGGTCTCCAAGTCTGATCTTGCCCCTAGGTATTCCTGCACCATGTAAATCAGATGCTGGTGATGGTTGCTGGAACCAATCAGACCTTGGGGCTGCGGACTAAAGAATTTTCTGAACGCATCGGTCAGACAGCCGCCTTCTGCACCGCTCCTTTTGTGACTGACCGAAGCCTCAGCAACACGTTGTCCAGGAGGACCAGGAAATTGTAACCTCCCAGGCTCTGGAAATGCATTGCAGAAACCTTTCTGCAAGGCCTCCCAAAGATGTTTCATCCTCTGCTCCCTCTGTGAAGGCTGGATAAGTTCCGTAACCTTACCCTTGTAACGTGGATCAAGAAGGGTTGCCAGCCAGTAATGATCCCTCTCCTTGATGCCACAAATCCGAGGGTCCTTTCGCAGGCTTTGCAGGATCAGGAAGGCCATGCAGCGAAGGTTTGCTGAGGCATTAGATCCGGAGTCCTCTGGGTCACTAAGGATGACATGATCCACATCCACCTCCCAGCCACGTACAAGTCCATGGGTTTCTGGGGACTGAAAATGATCCCTTGAAGACTGCTGCTGAGTGCTAGGCTCCACCTCAATGCTGTCACAATCCT
Organism: Lithobates sylvaticus; assembly: GCA_028564925.1. Classification (NCBI taxonomy): domain Eukaryota; kingdom Metazoa; phylum Chordata; class Amphibia; order Anura; family Ranidae; genus Lithobates; species Lithobates sylvaticus. Next base: position 118,403,673 of record CM053028.1, on the reverse strand, counting down.
CATCCTCCTCCTCCTGTGTGATCGGCGGGCCCGCAGGAATACTGTCTGGATAAAGGGGGCCTTGAGAGGTAAGGTAGTCCTCCTCTTCCTCCCTCTGTTCTTCCTCGAGTGCCCTGTCCATTATTCCACAAAGAGTGTGCTCCAACAGGAAGACAACAGAGACAGTATTACTGACGCATGCACTGTCATTGCTCACCATCCTCGTGGCCTTCTCAAATGGTGACAGGACAGTTCATGCATCCTTGATCAGTAGCCACTGGCTTGGCAAAAAAAGCCAAGCTACCTTGATCCTGGTGCCATACTTACACAGGTACTCATTGATGGCCCTCTGCTGCATCTGCAGCCGCTGCAGCATTGCCAATGTTGAGTTCCACCTGGTAGGCATGTCACAAATGAGGCGGTTCTTGGGCAGGTTGCATTCCTTTTGAAGGTCAGCCAGCTGAGCACTGGCATTATATGACCAACGGAAATGCCCACAGACTTTCATGGCCTGCCTTAGGAGATCCTGTAAGCCCGGGTACCTGTACAAGAACCGCTGCACCACCAAATTAAGGACGTGAGCCAAACAGGGAATATGGGTCAAATGTTCCTGATGGAGGGCGGAGAGGAGGTTGGTGCCATTGTCGCAAACCACCATTCCTGGCTGAAGCTGGCATTGCATCAATCACCTCTGAGTAGTCCCCTGCAGAGCTGACAGAATCTCTGCCCCAGTGTGGCTCCTGTCCCTTAAGCAGACCAACTCAAGCACTGCATGGCATCTTTTTGCCTGAGTGCTTGCGTAGCCCTTTGAACGCCTACGAAGCACCGATGGTTCCGAGGACAAATCTGCAGAGAAAGAGGCCATAGAGGAAGAAGAAGAGGAGGGGGTGGAGGAGAGAGGTGTGGCAGAATCACCACTACTAGCATTTTGGAGGCGTGGTGGCAGAACAAGCTCCAACAATACTGCACCCTGTCCTGCATCCTTCCCAGCTGCCAGCAGAGTTATCCAGTGCGCCGTGAGAGAAAGGTAATGTCCCTGTCCATGCCTGCTGGACCATGAGTCAGCGGTAATATGCACCTTACCGCTGACCGCCCTGTCCAACCAGGAGACATTGCCTTCCACATGCCGGTAGAAAGCTGGAATGGCCTTCTGTGAAAAGAAATGGCGTTTGGGAACCTGCCACTGAGGTACTGCACAATCCACAAATTCACGAAAGGGGGCAGAGTCTACCAGCTGAAAAGGCAGCAGTTGGAGCGCTAGCAATTTAGCCAAGATAACATTCAGCCGCTGAGCATGTGGATGGCTGGGACCAAATTTCTTTTGACGGTTTAGCAACAGGGGTAGGGAAATTTGCCTGCTACAATCGGATGTTGGTGTAGCGATAGCAGATTGCCTGCAAGTTCTTGGCACACCTAATTTTACACCTTCATTCCTCTCAGTGCAGGTCTCTGAGAGAACTGAAGGTATAGTGGGGTTGGAGATCCCAGCTGATGAGTAGCAAGGAGAGGTCCACCTTGTTCTTTGGTGTGGGTCTTTTAAGTACTGTTGCCAGCGGACTGCATGGAAGGTCGACATATGTCTGGTCAAGCATGTGGTGCCCAAGTGACTGCTGTTTTGGCCACGTTTGATACGCTTCAGACATATGTTGCAAACAGCAAAGGTGCGATCTGCTGCACACGTATCAAAAAAGGCCCACACCAAAGAATTTTAAAAATACATGGGGAGTCAGCAGCGCCCTGCACATGCGGAGCTCTGCGGTGTGATGCAGTCGGGTGGCTGCCCTTAAGTTAACCCCTGCCTTGTTGGAGATGTGCCTCCTCCTCTCTTCTATCAGGTACACACATAGAGTCAGGGACCTTATCATCCCCTCCATCCTCATCACTGGAGCAAACCTGGCAGTATGCTGCAGCTGGGAGAACATTACTGCCAGTTTCTTGTCCTTCTTTGGCACCCCCTCTCTCTGGGCTCACATTACTGCCTTCCTCAACCTGGCTACCATCATCGGAGCCATCCTCCTGCAGCATGTACCCGACACTGTGGTCGAACAGTTTGGGGGACTCCTCCGTGCATGATGGTGGGGCTAGGGAAGGAGTGACTGATGACATTGAGCCAATGGAATAGGCCGCTTTGGCAGCTGCACTGGCAGGCAAACTACTCTGAGCTTGGGTGACAGAAGATGAGGAGGATGAGGACGGCTTAGTTATCCACTCTACCAACTCTTCTGCATGTTGTGGATCAACACGGCCTGCTGCCAAAAAAAAGGACAAGCATGCCCCATGGCCACGTGCTGAGGATGCACCGTGTCCACGACCAGCACTGTTGGCTGTAGACGCAGAGCCTGCTTGCCCTCTTTTAGTGGCCTGTGAGCGTCTGCCTCTCCTTGGTGGCCTTCCAGACATGCTATAAAATTTTATTAGCAAAACACTGCCGAAGTTTACTAGAAAAAGTACACCAGGAATGGCCTGCAGTCAGTTATAGGCTTGGCTAGACTAGAATGCAGTGGATATATATATGTAGGAGACTGTATATATATTTTGTGCACTGCAGATCACTGAATAACCTGCCTGCCTGCCTGAAAGTATATTTGAAAACATACACCAGGAATGGCCTGCAGTCATATATAGGCTTGGCTAGACTGGAATGCAGTGGATATATATATATATATATATATATATATGTAGGAGACTGTATATATATTTTATGCACTGCGGCTCACTGAATCACCTGCCTGCCTAAAAGTATATTTGAAAAAGTACACCAGGAATGGCCTGCAGCCAGATATAGGCTTGGCTAGACTAGAATGCAGTGGATATATATATTTAGGAGACTGTATATATATTTTATGCACTGCAGCTCACTGAATCACCTGCCTGCCAGAAGTATATTAGAAACAGTACACCAGGAACAGCCTGCAGTGAGATATAGCTAAACTGTATGCAGTGGATATATATATAGATATATATATATATATATATATATATATATATATATATATATATATACACGAGACTGACTGTATATATATATGTTAAATACACTGCAGCTAACTGAATCACCTGCCTGAAGTATATTAGAAACAGTACACCAGGAACAGACTGCAGTCAGATCTAGCTAAACTGGATACAGTAGATATATATATATATATATATATATATACTAAATACACTACAGCTAACTGAATAGCCTGCCTGCTCAATCTAAATAAATTGACACTCTCTCTCGGTCAACGCCAGCAAAACACTACACAGGGCCGACGTGCAGGCGGCCTTATATAGTGTGGGGTATGGACTTAACCCCCTGAGCCATAATTGGCCAAAGGCACCCTGCCTTTGGTCAATTATGGCTCTCTTTGCTGACGGCGCTGTGATTGGCCAAAGCATGCAGGTCATAGTGCATGCTTGGCCAATCATCAGACAGCAATGCACTGCGATGTCACCAACAGCCTGGTCTCAGTGGTGGGAGCGTGTGATCAAGCTGCCAACACAAACACAAGAATACATATTTGCGATGCTCAGGTTGAAAGTCCACTTCCTGGATGTCACATATATATGTTATGTGGTCTTAAAGGTCGTAAAGTGGAATTAGAAATACAAACCCCCATTGCCCTGTTGAGAAGCAAAGCTGCCTGAGTATCTTCACATCTAAGTGTGTCATATACTGCACTGCACTCTGTGGTTCAACTCACCAGCCTCATAATACTAATGTGTTCCATTGTGATGTGAAGGGTAGCCGTTGCAACCACATCACATGGTGGGACATTGAAGCATCCAACACATCAAAGTACTAGGAACATGCTAATTTACATTTAAGTATTGGCATGTTCTTTGCTGCTCAGTAAGAAGTCCAAGATGCACCCCAAGTTAACAAGGACATGAGTTTATAGCAGAGAATCAGCCATGCCAGTATCCTGGCAATGCTAGAAAAAAGAGGAGGAGCCGCTGACATTTACCTCAAGTAAGACAGTATATGGTGTGGATTTATTGTGGGCAAACCGGCTGTTCGCTTTTCAAAGGAAGTTGCATTTTGTATGGGGACATTGCCCAAAGCTTACTGAATGCAGTGAAATTTCACTTTGCAAAGAATGCCCAAACATCTGCAAGGAGGGAAAAAAACTGATTTTTTGCTTGCACATGATTGGATGATGACAGCAGAACTTTACCCCAGTCACTAAGCTCTGGGGATAACTCATTTGCAAAGTGAACAATTTTTTTGTCTTTAGTAAATGAACCCCATGGGTCATTCCACCATCATTGCTGCTGCAGATAGAAAGGAACAAAAAAAAAAAATTGTCCAAACTGTACAGACAACTACTACAGGCATACTCCGCTTTACGGACACTCACTTTACGTACACTCGTGAGTACGGACATACTCGCGAGTGTATGTAAAGTGCCTCACAAGTACAAAAATTCCCACGCCATGCAGCCGCAGTAGAAGGAACTGAAGCTCTGAGCACGTAGCCTGCTCTGTGTGCCCTTGAGCCCTGGTGTGCTCTTCCTGTATCCTGGCTGCCTCCCCACCTCCAGTGACATCACATCTGCTCGGTGGTTCTTCTGGCTTCCCTGTCAGCTACAGAATGCCATCCAGCCTCTCCACAGCACCAGTGTCCTCTGTGCACAGCGCAATGTCCAGGGGATGGATTGGAGCGCCCCCCCCTTGAATCAGATGAGCCTATTTACATGTGAGTGTTCCCCTGACACCCCCACTACAGCCCCTGATGCCCACACTACAGCCCCTGACACCCACACTACAGCCCCTGATGCCCACACTACAGCCTAGAAGTGAAAAAGGGTATTGCTTCACTTTAAGGAAACTTTCGTTTTACATACATGCTCTGGTCGCATTGTGTACTTAAAAGTGGGGTATGCCTGTACTACTTTCCAAATCATTCCATATGCCAACAACCATCTTATCCTATTTATGCTGCTCTAAACATACAAAAAAGTTAAAGCCTAACACCATGTTTACTTTCACTTTAAATAGTTTGAAATATTTTTTATACTTATTGTTGTGGTGGCTGTCAGCATTGTATAAACTGTATGTAGCATTAGCTGCATACAATATGCAGCGCTGAGTTCTGGCAGAGGTACAGGGGCTTCTTGTCTGGTGTCAGAATAAAATAGAGCTCAGCCATTCACAGGAAGCCATATATTTTATCAGTGAATGCAAAGCTTCTTCTGTTTGGCTGAGGTTGAGATTGTGACATCATTCACCCTTCTCTCCACCTCAGCCAATCAGAGGAAGCCTTGTATTCATCGAAATGGCTGAGCAGCACTTAGCTTGATTAGATTTTGTTCCAGCAGCAAATGGGAAGTACGCATATCTCTGCCGTAATACCGCATACTGTATGTAGCTGATGCTACATTAACTATTTAAAGTGAAAGTAAACATTGATTTAGACTTTAAATTTGGTTTCTATTGCACTGGCACATCTGCTTTTTGCACTGCCTTAGTTAAAAGAAAAAATCTTTTTATACTTTCTAAAATGTATCCATTAATTTAGTGCCTTCCCCTTGGAAAAGTGAAAACTGCTCAGCTAGTTTCCGAGAGTTAACTGAACTATATTTGTGACTATAACCTTCGTCTTGAGTGTACCTGCCTGTACAGTGGTGTGAAAAAGTGTTTGCCCCCTTCCTCATTTCCTGTTCCTTTGCATGTTTGTCACACTTAAGTGTTTCGGAACATCAAACCAATTTAAACAATAGTCAAGGACAACACAAGTAAACACAAAATGCAATTTGTAAATTAAGGTGTTTATTATTAAAGGTGAAAAAAAATCCAAACCATCATGGCCCTGTGTGAAAAAGTGATTGCCCCCCTTGTTAAAACATACTATAACTGTGGTTGTCCACACCTGAGTTCAATTTCTCTAGCCACACCCAGGCCTGATTATTGCCACACCTGTTCACAATCAAGGCATCACTTAAATAGGAGCTGCTTGACACAGTAAGGTCCACCAGAAGATCCTTAAAAGCTACACATCATGCCGAGACCCAAAGAAATTCAGGAACAATTGAGAAAGAAAGTAATTGAGATCTATCAGTCTGGAAAGGGTTATAAAGCCATTTCCAAAGCTTTGGGAATCCAGCGAACCACAGTGAGAGCCATTATCCACAAATGGCGAAGACATGGAACAGTGGTGAACCTTCCCAGGAGCCCAAAATTACCCCAAGAGCGCAGCGACGACTCATCCAAGAGGTCACAAAAGACCCCACAACAACGTCCAAGGAACTTCAGGCCTCACTTGCCTCAGTTAAGGCCAGCGTTCATGCCTCCACCATCAGGAAAAGACTGGGCAAAAATGGCCTGCATGGCAGAGTTCCAAGGAGAAAACCACTGCTGAGCAAAAAGAACATCAAAGCTCGTCTCAATTTCTCCACAACACATCTTGATGATCCCCAAGACTTTTGGGACAACATTCTGTGGACCGATGAGACAAAAGTGGAACTCTTTGGAAGGTGTCCAAGTATATCTGGCGTAGAAGGAACACTGCATTTCAGAAAAAGAACATTATATACCAACAGTAAAATATGGTGGTGGTAGTGTGATGGTCTGGGGCTGTTTTGCTGCTTCAGGACCTGGAAGACTTGCCGTGATAAAAGGAACTATGAATTCTGCTGTCTACCAAGAGATCCTGAAGGAGAATGTCCGACCATCTGTTCGTGTACTCAGCTGAAACGAACTTGGGTTCTGCAGCAGGACAATGATCCTAAACACACCAGCAAGTCCACCACCGAATGGCTGAAGAAAAACAAAATGAAGACTTTGGAGTGGCCTAGCCAAAGTCCTGACCTGAATCTATTGAGATGTTGTGGTATGACCTTAAAAAGGCCGTTCATGCTCGAAAACCTCTAATGTAACTGAATTAGGACAATTCTGCAAAGATGAGTGGGCCAAAATTCCTCCAGGACGCTGTAAAAGCCTCATTGCACGTTATCGCAAACGCTTGGTTGCAGTTGTTGCTGCTAAGGGTGGCCCAACCAGTTATTAGGTTTAGGGGGCAATCACTTTTTCACACAGGGCCATGATGGTTTGGATTTTTTTTCACCTTTAATAATAAACACTTAATTTACAAATTGCATTTTTGTGTTTACTTGTGTTGTCCTTGACTATTGTTTAAATTGGTTTGATGTTCCGAAACACTTAAGTGTGACAAAATGCAAAGGAACAGGAAATGAGGAAGGGGGCAAACACTTTTTCACACCACTGTATACAAACTTAACTAATGAAGTTGAGAATCTTCACTCAAATTGAGCAAGGTCTCCAACCATGTGAAAAGCAAATTTTTGTTCATTTTATTGCATCTGAATATGATGTGGTATTCAAAGTGAACACAGCTACAATCTTTTGGAGGAAAATTATTTTGTAAATCAACCAAATTTTCTCACCATTTACTATTCATGAATGGGATCACCTCCTTTAGAAAGCTCAGTTATACACGTCCAGTCTGTGCAAATATATTCAACAAAAACGAGTTCATGTTTCCATAGAACTATGCATACATGCAAAATGGTCCACAGAACTGTACACAGATTCAGGGCCATGCGCATGCAGCATGCACATGAGCATGAGCATGCATGTTTGAATTTACTTTGGTGGCCAGTGGCCTATTTAAAGCACTGCAGGACCCAAGATCATTGCTGAGTGGTCATCAGCTCTTGTGACCTGTGACCAAATCCTGGTTTATTTATGTGAGCATGAAAATTTAGAAAAAATCACAACCACACCCTGCTTGTTCCTGTGATATACCCAGTTTGCCTAGTGACTACGTTTGATGTTGACCTCTGCCGTACCGGACCTCTGGCTTGCTTCATGGCTAAGCACCTGGCTTATCCCTTCTGCTGATCTTCTGCTTGTGTGATACTGGCCTTGGAACTCTTGTCCTCCAAAATTGTACCTCTGCTGCCTGCCTGTTGCCAGCTTCTGCCTGTCTGACCACGTTCTTGCTCCTGCTTTTGCATGCCCTGTGTCGACATTCAACACAAGTTCCATTTCTTTAGCTTCATGCTTCATCACAAGATCCAGTTCTTCTGCTGGCCAGGACTTACTGCAGATGCCCTTTCTACTCTGTGTCCACTCTGTTCTACTCTGTCATCAATCTCGGGACAAACAGGACAGGTGGTGTAAGTTACAGCCCTCTAATCAGTTTGGCCTCTACCTGGTCCGTGACAACATATTGTTATAGTTACCCACATATATATATATATATATATATATATATATATATATATATATATACACACAGCATCAGTATTCAAAAATATCCATATTAACCATATAAACCATTTATTCTTAACCTGGGTAATGAACTTTTTGAGTACTCTGTTCATTTGCTGACATTATTAATATCTACATTGTCTCCTTTTCTCTTTGTGTTTGCTGCCTAGTAGGTAGAAGTCAAAAGTTGGCTAAACTCTACTGACAGTGGGACAAAAGGAATATGGCAAAAGGTAAAGACTGTTCTCTCTTGATGGGTGCCCTACTATATATCTCTATCTACATACAAATTTCCTAGAAATTCTGAATATATTAGAAACATTTGAATATATTTTGATGTCATTGAAACTCATAGTATACAAAGAAAGCAGATAGTCATTTTGTAAAACTGTGCAACCCAAACAAAAGAATTGACATTTTAATGTTTCAGTCATTCACAACTCGCTAGTGTCAGCACCCCTAAACCATTCTCACAACAAAAATGTTTTTAACAGCAGCCGTCGTTTGTCTCACACAGTTAGAAGCACAAACGCAGCATGGAGATTAGAACATGACTTGGCGTTACTGAGGGACCAGGAATGGGAGCTTTCGTTCAGATGACGCCCACATAAAAAGAGGCCTTTCAATTCCAGTACAGTAACATTTGCATGGTTGTGCTTAATCTGACAGTTATTTATTGGTAGGATAAAGCAAGGGCTTGATATGTGCCAGGTTTCACAGATGGCCTTTTTCTCATACTGGAACAAGTGCCTTTCGATCCCTAAATAGATGGCAATCATTTCAGTACTTGCTTGATTTGGATATATTTTAAAATAGCTGTTTGGTGTATATTGAGAACGGATATCCTTATTATGCAACTCTTGTACTGAGCTTCTACAGAAATAATTATTTACAGTCAGGCTGCTTAGATATAAATCATGACTGTATATTCCTGAAGTAATAGTTCAATTAATATTTATGCAAGCCTTATTTAGTATAACGTCAGACTATTCTTTGATTTATGGCACGGCCATGCAAGTTTTAATCTTGTGAATTAAAAATATGTTTTTCAGATGTTGCACTGGTTGTCTGCATGGTATTACCAAAATTAGTAAGAGCAACCATCGCTATGTTAGAAGTCTTATCCATCCTTTATTGTATGATGTATCAATATAATATATCAATATACTGAATGTAATGGTTTGCACACATTAAAAGGGCATGGTGAAAAGCACTGATTGCTTCATACTAAGTCATACCAACCACTAGAATAGTTGCACTTGAACTCTTGCTGGAATCTCCAAATAAAAAAATATGGTAATGTCAGGGAGAAAAAAAATATATATTTTCCCCTCTGTTCCATGTCTATATTTGTAAAGGATCAGGGGATGTCAGGGGCTACTCCCAAAAAATTCCCCACGACAATAGAAATTGTTTATGGACTATCTGGATACCCAGGGAATGGACAAGGTAAATATAAAATTATTCTTTTATTATAAGGAACAACAATTCAAAAACATTTAATACAAACAATATATAAAAAGTTATTGCATAGATGTCAACTCCTCCTGAAGAAGCAAATATTTTTGCGAAACATGTAGAGGATTACACTTGGACCTACATCTTTTGAGTCTCCACTATATTGTGGGGTTCATACCATTTAGTCTGTACTATTTTGTCATAGTATGCAATAACTTTTTATATATTGCTTGTATTAAATGTTTTTCAATTTTTGTTCTTTATAATAAAATAATAATTTTATATTTACCTTGTCCATTCCCTGGGTACCGAGATAGTCCATAAACAATTTCTATTGTCGTGGGGCATTTTTTTTTGAGTATCCCCTGATCCTTCACCACTTTAAGCTCAAGGATGATGGTACCTGCCCCTATTTCTATATATATTTCATTTTGAGGCATCATTTTATATTTGTTATTGAAGAAAATAAACAAGCCCAAATGACTTAACTAAAACTCAGTTCACATGACAATCTTAAGTCTTAATTCTTGTTTATTAATGTCATTATTGTGGAATGGTCTAGTGTCAGTGCCCATGCCATTCCCTGGTGACATGGTTGCTGCCCAGTTATTATCTGAACAGTCCATCACTGGATCTTCATTTGAGTCCACACAGGGCCCCTACATGGTCCTAAACCTTCAACCATGATGTCACAACAAAATAGTGGTGCAGGAACAACAGAAAAATGCTAAACAGCATTCAAATATTAGTTGCCATGACAGAGGAGACACTATGGGGATCACATGGCAGTGTATCCAGGTGGTGCAGATGGGGTGGGAACAAGATGTTTTTGGTTAACCTACACAGAATTGTAAAAATATTACCTTGTATGTTTTATAATGTAAGAAGTTTGTGCTTGGTTGTGTTCTTTTACGTTACTACTTTATTGGTCCACATACACCACTGTGCAAAGGTTTTTGGCAGGTTTGAAATAATAGTGTAAGTTAAGAATGCTTTCGGAAATAAAAGAGTTAATAGTTTATTTTTATCAATTGAAGTAGAACTATAGGCAAAACTTTGTTTTCTTTTTGGGTAGATCAAGGGAGGGTTATAACGCCTGTCAATTTTTTTTGCCATCTGTGTCCCATTGCAGAGTTTTCCCTTCATTTTCTGTACCATAGCCAAACAGGAAGTGAGAGGAAGTCCCTGCAAATTAAGGGAATTCCTTGTGGACCCCCAGGTCACCAGAACTAGTATCCCCATTGAAAGATTGCCTTTTATTTTTCTGGAGGCAACCCAAAATTTGGTATTTTCTTTGGGATTTGGGGATTTTCTCTTTCAATGATAAACAGGACAAATAGAGAGGGTGAATCTCTTTAACGGGGGTATAGGCATCAATAAAAACCAGACAAGCCTTACAATCCCTCCCCTTCCTATCCAAAACTAAAAAAAAAAAAAAAAATTACCTTTATTTATACTTAAATGTAAATGAACAGAAGATAAATTGAAATCATATCAATACTTGGTGTTGCCACCCTTTACCTTCAAAACAGCATCAAATTTTATAGGTACACTTGCTCAAAGTTGTTGAAGGATCTCAGCAGGTCTTCTGTGGATGTAGGCTGCCTCAAATGCTTCTGTCTCTTCATATAATTCCAGACAAACTTGATGATGTTGAGATCAGGGCTCTGTGGAAGCCAAACCATCACTTCCACGACTCCTTGTTCTTCTTTATGCTGAAGATAGTTCTTAAGGACATTAGCTGTATGTTTGGGATCATTGCAGGATACATTTGGGGCCAACACACACCTCCCTCATGGTATGCCATGATATATAAGAATCTGCCTGTATTTCTCACAGGACACTATTGATCCTGAATAAATCTCCAACTCCATTTGCAGAAATGCAGCTTCAAACTTACAAGGAACCTCCACCATGCTTCACCGTTGCCTGCAGACACTCAATATTGTACCACCCTCCAGCCCTTTGGAGAACAAACTGCCTCCTGCTGCAGCCAAATATTTCACATTTTGACTCATCAGTCCAGAGCACCTGCTGTCATTTTTCTGCACCCCAGTTCCCATGTTTTCATGCATAGTTGAGTTGTTTCCACATTGGAGGTATGGACTTTTGGCCACAATTCTTCCATGAAGACCACTTCTGGCCAGACTTCACTGGACAGTAGATGGGTGTACCTGGGTCCCACTGGTTCCTGCCAGTTCTGTGCTGATGGCACTGCTGAATATCTCCCAATCTCAAAAGGAAGTAAACATGGGATGTCTTTCATCTGCTGCATTAAGTTTCCTTAACCAACCACTGTGTCTATAGTCCTCAACGTTCCCCATTTCTTTGTGCTTCTTCAAAAGAGCTTGAGCAGCATATCTTGAAACCCCAGTCTTTGAAATCTTATCCTAGGCGAGACCTTGCTGATGTAGTATAACTACCTTATGTCTTGTTGTTGTGCTCAGTCTTGTCAGGGTGTACGACCTGACATGAGACATGGAACTGCCTTGAACTAACTTAAAGCTGTTTCTGTTTCAGTTAATGGCTGTATTTCAACCTACATTTGAAATTGATGATCATTAGCACCTGCTGGTATAAGTGGTTAATCATACACTTGGTTCTAATCCTACATAATCCCTGACTTTCTGCAAGTGTGAAAATTGTGCAAGTGTGATAATTGATGATGGTTTGAAGCCAAAGGGTAGTCACATCAAATATTGATTTGATTTAGATTTTTCTTCTGTTCACTCACTTTGCATTCTGTAAATTTATAAAAAATAAACAAATAAAAATATATATTTTTGAAAGTATTTACGGAATTCCTTCACACCTGCCTAAAACTTTTGCACAGTACTATATGTCTACAATTCTAAATTAAATAATGTACATAGAAAATGAATAACACTTTAAATCCCAACACCAGCTAAAACAGGATGTCAGGATTTTATTACTATGTGTGTCCTAATTTTGGAAACTACCGTATATACTCGAGTATAGGCCGACCCGAATATAAGCCGAGGCACCTAATTTTACCACAAACAACTGGGAAAACTTATTGACTCGAGTATAAGCCTAGGGTGAGAAATGCGCAGCTACTGTAAGTGGAAAAGAGGGTCAACGATGCCCATTTGCAGCCTCACTGTGCCCATGTTGATGGACACAGTTGACTGATTTGGGGCCCTTTATCTCAGGGTCACTTAGTGCTAGGAACCCCATCTTTAGATATGTTGTAGTGCTAATTCCACTGGGTTGGAATACAACATTTGGGGTTCCTAGCACCAAGTGTCCCCGAGATATGGGGCCCCAAATTCGGGTCAGAAAATCTCAAGCACTTTTCTGCAGCAGAGAATGACATTTTCTGAACCGACTTTGGGGCCCTGTATCTCGGGGCCACTTAGTGCTAAGAACCCCATCTTTGGATATGTTATAGTGCTAGTTCAACTGGGTTTGAATGCCAAATTTGGGGTTCCTAGCTCCAAGAGTCCCCGAGATATGGGGCCCCAAATTCGGGTCAGAAAATGTCAAGCACTTTTCTGCAGCAGAGAATGACATTTTCCGAACCGACTTTGGGGCCCCGTATCTCGGGGCCACTTAGTGCTAGGAACCCCAAATTTGGCATTCAAACCCAGTTGAACTAGCACTATAACATATCCAAAGATGGGGTTCTTAGCACTAAGTGGCCCCGAGATACAGGGCCCCAAAGTCGGTTCAGAAAATGTCATTCTCTGCTGCAGAAAAGTGCTTGAGATTTTCTGACCCGAATTTGGGGCCCCATATCTCGGGGACACTTGGTGCTAGGAACCCCAAATGTTGTATTCCAACCCAGTGGAATTTGGATATGTTATAGTGCTAGGTCCACTGGGTTGGCACACCAAATTTGGGACTCCTAGACCCAAGTGGCCCCGAGATACGGGGCCCCAAAGTCGGGTCGGAAATTTTTTTTTTTTGCTGCAGAAAAGTGCTTGACTCGAGTATAAGCCGAGGGGGGCACTTTCAGCACAAAAAAATGTGCTGAAAAACTCGGCTTATACTCGAGTATATACGGTACTTATCTCTTCCTGTCCTGTCCTTTGGATAATTCTGCAAAGGGGACACAGACAAACACAAAAACACATATTAGTGAGAGAGGAAGAATAAGAACTTTTCACAATCATTTTATTACTTTCCAGACTTTCCTAACCCACTGACTACCGCATTTCCCATTTCTTGGAGAAATGTCACAGGGACAGGAAGTAAGGCAAAATCTCCCCAATGGGGTCACAGACAGAAATAAATGCCTGATAGAAATGTATACTCGCCCTCGTTTGAGTTGGGCTTTAATTAATTTGTGTCTCCGTATAATTGGTTACTTTTAATCAAGTTACAATTGTGATTTTTATAAATATTCATTTACTTAAAGGGCTAATTTTATACTCTTTAGTATGTAGAGAATGTAGACAGTGGCCAGATATCCCTAACCAAAAAAAGTTAAAATACTGCAAAGTTTGTGTTTAAATCTTAAAAACTGGTACAGGGAGAACACCAATGTAGTCTCCTATGCAGGGAATCAGTAAGGGGCAATTACAAGCATTTCTGACCACCCAAATGCTCACAGTTATATCACACACAGACATGTTTATATATGTTAAAATGTTTAAGGGCCTGTAAGTCTTTAATATCACTTGCTAGCTGAAAGACACTGTCAAGGCAACATACACATATACTGAAAGTATAATGAAATTCAATTATAATACATACAGCTCATCTTCCGATTTCTCATTATGTGACACTGCACAGATTTCCATGTGAAGAAAAGGTCGTGGGACAGTTATAGCCAGACACACTGCATAAAATATGACCATTTGCTACAGATTGCTCAAGAATGTATTTTTTCTTTGATGCATCATGGGGAAATACTATAAGAATGAAAGAAGGTCCCCAGGACCCTTTCAAGCTAGCCAGCTAACAATAAATAAATAAATAAGTTAGTGATGTACCTGGGGGCCAAGGTGCGTATGGCTTTGTAAGTTATTGTTAGTATTTTAAATTTAATTTGTTGTGTTATAGGCAGCCAATGGAGGGATTGGCAGAGAAGAGTAGCAGACACTGAGTGGTTGGTAAGGTGGATATGTCTGGCAGCAGCATTCATGATAGACTGAAGGGGGAATAGCTTATGTAAAGGTAAGCCAATGAGAAGGGAGTTGCAGTAGTCGAGGTGAGAGATGATCAGGGAGTGAACTAGGAGCTTTGTGGTGTCATTGATTAGGAAGGTGCGTATTTTGGAGATTTTGCTGAGGTTAAGGCGGCAAGATTTGGACAATGATTGGACAATGATTGGACGTGGGGCCAAAAGGATAGTTCAGAGTCCAGGATTACAGCTAGAATTGTGGCATGCAGGGATGGGGTGATAGTTGTGCCAGCGATCTTGACAGAGAAATCAGGGGAAAGGGCACATGGGGGAGGAATAATTATGAGCTTCGTTTTTGATAGACTGAGTTTGAGAAAGTGGTGTGACATCCTGGCTGATATGTCTGTTAGTAAGTTATTGATATGTGAGAAGACTGAAGGAGTGAGCTGAGGGGTAGAGAGAGAAATTTGGGTGTTGCCGGCATAGAGATGGTATTGGAAGCCATGGGAGGCTATCAGCTAATCCAGGGGGAGGTGTAGATCGAGAATAGGATAGGTCCAAGAACAGAACCTTGGGAGACCCTGACAGAAAAAGGAAGAGGAGAGAAGGAAGTAGAATTGTAAGTAACGCTAAAGGTGCGGTTGTATAAGTAGGGTGAGAACCATCGAAGAATACAGTCATGGAGTTATGCTGCTAACATTAGTAAATTGATGAGAAAGTATATCATAATACATATTTAGCTTTCTCCCCACTAGACAGTTTATTTATTGTTTTCATTGTAGATTGCTTTTTTATTTAATTAATTCATTTTTTGATTGTTTTAGGTTCTATATTAGCTGAAAATTACAAAAGTAAAATTGTTATTGTTATATTGGATCATACATTTTAGACACTTACCCAAAATGATGATTTATTCTGTAGCCTCAGGTCTATGGCACTCCCAGTCACAGCAGCAGGGACTGGGCAGTCAATAAGGCTGTTGGTGCCTCTGCAGCTATTTGCACATCCACCAGCACATGTGTATTTTCCTCTCCTCGGCCACCTGTGAGGATAGCTGCAGCCTTGCAGATACAGTAGATGAGGAGAGAGAGAGAGAAAGTAGAGCTGCAGCCACTGTTAGCCGGAGAAGAACCTGTCCACCTCCCTGGGACATTAAAGGACATTGACAGGCTTCTGTGCAGCCTGCGAGGAAGTTGACTGCTGGGTACTGCCTGGAATTGTGGGGCATGTTCTCCCCAGACAATTTTCTATTGAATCATGAACTGGAAGGACTAAAAGCCTCATCAGAACAGGGAGCCCGGAGGACTAAAAAGGAGGAGAGTCCCTGGGGCAATGGATCAGTAGTGTGGAGGACAGTGAGAGGTGAACCTAAAAATTGGCTGCTGTGTCAGAGAGCTGCCTACTGGAGGGTTCATCGACATTGTCTGTGAGAGATCATCAACGCTGAGTCTTTAGTCAGAGCTGACGTCACCAGTTCCAGATGGAGAGTGGGAGGAGGCCAAATCCTAGATCATTTGGTGGTAAGAGGCCAGGACAGCATCACTCTTTTTTTTAGGATATAGTTTGGGCACTTATTGTGAGATCTACCCAAGTCTAAGCGTTTCAACGCTGGCACTTTGGGCCCCAAAAATTACTATTACACTGGTCAGTGGGAGGGATTTAGAGAGATAAAAGGACCCTTAGTTCCCAGTGCCACCCCTTAGTTAGGAGCTACCTGGTTTTAGGCATTAAGAGCAGAGACACTGGGTCCTTCCATTAATTAACCACTTAAGGACTGCCTACCGCAGATATACTGCGGCAGGTCGGCTCTGTTGCACGAAACAACGTACCTGTACGTCATTTCATGCAATAGACACTGGGGGGAGCGGGACAAAGGGGAAGCCAATCAGTGGGTCCGCCGGCCTACAGCGATCGCTCCCCAGAGTGGCAGAATGGCAATCTGCCTATGTAAACAAGACAGATCACCGTTCTAACAGGGAAGAAGATAGAGATCTTGTGTTTCTGCTAAGCAGGAACACAGATCCCTGTCTTCATCCAGTCAGACAATCCCCCACATAGTTAGCAAGGACCCCCTAGAAGCACACTTAACCCTTTGATTGCCCCTTCCTTGACAGTGTCAATAGTACAGTAACAGTGCATATTTTTAGCACTGATCACTGTAATAATGTCACTGGTTCCCAAAAAAGTGTCAAAAGTGTCAGTTAGGTGTCCAATTTGTCCCTCGCATGTTGCAGTGCCACTAAAAGTCACTTATCGCCGGCATTACTAGTAAAAAAATAAATAAAAATGCCATAAATCTATCCCATAATTTGTAGACGCTATAACTTTTGCTCAAACCAATTAATATACGCTTATTGGGATTTTGTTTAACAAACATATGTAGCAGAACACATATTGGCCTAAATTGATGAGGATATTTGTTTTTTTTTTACATTTTTTTATTGGATGTGTTTTATAGCAGAAAGTAAAAAATATTGTTTTTTTTTTTTTTCAAAATTGTCGCTATTTTTTTGTTTATAGCGCAAAAAATAAAAACTGCAGAGGTGATCACATACCACCAAAAGAAAGCTCTATTTGTGGAGAAAAAAGGACATCAAATTTATTTTAGGACAGGGTCACACGATCATGCAATTGTCACTTAAAGTAACGCAGTGCCCTATTGCAAAAAAATGGCCTGGTCATTAAGGGGGTGAAACCTTCCGGGGCTGAAGTGGTTAAAGTGTTATACAATGTTGGTATTTGTTATTGTTCGCGTGTTCACTATTATTGCTATTTAGTTTATCAATCTGCTGTGTGTTGCACAAATAAATATTCTCTCCTCAGTCTTGGTGCGTCAGAGGCTATGGCTTTTCTGGGAAAGTTGTGTAATCTGGAATCAGAGGACCCAAACATCAGCAGCTTCTATGAGGGTAAGCACTACATTAATATAAAACAAGAATCATGTTTAAAAAATGTAACCTAAAATAAATGTTAAGCAATACTTAAAATTCAAAACGTTCTTATTAGTTTAGGATAGACAAGGATTTATGTTCCTGTTTCTCATTTTTTTCCCCATTTCCAGTCCCTAAAACAATGTTGTCACCAGGATGTGTTTGTCTATTACACCAACAGGGACACAAGCAGCAATAAAAAATCTGACAGGGGTTAGGTTGACACAATAAAAGTAAGCTCTTGTGGGTTTTACACATTATAATAAAGCTAAATCGATTAAATCAAAAATTACTTATATGATACAGTCTGAGTCTAATGTTTAGAATAGTTTAACTACCCGTTAGGCCTTTCAGTAAAAACTTTATTTTTCCACTCCTTTAATAAGATGCATGGTTGTTCATTCTGCAGTAAGGTATGTAGCGGCCATAACCCCAAGGGGTGGCCTTGTCTTTTCTGGGCTTAGCAATTACCTCCTCGTGGCTTGTCGGTGGTTGTCTAGGGGTTCCCAGGGTTAGTACCCAGTGACTTCAGATGCTGACACATAAAAGTCCTGTTCAAGGTTTTTATTTTGCAGGGGTAACATCCAACAATAACACAGTCTCAGGTGGGAATAGAGGGTATGGCCCATAAAACTCAGGCACTTTGAACCGCTGACATTTGCCGAATGTCTCTAATTAACCCAGAGTAGCCACTCGCAGCTGGGTGCTTCACTGCTGGATAAACCTCTAGCCAGAGATCTAGCAGCCAACATGTGATCCAGAAACTTTGCAAAGTCTCTGCCACAGACTAGATTGTAGCTGAAGATAAGTAGGAACCTTTCTCACAGTACCTGGATCTCTCAGCCTTCTTGGCGATACTGTGGGAAGTGTGGATTCTTTAGTGTCCATACAACTCAGTTCCCAGGCTTACTGAGCAGCCAGCTTGTTGGCCCTCCTCCGAAGAGTCCTCCCCTGGTTACTTGTACAAGTTGCCGTGTCCCTCCAATACCGAGAGCACACCGAGACACCTTTGAATCCTCCTTCAGTTACTGGGCCTCGAACTAGCCAGTTCCGATGATCGGGAATGGACGGATCCCCATACCAGACCATGAGGGCCTCTGGGGCTGGTCAGAGTGACCATGCTTTGTGGGACGGCAGACACTCCTGGGCCCGGGACCCCTCACGGGGCTGCCCCGGACCAGGAACCAAAGCAGCAGCCGAACCCTGAACACGTGACTTTAGTCTCTTAAATACCCCTTCCCAGACCACACAGCAGGGCCAGATGCGCCCACTGTTTGGCTCCGGGAAAGATTGGTACCTAACATGCTTGGTTCTCAGCCTGTCACAGGTGCCTCCTAATGGAGCGCATTTGACGCAATACAAATCCAATATCAAATCAAATCAAATCAAATCAAACTTCAGTACAGCCCAGCCAAACTGAAGCCAAAGTAAACCCTGTACAATTAACCCCCAGAACTCCATTACAGTTCTAGGAAAAACTAAATTTAAATTGATACACACGGTCGCATATTCCGATGGAAAAAGTCCGATCGGATTATGTTTTCGGAAAATCCGATCGTGTGTGGGCTCTAGCGGACTTTTTTCATAGGAAAAATTTGAGAGCATGATCTAAAACTTTCCAACAACAAAATCCGATCTGACTTTTTCCGATCGTGTGTAGAGATTTCCGACGCACAAAGTGCCACGCATGCTCAGAAGAAATTTGGAGACGAAAGCTATTGGCTACTGGCCTCTACGTAGTCCCGTCATACGTGTTGTACGTCACAACTTTGTGCGACCGTGTGTGTGCAAGACAAGTTTCGGCCAACATTCTTCTGAAAAAATCAGACGGATTTTGTGGTCGGAATTTCTGACCGTGTGTACAAGGCATTACATTGACTTGTAGTTTCAAAGTGATGTTAAACCCAAAACCAAAAATGTAGCCTACCAATACCAACAGCACTACTTAGTTTGTTGAAAACCTGCTAGCAGCTTGTTTAAAATGGCAATCAGCACTCTCATTACAATCTATGCTCAACATTTATAAACTGGAACTGAATGGTACTTTAAAAGCAATAACAAAGCTTGCTGAAATGTCTGCAAATGCTTTGTCAAAGCTTGCTGTTCACATTGCTCTTATACAAGCTGAAACCCATGTGAAACGGGCCTTAAAGTGAATCTTCACACAAATTATTGGCTTTTGACTCACAGACATCTATTGAATATGGGTATGTTAAAGTGACTTTGTCACTAAAATAATACAGTACAATAAAGGGTTCTTTGCAAAGACGACATTAAATATTCACCCTTCTTTCTGCTAATCACTATAGCGGTTATAGAACCTGCCTGCTGAAGACCCTGCAGAATCTGACATTTCCAGGAGCGTGAATTTCCTGGTCCGCTCTCGCACTCAGTGATTCCTTTATGACAGTTCCCATGTCCTTACAGGGCACAGTAGTGGCATAGGGACTTCTCTTTCAGCTATCTGTTATTTTTATAGACCGTGGAGTTTTTTAGAGGCCATAATGATCAAAGTGAATAAGTTATGTTAATGAAAGAGATTTTTTATTACAATGAATTAACAGTTTTTGTCTTTATAAGTACGGTATATATTTTTGTAATGCATAGACTTTTTTTTTTCTATGTTATCGAGTTATCTTAAATATGTGACATGTCTTTATAACATTATAATGATACAGTTAGTTGTTAAAAAGTTTTCTAAATTCTATTTATGTTATTACAGTCTTTTTTTTTTTTAATTTAAGGACATCAGACAAAATTTCTTTCATACCCAGCAAACTGTCCAGTACAGTCTAGATAGCCTATGCACAATACAATGACTTATTGTTGTACCTTTCGATTTTGACTTTGATTAAAGCACTCAGTGATACTTGGTAATAGTCCCTATGGAAGTATTGTTTTCAAACTGAATTTTCCAAGATATCTTTGTCTTTTAGGCTGGACAGTAATTGAAGTGGTATATACATGGTATAGAATTGCCTGTACCACCTAGTTGTGTCCAGCTGTCACACTATTAAGTTGAAAGTGTATAGAAAACTTGACTGGAAGACCCCAGCCATTCATCATTTGGTGTTTGAACAGCAGTATACTGCTGTTTATGGCCAAGGGGTTCATGGCCAAGAAAAAAAACACAATAAAACTGGCACAAAAATTACCCATTTTATCAATATCGTCTCCTCCCCTCAGTGCTTTAGGTACAGATTACAGACAAAAATAAGAGATTTTCTCTCCCTTCCTGTTCCTGTAATGCCTGTACCAAAAATGAGAAAGGAGGTGCAAAAGTGAATAGAAGAGGAAGTCATGAACAGGAAAACATTGTCAGATATTGTAACCCTTCCTCATTCTACTATTTTTTTGTGTCCTCATTAGAAAAAGGTTCCATCACTTCTTGGACACGGACAAAGTTAAAAGCTTGACAGAGGTTCTAACCATTACATAATTTCCTGCACCGGGAAGAGCTTATGCATTAAAGCATGTACCATTGCTGAATGATGTAAAAGCATAAATAAACACATTACAGGTTCAGTTTGAAGCTTATCAACCTACCAGCATGTTTTTGGATTGTGGGAAAAAACATAGAACACGGAGGAAACACGTAAAAAACACGTAAAAAATAAGAAAAACACGGTCCTGATGGAAATTGAATCTAGGTCCTCAGGACTGCAAGGCAACAGAGCTAATGTTCCTATCATAAAATAAAGAGAATACCAAGATATGTTTTTTCCACAGTTTACTATTGTTTATAGCTCTCAGTATACTGTATACTACTAGAGATCAACAGACAGAAGGCCCTCTTCTGTCATAATGAAGGGGGAGTCCCATTTATTCTACATGAATTTGGTTACCAAACGAATGCAATAGGCTAAACATTTAATTTAAAATAAGGTTAAAAATACGTAGTAATAAGGGAGGTAAATCACCACAAAACAACAGTGGCACATTTCTGTATATTATTGTTACAGTTATGAACAACCAAAGGCTTAATAAATCTTCTTGTCTACATTAGACCAAGGAAGAGACAAAACAGCTACCTAAATTTAAAACACCAGAAATGTGCTATAGATAAGTTATGGTCCTGCATGCATTCTATCCTTTATGGTTTCTCTTCCTAAATCTTCTAAACAAACCTTCTGTCTGTCAATGAAAGTTGAGTATTATAAAACATTAACCTCAAAGAACTCATAGAAATATCATACCAGTCATGTTTTTCAGACCATGGGCATCCCTTCTGTTTCAGCTTTCCTTTTGGGAAGGTAAAGCATGATTTCTTTTTCACACCTCGTCCTCTTTTATGGCTGGCCATGACCATCCCCATTAATCCTAGTATGGCTTAACAGACATATTATTCCCTTTCATTAGGCACAATGGATGTCTCTTAATTCTAGTTTACTAGGAAAGTTTTCCATCATTGGTGTAGATTGGCTTGAAATTAAAAATCATCTCTAAGCATTTAAATAAAACCATATTTCCACCAACCCCTAAGTAATAACAAATGTAATCTTTTTAAAAATTAAAGAACCCAAATATGTATTGGAAACAGTAGTCAAGCAGCAGGCTATTGTTCCTTCTGCTTTGCAAAGTGAGAGGGTCCTTCACAAGAGAGCAGCAATCTTCAGTCCCCACATCAGTTAGCTAGGGGTAGGTATATGGCAAATAAGACCTTTTTTGCCTGGACTTGGGCACTTTGCAAATTTTGTTAACTAGGAAAGTGGAAACTATCAAAAACATAATTCCAAAACTGTTGTTATGCCTTCGATTGGTCTGCACATGAATGCAGAGATTGCAAGGTGCCATAAAAATATGATCATTATTGGCTTCAGGAAGCAATAATAAGCATTATCTATGAGTAGCCTAACACAACATGAGAACGGGCAAGCCAAATGTCAAACACAGTCATAATGCCTTAGCAACCTCTCATAGGAAGTAATGGAATATTAGTATACCTTTGAAGTCCTTATCTTTGAGATAACCAGGAAGGCCCATATACAGTTTGACATATAGATTTCCATAGAGGGAGTTGTGCCTGGATGTCTTCAGGAGTGCATACATAGTAAAAGCGTTACAAAATATTTAATACATTAAAAAATTCCAGCAGGGAAATGTTGCTCATTTAAGATGGCACCAACAGACCCAGGTACAACTATAAGCTCACAGCTCACTGCAGGCAGTTATCCATGAGGCGGGACATATTTCTTTACCGTTCCCCTTATTCAGAGGGACCCGCCAGGGTTGCCATTTTCCCCTCTCCTCTTCGCCATTGCTATTGAGCCCATGGCTGCCTTGATTCGGGCTAACCCCCATATTAGATGCTTTCGGCATGGAGTGCTGTATGAGAAACGTATGCTCTATGCGGACGACACTATGTTGCTTCTGGCTGAAACTGCTGACTCACTAAAAGAAGCAATGTCGGTGATTGCGGGCTTTGGAACATTATAGAGTGTAGTTCCTCACGCTACTGCATGAATTATAACAATCCTAACTAAATGAAGGTGTTGAAATGGCTGCTAAAACTAAAGTGTACACTATGCACAAAATAATAAATGATGAATGAAGTGATCTGCGTGAGTTTCAGAAATAAATACCAAATGCTGAATAAACTCTATCCAATATGCAATTAAGTGGAGTGATCCAAAACGTGTAACAAAAAACACAAAATGACTCTATCCAAAATGTGAAATAAAATAATAAAGTCCAAATTGTCCGAAACCGGACAAGCAAGTGATGCTGATAGTTACAATGGGTAATGTCCAAAAGTGTGACAAATCTTCCAAATAATAAACACAAATGCTTCTTAAAGTGGAAGTAAACCCTTCCATATGACTTTGGCCTACAGGTAAGCCTAGATTAAGGCTTACCTGTAGGTCCAATAAATATCTCCTAAACCTACATGGCTTAGGAGATATTTAGCGATGAAAAGGCATCGCTGTCTACGGCGCATGCGCCGTAGACAGCGGCGCGCAGGCGCACTGAGGGGGCACTGAAGATGCCGAGATCACGGCGATATGCCGATCTCGTGCGCATGCGCGGGAGTGATGTCTCGCCGCTCCAGTGAATGATAGTGCTGGAGCGGCGAGACCCGGAAGTCACTCCGGCCCTGGATGGCGGCGAAGAAGATCGAGGATAAGGACGGCTTTGGGGGCTTCGTTTTCAGGTAAGTTTTTCATAATGAGCTAGTATGCTATGCATACTAGCTCATTATGCCTTTGCCTTGCAGGGTGTCTTTTTTTTTTTTTTTTTAAGAGGCTTTACTTCCTTTTTTAAATGTGAATCTTTGTGGCCACACAGCCACCTAATGCTCACAGAGCTCTTACCTCCATAAGGAGTATATTAAGCCTCAAGGATATCCTGTGATGGGACCAGGTACACAGCGCACGTATTTCCAATTGCTGTCGTATGGGGAATTCTGGGTGTGGGTAACGATCTGTCGGGCTCTAGTTTTCCTCTGCTGGACCTCTCCCTCTTCCTCTGGACCTCGCGGTGACACGGTTACCATCCAGTATCAAACTCAGGTGTTTATGTAGTCTCCAAAGATGGTCTTTCTATGGTCCCTGAGAAAGTTGCTGCTACTTCAAACAGACCCCTGCCTAGCACTTTAACTATACAGCATTTTCTAGAATTCATAAACTACTACCCGAAGTTCATCAACAGCTGATATGCTCTTTTTGATCCCAATACCGCTCTCGGCAAGAAAGATGCTGTCTCCAAGCACTGGCCTGCAGATGTATTTGAAGCCTTTCACACCTCAAACTGAGCCTTCCTCTCTAGCTCTGCTAAACAAGAATGGACATTATAAAGCCCTTTTGCATCAAGATTGATTGAAAGTGCCATCCTTTTTCAGTCCTAGTGGGGCCCTTTGCCTTCTACAAAAAAAAAATTCTCTCCTGGAGAGAATTAAACCAACGGGTATCAAAAACTGCATACTTGAAATACAAATACCTTCACAAATATTCAACATCAATGAAGCAATCTAACAACCAAGATAAAATACCAGAATTCAGTTGACTGAGAAAATGAAACTGGGCAATACCTTAACAGCTTCAATACAGTTTATTTAAATTAAAATCAAAGTGGAATCTAAATGGGAAAAAGTAAAATTTCCTCTGGAAGTCATGGGATTTTTCTGCTGCATTTGGTGGTGGCAATTTTGATCAAACACAGCATTTTATTTATTTTGCATGCCTTGCGATCTTGTCCAAAATTGGAATTGGAAATCTGATCACTCTATCAAATTGCCATATGTATGGCGAGTTTAAAGGTGGCCATACACTTATCATTTTTTTTAAATTCAACCACCAAGTTGAATGAAAAATAAAGGACCTGATTCCTTTATCCACATGGGGATAGAGGAATTACTCCCACTCTGCTATTGTGTTCTTAGAGCGGAGAGCCTTCCCTGCTGTCAGAACACATCGATCAGTGTTGCCGGCTATAGCCATCAGGCTGGCTTACCGATCGACTTCTATACAACCAGCCTGCCCATACATGGATCAGTCTTAAGTGAGCTAGTTTTTAAAGCTAAAGTTTAATTATTTGTTGTCCTAACTTTACTTAAAGTTGTTTATTAAATCATGCAGCTGGCTTAAAGTGGATGTAAACCCAAAAAAATAATTATTATTCTTGATGTCATAATGTAGAGAATAAGATTTCCTTTCATTTGAGCCCAGTCTTGCCACACGGATTTACTCCAGCCCTGAGAAATCCTCTTTTATTGTTCATTTAGAAAGATCTTGACAAAGTGCTGAAAACTTTGTCAAAAACGCCCCCTTGCTGTGAGTGACAGGTGATTTACATATCTCATGCACTAGCCTGAGACAGGCACAGACCACAGATCCACAGACCAGAGTGAAAATAAATTTATTCTCGAGTGAACAGCAAGAAGCATATAGGGGAGATGTATGTAGTCAGAGCTGGGCAGAGTAGAACATGCAGTGATGTGATGATTGTTATAGTGCAGTGTGT
Organism: Lithobates sylvaticus; assembly: GCA_028564925.1. Taxonomy (NCBI): domain Eukaryota; kingdom Metazoa; phylum Chordata; class Amphibia; order Anura; family Ranidae; genus Lithobates; species Lithobates sylvaticus. The sequence goes on along the minus strand of CM053028.1, from coordinate 118,378,041 downwards.
GTGTCTGAGGATACATTGATCACAGGATTTGTTATGTGGGGGGTGGATTTCTCACTTTTTATAATTACACAGGCTGTGCCTCTTTTAGGCTAGTGCATGAGATATGTAAATCACCTGTCACTCACAGCAAGGGGGCGTTTTTGAAAAAGTTTTCAGCACTTTGTCAAGATCTTTCTAACTGAACAATAAAAGAGGATTTCTCTGGGCTGGAGTAAATCTGTGTGGCAAGACTGGGCTCAAATGAAATGAAATCTTATTCTCTACATTTTGACATCAAGAATAATAATTATTTTTTTGGGTTTACATCCACTTTAAGCCAGCTGCATGATTTAATAAACAACTTCCTATTAAATAAAACAATCTGTTTTTTACAATAGATATTTGTCTATTCTTGCTGCTAAAAAACCCAGTGGGGAACTTTTCCAAATTTTAAGTTTTTTTTGGGGGGGGGGGGGGGGTGCAGCTTCCTTGACTCTCACATATGTGTTTTTCCATGATTTAATAAACATTAGACATCTTTTTTCTTATTTATGTATTTACACTTTATTACATTTATTATCATGTGTCACCATCTCTGACAAATCCCTGTTGTTTAATGAGATCAGTGAAGGATTTAAAGATTGTCACAGCACCAGCACTCATTTTATTGCTGCGGGATTTGAAATATCTTATATAACATTGCTGATCTTTACCCCATGCCCTTGCTCAGCAGGACATGCATGTTTTCATGAGTGGAACAGCAGATGCAGCATTAGCAACCAGCTGTTTTCTAGATAATACAGCCAGATAAGAATGAGAAGGAAAATCAGCTACTGAAATTACGTAGCACTATAGTTACATTCAGAGCTACACAGAAATTCTGGTGGCTAATACAGTTTTAATGAACATTTATAAAACTCTGTACTTTAATATTTTCTCTGCTAGCAATTTCGCAGATGCTTATATAGAACGGTATCCCTTTGTGGAACCGTTCACTTCTAATGAAATATTTACCTTGGTTCACATTATGACATAAGAAAAAAACATGCATTTTGGCACCTCTTTAAAACAGATTATTTTTATGCATACCCATGGGCTGTGAATAAAAATTGGATATATTAAAATTGTACATGTGTGAATGTTTTATTACAGAACTTATGGCTGAATATGGAATCTTTATCTGTGAGTAGGAGTGAGTCATTTTAATTTACATTTATTATTCTGTTATTTGCACTCTCTACTGGCTTACCTTTATATAAATGTTTATTTAGTGTGAGCGGAATCTACACCAGGCACCTGATTGCTCAACTTCCTTAACCCATAAATTAGGGTTATTTCATTAACATGGATAGATGGTTGTACATTCTTTAACCACTTCAATACAGGGCACTTTCACCCCCTTCCTGCCCAGTCCAATTTTCAGCTTTCAGCGCTGTCGGACTTTGAATGACAATTACGCGGTCATGCAACACTGTACCCAAACAACATTTTTATTATTTTTTTCCCACAAATAAAGATTTCTTTTGATGGTATTTGATCACCACTGGGGTTTTTATTTTTTGCACTGTAAATAAAAAAATACAGAAAATTTGGGAAAAAAACGTTTTTCTTTGTTTCTTTCACAAAACTTTGTAAATAAGTATGTTTTCTCCTTCACTGAACTAATGAGGCTGCACTGATGGTCACTGATAAGGCAGTACTGATTGGCACTGATGAGGTGGCATTGATGGGCACTAGGGATGAGCCGAACACCCCCGGGTTCGGTTCGCACCAGAACCTTCGAACCGACCGAAAGTTCGCGCGAATTTTCGAACCCTATACGTTATAATGGACGCGAACGTTCGAAATCAAAAGTGCTAATTACAACGGCCAATATGCATGTTAATGTCATAAAACAGGTTTGGGGACCCGGGTCCTGCCCCAGGGGACATATATCAATGCAAAAAGAACTTTTAAAAACTAACGTTTTTTCGGGAGCAGTCATTTTAATGATGCATAAAGTGAAAAAAAAAAAGTGAAATTTTCCTTTAAATATGGTACCTGGGGGGTGTCTAAAGTATGCCTGTGAAGTGGCATGTGTTTCCCGTGTTTAGAACTGTCCTTGCACAAAATGACATTTGTAAAGGAAAAAAAGAAGCCATTTAAAACCACTTGCGGCTTTAGGTTTGTTCTTAAGTAGAATCTGAACAGGTACATTATGAAGTGTAGCTCCATCCCAAAAAAATCTATTTTTAAGCTTTTTGGAGAACATAGGGAGGGGTTATCACCCCTGTAACATTTGCTGTCTTTGCACATCTGTTCAGAACATGTCACCTAACTTTCCGTCCCAATGACAAATGTTTTTGGAAAAAGTGGGGTTTTAATTGAAACAAGGATTGGTGATAAAGTATCAGTAGAGAGGAGATACCTTTTTCCCAAATTAAATCTAACAGGATAGAATTTCCCTTCCTAGGGGTAGATTTCCTCTCACTTCCTGTTTTCTCTTTCCATTTGCAAGTAGGAGTCGTTTGTAAGTTGGATGTTTGAAAGTAGGGGCCTGGCGTATATACTCTGCAGAAATTTGCCCTATTAGATGTTGGTGTAGCCACAAGACTGGTGGGCACAGGAATGGGCCCTGCTGTGAGTTAATAGATCAAGATTTGTAATTGCATGCACCTGTTGAACAGGGCAGAAAAATTGGGGGTGGTGGTGGTGGTGGTGGATGGTTTTGCCACAAGACTGTAAGCTCTCACAGTTACTCTTGGTGGGCGCAGGAATGGGCCCTGCTGTGAGTTATTAGATCAAGATTTGTAATTGCAAGCACCTGATGAACAGGGCAGAAAAATTGGGCCTTTGGCGGTGGTGGTGGACGGTGTTGCCACAAGACTGTAGGCCCTCATAGTTACTCTTGGTGGGCGCAGGAATGGGCCCTGCTGTGAGTTATTAGATCAAGATTTGTAATTGCAAGCACCTGATGAACAGGGCAGAAAAATTGGGCCTTTGGCGGTGGTGGTGGACGGTGTTGCCACAAGACTGCAGGCCCTCATAGTTACTCTTGGTGGGCGCAGGAATGGGCCCTGCTGTGAACTATTAGATCAAGATTTGTAATTACCCGCCCCTGTTAAACAGGGGCTGAAAAATTGTGCCTTAGGCACTGGTGCTGGTGCCACAACACTGCAACACGGCCCTCACAGAGACTGTACTTGGAGCACAGCAGTCACACGTGTTGCGAAGCATTTTTTTAAAAAATTGTAAGTACCCGCCCCTGTTAAACAGGGGCTGAAAAATTGTGCCTTAGGCACTGGTGCTGGTGCCACAACACTGCAACACGGCCCTCACAGAGACTGTACTTGGAGCACAGCAGTCACACGTGTTGCGAAGCATTTTTTTAAAAAATTGTAAGTACACGCCCCTGTTAAACAGGGGCTGAAAAATTGTGCCTTAGGCACTGGTGCTGGTGCCACAACACTGCAACACGGCCCTCACAGAGACTGTACTTGGAGCACAGCAGTCACACGTGTTGCGAAGCATTTTTTTAAAAAATTGTAAGTACCCGCCCCTGTTAAACAGGGGCTGAAAAATTGTGCCTTAGGCACTGGTGCTGGTGCCACAACACTGCAACACGGCCCTCACAGAGACTGTACTTGGAGCACAGCAGTCACACGTGTTGCGAAGCATTTTTTTAAAAAATTGTAAGTACACGCCCCTGTTAAACAGGGGCTGAAAAATTGTGCCTTAGGCACTGGTGCTGGTGCCACAACACTGCAACCCGGCCCTCACAGATACTGTACTTGGAGCACAGCAGTCACACGTGTTGCGAAGCATTTTTTTAAAAAATTGTAAGTACCCGCCCCTGTTAAACAGGGGCTGAAAAATTGTGCCTTAGGCACTGGTGCTGGTGCCACAACACTGCAACACGGCCCTCACAGAGACTGTACTTGGAGCACAGCAGTCACACGTGTTGCGAAGCATTTTTTTAAAAAATTGTAAGTACACGCCCCTGTTAAACAGGGGCTGAAAAATTGTGCCTTAGGCACTGGTGTGGTGGCATGGATCATTGAGGAGGAGGAAGAGGATAGTCAGTGAACATAAGAGGACAGTCACTCAGCATCAGCATAGGCAGTCTTGAAGGGATGTGACATTAAAAATTATTCGGTTATATCCGCCTCAGGTGCCTGGTAGCTGGTGGTGATCCAAGACTGATTCATTTTGATGAATGTCAGTCGATCAACCGAGGCGGTGGACAGGCGCACCCTATGATCAGTCACAAATCCTCCAGCAGCACTGAATGTGCGTTTGGAAAGAACGCTGGAGGCAGGACAGGCCAGTAGCTCAATTGCATACTGTGCAAGCTCTGGCCAGTGATCCATCCTCAGGACCCAGTAAGCCAGAGGATTTTCGGTGGGAAAGGTGTCCAAGTCTGACCTTGCCCCAAGGTATTCCTGCACCATGTATATCAGACGCTGGCGATGGTTGCTGGAACCGATCATACCTTGGGGCTGCGGACTAAAAAATTGTCTGAACGCATCGGTCAGACGTCCACCTTCCCCACCGCTCCTTCTGCCACTGACCGAAGCCTCAGCAACTCGTCGCCCAGGACCAGGAGTTTGTAGCCTCCCAGTTTCTGGGAACACGTTGCACAGACCTTTCTGCAAGGCCTCCCTGAGATGTCTCATCCTCTGCTCCCTCTGCGACGGCAAGATAAGGTCCGCAACCTTACCCTTGTACCGCGGATCAAGGAGAGTGGCCAGCCAGTAATGGTCCCTCTCCTTGATCCGAAGAACACGAGGATCCTTCCGCAGGCTTTGCAGGATCAGGGAGGCCATGCAGCGTAGGTTAGCTGAGGCATTCGGTCCGGAGTCTTCTGGGTCACTGAGGATGACATGATCGCCAGCCACCTCCTCCCAGCCACGTACAAGTCCACTGGTTTGTTGGGACTGTACATCATCCCTAAAAGACTGCTGCTGCTGATGCTGAGTGCCAGGCTCCACCTCCATGCTCACACAATCCTCCTCCTCCTCCTCCTCCTCCTCCTCATCCTCTTCCTGTGTGATGGGTGGGACAGAAGGAACACTGTCCGGATAAAGGGGGCCTTGAGAGGCAAGGAAGTCCTCCTCTTCCTGCCTCTGTTCTGCCTCAAGTGCCCTGTCCATTATCCCACGCAGCGTATGCTCCAACAGGTGGACAAGAGGGACAGTGTCACTGATGCATGCACTGTCACTGCTCACCATCCTCGTGGCCTCCTCAAATGGTGAGAGGACAGTGCATGCATCCCTGATCATGCTCCACTGACGTGGGGAAAAAAAACCAAGCTCCCCTGACCCTGTCCTGGTGCCGTAGTCGCAAAGGTACTCATTGATGGCCCTCTGCTGCGTGTGCAGTCGCTGCAGCATGGCCAACGTTGAGTTCCACCTGGTAGGCATGTCACATATTAGGCGGTTCTTGGGCAGGTTCAGCTCCTTTTGCAGCTCAGTCAGCCGAGCACTGGCATTATAAGATCGGCGGAAATGCACACAGACTTTCCTGGCCTGCCTCAGGACATCCTGTAAGCCTGGGAACCTGCCCAAGAACCGCTGCACCACCAGGTTGAGGACGTGAGCCATGCAGGGCACATGGGTGAGCTGCCCCTGTCGCAGGGCGGAGAGGAGGTTGGTGCCATTGTCAGAAACGACCATTCCTGGCTTAAGCTGACGTGGCGTCAACCACCTCTCGGCCTGCCCCTGCAGAGCTGCCAGAACCTCTGGCCCAGTGTGGCTCCTGTCCCCCAAACACACCAGCGCAAGCACGGCATGGCATCTTTTTGCCTGCGTACTTGCGTAGCCCCTTGTACGCCTACGGAGCACCGCTGGTTCCAAGGACAGAGCACTGGAGGAAGAAGAAGAGGAGGGGGTGGAGGAGAGAGGTGTGTCACAACCAGTAGCAGTAGTCGCGTTTTGGAGGCGTGGTGGCGGAACAACCTCCAACACTACTGCACCTTGTCCTGCATCCCTCCCAGCTGCCAATAGAGTGACCCAATGGGCCGTGAAAGAAAGGTACCTTCCCTGTCCATGCCTGCTGGACCATGAGTCAGCGGTAATATGCACCTTACCGCTGACCGCCCTGTCCAGCGAGGCATGGACATTGCCCTCCACATGCCGGTAGAGAGACGGAATCGCCTTCCGCGAGAAAAAGTGGCGTTTGGGAACCTGCCACTGAGGAACCGCACATTGAACAAACTCACGGAAGGGGGCCGAGTCTACCAACTGAAAAGGCAGCAGTTGAAGTGCTAGCAATTTAGCCAGGCTAGCATTCAACCGCTGGGCATGTGGATGGCTGGGAGTGTACTTCTTTCTACGGTCCAGCAGCTGGGGCAGGGAAATTTGCCTGCTGCAATCGGACGTCGGTGTACTGCAAGTACTTGGTTGTGACACACCTAATTCTACACCTTCAGTCCTCTCAGAGCAGCTTTCAGAGAGGACTGAAGGTGTAGTGGGGATGGAGATCCCAGCTGAGGAGGAGCAAGGAGAGGTCCGCTTAGTTCTTTGGTGTGGGTCTTTTATGTGTGCCTGCCAACGAGCTGCATGGCAGGTCGCCATATGTCTGGTCATGCTTGTGGTGCCCAAGCGGCTGATGTTTTGGCCACGCGAGATACGCTTGAGACAAATATTGCAAATAGCAGTGGTGCGATCTGCTGCACTCGTCTCAAAAAAGGCCCACACCAAAGAACTTTTCTGATAACGTGCAGAGGCAGCGCCCTGCACAGGCGGAGCTCTGCGGTGTTGTACAGTTGCTGTGCTGGCCTCTACCTGGCCTCCAGGGGGCATCCTGCCTCGTTGGACATGTGACGCCGCATCCTCCTCCTCCTCGTCCTCCTCCTCATCCTCTCTCCCTTCAGGCACCCACGTGGAGTCAGTGACCTCATCATCCCCTCCCTCTTCACCACTAGAGCAAACCTGGCAGTAAGCTGCAGCTGGTGGAACAGTACTGCCAGATTCCTCAAGCTGGGTATCATCATCCGAGCCTTCGAATCGTTGGGCATCCTCCTGGAGCATGTACCCAACACTGTGCTCAAAGAGTTCGGGGGACTCCTCAGGAGGACATGGTGGGTCTAGGGAAGGGGTGGCTGATGATGCTCTGTCAGTACCCTGAGCCTGGGTGAGAGAGGATGAGGAGGATGAGGAGGGCTTGGTCATCCATTCTACCAAGCCTTCAGCATGATGCGGCTCCACATGTCCAGCTGCCGAAAACAAAGACGCGCGTGTCCCATGGCCACGTGCTGATGACGATGCACGACCACGTCCACGTCCACGGCCACGTCCACTAGAAACAGAGCCTGCCTGCCCTGTGTTCTTGGCTCTGCACGCTCTGCCTCCCCTTGGTGGTCTTCCAGCCATTGTAGTCGGTAGTCCTGTGGGTGCTGCTGAGAAGAATATATAGGAGCTCTGTGTGATGCCACTAACACACTAGAAGTCCTGTGGGTGCTGCTGAGAAGAAAATATAGGAGCTCTGTGTGATGCCACTAACACACTAGAAGTCCTATGGGTGCTTCTGCAAAGAAAATAGAGGAGCTCTGTGTGATGCCACTAACACACTAGAAGTCCTGTGGGTGCTTATGCAAAGAAAATAGAGGAGCTCTGTGTGATGCCACTAACACACTAGAAGTCCTGTGGGTGCTTCTGCAAAGAAAATAGAGGAGCTCTGTGTGATGCCACTAACACACTAGAAGTCCTGTGGGTGCTTATGCAAAGAAAATAGAGGAGCTCTGTGTGATGCCACTAACACACTAGAAGTCCTGTGGGTGCTTCTGCAAAGAAAATAGAGGAGCTCTGTGTGATGCCACTAACACACTAGAAGTCCTGTGGGTGCTGCTGAGAAGAAAATATAGGAGCTCTGTGTGATGCCACTAACACACTAGAAGTCCTATGGGTGCTTCTGCAAAGAAAATAGAGGAGCTCTGTGTGATGCCACTAACACACTAGAAGTCCTGTGGGTGCTTCTGCAAAGAAAATAGAGGAGCTCTGTGTGATGCCACTAACACACTAGAAGTCCTGTGGGTGCTTCTGCAAAGAAAATAGAGGAGCTCTGTGTGATGCCACTAACACACTAGAAGTCCTGTGGGTGCTTATGCAAAGAAAATAGAGGAGCTCTGTGTGATGCCACTAACACACTAGAAGTCCTGTGGGTGCTGCTGAGAAGAAAATATAGGAGCTCTGTGTGATGCCACTAACACACTAGAAGTCCTATGGGTGCTTCTGCAAAGAAAATAGAGGAGCTCTGTGTGATGCCACTAACACACTAGAAGTCCTGTGGGTGCTGCTGAGAAGAAAATAGAGGAGCTCTGTGTGATGCCACTAACACACTAGAAGTCCTATGGGTGCTTCTGCAAAGAAAATAGAGGAGCTCTGTGTGATGCCACTAACACACTAATAGTCCTGTGGGTGCTTCTGCAAAGAAAATAGAGGAGCTCTGTGTGATGCCACTAACACACTAGAAGTCCTGTGGGTGCTGCTGAGAAGAAAATATAGGAGCTCTGTGTGATGCCACTAACACACTAGAAGTCCTATGGGTGCTTCTGCAAAGAAAATAGAGGAGCTCTGTGTGATGCCACTAACACACTAGAAGTCCTGTGGGTGCTTCTGCAAAGAAAATAGAGGAGCTCTGTGTGATGCCACTAACACACTAGAAGTCCTGTGGGTGCTTATGCAAAGAAAATAGAGGAACTCTGTGTGATGCCACTAACACACTAGAAGTCCTGTGGGTGCTTATGCAAAGAAAATAGAGGAGCTCTGTGTGATGCCACTAACACACTAGAAGTCCTGTGGGTGCTTCTGCAAAGAAAATAGAGGAGCTCTGTGTGATGCCACTAACACACTAGAAGTCCTGTGGGTGCTGCTGAGAAGAAAATAGAGGAGCTCTGTGTGATGCCACTAACACACTAATAGTCCTGTGGGTGCTTCTGCAAAGAAAATAGAGGAGCTCTGTGTGATGCCACTAACACACTAGAAGTCCTGTGGGTGCTGCTGAGAAGAAAATATAGGAGCTCTGTGTGATGCCACTAACACACTAGAAGTCCTATGGGTGCTTCTGCAAAGAAAATAGAGGAGCTCTGTGTGATGCCACTAACACACTAGAAGTCCTGTGGGTGCTTCTGCAAAGAAAATAGAGGAGCTCTGTGTGATGCCACTAACACACTAGAAGTCCTGTGGGTGCTTATGCAAAGAAAATAGAGGAACTCTGTGTGATGCCACTAACACACTAGAAGTCCTGTGGGTGCTTATGCAAAGAAAATAGAGGAGCTCTGTGTGATGCCACTAACACACTAGAAGTCCTGTGGGTGCTTCTGCAAAGAAAATAGAGGAGCTCTGTGTGATGCCACTAACACACTAGAAGTCCTGTGGGTGCTGCTGAGAAGAAAATAGAGGAGCTCTGTGCGATGGGACTAACACACTTCAAGTCCTATAGGTGCTTCTGAGAAGAAAATGTAGGTCTGTGTGTAATGGGACTAACACACTTCAAGTCCTATAGGTGCTTCTGGGAAGAAAATGTAGGTCTGTGTGTAATGGGACTAACACACTTCAAGTCCTATAGGTGCTTCTGGGAACAAAATATATGATCTCTGTGTGATGGGACTAACACACTTCAAGTCCTATAGGTGCTTATGGGAACAAAATATATGATCTCTGTGTGATGGGACTAACACACTTCAAGTCCTATAGGTGCTTCTGGGAAGAAAATGTAGGTCTGTGTGTAATGGGACTAACACACTTCAAGTCCTATAGGTGCTTCTGGGAAGGAAATAAAGGTCTGTGTGATGGGACTAACACACTTCAAGTCCTATAGGTGCTTCTGGGAACAAAATATATGATCTCTGTGTGATGGGACTAACACACTTCAAGTCCTATAGGTGCTTCTGGGAAGAAAATGTAGGTCTGTGTGTAATGGGACTAACACACTTCAAGTCCTATAGGTGCTTCTGGGAAGGAAATAAAGGTCTGTGTGATGGGACTAACACACTTCAAGTCCTATAGGTGCTTCTGGGAAGAAAATGTAGGTCTGTGTGTAATGGGACTAACACACTTCAAGTCCTATAGGTGCTTCTGGGAACAAAATATATGATCTCTGTGTGATGGGACTAACACACTTCAAGTCCTATAGGTGCTTCTGGGAAGAAAATGTAGGTCTGTGTGTAATGGGACTAACACACTTCAAGTCCTATAGGTGCTTCTGGGAACAAAATATATGATCTCTGTGTGATGGGACTAACACACTTCAAGTCCTATAGGTGCTTCTGGGAAGAAAATGTAGGTCTGTGTGTAATGGGACTAACACACTTCAAGTCCTATAGGTGCTTCTGGGAACAAAATATATGATCTCTGTGTGATGGGACTAACACACTTCAAGTCCTATAGGTGCTTCTGGGAAGAAAATGTAGGTCTGTGTGTAATGGGACTAACACACTTCAAGTCCTATAGGTGCTTCTGGGAAGGAAATAAAGGTCTGTGTGATGGGACTAACACACTTCAAGTCCTATAGGTGCTTCTGGGAACAAAATATATGATCTCTGTGTGATGGGACTAACACACTTCAAGTCCTATAGGTGCTTCTGGGAAGGAAATAAAGGTCTGTGTGATGGGACTAACACACTTCAAGTCCTATAGGTGCTTCTGGGAAGAAAATGTAGGTCTGTGTGTAATGGGACTAACACACTTCAAGTCCTATAGGTGCTTCTGGGAACAAAATATATGATCTCTGTGTGATGGGACTAACACACTTCAAGTCCTATAGGTGCTTCTGGGAAGAAAATGTAGGTCTGTGTGTAATGGGACTAACACACTTCAAGTCCTATAGGTGCTTCTGGGAAGAAAATGTAGGTCTGTGTGTAATGGGACTAACACACTTCAAGTCCTATAGGTGCTTCTGGGAACAAAATATATGATCTCTGTGTGATGGGACTAACACACTTCAAGTCCTATAGGTGCTTCTGGGAAGAAAATGTAGGTCTGTGTGTAATGGGACTAACACACTTCAAGTCCTATAGGTGCTTCTGGGAACAAAATATATGATCTCTGTGTGATGGGACTAACACACTTCAAGTCCTATAGGTGCTTCTGGGAAGAAAATGTAGGTCTGTGTGTAATGGGACTAACACACTTCAAGTCCTATAGGTGCTTCTGGGAACAAAATATATGATCTCTGTGTGATGGGACTAACACACTTCAAGTCCTATAGGTGCTTCTGGGAAGAAAATGTAGGTCTGTGTGTAATGGGACTAACACACTTCAAGTCCTATAGGTGCTTCTGGGAAGGAAATAAAGGTCTGTGTGATGGGACTAACACACTTCAAGTCCTATAGGTGCTTCTGGGAACAAAATATATGATCTCTGTGTGATGGGACTAACACACTTCAAGTCCTATAGGTGCTTCTGGGAAGGAAATAAAGGTCTGTGTGATGGGACTACCACACTTCAAGTCCTATAGGTGCTTCTGGGAAGAAAATGTAGGTCTGTGTGTAATGGGACTAACACACTTCAAGTCCTATAGGTGCTTCTGGGAACAAAATATATGATCTCTGTGTGATGGGACTAACACACTTCAAGTCCTATAGGTGCTTCTGGGAAGAAAATGTAGGTCTGTGTGTAATGGGACTAACACACTTCAAGTCCTATAGGTGCTTCTGGGAACAAAATATATGATCTCTGTGTGATGGGACTAACACACTTCAAGTCCTATAGGTGCTTCTGGGAAGAAAATGTAGGTCTGTGTGTAATGGGACTAACACACTTCAAGTCCTATAGGTGCTTCTGGGAACAAAATATATGATCTCTGTGTGATGGGACTAACACACTTCAAGTCCTATAGGTGCTTCTGGGAAGAAAATGTAGGTCTGTGTGTAATGGGACTAACACACTTCAAGTCCTATAGGTGCTTCTGGGAACAAAATATAGGAGCTCTGCCTGCCTGCCACGAACACACTACAAGTCCTATAGGTGCTTCTGGGAACAAAATATAGGAGCTCTGCCTGCCTGCCACGAACACACTACAAGTCCTATAGGTGCTTCTGGGAAGAAAATGTAGGTCTGTGTGTAATGGGACTAACACACTTCAAGTCCTATAGGTGCTTCTGGGAACAAAATATATGATCTCTGTGTGATGGGACTAACACACTTCAAGTCCTATAGGTGCTTCTGGGAAGAAAATGTAGGTCTGTGTGTAATGGGACTAACACACTTCAAGTCCTATAGGTGCTTCTGGGAACAAAATATATGATCTCTGTGTGATGGGACTAACACACTTCAAGTCCTATAGGTGCTTCTGGGAAGAAAATGTTGGTCTGTGTGTAATGGGACTAACACACTTCAAGTCCTATAGGTGCTTCTGGGAACAAAATATATGATCTCTGTGTGATGGGACTAACACACTTCAAGTCCTATAGGTGCTTCTGGGAAGAAAATGTAGGTCTGTGTGATGGGACTAACACACTTCAAGTCCTATAGGTGCTTCTGGGAACAAAATATAGGAGCTCTGCCTGCCTGCCACGAACACACTACAAGTCCTATAGGTGCTTCTGGGAACAAAATATAGGAGCTCTGCCTGCCTGCCACGAACACACTACAAGTCCTATAGGTGCTTCTGGGAACAAAATATAGGAGCTCTGCCTGCCTGCCACGAACACACTACAAGTCCTATAGGTGCTTCTGGTAACAAAATATAGGAGCTCTGCCTGCCTGCCACGAACACACTACAAGTCCTATAGGTGCTTCTGGTAACAAAATATAGGAGCTCTGCCTGCCTGCCACTAACACACTACAAGTCCTATAGGTGCTTCTGGGAACAAAATATAGGAGCTCTGCCTGCCTGCCACGAACACACTACAAGTCCTATAGGTGCTTCTGGGAACAAAATATAGGAGCTCTGCCTGCCTGCCACGAACACACTACAAGTCCTATAGGTGCTTCTGGGAACAAAATATAGGAGCTCTGCCTGCCTGCCACGAACACACTACAAGCCCCTCTTTCTTAATCAATCTTTGTAACTGAATCTATCTAACTCAATCTCTGTAAGTAAATCTCTCTAACTAACTAAATGCAGCAGAGTGTCACAGATCTAGCCTGCTCAATCTGCGCCGGAACAGCATGTGACCGGCGCGGCGGCCTTTTATAGGGGGGGGGTGTACTACAGCCCCTGAGCTGTAATTGGCTACAGGCGTCCTGCCTGTAGCCAATTATGGCTCTTCGAAATTCCGGGGCTGTGATTGGCCAAGCATGCGGGGTCACAGTGCATGCTTGGCCAATCATCAGCCAGCAATGCACTGCGCCGGCCGCGCCGGCCGCAATGCATTGCGGGGCCGCTCGCATCACACGAACGTGATGCGAGCGGCCAAAATAGTTCTGGGCTCGCCGAGCGAGCGAACGCCCGGTGCTCGATGCGAACGTGGGTTCGCATCGAGCACCGGGCCCATCCCTAATGGGCACTGATGATGAAGCATTTGTATGCAGCACTGATGGGCACTGATAGGCAGCACTAATAATCAGCACTGATGGGCACTGATAATCGGCACTGATATGCAGCACTGATGGGCACTTATAGGTGACACTGATTGGCACTCATAGGCAGCACTTATGGGCACTGATAGGTGGCACTGATGGGCACTCATAGGTGGCACTGGTGGGCACTTATAGGCGGCACTGATGGGCACTGATGAGCACTGATGGGCAGCACTGAAGGGCACTGATGGGCGGTACTGATAAGCAACACTGATATGCAGCACTGATGGGCACTGATAGGTGACACTGATGGGGACTCATAGATGACACTGATAGATGGCCCTGGTGGGCACTTATATGCAGCACTGATGGGCACTGATGGGCAGTGAAGGGCACTGATGGGCAGCACTGAAGGGCGCTGATGGGCAGCACTGAAGGGCGCTGATGGGCGGTACTGATAGATGGCACTGATAGGCAGCACAGATCAGGAGGCACTGGCAGGCATCAGTGATAGACACAGAGTGCCATCCCTAATGGGCACTGATTGGCACTGATTGGCATCCTTGGTGGGCTCTAGTGGTTATACCTGGTGGTCTCCAGTGGGCATCCCTGGTGGTCTCCAGTGGGCATCCTTGATGGGTCTGCACTGATAATCAATGCACTGATTATCAGCGCAGAGACACCCCCCCCCCCCCCGTCAGGAGAGCAGTCACAATCGTCTCTCCTCCACTTCGGCCTTGTCAGTGCAAGTAGAGGAAAAAGTGATAAACTGCACTTCCTGATTACCATGTGGTGAGCTGTGATTGGACACAGCTGATCACATGGCAAAGAGCCTACGTCATAGGCTCTTTACCAAGATCGGAGAGGCAATGTGTCAGACTGACACACCACACCATAGACATGTGCGCCGTCAATACATTTGTTTTGTTTCGTTCCGTTCCGTTTCGTATTAGCCGTTAATTTGTATTTCATAATTTGTGTCCAAAACTCAATGAATATGAATATGATGAATTTATCATTATGAGGGGCTCCCACCCTCCCTGTGCTGACTTCCTGGGTTTTTAACTTCATAACGAATAATCGTAATTAACGAATATTCTTATTTTGTCCGATTCAGTCTCCCACTCCCATATTATAAAAGGTCATTTCCCAACCCTCAATCAGCAGCAGATGAAAACCTCTGATTGGTCAACAAAACACCAGTCACGTTTCCCTTGTAACGGAATTTGGATCCGGAATTCGTAAACTAAATTTCGTACAAAATTCGGAAGCATAGCAATTCGTATTTCAGATCCTCCCGAATGTACGAATTTATGGAAATTCATACGAATTTTCGATTCGTACAAAACTAATCGCACATGTCTACCACACCGCCGATCGCCGCGCTGTGTGCTCCCCCCAGGCACGCGCTAGTGACTTATGATGCTGGATATCATATGACGCCCAGTTATGAAAACACAACCACTTTCCGGCTATCATTCTGCTATATGGCAGGCAGGAAGTGGTTAATTTACTTTACCTTCTCTCATGAAAATATTTAATTCACAATCACATACCTAGTGCATAGTTGAAATCAGTAATTACGTAATTGTGTACTCTGGACGTGTTACGTATGCACTGAAAAGCTTTAACAAAGTACTCCCCCTCCCCCTGTTGGCTCTCCATTTACTACTCTTGCTTGAAAATTCCAGCTGTCAAAATGACAGCATGGACTTGCTCCTTATCACAACATCGACTGCTGTACCTATTATGTAAAAGGCAGCTTCTGAACAGTTTTATGAGCACTGTTCAGAGGTTTATTTAGAAATATGATACAACATTTTTGCTACATTGTATTTACTCTGTTTCATTCATCATATGACAGTCAAAACAATTAGACAAATAAAAAAAAAATGCATAAAATGTGTTCTTATTTAAACCCTTATTAGACCTTAGTTAATACTAACCAGCCCTAATTAACTCCTCCTGCTGTTTCTCTTCTTAATTTCATGTAGTATTTTTCTGTTAATTAAAAAACAATATTTATATTTTTTAACCATTCATATTGTTATTTTCATCCCTTTTGTTCATTAACTCTGTTCCTATTGCATTAAAAAATGCACACAATTAAAAAAAAGCCATTACTTCATGTGTACAAAAAGTTTGCAATGCTTTGTGCCAGAAACACAATTTTTTTATCTTTTTAGGTTAAACAAATTACAGAAAATAAATTATACTTTTTATTTAAAGTATCACCAATTGTGTTAAAATTAACAATAATCCTCTTCTCTCCTATTCCATTCTTCTTGTTGTAATAGTGCTGTGGATAGTGCTACAACTTGGCACTGTTGATGAAGTCCCATGTTGCAGTTGGGGGCCTAAATTAGATTTCCATGATCCCATATTGGTAACATAGGTATCCTTATGTGCTACTCAGTTTGTTTTAGTATTAAGTCATTTTGGAGTAATGTTATACTGTCTTACTGAGCCAGTGTTGAGTTACCACCTGGCTACCTGTATGATGTTTTTCTTTTCTTTTTTGTTCTTGGATGCCTGTATGACAAACTTTTCTAATTAAAAAATATTGAAAGAAAATGAACAATAATGAGAAGCCTATTTTGTTTATATATTGCAATGAAATAATCATTTTTGCAAGGCATATCATCAAAAGTAAAGCTTTTTTCACAAATCAATAGACCCTTAACAGGAATGTAAAAGTTGCTCTAGTCCATAAGAGGGAATCAGGTATGAGAACTGAACTGGGTAATTACTTAAAACATCTATGTCTCAGAAATATGTACCCGTTTTATACAATGAATTGGTATTTTATTTTTACGTGGCCCTCCCTTGCTCTATGCAAAATGAAAAAAAAAAAAAAAAGTTTTGCCTATAGTTCTACTTTAATCCCTACTCACCATAACCTGTAGGGCTTTGCTATCCTGCTGACCAAATTGCAATATTGTCAGTAAATACAAGTAGAGAGTAACTTTTCTTTTTCTGTTTTTCTATACTCTAGAATGCAAATTGGTTACAAAGAGGCTGATTTACCATGGACCAGAGATCAAGGAGAAACAGCTGTCATATAAACTTTTGTAAGGATTCTGGGTTGGATCTAGACATGTGCACAATGGAAAAATTTGTTTTGTTTCGGATAGATTTCCTAATTTAATTTAGTTGATTCATTTCAGAATTCGTTTAGTTTTATTACGTTTCGTTAAATGTCATTTCTTTTTTAATTCTCTTACGAATTACAAATTTTCAGAATGATTTAAATTCGGATAGGTTGAAAAATGATTGACCGATTGGAATTCTGTGCGAAGAACAGCTGGTTGTTAATGAGCGGGCCAGGAAACTTGCCATTGCGTCCTTAATAACTGATGATTCATCAGCTGTCAGCGGGTTCCCCCCTGACAGATGAATGTAAACAAAAGTATGCTGGCAATAGAAAATTCTGAAAAAAACTGTGTGGGGTCCCCCCAAATCCATACCACACAACAATAAAAAATAAAAAAAGAACTGCATGGGGTTCCCCCCAAAATCCATACCAGACCCCTATCCGACCGAGCAGGGCCTGGTATGGATTGGGGAGTCCCCACGCTGTTTTTTTTTCAGAATTTTCTATTGCAGGCACTCCTCTGTTTACATGCATCTGTTCCCGGTCCGCTCCTTAACAACCAGCTATTCTTCACACAGAATTCAGTTTGGTTGATCATTTTTCGACCAATCTGAATTCAAATTGTTCCGAAAATTTGGAATTCGTTAGAAAATGAATAAAAGAAACAAAATGAAATAAATTTCAACTAAATATATACATCCGAATCTCCGAATAACCAAAAGTTTGTTCGAATTTATATTTGGACTGAAACTATGTCTAGTTGGATCCTAGTAGAGAAGTGAGGATGATGGGGGATACTTAGAAACACTAGTAGGGTGGTACTACTGTAGGTTCTTGCCAAGGTGTAGATTCTGTGAGTACCTAAAGGGGAGATAAAGAACTGAAATGACCTCTAGTGGCAGCAGATATACAGTTGTGAGGAAGCTATTGATGAGACAAAAGCATGGAAAAGCACTGTAGGCCCAGGCCATTGCTGAGGGTAACTAGAGCAAGCATAAACTCTATAGCAAGGAACCAACACATAGTCAGGAAACACAGCTAAGGTCAAGACAGATGGAAGGATTGTCCATGTCCCCGTAGATGGGACATGATGTCTAAACTATAAAGAGGATGTTAATTCAGGTATGTGGACGCTGAAGAAAAGTTTACAGTGTGTGTTTGTGGACTCTACAGAGAAGTCTGCAGAGGGCCCAGCCGAGATAAATGAAGACCAGTGATACCAAGGAAATACACTAGAGGAATTCTAAGCAGGAGAAGCTAAGATAAAAATCAACAGAGCAGCAAAGACGATGCGATGAGATGCACTGAAACCACTTAGCTGACCAAGAGTTCCACAATTTTATTGCCTGCAAACCATCTCAAAAGACCTTTCGGCCCCTTTCACACCGGGGCGGGGAGCCGCGGTGACGGTAAAGCAGTTGCTTTACCGTCGTTTTAACCGCGGTTTTCGGCCGCTCGCGGTGCGGTTTTACCCCCGCGAGCGGCCGAAAAAGGGTTAAACACCCCCGCAGAGCGCCGCCGTAGCGGCGCTTTGCGGCGGTATTGCCGCGGTTTTACCGCGGTGTCCCATTCTAATCAATGGGAAGGAGCGGTATAGGAGCGGTGAACACACCGCTCCTATACCGCTCCTAAGATGCTGCTAGCAGGACTTTTTTTTGTCATCCTGCTAGCGCACCGCTCCAGTGTGAAAGCCCGCCGGCTTTCACACTGGAGTTAAAGGGGCCGGATTTTTTCATGCAGTGAACAGGCGCTATTTTTAGCGCTGCACCGCATGAAAAACGCCCCCGGTGTGAAAGGGGCCTTAATGAATCATGATAATTATCTGTAAACTGAGATAATCTATAAGTAAGAATGAAAATTTTTGCTTCAGAATAAAGAAAGCTATTATCTTTTAATAGTGTAAAAGTAAATATAGGTAAATAGTGTAAAGGTGTAAATATTTTCTTGAAAATGTTGCTTAAGCGCCGTAACATTAAGGTAACATTGTTATTCAGGCACATGGGAAAAATGGCAGCAATGTGGATGTAGGTGAAATAAAAACAGGTATTTCTTGAAGTAGAGAAACTTTCAAAGTAGAGACGTCAGCACACCTGCATTAAACCAGAAAGATTTGTCTCAAGAAAAAAAAAAAAAGGTGTCATTTCAATGTGGTTAATAATGTGGGAAACACCTTACACCTTGCTGAGTTACTATGATTTTTCACAAGCAGTTTATCATTTAAAAGCAGCAATTCATTTATGTGACCCACCTTGAGCAAACAGTAAAGTAGAGAAGTATTGTGCGTACATACAGTATAGCCTGCCATCTATTTTATTTATAACTGTATTAAGCAATGTTATTTATAACCCTGAAGAATACAGTTATAACCTGAATACTGGCGGGAAAATCTTTTATTGAATACCTTTTGATCTGCCAGTTTAGAATCCAGAGGATAGTGTTTGCTGCTTTAAAACTGGAGTTTTAATGCAGAGCCAGATGACAAAACTGGCAGTCCATAAGTTCATGCTGTCTGATAAGTGTGAGCGCTGGGTCATTTTAAGTAAAGATTAGAGTGATTGTAAAGGCACATTTTTTTTATTTTTTTATTCAAATAACAAATATGTTATACTTACCTGCCCTGCGCAAAGGTCTTGCACAAAGCAGCCCAGATCCTCCTTTTCTGGGGTCCTCCGCCAGTGCTGTAGGCCCCCCCCCCCATAGCAAGCTGCTTATAAGCCTCTACTCTCTTGCACATCGTTGGATTGAGATTGGGCTCACATAAGTGTAATGGGGGGGGGGGGGGGTCTGCTTGCAGGAGGATTTTACCTTAATTCATAGTATAAGAAATAAAGTATGTTTTCCTCACCAGAGTTTAATTTGTGGCCAAGCTGGGTATATACTTGTGGGCCTAGAATGCTCCTTCTCTGGTCACAATAGTCAAATTGCTCAGCAATACAATAGGATGGAACTATACACTATTATTATTGCACCTGGTTGTTAAGGAGCGGGCCAGGAAATAGCATCCTTAACCTCCCTGGCGGTATGATTATGTCTGGAATTTTGTACCAAAAGCGGTACAATTGTTTTGCATGGAAATTTGGCGTTTTATATTGTAGGCCTGCAATTCTTATGAATAACTCACTTAAATCTGTCCAAAAGTCTAGTAGACACCCCGGGTATGATAAAGTTTGAAACACAAAATCATAAATTATAATATAATAAATAACTATAAAAATGATTCAATAATGTAAACAAATCAAAAACACTGAAATTTGCTCAGTTGCAGAATTGTCGCTGTCATTAAATGTAGTGTTTCATGATGAATTGTGATTCTAATTTATTATCGCTGTTTTCTAGCTGGTCTAAAACCACTTTTGACATAAAGGGACACTTTTTGTGGACAATCTCCAGTTTCCAGGCAGAAAAAAATTTATTGATTATATAAAACTACATGCAGGGCACTGGACAGACCACTAGGGACAAGGGGGATGTATAATTTTTTTATACAGTACTGTAATCTGTAAGATTACAGTACTGTATGTGTACAGGGGGTCCCCGGGTTACAAACGAGACAGGTTTGTTCTTAAGTTGAATCTGTTTGTAAGTCGGAACAGGTAAATTTTTTAAGTGTAGCTCCAGCCAAAAAATCTATTTTTAAGCTTTTTGGAGAACATAGGGAAGGGTTATCACCCCTGTAACATTTGTTTTGCTGTCTGTGCCCCTGTTCAGAAGATTTCACCTCACCTTCTGTCCCAATGAAAATTGTATTTTGAAAATTTTGGGTTGTTAGGGAAACATGGACTGGTGATAAAGCATCAGTGGAGACACCTTTTTCCCATATTAACACTTACAGGAGAGAATTTCCCTTCCTAGGGGTGGATTTCCTCTCACTTCCTGTTGTCTCCCTCCGTTTGTAAGTAGGAGTCGTTTGTAAGTCGGATGTTTGTAAGTCGGGGACCCCCTGTATTGTGTTTTAACTTTTTTGAATTTGGCGCGATCTCCGCTCCTGTGTGTCGTAACATCGCAATTATTGATATTGCCGGTATACTTTTATAACTGGCACATTGGTGGATGACTCCACATTGGTGTAGGACTTTATTTATTTTTTATTGTTGGACACTGGAAAAGCGTATACATAAAAGGGGAAGTAAGTGGATTTTTTGTCACATTTATGACTATGGTTATTTAAATTGCACTAAATATATTTTACTAAGTTTTACTAAGTATACTAAGTATGTCGGTTAGTATACATCACAAGTAGGGGGTGTAGCACCACCTATTATTTGTTTTTAAATTTCTCAACAAATGGATAACTTCTGGGTGTGTGGTTAGGAGCACCTAGTATAAACTTCCATCTAACCTAAAACTTGTGTAAAATGTTTATTTGTTAAGAACATCAGATACAGCCAACACGTTTCAGGGGACAAGGGTTTCCCCTACTTCAGGGCTTGAACAAGGACTTTGTAATATAATTTGGATCAAATAACATAGATAGCCTGAAAGGACGCTTGACTGAGGCTAACATGTCCTATCAGCAATGTAAACAGCCTGTTCTGCACTAGGCTCTGTGAAAGACATTTCAACACTTTAAAGTGTATGTCAGGGCAAAATAAAAAGGACCCACCAGTGATAGAAAAGTGTCTGTTGATGTGTCAGAAATGCACTAAACTACTAATTTCCCACTGTGAGCTAACAGAGCAATTTTATGGACTGAATAGTGTCAGCCCTGCCCAGTTGGCTTTTGATAAAAGATTGAATCCCTCCCACTGTCCTCATCTCCACAAAATAGGGTCTAACTGTTCTGTAGTCTAAGATAAGAACTGGGAGGGCTAACACTGGTAGTGTGCACTGGATGTTTCTGACATTATCAACTGGTATTTTTTTTTGTTGCCCTTATCGAACAAATATAATAAAAAGCTTTTAATGGTGTGTCTAATAAGCCAAAAGGGAGCAAATAAGATGTTCCAACTGAGTGTTTACGCTTTAATATAAATAAATATATATATATATTTATGGTTGAAGCCCTATGGCTGATACGGATATGAACAAATAGACTTACCATAAGACTTACCACATGAAATAGACCTGAAGTGTGCCCTGGTCTGATGGTCGGTATACCAAAATAAGGGGGCATACCCTAGATTAGAAATTAGTATTTGTGAAGAGAAATTAATTTGAGAAATGCCCTGAAAAGGGGATGGGAGGGTGGGTACCGCGCACAGGAAACCGACAAAGACCACAGGCGAGCAGGCTGGTTAAATGCCCCCCGGGCTCCTCCCATAAATTCAGGCCACCATACTGGCCTTCCTACTTATGGTCGAAGCCCTATGGCCGATACGGATATGAACAAATAGACTTACCATAAGACTTACCACATGAAATAGACCTGAAGTGTGCCCTGGTCTGATGGTCGGTATACCAAAATAAGGGGGCAAAAACATTCAGGTAGGGGTGTAGTTTTATTAGTTTTAGCTTTATTAATTGAGCAAGTTTGGTGAATGCTTGTGCCATTTCCACCCGAGGTTTGAGGATCTACCGGGTGAGGTAGGCAGAGTTTCACCTGCCTAGCCTCTTGATGACGTGATCTGGGACCCATGCCGAGATGCCGCCAAGGCTGCTCCAGTACCAAAGAGGGACCGTGGTACTGACTGGGGTCAAGGTGTAGGCTGCGTAGAGGAACCCCCATGTGTTTGACAAACTGGCAGGCACTCAAGGGTTTGCACGGAAAAGGTAATAGGGGACTAGAGTTTGAGCGTTCCGGTAGGAGTGACCGTAGGTGGTCGAGTATGGTTACTGCACACCAGACATTGTTTGTTTTATAGAGATGGATGTCTATCCTGGAGCCTGATTGCTGGGCTTTAGACACTGCCAGATGGAGGATGAAATGGTGTTGGTAGCGAGTCAAGTGATGACTACGCAGAACTTGCCCTGCGGGATTGCTGCAGGTGAACTAGCTAGGCCGTCAGTAGGCTATGAAAATGGCTTTTTTGTATGAGCAGGCTGGGTAGAAGGCCAAATGGCTAACTGGTAAAGATAGTAGACACGTCCCGGAAGATGGCAGCCTGGAATGAACGTACAGTGGACATTAAACTGGTGCTGCCAAGTTAATTGCAGCAGCCTGCGCAGGAAGGACATAACTGAGAGCGATCCAGACCTGGCTTCATCGACAAGATCGGCCTCGGCCCGGCTGTCAGTGGTGAAAAGCCATGGCCTGTCCTGTCCTGATATGACCCCAGAGTCGAGCGGCTGTCATGACCGGGTATAGCTTGAAGAGGGAGGAAGTCCGGGTAAACCCGGGGTTTAGGAGTATATCTGAGGCCATGGTCCTGTAACCAATGGTGGCCAAAAATTGCAGCGAAGCCTGTGGAGGCTGCGGAATCTGTCACTACCAGGTGTGATAGGGGTGACATAGATGGTATAAACATCGCTATACCGATCCACGTAGTACGGAACCTTCCGACATTGATATGCCTGCTATTGCCGTGACATCTAAATTAAGGATGTGAAAGGGGGGGCTGTGTCTGGGACAGGAAGATCAGGAAGCGTGACATTGAGACCGACCCTGTGGAATGACCCGTATTTGCAGAATTGAGCATTCTCAAGAGATACTGCAGCCACTTCTTGGTACGTCCAAATGTATGGGTGAAGTCTTGGAGTTGGGGACCGTAAGCTGAAGGACATAATGCTCTTTAAAAGTCAGGTGGTGTCTGTATAGTACCTGGCTGCCAGTGCCACTAATGATAAATTGGCTAGGCCGTAGAAAACCGTAAAGGGCCAGGTAGATGGCCGCTTGGATGACTAGACTGGGGAATGTCCCTAAAGATGGCAGTTGTGATGGGCGAGCGTTTGCCGTTGGCTATGGGCTGATGCTTCTGGATGCCACGTAGAGGGGATCTTACTGTATGGGCCGTAAAGACAGACGGCTCTCCAGGTCCTGTAAGGATAGAAAATGCTGGATGCTGGCTAGGTATAGCCTGATAGTGTTACAAGAAGAAGCCAGCTGCGGCAACACGATACCTGGTGCAGGACGGAAGCTGAACTCAACTGTCTCAAGGGAGAAATGACAGACAGGAAATGATGAGCGGCTCGTACGGAAAATGCCACTGGAGACAAGTGGCCAATTGCAAGAAGTTTATGCTTGGATGTGTGCTTGCACTTATTGCAAGAAGTCTATGCTTGAATGCATGCTTGCAGCGATTGCAAGAAGTTTGTGAATTGGATGCGTGCTTGCAATAATTGCAAGAAGTTGTTTCTTGGATGTGTATGAAATGCTTGCCATGACAAAGGCACGAATTGGTCATGCAGCGACTGTGACTGCCGACGAACCGGACTCTGGAGCATGTACTGAAATGAGGCCAAACAACTGGGGCATGCCGGAACGAATCGGTGCATCACGGATGCGACTGGATTCGAATCGGAGCGTGGTACGTGGCAGTGAAATTAATGAAACGATTGCCATGACAGAGGCACGGATCGATCGGCTGCACCTGCAACTGACGACGAACCGGACTCTGGAGCATGTACTGAAATGAGGCCAAAAAAATATCTGGGGCACGCCGGTATGAATTGGTACATGAGGATGCGACCGGATTCGAATCGGAGCGTGATACGTGACAGTGAAATGAGACCGAAAAAATAACTGGGGCACGCCGGTACGAATCGATGCATCACGGATGCGACTGGATTCGAATCGGAACGTGATACGTGACAGTGAAATTATTTCCCATGACAGAGGCACGAATCGGTGAGCCACAAACTGCGACTGACAACGACCGGACTCTGGAGCATGTACCGAAATGAGGCCAAAAACAACTGGGGCACACCGGGACAAATCGGTGCATCGTGGATGCGACGCAGTAGCGCGGTACATGACAGTGAAATGAGTGAAATGATTTGAAATGTTCTCTACTGCTGGGGACACGAATCGTTGTGTCTAGACTTTGCGACTGGCAATGTCTACGGAGCATGACACCGAGGTGAAGATACAATCCCGAGACATGCCTGAACGAAGTGGTGCAATACTAATGCGACTAAGTTCCGATCTAAAGTGAGGCAAGTGAAATGAGAAATGTCGGTTGCAACAGCAGTGCGGGTGAGTGGCTAAGAATACGGCTACGTGTAGGGTTTCTAACGAATGACTCGTACGTTTCGATACCGAGATTTGTGACAAGATATCTAACAGAAATGCATGAAATGAAGGTCAAACAAAAACTCTACCTGCGACAGCCGAGCCAGACACGTTGTACAAAAAACACGATCGGGAAACGAAAACCACAAGACGTCTGGAGACGGAACTCACGAACGCTAATGAATCTCGAATAGTCGGCCTAGTGACGTCGTACCACGCACAGGAAACCGACAAAGACCACAGGCAAGCGGGCTGGTTAAATACCCCACCGGGCTCCTCCCATAAATTCAGGCCACCATACTGACCTTCCTACATATATATATATATATACAGTATCTCACAAAAGTGAATACACCCCTCACATTTTTGTAAATATTTTATTATATCTTTTCATGTGACAACACTGAAGAAATTACACTTTGCTACAATGTAAAGTAGTGAGTGTACAGCTTGTATAACAGTGTCAATGTTCTTTCCCCTCAAAATATCTCAACACACAGCCATTAATGTCTAAACCGCTGGCAACAAAAGTGAGTACACCCCCTAGGTGAAAAAGTCCAAATTCGGCACAAAGTGTCAATATTTTGCGTGGCCACCATTATTTTCCAGCACTGCCTTAACCCTCTTGGGCGTGGAGTTCACCAGAGCTTCACAGGTTGCCACTGGAGTCCTCTTCCACTCCTCCGTGATGACATCACAGAGCTGGTGGATGTTGGAGACCTTGCGCTCCTCCACCTTCCATTTGAAGATGCCCCACAGATGCTCAATAGGGTTTAGGTCTGGAGACAAGCTTGGCCAGTCCATCACCTTTACCCTCAGCTTCTTTAGCAAGGCAGTGGTCTACTTGGAGGTGTGTTTGGGGTCCTTATCATGTTGGAATACTGCCCTGCGGCCCAGTTCCTGAAGGGAGGGGATCATGCTCTGCTTCAGTACGTCACAGTACATGTTGCCATTCATGGTTCCCTCAATGAATTGTAGCACCCCAGTGTTGGCAGCACTCATGCAGCCCCAGACCATGACACCCCCAACACCATGCTTGACTGTAGGCAAGACACATTTGTCTTTGTGCTCCTCACCTGGTTGCCACCACACACGCTTGACACCATCTGAACCAAATAAGTTTGTCTTGGTCTCATCAGACCACAGGACATGGTTCCAGTAATCCATGTCCTTAGTCAGCTTGTCTTCAGCAAACTGTTTGCGGGCTTTCTTGTGCATATCTTCCTTCTGGAAGGACAGCCATGCAGAGAAATGTGATGCAGTGTTCGGCGTATGGTCTGAGCACTGACACACTGACCCCCACCCCTTCAACCTCTGCAGCAACTCGTACGTCTATTTCCCAAAGACAACCAGCGGAGATGACGCTGAGCACATGCACTCAACATCTTTGGTTGACCATGGCGAGTCCTGTTCTGAGTGGAACCTGTCCTGTTAAAGTGCTGTATGGTCTTGGCCACCGTGCTGCAGATCAGCCTAGGCCATCTTTATGTAGCAAAAAAAATTAAATTTTCGGATCCTCAGAGAGTTCTTTACCATAAGGTGCCATGTTAAACTTCCATAGAGCAGAGTATTAAAGAGTGAGAGCGATAACACCAAATTGAACACACCTGCTCCCCATTCATACCTGAGACCTTGTAACAACCTTGTAAACTTGTAACCTTGTAACTGGTGTTAAGACCCAGTTGATGGGCAGTCGGGAGGGGGCGAGAAGGGGTGAATTTAATAATTTTCATAGCATACTTTTTTCTAACAATTTGTAGCACGCTTTGGGGGAGATTCACTACCACTGGAGAGTGCAAAATTTAGTGCAGCTCTGCACAGAAATCAGTCAGCCTCCAGGTTTTATTGTCAAAGCTCAAGTAAACAAGCTGAAGTTAGAAGCTTATTGGTTACTATACACAGCTGCACCAGATTCTGAGTGCTCCAGTTTTAATAAGTCTTCCCTTTGTGCATTGAACCAAGTAGACATAAAGATCCTCAGCAAGTTATTACTGTGCAGCAGTAAACAAAAAAGGTTTGTTGAGTACTGTATGTATTTGAAATACAGGGGTTGATTTCAGGGGTCAAGTCCTGGGGAAAAAAGTGTAGGAACTCCCACCCAAGATCCACTCCCCCACCAAAAAAAAATAAATGATACGCTCATATGCACGAATGCTTCAAAAGTGGTATATTTCATCCAATTTTCGTATTGTGTGTATCAAGCTTAACTGTTAGTACATAAAAAAAAACAATCCTCAATAAACATAAATATGGTAATTCTCTGAATAATCAGCATTCATTCAATTGTGCTTCCATGCAAATGTGAACATCATGTTCTGATTTTTATTGGGGAATTTTATTTTGTATATAGAGTGTTTATGTGGTGAGTTTACACTTTTCATTGAACAGAGTTTGGATAACACAGGGTTAAACAGAAAGGTCATAAATTAACTGCACATTATCTGGACAGAATGCTTGGGGAGATAGTGATGTGTTCCTGCTTAGGAGATGTATGTTAGCTTGGGGGGCTCCAAACTCTGCAGAGCTCCAACACACACTCGCTGCTATTCCAACCCTTCACATATTTCCACATAAACTTCCCTCCTGCCATTAAACTTTGCCAGGTATTGTGCTCAGCTTACCACCCCAAACTGATGGTCCTCCCTCAGCTCACCTCTTTCCCTGCATGTCCTGTGAGCAGAATAGCTGTGCTCCTCCTCTGGGTTCTCTCATCATATGGCACTGAAGATAGAGGAGGGGGAGATTCAGCGGGACACACAGAGCAAGTATGCAGGAGACTGGGGGGGGGGGAGGATGAGGAGACAGAAAATCAGGAGGGGCCGGTGGGGAGGAGCGCATCATGAGAGGTCTGACTAAACACAATCTCTTAGCAGCAGGGACCTGATCTACCTGTCAGCTAGCTGTGATTGATAGGTAGATCGAAGCGGAAACTGTCATGGGGCCCACTACTGGCAATGCCTGAATGGTCAGTCCACCCCTGGTGTGCGTCACTTACTGTTGCCAGCTGTGTCGGCGGCTGCTGGTGTAGCACCTGCCACACAGCTTGCATACTTCAAAGTCTTGCAGGACACAGCTGCTAATGGGAACTGAGTTCCTGTTGTGGAAAAAGTACAGGAACTCAGTTCCCATTCCTTCATGCAGGACTTGAGCCCTGGTTGATTTACTAAAGGCAAAAAGACTGTGCACTCTGCAAGTGCAGGTGCTCCATAGCTTAGTAAATGAGCAGGAGTTCTGCTGACTTCCATCATCCAATCATGTGCAAGCAAAAAAAATTTTTTTTTTTAATTTTCCTTGCACGTGATTGGGTACACTTTGAAAAGTGAACCCTTACCTCATTTACTAAGCTCTGGAGCAACTGCACTTCCAAAGTGCACAGTGTATTTGCCTTTAGTAAATCAACCCCATAGTCTCAGTTGTTTGTCTTTTAAGATACATTTGGGTGGGTTTGGTCAAAGTACATAATAAAACAACCAAGAATTTTTTTTTTTATGTGGGCCTACTAAAGATATATTAACTTCTAAAGCATTTAAGATTTTTTTTTTTTGGAAGTCATGTTGTAAAGTTTTAAAAGTATTGGTTGTGTTTGTCTTGACCAAAGCATTATTCAGCTTGGACAAATATACTGTGTTAGAAAAAAAAAAAGGAAAACTACTGTTCATTATGTGATATGCAGCAGGAATAACTTGTCTTTGCTGTACTTGTACTTTGCCTATCGGCATCAAATATCTATAAGCCCAGAGTAAATAGCTGTGTAAATAGCGATATAGCACCACTGTGACACCTGACGTAGGTATATGTGTGAAAAGTAGGAAAAGAAGGTATGCTTTGTAAATGTAATCACAGCGAGTGCGACAAAGGCCCTTACATGTGCCTGGTGTGTCAGGACTGCTGCATGACACACTTCGTCACCTCAACATATAAATAAAGGGAATGTCTTTTTGTAATGTTTGTGGATGTCTTAGTTCAGGATAATAAAAACTCAACAAATAAAGGAGAGGCGGCATTTAGGAACCATAGGCTTTCTGAGGCTCCGTCAAGCAAGTATTTTGTGTGTGCATTGGTGTGGAAGCCTTTCACCGGACAGGGGACAGGTGCTGCCCTATAAGGCTGTGCTGCAAAACAGGAAAGTACATGAATTAGGTATTTCATTACAGGTATTTAAAGACATTTTAGATTTTTAATTTTTTTCCTGTAGTAAATAAAGTGTTAACTGCGTGTCATTTGGAAATTTCTAAAAATTATTTTAAAAGAATCTGAAACTTAACCACTTGCCTACCAGGCAAGAACACCCCCTTCCTGACCAAGCCATTTTTCAGCTTTCAGCGCTGTCGCATTTTGAATGACAATTGCGCGGTCATGCAACCCAAATAACATTTTTATCATTCTTTTCCCCACAGATAGAGCTTTATTTTGGTGGTATTTGATCACCTCTGCGGTTTTTATTTCTTGCGCTATAAACAAAAGAAGAGCGACAAGTTTGAAAAAACATATTTTTTACTTTTTATTATAATTTAATATCCAATTTTTTTTTTTTTTTAAACAAATTTTTTCCTCAGTTTAGGCCGATACGTATTCTTCTACATATTTTTGGTAAAAAAAAATCGCAATAAGTGTATATTGATTGGTTTGCGCAAAAGTTATAGCGTCTTCAAAATAGGGGATGGATTTATAGCATTTTTATTATTATTTTTTTTTTACTAGTAATGGCGGCGATCTGCGATTTTTATCATGACTGCGACATTGCGGCGGACATATCGGACACTTTTGACACATTTTTGGGACCATTCACATTTATACAGCGATCCGTGCTATAAAAATGCATTGATTACTGTATAAATGTGACTGTCAGGGAAGGGGTTAACACTAGGGGGCGCTGCAGGGGTTAAAATGTACCCTATATGAGTGATTCTAACTGTGGGGGGAGGGGACTGACTGGGGGAGGGGACCGATCGGTGTCCCTATGTACAAGGGACACACCATCGGTCTCCTCTCCTCTGACAGGACGTGGATCGGTGTGTTTACACACACCGATCCAAGTCCTGCTCGATTACTGGGCAATCGCGGGTGCACGCGCATCGGGTCCTCAGCTCCCGCGGCGCGCGCGCGCCCCCTAGTGGCCAAAAAGTGAGCGCCGTCATATGACGGCGGCCCGCCACAATAGCTGCACCGCTCCGCCGTCATTTGACGGTGGGCGGTCAGATAGTGGTTAAAGGATGCAAAAAAGGCCTCCTTCACATGGACGATTATGTGCAGTCTTGCCACCTGGATCCAGTGTATGCTCATAAATGTCCGCGTGAAGGCGGCCTAAATCACACATTGCCCCTGTCAAGTCACATTCGGCTACCCATCACATTTTGCTACCTGCTGGAGTCCGCTTGCGCGAAGCCGCCATATGCGTTCCAACTGTTGTAAGACACCACTTTGCCACAGGCTTCGTTCGGCATAATTATGGACTCTATGTCCACTTGGATGGTGGGGCTTGAACCTGGACTCAGGGGTGTGGGCACAAAATTCTGCGCAAGCACAGATCGCCACAGTGTTGGAACGCATATGGCAGCGTCGCCAAATGTGATGGGTCGCCATATGTGGCGAAATACCCCACCTAATTAAAGTGGAACTAAAGGCAACATAAAAACCTCAAAGCAGGCAGACTATTTATCACAGAAGAGACATGCATCTTCTGCAAAAATATAAAACCACCTGCCTGCTTATAGTCTTCTGTGGCAAGTAAACTGAACTGTGCGTTTATATCGCTGGCACGGGCGCTGTGTGTCAGGATGACTGACTCCTGTTACATCATTCCATGCCGGACAATCAAGACACCTGAAGATTGGCACCTGGAAGAGATTGGGAGAAGATACTGGCACCAATGAGGGACTTTGGACCGCTGGCATGGAGGTAAGTTCTGCTTTAAAAATAAATGCCATGGAAACAGTTTACTGCACTTTTGGAATACATATATGTTAAAGGGTAACTCCACTTTCATGGGAAAAAAAATACAATTGCAACTCAAGTTATACTGTAATTGAATGTTATTAAAAATGACCTTTCCTTTTCAATCTGCAGTGTTGTAATTTTCTGTAAAATGCAATACAATATGGCTACCTGGAGTAGTTCTGTACACAGAATGTATACAGAACGCCCCACAGAAATATAATGTCCTGCTTGTGTGATTGGATCACTGATTTTTCCAGAAGGCTACACTAAGATACAAGTCAGATATCAGGCATCCCCTGCAACATTTTTGGTGAGATACTCTCAATAGGAAATCATGTCTAAAGGGATGCAGACCCTGCGATTTTCCTCAAGGGTTGCAGAGCCCTGCAAGTAAAGCAGCTGATTTATAACTATGAAACCACTCCAATTAGATTTACTTTCCACATGGGCACAGACAAATACGGGTAGGAATCTACAACAAAGTTTGTTAAAATCCTTGTAATGTACGTAGGTCACCCAGAGGATAATGTTTTTTTCTCAACAAAGGTGGAGTTACACTTTAAATTTTGTTGCTATTAAAGTATTTGTAAATATGTTTAGCCCCTCTTGTAATCCAGACACAACCTACCAGACATCATAGCTAAATTGGGGACCTCAGTTTTCTCCACTGCAGTTAAGTAATACAGCTTGGTCATAAGCCCACCACAGACTATTGAGTTGACCAGCAGCACCCTGATCCCATCATCCCTCATGCAGTAGAATGTGGTTAGCTCAAAGTGTTCTCTCTATCAGTGTGAGTCCTACTCTATTGAGTAGCGGTCCCCAAACTATGACTGGTAGGGCTGTTGTAACCCGCTGCTTGGTGTAAACAATTCCTACAATGAGAAGGCCCTGCGTCCAAGGGTTTCTAATTGCAAATTGCAATTGAGGGGGCATCAGAGAAGAACTTTACTGCACCTGGCACTCTATTACAGGCACAATTAGGCTAAGTGAATGTGGTGAAGCTAAGTAACACCCAATCATACAAAGAAAATAAATAGCATGACTTTTTTTTGCTTGCACATGATTGGATGATTGAAGTTAGCACAGCTTCATCTCATTCACTATGAATTTGCACTTAGCTTAGTGAATGAGGTAAAGTTGTGTTAGCAAACACTGTCAGGAAACTACAGTTTTTGCTGATTCGAGCTGAATTAGCTGCCGAGAACAGCTATGACACATAGAACGGGACCTTGGCAAATCAAACTGTCATGGGTATTGGCAATTGCTGATATTCCTGTGCCTTTATTACCTATATTCAAAGGGGTTTATTGCTAATACCTCACCCTTACTACAACAAATGTTCTGAACTATACGTCTTATATAACTAATTGTATCATTACATTAGTAGTTAGTTGCATTGATCTGGACTTGTTTTTTAATGTTGACTCATCCAAACCCTTTCTTCAGTTCCACTTGAATGGATGCTGAATTTTCTATACATTACAGACCACGTCCAGCTGAATGTAACAAACTGATGCTAGCTAAACCAGGATTAAGATCAATAAAAACCTTCACAAATAATTATTGTTATCCACAGCTACAATATAATTACAGGCATACCCCACTATGGTACATACACAGTTTATTTCCTAAAGCTGGAAAGTGCAAAATCAGGCTCACTTCTGCATAGAAACCAAAGAGCTTCTAACCCCAGCTTGTTCAATTAAGCTTTGGTAATCCTGGAAGCTCATTGGTTTCTATGCAGAAGTGAGCCTGATTTTGCACTTTAGCTTTAGTAAATAAACCCCATTGTGTACTTAAAAGTGGGGTATGCCTGTACCTATAGATAGTAATAAGCACATCTTGTGAAACACTTTTTCCTGGAGGTTTGTATGAGGTGGGTTCTCATCTGGTTCACAACGAATTTAGCTAAAGTTAGGCTTTAAAGTTTTCTGGAGGGGGCATAAAAAGAAACAATGTTCGCCAAAAGCCTGCCTAAAAGGATGGAGGGGGAAATCTGGAAGCCTATAAAAGCATGTTTTGATAGTGGAGCTTCATCAGTTTTTCCTTTTGTCTGTGGGTAGTATCATGTTTCTTTGGACATGTACAAGGGTGGATGCTGGTGTTTACAGACATGTAGAATAAAGTACAGAGACTGAATTGGTTCCCTCAATATCTTTAGGCTGGCTACACATAGTTACATAGGGTTGATTTACTAAAACTTGAGGGTGCTTTGACAGCTTCGACAAAAAAAATTAAAATAAACTGGAAGCTGAAT
This sequence comes from Lithobates sylvaticus, assembly GCA_028564925.1. Lineage (NCBI taxonomy): Eukaryota > Metazoa > Chordata > Amphibia > Anura > Ranidae > Lithobates > Lithobates sylvaticus. Next base: position 118,345,222 of record CM053028.1, on the reverse strand, counting down.
GGTTTCTCTGCATAACTGCACCAGAGTTTGCACTCTCCAGTTTTAGTAAATCAACCCTATAGTTACATAGTTAATCTGGTGGAAAAAAGACAAAAGTCCATCCAGTTCAACCCACAGAGGAAAAAAACAAAACACACACAACAAAATCTCCATATACACAATCCTATATCCACAGTCTACAGGCATACCCCACTTTTAAGTACACAATGGGGTTTATTTACTAAAGCTGGAAAGTGCAAAATCAGGCTCAATTCTGCATAGAAACCAATGAGCCTCTTACCCCCAGCATGTTCAATTAAGCTTTTGTAATAAAACCTGGAAGCTCATTGGCTTCTATGCAGAAGTGAGCCTGATTTTGCACTTTCCAGCATTAGTAAATAAACCCCATTGTGTACTTTAAAGTGGAGTATGCCTTGTATACCACACATCTTGAACTCCATTTAAATGCAAAAAAAAATGGTTGATGTTTACTGTTTAATCAAATTCATTATCACGTAACACTATGGGGATTATTTACTAAAGGAAAATCCACTTTGCACTGCAAGTGCACTTGGAAGTAAAGTTGTTGTAGACCCAAGGGGGACATGCAAGGAAAATAAAAAACAGCATTTTAGCTTTCACATGATTGGATGATAAAATCAGCAGAGCTTTCACTCATTTCAGATCTACCCCTTAGATTTAGAGCGACTGCACTTCCAAGTGCACTTTCAGTGCAAAGTGGATTTGCCTTTCGTAAATAACCCCCTATGTCACTAACAATTACCTTTTTTTTAATTTGCCCTCTTCTGGTCTGTTAAATCTATTATTGAAAGCATTTTGCTACATCTGTTTAACCTCCCTGGCAGTATGATTATGTCAGGAATTTTGTACCAAAAGCGGTACAATTATTTTGCATGGAAATTTGGCGTTTTATATTGTAGGCATGCAATTCTTAGGAATAACTCACTAAAATCTGTCCAAACAAGTCTAGTAGACATCCCGGGTATGATAAAGTTTGAAACACAAAATCATAAATAATATAATATAATAAAAAACTGTAAAAATTATTCAATAATGTAATCAAATCAAAAACACTGAAATTTGCTCAGTTGCAGAATTGTCCTTGTCATTAGATTTAGTGTTTGATGATGAATTGTGATTCTAATTTATTATCGCTGTTTTCTAGCTGGTCTAAAACCACTTTTGACATAAAGGAACACTTTTTGGTTGCTATGGACAGTCTCCAAATTCCGGGCAGAAAAAAAAGTATTTATAATATAAAACTACACGCAGGGCACTGGACAGACTACTAGGGACAAAGGGGATGTGTAATTTTTTTATACAGTACTGTAATCTGTAAGATCTGTAAGTTTACAGTACTGTATGTGTATTGTGTGTTTTTACTCTTTTGAATTTGGCGCCGATCTCCGATCCCGTGTGTTGTAACGTCTCAGGGAACGGAGTTCGGCGGCACTCGGGCACTGTGTGAATCGAGCGGAGGAGCTTGCACACACAGCGGGGAGACATCGCAGGATCCAGGGGACAAGGTAAGTAACTTCCCCTGTATCCTGCAATGCGATCCCGAGTCTGGCTCAGGGTTACCGCTAATGGTACTAAAACTCCACCCCGAGCGAGACTCGGGAATACCGCCAGGGAGGTTAATAGGTGTCAAAAAATGTTAGCTGATCGTTTTCTGGACTCTCCTTCTGTGGTCTTATTGTATCAGTTACATTGCGGTTGATTTACTAATAGCAAATAGTCTGTTCAATTTGCAAGGGGAGTTGTCCTTTGTTTAGTGAATGTGGGGAAATCTCACTTTGCAAAGAATGCCCAATTACATGCAAAGAAAATATAAACAAACAAAAAAAAACAGCATTTTTGTTTGCGTATGAATGGACGATGGACGTCAGCAAAGCTTCAACTCATTTACTAAGTATTTAGGGGAAAATTCCTTTGCAAAGTGCAACTTCTCTTGCAAAGTGAACAGTTTTTTTGCCTTTGGAAATCAACCCTACTGCTCCCAGATATCTCTCAGGACTACAAAACACCCCCATGAGGATGATGAGAGGGGATATCCTCTATAGATAGTGAGTGAGTGAGCTGGCCAAGTGGCCATAGATGGATAACTTATCTTTGTCTTTTTTTTTTATCAGCCATTTGGCTGATCAGAAAATATAACAGAAAAAAAGAAAACAGATCCCCCCATTCACACTATCAAGGTGGATCTCTATGCTTCGCTATTGTATTCTGACAGTGGGACTCCTTCACTGTCAGAATACATTGCTGCAGCCAATCCATCTATGGCCAGCTTGGGTGAGTGTTGTAACCCTAGCTTTGGAAGTGTAGTGCTGACTGGATCGACAGGTGAATATAAAAGAAACAAGTTTGAAAAAGTAAAACTAATACATTACATTTATGTTCTCAGGTTTATATTTAATGACTATTTGCTATCAGAAATGATTTCCCCTCCCTGCCTTGACCTACACGGGATGTGGGCAGGAAACCTCTTATGGTGGGTTGGCGCCATGCACACATCCCCAGCACGTGATGTCACCAGGCATCGTGACGCTGTAGTCAGTCCATTCCACCCAACGGCATCACATGGAGTTAGGTGTACGTGCACCATCCCATTTCTGGCATGCTCCCCAAAAATGGGATCTCTCCATTTCCCTTCCCCTCCCCACGATCGGTGTCTGCATGCTGTTGGCAGGGACCCACCGTGAGCCACTTGTGATAAAAGGTAGAGGCCGCCTAGGTGACCATTTCTTTTACCCCTTCCTGCTGGTGGGCCATTGTGGACCTCTTTCTAGACCCACATTATATGGACCTCAACACTGACACTTTCAGTGATACAATTTTCACAATTTAACATTTTTTTATAGACCAGTGTTGGCTATATGTGCCATTACCAATTTACACATTCCATGGATCTGCACTATTTAGAAGCCTGGTCCGCCCTCCATTTGCCCCTCTGGTCTGCATGAGTCATCCTGCCACAGCCCCGGGATAGACATTCATTAGCACCCTCTGCTCACTATGCTGCTGGGTTTACTCTCGAGACTTGTAACTAACAAGGCTATCTGCCTTCAACTGCTTTCCCCCTCCCCGTCTCCTATTTTCTTTTGGGGAGCCATTTACTTTTTATCTAGTTTTTAAATGATAATATCACTCCGGTATTTACTTACTCCCACAGATATTTTTCTTGCATCAAAGAAAATTTGGTTTCTATATGCTATGTAATCATGTATCTCTATCTGCAAAACAACATCATTTTTTTTAAAGACCAGAATCATATATGAAGTCATACTGTTATGTCAATCTATTATGAACCAGCTCATTGGAATTTAATGTGTCTGTTTATTGTATATGGGATTTGCTATTATGTGTATTAAGGACTCTATTATGTCCATTTAATATCAATATTTTATTATTACATTTGAAATCATGTGTACTAAATATGTTTTGAATGTGATTTGCATAAAGTCCCATGACCAATGTATCTTTTATTGTGTATTTGCTATCAGAAACAACGTTTTCCATTATTTTAAAATCTGCTGAAAGTGGTTGAAACTGCCAGGTTTAGAGCCAATATTACTCTTTACCTGAAACTATTATTGATTTTATCTTTCTACAGTCTTCAGTGCATACATGCTATAAATTTTCCAGCAGTCATCCCTTGTTTGCGTGCTTGAAAGCCCGGTAATGTAAAGCACACAAATACAAAACTTACAACTGACAGTAAAAACCGAACAGCAAACATTGACATTGACATTTCAATTGTTTCAATGAAAGAACCATTTGTAAATAGCAATAAATTCATATTTATATAAACATCAATTTGTGAGTACAGCCTCAAGTTTTAAGGGATAATGAATCATATAAAAGTGCAATCATCAGGGTTAGTATTATACAATTTAAAAAAAAAAAAATTGTATAATTTCTTTCTGTATTAAACTTATTTTTATTACAAATGATTTGTTATCTTTTATCAAGTACTGAGATAGTCCATATAACTTTTCAGGTGTGGACGTGTATGGGTCAGCGTCAGCAACTGCCCCTGCACCTCCATTTCCCCAATTTTCCAAATATTTATATAAACAATAGATGTCACCAAACAGAAATAAGTTGTTCTGATTGATAGTCTAATCAAATTTTACCAAATCAATCTTTTTCTTTGTTGTGTTGAATGATTATTTTCAAGTGTAAGATAGTTAAACAGAAATAAATCTATGACCAATCTTCATTTACTGTTGCATATAAGTATTATTGGGCAGCATATCATTTTCAGTTTTCTGCGTTACATCCCAGCTATTTCCTTTGAGTTGAAACATACTGAAAATAGCTTCTTTGAAAACATCCTATGCCCTTGTACAAGGTATGTGCCTAACCCCCTCACCCCTGTGGATTGGCTGCTGTAAAAGTATGATGGGTCTACTATTTATAGCTAACAATTTACTTAGATATATATACAAATGCTGCAATAGATAGTGATAAGCAGAAGGTTTCAGTACAAACCTTTGCTGTTCAAGCCTTCGGACAAACACCTGAACATTTACACAGTGTTGCTTCTACTACAATACACAACAGCTTCCTGCTACCAATGGTTGTTAAGGATGCTGGAGGGTTCAGGATCCCCCAAGACCTAAACAGTCAATGTCGTCACCTGCCCTATTCACTTACTTGGCTGGAAATCCCTTTCTGACTAGGTAAAGAGTCAGGAACAGTTAAAAGGAAACATTTGAATATGGATCCCTCCTTTGGGTCTGTTGTGGATTTTAAGGTGGAACAAACACAAAAAACAAAAAAAGAAAGCATAGGGTCTTGCCCTAAAATCCTCACCAGTCCCTTATCAAAGCATGAAGCCTGCCAGGCAGGAAAAGTGGGGGTGAACGAGTGTGTGTCACCTCCCCCTCGAACCATGCAGGCCACATGCCCCAGTGATGATGAGTATATGGGCCTCTTCCCCACAAGCCTGGCTCAGTGGTTGTAGGGGCCTCCCAGTCTCCCAGATACCACCTTCCTATTGCAAACGAAAAAAAATGTAAACTGTAAAAAAAATACACTTTTTTTATAATTAGAAAATGTCTCACAATGTACACCCACAATCAATTACTGTATGCTGTTCAGCAATGTAGATCTGTATTAATCCCAATAACTGACATCCACCAACGGACAAAAAAAGCTGCCCTGTGTCACACGTTTTATCACCTTGCTTCACTCCTGGCAACTTAAAGGTCCAGTAGATGACAGCTCATATATAAAAAAGGACAATATTTGGTCAGTGATGTCACTGGGAAGCACATGACGTCTTTGACTAAATATGATCACGTTTATAGTTCAATAATACCACCCAGGAGACCCCTTCCCTTTGCATACAGTGGCGAAATTATAGGGGTCGCCGAGATCGCCATGGCGACCGGGCCCCTTGCTGTACGGGGGCCTTGAGGCCCCCCTGTACTCCTTGATAGGAGGGGAGGCTGAGAGGAGCTCCCCGATCTTCAGCCGAGCTGTAATGGCATTGTGCAGGGAGCTCCTCACATACCTAAAGTGAAAGCACTGTGTGCTGTGCTGTGCTCTTTATCTCCCCTACAGTGCAGTACCCGGCAGGAAGAAGGTATGTCTGACGTCTTTTTTATAAGACTATCTACTGTATCTGTATGTGTCTTTATATGTGTGTGGGGGGTGCATGCATGTGTGTGTGTGGGGGGGGTGCATGCATGTGTGTGTGTGTGTGTGGGGGGGGGTGCATGCATGTGTGTGTGTGTGTGTGTGGGGGGGGGGGGTGCATGCATGTGTGTGTGTGGGGTGGGGGTGCATGCATGTGTGTGTGTGTGTGGGGGGGGTGCATGTGTGTGTGTGTGTGGGGGGGGTGCATGAATGTGTGTGTGTGTGGGGGGGGGTGCATGCATGTGTGGGGGGGTGCATGCATGTGTGTGTGGGGGTGCATGCATGTGTGTGTGTGTGTGGGGGGATGCATGCATGTGTGTGTGGGGGGGTGCATGCATGTGTGTGCGTGGGGTGCATGCATGTGTGTGTGGGGGGGTGCATGCATGTGTGTGTGTGGGGGGGTGCATGCATGTGTGTGTGTGGGGGGGGGTGCATGCATGTGTGTGTGTGTGTGGGGGGGTGCATGTGTGTGTGCATGTTGCATGCATGTGTGTGTGGGGGGGGGTGCATGCATGTGTGTGGGGGGGGTGCATGCATGTGTGTGGGGGGTGCATGCATGTGTGTGGGGGGGGGTGCATGCATGTGTGTGTGGGGGGGGTGCATGCATGTGTGTGTGTGTGTAGGGGTGCATGCATGTGTGTGTGTGTTGGGGGGTGCATGCATGTGTGTGTGTGTTGGGGGGGTACATGCATGTGTGTGTGTGGGGGGGGTGCATGCATGTGTGTGGGGGGTGCATGCATGTGTGTGTGTGTGTGTGTGTGTGTGTGGGGGGGTGCATGCATGTGTGTGTGTGGGGGGTGCATGCATGTGTGTGTGGGGGGGGGTGCATGCATGTGTGTGTGTGTGGGGGGTGCATGCATGTGTGTGTGTGGGGGGGGGGGGTGCATGCATGTGTGTGGGGGGGGTGCATGCATGTGTGTGTGTGGGGGGTGCATGTATGTGTGTGTGGGGGGTGCATGCATGAGTGTGTGGGGGGGCATGCATGTGTGTGTGTGGGGGGGTGCATGCATGTGTGTGTTGGGGGGTGCATGCATGTGTGTGTTGGGGGGTGCATGCATGTGTGTGTGTGGGGGGGTGCATGCATGTGTGTGTGTGTGTGTGGGGGTGCATGCATGTGTGTGTTGGGGGGTGCATGCATGTGTGTGTGTGGGGGGTGCATGCATGTGTGTGTTGGGGGGTGCATGCATGTGTGTGTTGGGGGGTGCATGCATGTGTGTGTGTGGGGGGGTACATGCATGTGTGTGTGTGGGGGGGTGCATGCATGTGTGTGTGGGGGGGTGCATGCATGTGTGTGTGTGGGGGGGTGCATGCATGTGTGTGTGTGGGGGGGGGTGCATGCATGTATGTGTGTGGGGGTGCATGCATGTGTGTGTGTGGGGGGTGCATGCATGTGTGTGTGGGGGGTGCATGCATGTGTGTGTGTGGGGGGTGCATGCATGTGTGTGTGGGGGGGTGCATGCATGAGTGTGTGGGGGGGGCATGCATGTGTGTGTGTGGGGGGGTGCATGCATGTGTGTGTTGGGGGGTGCATGCATGTGTGTGTTGGGGGGGTGCATGCATGTGTGTGTGTGGGGGGGGGTACATGCATGTGTGTGTGGGGTGTGGGGGGGGGTGCATGCATGTGTGTGTGTGTGTGGGGCTGCATGCATATGTGTGTGGGTGTGCGAGCGGGCGGTGGGGATTCACAGTGGCAGCATTTGGCACACCGGCAGCATTTAATGGGCACACTGGCAGCATTTGATGGGCACAGTGGCGGCATTTGATGGGCACAGTGGCGGCATTTGATGGGCACACTGGCGGCATTTGATGGCACAGCAGCAGAGTTTGATGGGCACAGTGGCGACACTTGATGCTACAGTGGTGGCGTTTGATGGTACAGTGGCTGCAATTGATGGGCACAGTGGCGACATTTGATGGTACAGTGGCTGCAATTGATGGGCACAGTGGCTGCAATTGATGGGCACAGTGGCTGCAATTGATGGGCACAGTGGCAGCATTTGATGGGCACAGTGGCGACATTTGATGGTACATTGGCTGTAATTGATGTTTTTATTTCTGATTTTTCTTTTTTGTTTGCTTGCGCCCCCCTAAAAATTTTGAGCACCAGCTGTCACTGGTTTATATGTGCATTTATATAATATATATATATATATATATATATATATATATATATAGTGTGTGTGTTTTTATATAAAAATTAAGAAATCGGTTCCTTTATATGCAGCCACCCACTTGTGACCGGGCCCTGGTGTTCCAACATCGGGCTCAGAGTAAAGAGCTTTGTCCGGAGTTCGGGGGCCCTCCATGGTTTCTTGCATCGGGGCCCTGAGGGTTCTAGTTACGCCACTGTTTGCATATATGAACTGTCATCTGCTGGCCCTGCCATTCAGCAGGAGGTTTAGCAATGGGACCAGACATGCATGATATTATAGCATTTTTTTTTGATGGTAGTGGATCCAAATCACTGGACAAATGTGATGGAGGTGGTCATACATTGTGGGACTTTTTTTATTTTTGATAAAGAATTTGATAAAGGTTTACTGTTTTTTTGGGGAATGATTAAGGGTACTATATACCCATACTCATTTACTTCGGGGGCGAGTATCTGAGAGTCCCCTTTTTGGTAAACCACCCACAGACCACCACGAATACCAGGCCAGGGTTGTGGAGGAGAGGTCCTTGTCCTCATTAACATGGATAAAAGGTCTTTTGCCTGTGAGGAATGTCCCCCCTGGCAATGTACCACCCTCCATGTTGAGGGCATGTGGCCTGGTATAATTCAGAAAAGGGGAACAGTATATTCTCTCCTGCCCCCCTTTTCTGTCCTGCCAGGCTGAATGCTCAGATAAGGGTCCTGTATGGAATTATGAGTGTGACCCCACGCTTTTTTTTAAATATTTTTGTGTTGTGCTCTCCCTTGCCAAATAGACTGGCATTTGCACCAGAAGGAGGAGGGTGCACAGCAGACGTGCCATTTCCGGTGGCAACTGTCAGCCTTATTGCCCTAAGTGTCTGGTCTGTTCGCCACATGTATTTGGGGCACCAAGGGGTGCAAATACAAATACATTTTCTCCTGCTGTCAGAATACAATGGGGTTGATTTACTAAAACTGGAGTGCAAAATCTGGTGCAGTTCTGCATAGAAACCAATCAGCTTCCAGGTTTTTTTTTTGTCAAAGCTAAACTGAAAAAGCTGAAGTTCAAAACTAATTTGCTACCATTCACAGCTGCACCAGATTTTGCACTCTCCGGTTTTAGTAAGTCAACCCCAATTTCTCAGCTGAGCGGATTCCTCTATGCACCTTAGTTGTGTGGATGGAGGAATCCATTTATTTTAAGTGGGCTGAATGAAAAAAAAAGCAATCTATCTATGGCTAGCCTAAGCTCTTCCAGGTGCAAATGTTAGAGAGGAGCCTGCTTTTATTCAGAGTTGTGTTGCTTGCTATAGCTAAATAAACTGTCATGCCAGTGATGTCATCAGTGTTAGACCTTTTGTGTTCTTTATGACATGTTATGACACTATTCCACGCATGTCTCAATGATGTAGAAAAGAGTTAAAAAAAAGTCATGTGGCAGTGATGAAACGCGTCAGCCAGTGACGTCATTTTGCCAACAAACATGAGGTGATGCTGATGGTTTATGCTCCTTAAGGGGCCAATGTTACAGTAAACTGCTAGTGCACTAGACATTGTGCACTGTAAAATGTGAGTGTATTTTTAAGATGCTTTTTAATAAACCTGATGTTTTTATGCATATTGTGCGATGATGGTTCCTTCTATGTTCTTTTGAGTATCTTATACCCCACTAAGAGGAGTGGATTTAGGAAAAGTCTGGTCGGTTGAGTGGGTATTCCTGAAAGGGTTTTTGCTAAGAATCTGCACCCATTACCTTTGCTATCCAAGAAATTTCAACACAATTTAAAAGAAGATTGCGCTCCTTTGGAACTGTCACTTATATGCATGGAGTTAAGGAGATATGCACATTGAAGTTTTTTGCTTGGACTGATGTTTCACTTATTGATTTGATATAGTTATGATTCACAGTGCACATAAGGGGGTCACACCATCCCTGTTTGGTAAAAAAATTTTTTTATTAACAATTATTTGTATATAATTATTCAATGATTTTGTGGGGAATATTATATTGATTTACCCTATAGTAGGGGTGTTACTACTGAGGGGGTCACCATTTGTACAGTATTTTTTTAAACGGTTTTAGCCCATTTAGGTAGCACTAGGATTTTCTGTGATATATTTTATTTAGGTGTGGGGACACACATGATTGTTGGCAGCTGCCTATTAGGGTGAATAAGAGATTGGATATGGGGATAATATTAACTTATAGAATCATGGATGTAGAAGAGGAAAAAAATCAGACATTTTTAAAATTAGACTGCAAAACAGTACAGACATGTGAACACCACTTATGCAGCGTACACACAGTCTGATTTTCCGATGGGAAATGTTGGATGTGAGCTTGTTGTCGGAAAGTCCAACCGTGTGTATGCTCCATTGAACATTTGCTGTCGGACTTTCCGCCGACAAATTTTGCTAGCAGGTTCTCAAATTTTCTGACAACAAAATGCTGTTGTCGGAAATTCCGATCGTGTGCACAAAAGTTCATGCATGCTCGGAATCAAGCAGAAGGAGCCGCACTGGCTATTGAACTTTTTCTCGGCTCGTCGTACGTCTTTTACATCACTGCGTTTCCACGTTCGTAATTGTTGGCCAACATTTGTGTGACCGTGTGTATGCAAGACAAGTTTGAGCCAACAACCTTCGAACAAAAATCCACAGTTTTGTGGGCGGAAAGTCTGATCGTGTGTACGCGGCATTATTTATAACATTAGGAACATTACAACATAAAACACATGTTGTAGTGTGTTGCAATGCTTGCGTTACAGAGGTGCAGAGTGAACAAGCTCTCAATCAGCTAATCCAAATGAAAGAAGTTTGGTGGTTGTGTCCTATTAGCCAAATTTTCCTGTAGCAAGCAGTAACCAGAAGAGGCTCTACAGCTTTTCTGGTTTTCTTCTTCTGGGAACAAACCTGTTACATATTGTCTGTATGTTCACAGAGGCGTTGGCATAGCCCTAAAGTGAGAAGAGCCATGAGCCAGAGGCAGCTGCTGCTGATGTGAATGTCTCTGGCTGGGAAGGGGCTGTAAGGATAGAGAAGGAAGAGCCATCTGAGCTGAAAGAACAAACTTCTCTGGTCCTGTCTGACACTTGAGGTCATGAGGTCAGTGGAAGCTGGTGGAGGGAGCTTAGCAGATTGGAAGCTCAGAATCCCCCCTCCAACATCATTTACACAAACAAGCAGATGGCAGGAGTCAGCGGTGACAAAGAGCCATCTGTGCAGCGAGGAACATCCCTTCCATTCTCTCACAGGCTACTTCATTAAATCTCCAACATCACAAGGAGTGTGCTACAGACTGCAGCCAATGTGGGGTCCCCATTAACTTCCAAAAGCAGCATTTTATTTTTCTCTTATTTGATAAGATTTTCCTGTATAAAACACTTTTATTCCTTCTTTCAAATCTTTGCTCTCTGTCTATTTCTTTTTTTTTTTTTTACATTGTCTTTACGTGGTTTCTAGTTAACTAAAATCTGATATTTTTACCAATAATACCTTAGTTCTTTTTTACTTGTTATAATTTACTTTTTTATGATCTCTATTGAAATGCCATTATAGCAAACATCACTTTTTTGTAGATTTGTTTTTTATTTAACAAAAACAAAAAAATGTTAAAAGCATAACAAATTAGTGAATAACTTATATTGATTAAATATGCAAACAAAAATGTATGAATACATTTGAATCAAAAATGTAATAACATTTTTATATACACCTGCCATCATGATAGAGAGGAACAAATAGAAAATAACAAACCAGTAGGCTGTATACTATTTAACCAAACAGCCCAGTTAAAAATCAATATAACTTGGCAAGCACCCTCACAGCAGATGCCAATGACAACAAAGGAATTTGCTGTTCATTGTTCGCTTTTGTGTAACTCAAGCTGTTTGTAGGTGCCACATTGTCTGTCAAAGTCCTACATAAAATTGTAAAGTTGCTGCTCAGACACACTGGTTTGGTATAATACAGATGTTAAATGAGAGCATATATTTAATTAACACTGATATGACTATACACACAATTATATTCATGCCACAAGCTGCAGGACACAGGTTTTCATGTTATAAATCACTGTCACTAATTCCCACTGCCAGTGTTTACATTTTGCACGCTGGCGGACTTGCTACCCCAGGTAAGCATGGTATGTAGTATGTGCATTCCTTAAGCTGATTATAGATGGATCTATTTTTTTTTTTTTTCTGTTCAGCCAGTAGGATGAAGGAAAAAAAAAAAGAACCGATTCCTCCATCCACACAAGTGAAGTGGATGGAGGAATCCTAATCCACTGGGACATTGAGGGTTATTTACTAAAGGCAAATCCACTTTGCACTGCAAGTGCACTTGCAAGTAAAGTCGCTGTAGATCCGAGGGGGACATGCAAGAAAAATAAAAAACAGCATTTTAGCTTGCACATGATTAAATTATAAAATCAGCAGAGCTTCCACTCATTTCAGATCTACACCTTAGATTTAGAGTGACTGCACTTCCAAGTGCACTTTCAGTGCAGAGTGGATTTGCCTTTGCCTGTAAATAACCCCCATTGTATTCTGATAGTGGGATACTCTGCTGTTAGAATACACTGATCAGCAGCTGCAGCCGATTGGCTGCAGCACTGATCAACAAAAGTCTTCCAGCGTGTTCCTTCAGACAGATATGGATTTAATGATTGACTTCTGTTGAACAGGGATGGTCACACACAGATCGAAATTCAGCTGATCCCTGCTGAACCAATCAAATTGCAAACCATCTGTGGCCAGCTTTAGATTTTAACAGCAGAACTATCCCACTGATCATGATGCTCTCTCTTCCACGCAAGCTGTACATTAAAAATGTGGGTCCTTGAGTGACTAAAAGTATGAAGACCCTTATTGTAAAAGAAGCATACATGTAAAGTGTATTTTAATGCCCCCCACTAGTTCCAGCCTGATATAGAGATTGCATGTTCAAAATAAGGGTCAATAGTTTAGGATGGAGGAGTAATAAATAGTAATTTTATTGTTGATGAAAGGATGCCTAAATACAACACACTGTAACTTTTACACAGTAGCGCACTGAAATGGAAAGACAAAATGTAAAAGAGCCTAAAGAGGTATTAAACTCAAACTATAATATATTGTAGCTTACCAATCCTTAGATGTAATGGCAGCATTAGTTTTCTTTTTTGGCTTTTTTTCCTTTAATTTTACTAGATGGTCTGGCCAGTAACACACTTCCTGCTTTAGGATGTCTCCACTCTGGGTTGAGAAGCAACAGAGACACTTTTGGACAGCATCATTGTTAGTCCAGGGAGAGGGTAGTGTAAATGCCCGTACACACGATCTGACTTTTTGACAACAAACATGCAAATTAGCTGTTTTGCGGCAACATCCGACCATGTGTACGCTCCATCAGACAAACTTTTTCGGTTTTCATCTGACTTTTGTTGGCTGTGCGAATGGACAAACCTTCTGGCAACAAAAGTCTGATGGAGCAAAGTCCGATCATATGTACACAAAACCATCAGACTTTTGTACAAAGTACAAACACGCAAGCTCAGAACCAATGCAAAGATCAGACAACAATACAGAAGTTGACCAAAGATGGCGCTGGAGTATTTGAACGTCCTCTTTTGAAGTGTCATCAGTACGTTGAAACGTCACTACATTTGAGTTTGTTGCCTAAAAAGTCAGATCGTGTGTATCTAATACAAACTTGCGGCCAACGCCCTTTGTACAAAAAACCACAGTAACGTTTGTACAAAGTCCGATCATGTGTATGAGGCTTTAGACTAGCAGCATGGACTGGACTAAACCAGACACTTTATAAACAGTTACAGCATTATTTTTTTTCTTTTTGGCATAAAAGTTTTAGATAAATGAATAAAAGCTGACCATTGCAAGTACCCCTGCCAGTGGTAAATGGTTTGTTTCAACATGTCACTTTTGGTAGAAAGCTTGGTCTGTTAAAAGAAGTTGAAAAATAACAGACTTACTGGCCAGATTACTAGGGGAAAATAATACCTTAAAAAACGAAAACTGATGCAACCACTACGCCTAAGAACTGGTAAGCTACAAACAAATACTCTTTTGTTTTTTGGGCTTAATATCAGTTTGATATTTTGATTTGTACTGCTGCCTATGTGGAATATGGGAGGCCTCGTAGGGGGCTTCCCCAAAATGGCAGGCAGTATGTGCTTTCCATATGGTTTAAGAAACCTCCAGTTTATTACATTTAAGATGATATATAGGATGTTTTATATCTTAGCGAATATGTTGTAAAAAAAAATTTTTTTAACAAGTTTTATTCTTAAAAGAATTGTTGTGCAATATATGGAAAAAAAAACAGAAATGATCCCCACACATACCAGCAATCAGCTCCCACTACAGGAAGACTTCCATCACTAATAATCTATTTGAGGCTCCCTTCAGTAGATTATGTGACATGTATGAGCCACAAATACGTTATTAATGACAGAAGACTCCTTGTGTTGGGAGCTGATAATCAGCATCTGCAAAGATCACTGCAGGTTGGAGGAGATCAGTAACATTGTCACTAAATGCCAGGTCCCCTCTGGGAGTAGAGTGTTTGGGATAACCCCAAATGGTGCCAATACCTGGCGCATGTGCAGTAGCAGCAAGAAGGTAATACCTTGATTTGCTACTATGCATGTGCTGTAGGATTGATATTTAAATGTAGATCAGCACCATCTAAAACAGTGGGAAGCAAATTCGGAGTGGTCCTTGCAGCAAGTGAATTTGTGTTGCAATGGCATACGACATTCTCATTTCTGGCCTGGCAGCACACGCCAACTCCCTACAACCCCCCCAGCCCCCACCACTCCAGAACTTCGCCCTGTCACCACTGTGCCTGCACCCCCCTCCTCCTCATCACAATGCCTGAAACCTCCCCATACTGTGCCTCCATGTCCCCCCCCCCCCCATGCTTTCATTATCACAGCTTATCCCATCCTCCTCCCTACATCACGTTTGCATATCAACACACTCTCACCACTGTATCTGAATCCCCATCATTATCCCTGCTGTCATCACCTTTCTCACATGCCCCCACTTTACTCGGCACTGCCCTGATGTCAGCCTCTGTGCTCAATGCCCCTGCACCAATGAGTGCCTGAGGACTCACTGCCAATGGGCCAATTTATGTTTCTGTGCTTAAGGAATAATGCACACCAGGATGCAATTTATACAATTTTGACCAACAGGAACACAATTATAAGGTGATAAACTGAATAAGTTTGCGAGCAAACCAAACTAGTGACTCAGAAGCGTTTTAATTGATACAGCTGCTGGCGCTGATCACAATCTCAAAAGTGCATAAATATATAAAAACAAATAAAATGCCACGCTATATTAAGATTACCAATGTGATATGACACATATAAAATGTATGAATATCTTAGTGCAAACCCGTGTATGATATTAAACATAATAACATAATTGTCCATTGTGCTGGCAAATTAAACATTAACAGATGAAAAGTGCTGCACTATATTGAAATAACCAGTGTGATATGACACATATAAATAAAATGCATGAATGACTTAGTGCAAAACGTGCATAATATCAAATACATTAAATAATAAAATAAAAAATATCCATTGTGCTTGAAAATTAAAGCAATAACACATGAAAAGTGCCATACTATATTGAAGTAACCAGTGTGATATGACACATATAAATAAAATGCATGAGTTTATTGTGATAGTTTTATTATCGTGCAAAACGATAATATCAAACATATTAAATAAGAAAATAAAAAATGTCCATTGTGCTGGCAAAGCAAAATCCTGTGATAGTGCTCCAAAGTTGACAAGGTGACAACAAACTTGTGTTCCCCTCGTGTGAATCTGCTCAACTCAGGAGGTTTGACCGCACCCCTAAGTTTGCTCAAAAAACGCCTGTGAACCACCCCTAAGTTCTATGTGAATGCAGCTCTTTGGGATCCTGAGATGTCCAGCAGTAAGTTCCTCCGTCCATATATAAAAATAAAGTCTAAATGGTGTTTTATTGTTTAAAAACTTATTTTATTTATAAAACATCAATCTGGGTACTCATATCTTCCAGGTGCTAAAGCGCACCACTCTATAGCAGATAAAAGAAAAAACAATGAGATAGCTTGTCCGTTTGCAGTGTTCAAACCTGCTGCCTACCACACCATCCTGTCCCCTCCCCTACGCGTTTTCGAAACAAGGAACAGTCACGTGTCTTCCTCGGGAGGGTTGTGACTGTTCTGGGTTCCCCAGATTTATGTTTTATAAATAAAATACATTTTTAAACAATAATGAATTGTTTAAATTCATTAATAAAACACCATTTAGACTTTATTTTTATATATGGACGGAGGAACTTACTGCTGGACATCTCAGGATCCCAAAGAGCTTCATTCACATAGAACCCAGGGGTGGTTCACAGGCATTTTTTGACCAAACTTACGTGTGCGGCCAAACGCCCTGGGGTGAGCAGATTTACACGGGGGAGCCCAAGTTTATTGTCACCTTGTCAACTTTGGAGCACTATCACAGGATTTTGCTTTGCCAGCACAATGGACATTTTATATTTTATTATTTAATATGTTTGATATTATCGTTTTGCACTAAGTCATTCATGCATTTTATTTATATGTGTCATATCACATTGGTTACTTCAATATAGTGCGGCACTTTTCATTTGTTATTGTTTAATTTGCCAGCACAATGGACAATTATGTTATTATGTTTAATATCATGCATGGTTTGCACTAAGATATT
The DNA here is from genome assembly GCA_028564925.1 of Lithobates sylvaticus. Taxonomy (NCBI): domain Eukaryota; kingdom Metazoa; phylum Chordata; class Amphibia; order Anura; family Ranidae; genus Lithobates; species Lithobates sylvaticus. The sequence continues at coordinate 118,328,696 of CM053028.1, read as the reverse complement.
CATGCATTTTATATGTGTCATATCATATTGGTAATCTTAAAGCGGTTCTGCACTGACAAATTTAAAAAAAAAAAAATTTGGTCTATCTATCTGCAAAGTATTCATCTTAAAAGAAACGTACTTATTTAAGTGCTGCTGACTGATGTCATTTTGCTTGTGGGCATTTGAAGCCCACAAGCAAGCACTTCCTGGTTCCCTTCTTTTTCCCGTACCAGCATTCATTACCGGTTCCCGCGCATGCTCAGTAGCTTCACAGCTATGAGCAGCATAATCGGGACGGGACGGTTACCATGACAACGGGTGACGTAATGACGTCACTCCATGCAAATAACGCGAGATTTCGCATTGGAACCCCCGCAATGTCTCCTGGGATTGATTACACGAGATCCCACGAGACACAGCGAAATGAAGAGGAAATGACGCCGATCCCTGCTTAGAGCCCGCCCACCCCCGCAGGGAGAAGAAAACAGATGAAGCCATCATGAAAGGTAAGCTTAAAAGATGCAGAAATGAACCATCAATTCTGTCATCTTACATGATAGAGAAGCCATAGAGACTTAGTTCATGGGATGGGTGCAGAACCGCTTTAATATAGCGCAGCATTTTATTTGTTAACACAATTAGGACATGTTTTGTGCACTTTCTGAAATAAATCATTGTTGTGTACGCTTTCTGAACTGGTGCTACCTCTTGTGGTCACATGGACCTCTATAATTTTTGGGTTACCTATTAGTAGCAGGGACCCTCCCCTCAAGCATGCTAGTATTCAGGTTCAGCAGGTTTTCATGAGGGGTCCACCTTACCTTCATTAATATCAATTGGATCCATTAACCACTTGCCGACCGGCGCACGACGATATACGTCGGCAGAATGGCACGTACAGGCAGGAGGGCGTATATATAAGTCCCTCCTTTAGCCTGTCTGTGCCATCGGGAGCGTGCCGGGAGCGGCGCGCTCCCGCGCCGGTCGGGACCTCCGTGAGTCCGGTCGCGGTCCCCGCAGGCTCGATCGCCGCGGGGACACTCGCGATCGTCTCACGGGAAGGCTGAACGGGGAGATGCCGAGATAAACAGCATCTCCCTGTTCTGCCTAGCAACTAGTGACGCCGATCTCTGCTACCTGTGATTGGAGCAGAGATCAGCATTCACTAGCTGACGGCCAAGAAACACACCCCTAGGCATACTTAACCCTTACACTGCCCCCTTGTGGTTAACCCCTTCACTGCCAGTGTCATTTATACAGGAATCAATGCATTTAAATAGCATTGATTGCTGTATAAATGACAATGGTCCCAAAAATGTGTCAAAAATGTCCGATGTGTCCGCCATAATGTCGCAGTCACAAAAAAAATCGCAGATCGCCGCCATTACTAATAAAAAAAAAATTATTAATAAAAATGCTATAAAACTATCCCCTATCTTGTAAACACTATAACTTCTGCGCAAACCAATCAATAATCGCTAATTGCGATTTTTTTTACCAAAAATATTTAGAAGAATACGTATCGGCCTAAACTGAGGAAAAAAAAGTTTTTTTATATATTTTTTGGGGATATTTATTATAGCAAAAAGTAAAAAATAATGCATTTTTTTCAAAATTGTCGCTCTATTTTTGTTTATAGCGCAAAAAATAAAAACCGCAGGGGCGATCAAATACCACCAAAAGAAAGCTCTATTTATGGGAAAAAAAGGACGTAAATTTTGTTTGGGAGCCACGTCGCACGACCGCGCAATTGTCAGTTAAAGCGACGCAGTGCCGAATCGCAAAAAGGGGCCTGGTCCTTTGGCTGCAAATTGGTCCGGTCTGAAAGTGGTTAAGGGGCTCCCAGCGTTCTGCTTCATTGCGGAAAGTTAAAGAGTACTCCTGTTCATCCTAATATTAGGGCAACTGTCTTTTTCCCCAACTGCAACTGCCTTAGCATGAGCTGATCTGTCGCTAATGAATGACCTTTTCTGTGGCAGGATGGAACTTCCTCCTCCCTTGTACCAGAGCCAGGAGGAGGCTATTACTATCTATTGCTGGGTGCTGAAATTATGACAAAGATTATCCAGCAGAACAGACAAGGTCTGACATGTCCAGATGCTATTAAAAAAAAAAAAGAAAGATGTGTAATGGGGTGACATTATTTACGCTGCTATTTTCTTAACTTTGTTAACCTTTTTAGAAAGTTTCAGTAGGATCATTACCCTTGAATCCAAATTCATTAATATAATGGAGGCTTACAGGATCTTAAATCATTATGGTATCAGCTAGGTTGGTATATTAGTAACATTTTTTTAACAAGCAGAGAAGTACTGGCAGATTTTAAATCCCATTTTACTTGGAGATTTTAGTATACAGACAATTTTAGACTATAGAGAATAGATTAGATGCACCATCATAAAACCCCATTGAGCTACCTAGTAAAATGTAGCAGTTTCACATTCAATTTAAACTTTAGTGTGTTGTTGGGTTAGCCTCTGCTTTGTTCAAGTAGTCCTGTTGGATACATGTGATTCAGGTTCTATGTAGCATAGCCTATTAAATAGACATGTGCAATTTGTTTAGTTACGAATTTGTTTTCCGTTCAAATTCGTTATATTCGTTCATTCGTAATCGTACGAATGAACGAATGGTTTACTAAAAATTCTAAAGAAAACAAACTATCGAAAAGAACGAATATGAAAAACAACGAAAATACGAAATAATTAAATTAGAAACAAGGAAACTACGAAAGAATGAAAATCTGAAAAGCAAAAACAGAAACAACGAAAATACCAAACAAAGATTCAAAAATAACGAAAATCAAAAAAAAGGAAATCAAAACAACGAAAATACGAAATAATGGAAATTCTGCTGATCGAGAATTCGAAAAAACGATTGTTAGTTCTGATTCTGAAATATTCCATCCAGAGTCCAGATAGGGTGTGGTTGGGTCGGAGGCACTGTTTTGGTGGATTTTTGAGTTAAGTTCTGACTTGTGAGAGAGAAATTCTTTGTTTCTTAAACATATAAATAGCGTACACATTACGTAAAATTATGAATTATGCTCTGATTACGAATCTACAAAAACAACGTTACGAAAGTAAGAATAAATCAATCTCACGAAAGTACGAATTTCGAATCAACGAAAATTAGATTAATGGAAATACTAATCATTTCAAATCAACGAAAATATAGCTCTTCCGAAAATACGAATGCATCCGAATATGAAATATAACGAAAATACGGATTTCGAATAAACGAAAATTAGACTAACGGAAATACGAATCAACGAAAAAATAATTTTTACGAAAATACGAACAAGTCCGAATACGAACACCGACGACTTACGAAATTACGAATCGTTACGAATCAACGGAAACGAACAGAAACGAAATGAAACTAAACAAATTTTTCTATTGTGCACATGTCTACTATTAAATTAGTAGTTACAGCAGCAGCAGGCAACAAAATGCAAATATATTAGAAACTTAGTAAGCTAACACATTTTTTGCTTTGCTAGTTGTGTTTTTTCTCAAAAAACAATAAATCTGTCAAAAAGATGTGAGAAAATAAAGTGAGGTCAGTAATCAGAGAAAATTGCACTTTAATTGTTTTTTTTTATTTTTTTAATTGTTTGTTATGCTAACACGGATAATGCAGCTTAGGAATGCTAATATCAGGAAGTTTAAAGACAAGCCACTGTATTTTTACAACATTAAGTAAACCTTTCAACTGTAAAATGAATCTGGTTAATGAATGTGGAGTTTATCTGAGCACCAAATGTGTGAATTAGTAATGCATTTAAATTCACAAAGTCGAAATCCAGAGGAAAGTAATTCCTTTGTGAATGTATTCCTATGCATTTGTTATTAACCAAGTTGACATCTAGTGTGCCTTCCTTCACTGATTTATAAGACCAAGTTCTACTTTAACTATAGATCCATAGTACTAAATTGTCTTGCTTTTAAACATTGTGGGTGTATACAAACTCTTAAATATTTCTAAGCTCTTTGTGGCAATTACTTAGCACCTTCTGTACAAAATCTGAATGTACTCCACTAAAGAAAAATTACCAGCATTTTTTCTAAAGGATCTTTTAAAAGCAGTTACTGATAAAGGGCTAGTATGCACCAACATTTGAGATTAGATTAATTTGACTGAAGCCCACTTGAGGTTACAATGCTCCATAAAGTCCAATTAAAAATTCACTGCATTCCACATTTGTAATCTATCCGCTAGGGGGCTGGCCAGCAACCACACTCCTTACTGCTCGCCAGACCTTCAGCATTTCCAAGATGTATGTATAATACATCAACATCTTCTGCTGTAATGCACTGATAGCAATAAAGCCTCCTGATGCTCTATCCTGCTCATGGACTGTGTACAGTAATGACAATCCTTCTCCAAGGCCATCGCCATGTCAAGTGAAGGTCTTGCTCCCTTGTAAAAGCTTAAAAGCTGGATATTTGGTAGCGTAAGGAAGGAGTCATTATACATCCCCTAGATAAAGTTACCATTATCTCTGTAAACCTCTATGGTTCAACCACTCATACACATCATGTTATAATCAAATGCATTTGCATAACTAATGTTTAAGAAACATACTCAATTAATACGGAATCAATACTAACCATGCCATCAGCACACATCCTTGTTCCAATCCTCCCTCATTTCTGGAACCAGCACAGCACAAGCACAATTTTCCGCGGTCTGAATCTCCCCTATCTGCACCACTACAGTATATTCACCAACCTTCTTCTACCCTTACTTCACCATCCAACACCCTTAATATTAGCTTGAAAGGACTTTATGTAAGCATGCTTCATCTTGCCTCCGTTCATGCACACCTGCTTGCTCTGATCTCCATTGTTCTCAAAACTCAATGTTCCATCATCTTACCGGTTACAGATTTTAGTTCTTTATTGGACAACTTAAGCTATTTCCAGGTATAATCCAGGCGTATTTCTCTGGGTCTCCCCCCTGCTTCTCCTTCCAGTGTTTGGTTAAGCGTCTGTTGTCACTTGTTTGAAACCTGCCTGTATTTTTGGGATCTCTCTCTCTATATATATATGTATACACTATATACATATATATATATATATATATATATATATATATATATATACATACACTATATTGTCAAACGTATTGGGACGCCTGCCTTTATATGCACATGAACTTTAGTGGCATCCCAGTCTTAAGCCCCATACACACGGTCGGAAAATCCGACCACCAAATCCATCGGATTTGGTCTGACGGATTTTGTCCGACACTGGTGTTGCATACACACGGTCGGACAAAGTTGTCGGAAAATCCGATCATTCTGAACGTGGTGACGTTTGTTGCCTACGACGGGACTACGTAGAGACTAGTAGCCAATAGCTTTGGTCTTGTAATGTGATCTGAGCATGCGTGGCACTTTGTCCGTCGGAATTCGCTACACACGATCGGAATTGGTGTGATCGGACTTTGTTGTCAGAAAATCTTTAGAGCAGGAGATAGAACTTTGTCTGTCGGACAATCCGATGGAAACTGTCCGATGGTGCCTACACACGGTCGGAATTTCCGACAACATTGTCCGATAGGACAGAATCCATCGGAAAATCCGACCGTGTGTATGGGGCTTTAGTCCATAGGGTTCAATATTGAGTTGGCCCACCCTTTGCAGTTATAACAGCTTCAACTCTTCTGGGAAGGCTGTCCACAAGGTTTAGGAGTGTGTCTATTGGAATGTTTGACCATTAGTGCATTTGTGAGGTCAGGCACTGATGTTGCACAAGAAGGCCTGGCTCGCAGTCTCTGCTCTAATTCATCCCAAAAGTGTTGAGGTCAGGACTCTGCGCAGGCCAGTCAAGTTCCTCCAACCCAAAATCGCTCATCCATGTGTTTATGGACCTTGCTTTGTGCACTGGTGCGCAGTCATGTTGGAACAGGAAATGGGCCAACTCAATATTGAATCATACGGACTGACTGGAATGCCATTAAAGTGCATGTGTGTGTGTGTAAAGGCATCCCAATACTTTTTTATATATATATATATATGTAGAGCAGATGCATGAATAATTTAATTCTGTATGATTAGGTACAATATCGCACAAAAGTGAGTACACCCCTCACATTTTTGTTAATATTTTATTATATCTTTTCATGTGACAACACTGAAGAAATTATACTTTGCTACAATGTAAAGTAGTGAGGGTACAAATTTGCTGTCCCCTCAAAATAACTCAACACACAGCCATTAATGTCTAAACCGCTGGCAACAAAAGTGAGTACACCCCTAAGTGAAAATGTCCAAATTGGGCCCAAGGTGTCAATATTTTGTGTGGCCACCATTATTTTCCAGCACTGCCTTAACCCTCTTGGGCATGGAGTTCACCAGAGCTTCAAGGTTGCCACTGGAGTCCTCTTCCACTCCTCCATGAAGACATGACAGAGCTGGTGGATGTTAGACACCTTGCGCTCCTCCACCTTCCATTTGAGGATGCCCCACAGATGCTCAATAGGGTTTAGGTCTTGAGACATGCTTGGCCAGTCCATCACCTTTACCCTCAGCTTCTTTAGCAAGGCAGTGATCATCTTGGAGGGGTGTTTGAGGTCGTTATCATGTTGGAATACTGCCCTGCGGCCCAGTCTCTGAAGGGAGGGGATCATGCTCTGCTTCAGTATGTCACAGTACATGTTGGCATTCATGGTTCCCTCAATGAACTGTTTGCAGGCCTTCTTGTGCATCATCTTTAGAAGAGGCTTCCTTCTGGGACGACAGCCATGCAGACCAATGTGCGGCATATGGTCTGAGCACTGACAGGCTGACCACCCACCCCTTCAACCTCTGCAGCAATGCTGGCAGCACTCATACCTCTATCTCCCAAAGACAACCTCTGTATATGAAGCTGAACACGTGAACTTCTTTGGTCGAACAATGGCAAGGCCTGTTCTGAGTGGAACCTGTCCTGTTTAATCGCTGTATGGTCTTGGCCACTGTGCTGCAGCTCAGTTTCAGGGTCTTGGCAATCTTCTTATAGCCTAGGCCATCTTTATGTAGAGCAAAAATAATTTTTTTTCAGATCCTCAGAGAGTCACATGAGGTGCAATGTTGAACTGAGTGAACAGTGACCAGTATGAGAAAGTGCGAGCGATAACACCAAATTTAACACACCTGATCCCCATTCACAACTGAGACAATGTAACACCAACAAGTCACATGACACCGGCAAGGGAAAATGGCTAATTGGGCCCAATTTGGACATTTTCACTTAAGGGTGTACTTTTATTGCCAGAGGTTTAGACATTAATGGCTGTGTGTTGAGTTATTTTGAAGGGACAGCAAATTTACACTGTTTTACAAGCTGTACACTCACTACTTTACATTGTAGCAAAGTGTCATTATTTCAGTGTTGTCATATGAAAAGATATAATAAAATATTGAGGGGAGTACTCAGAGGCGTTGCTAGGGGGGTGCGGGGGGTGCGGTCCGCACCCGGGTGACACCCGCTAGAGGGGTGACACCCTCCCGATGGTGAGGAAAGCCCTGGTATTTATTTTTTTTTTTTTACATTTTTTTTTTTTTTTTTTACATTTTTTTTTTTTTTTACATTTTTTTTTTTTTACCCCTTGAAATCGTCCACATGTTACAACAAACACAGTTTATTTTTTTATTTTTTTTTCACCCCCCCCCCCCCCCCGCAGCCTGCTGGGCTGAAACAACCCACCTCCAGGCTCCAGCGCCGCAGCCATGCCTGGTGTGTGTCACTCGCTGTCCTCCTTCCTTCTTCTTCCAGCCTGTCACATCTCACACTGCAGAGTGCAGACAGGATGATGACGTCACTACATAGTATCTCCGCTCCGCCTGGGCAGCACGGCAGCTGCACGCTGTGAAGCTGGTGAAGCTGCCCTCCTCTCCTCTCCAGACGCCCGAATTTTGAACAGGTGGGGGGGGGGGGGAGATGTCCTGGTGTCCGAGCCCAGCCAGGTTGAGGTGTGTGGGGGGGGGGTGCCATCGTACTGACACAGACACACCACCATAGAGCTGGTGTGGGAGGAGGGAGGACTCTCAGTGTCTGGCACCCTGGCTGACCTGTGTTATACAAGTATAATTGGGGGGGGGGGGTGCAAAGTGGTCTGCTAGACACAGCTATAGATAATAAATATATATATATATATATTGTGTAATATAGCTGGTCCAGCCACCCCCCTCCCCCCACCAGACCAGCTCACTCAGCTACTGTGCCTATTATATCTAATATAATATAACTGTGTCCAGCAGCACCCCCTCCCCCCCTTATCAGACAGACAACACTCACTATATTATATTAGCTGACTGCGCCACCCCCACCCTGAGCTGGTCTGATGATGATGATGGGGGGGGGGGTGCTGGACACAGATATATTATATTAGATATAGGCACAGTATCTGAGTGACACACCCCACCCACCCTGGTCTCCAGCAGTCACCAGGTAGCTGAGTGGAGCCGCCCTAAGCTGGTCTGATAAGGGGGGGGGGATGTCCACAGACCACAGCACAGGTGTAGACAGACAGTGTCCCACACCCACATCAGATCCATCCAGCAAGCAGAAGGTCACAGCAACATCTTGCCATCTTCCCTGTGGCCATCAGATTCGGTCCAGCAAGCTGCACGCCTTGTCGTCAGCAGGTCACAGCATCTTGCCATCTTACCTGCAGCCATCAATCCGGTCCAGCAAGCAACACACCGTGTCAGCAGGTCAGTTCCAAAATCAAATCATCAATGCCTATGATGTCATTATCTGCTGTCTCAAGGGACAGATCTGATCCAGAGATCACCATACAGTGGGATCTCTGGATCGGATCTGTCCCTGGGGACAGCAGATAATGAAAAGTGTGGGGGCAGAGCTGCGATGAACTCACTCATCGTGTTGGAGCCCTCGGTTAGGCCCCTTTCGCACCGGGGTGGTGGGAGCGTCGGCGGTAATGTGCCGCAATTTTTAGCGGCACTTTACCGTCAATTTCACTGCGCTATTTGGCCGCTAGCAGGGAGCTTTTAATCCCCACTAGCGGCTGAAAAAGGGTTAAAATCACCCGCAAAAATTATTGGGGGGGGGTGACACCATGTTATACCGCACCAGGTGACACCAACCCTAGTGACGCCACTGGGAGTACTCACTTTTGTGAGATACTGTACTTGACACAAGTAATTTGCCTGCAGAGAGTTGCAAGACATTAATAGTTTTACTTTGTAAGTCTTTGACAGGAATACAGTCTTTTCTTTTGGATTAAATACGAATCATTTATAGCTGCAAGTTAATCCATTTGATTTTAATGAATTTGAATTTGAATTGATTTGTGTTGTGTTCTAACAGGCTGTACCCAGCTTTGACCAATTGTACTTTTCCTCTGGTTTACCGAGAGAGCAAGACGCTTGGGGCTTGGTCCCCCTTGACAACCCCAAGGCTCAAGACACCCACCTTGGGTGTCTTGTGGATGATCCAACTGTGTTGCAGCATATGAAAATTTGTGTAAACTACCTTACAGTTTGCTTGGTTTTAACCTCCCTGGCGGTATGATTCTGTCCGGAATTTTGTGCTGAAAGCGGTACAATTATTTTGCATGGAAATTTGGCGTTTTTATATTGTAGGCATGCAATTCTTATGAATAACTCACTTAAATCTGTCCGAACCAGAGTCTAGTAGACATCCCGGGTATGATAAAGTTTGAAACACAAAATCATAAATTATAATATAATAAAAATATATTAAAAAATTATTCAATAATGTAATCAAATCAAAAACACTGAAATTTGCTCAGTTGCAGAATAGTCGCTGTCATAAAATTTATTGTTTGATGATAAATTGTGATTCTAATTTTTTATCGGTGTTTTCTAGCTGGTCTAAAACCACTTTTGACATAAAGGGACACTTTTTGGTTGCTATGGACAATCTCCAGACTCGGGATTACCGCCAAGGAGGTTAAAGTCAGTTTTAAATAGTAGTGCAGTATGGTGTTCATCTATACTGGTCTAAATGGGTTATTCAGAATATTAAGTAGGTAATGTCCATGTATTAGTTTGATTTTAGGGAGAACTAGAGATTTTTTTTATCCAACTTAACAATAAATATTGAGATATTTGAGCCAATAACAGATTCATCTTGCGGTTTGACCGATTATTTTTCTCTGCATGCTTCTTTTTACTCCAATATCAGAAGCAATTCATATTTTTTTGACTATTTCAGGGGTATATAAAAGAGCCCCTTTAAGGGTTTATAAAAAGTGTAAGTTATAAGAAATGGAAGTATTGCAGTGCCGAGGAAGAATTATTACATTGTTGTGCATGTGACGTCTCTATTCTTGTATATTTGACATAGCCTTTTAAAGGTGTAACAAGGAAAACGCAGAAAATCTCTGTGCAAACACTTTCTGTATAATTTTAGAACCTTAGCAATAAATAATGACTAGAAAAAGGTCAGTTGAAGTATATGAATGAAAGTTATGTATTCCCTTTTGAGAAACTAGAAGTCTTTTACTGAACTCTAGGCAAATATAAATACACAGATGATACACATATATACTGTATGAGCTGTTTTACCTGAAAAGGGTTTGCATTTCTATCCATCACATCCTGAGAGTTACATAGCCCCATAACTCATTACAGCCAGGTGGATTACAGCATGGTTAAAGTATATGTAGCACTCACCCTCAAAAGGGCTGCTGATTTGTCCCAGGTTCCTGCAATAAGAGCCAGGCACACAACAACAGTCACTCTTCTGGCTCAATAAACAGCCCAGCATTGAGGTTGCTTTTTTAATATGTGTGCTGATTAAATTGGATAGGGCATAGGGAGCTGTGGGATGCTCCATGAACACTGGGCAATAGATTGAGGACACTCTTCACTGTCCCCTACTTCTCAGGGCAGTTCCTCCAGCAAAAACCCAGAGATTGGACAGCACCAGGACACCTTCAGTAATGTTGCAGGCCAGGCAAGCACTAGTTTACATATGCTAAGTAGGGATGAGCCGAACACCCCCGGGTTCGGTTCGCACCAGAACCTTCGAACCGACCGAAAGTTCGCGCGAATTTTCGAACCCTATACGTTATAATGGACGCGAACGTTCGAAATCAAAAGTGCTAATTACAACGGCCAATATGCATGTTAATGTCATAAAACAGGTTTGGGGACCCGGGTCCTGCCCCAGGGGACATATATCAATGCAAAAAGAACTTTTAAAAACTAACGTTTTTTCGGGAGCAGTCATTTTAATGATGCATAAAGTGAAAAAAAAAAAGTGAAATTTTCCTTTAAATATGGTACCTGGGGGGTGTCTAAAGTATGCCTGTGAAGTGGCATGTGTTTCCCGTGTTTAGAACTGTCCTTGCACAAAATGACATTTGTAAAGGAAAAAAAGAAGCCATTTAAAACCACTTGCGGCTTTAGGTTTGTTCTTAAGTAGAATCTGAACAGGTACATTATGAAGTGTAGCTCCATCCCAAAAAAATCTATTTTTAAGCTTTTTGGAGAACATAGGGAGGGGTTATCACCCCTGTAACATTTGCTGTCTTTGCACATCTGTTCAGAACATGTCACCTCACTTTCCGTCCCAATGACAAATGTTTTTGGAAAAGTGGGGTTTTAATTGAAACAAGGATTGGTGATAAAGTATCAGTAGAGAGGAGATACCTTTTTCCCAAATTAAATCTAACAGGATAGAATTTCCCTTCCTAGGGGTAGATTTCCTCTCACTTCCTGTTTTCTCTTTCCATTTGCAAGTAGGAGTCGTTTGTAAGTTGGATGTTTGAAAGTAGGGCCCTGGCGTATATACTCTGCAGAAATTTGCCCTATTAGATGTTGGTGTAGCCACAAGACTGGTGGGCACAGGAATGGGCCCTGCTATGAGTTAATAGATCAAGATTTGTAATTGCATGCACCTGTTGAACAGGGCAGAAAAATTGGGGGTGGTGGTGGTGGTGGACGGTGTTGCCACAAGACTGTAAGCTCTCACAGTTACTCTTGGTGGGCGCAGGAATGGGCCCTGCTGTGAGTTATTAGATCAAGATTTGTAATTGCAAGCACCTGATGAACAGGGCAGAAAAATTGGGCCTTTGGCGGTGGTGGTGGACGGTGTTGCCACAAGACTGTAGGCCCTCATAGTTACTCTTGGTGGGCGCAGAAATGGGCCCTGCTGTGAGTTATTAGATCAAGATTTGTAATTGCAAGCACCTGATGAACAGGGCAGAAAAATTGGGCCTTTGGCGGTGGTGGTGGACGGTGTTGCCACAAGACTGCAGGCCCTCATAGTTACTCTTGGTGGGCGCAGGAATGGGCCCTGCTGTGAACTATTAGATCAAGATTTGTAATTACCCGCCCCTGTTAAACAGGGGCTGAAAAATTGTGCCTTAGGCACTGGTGCTGGTGCCACAACACTGCAACCCGGCCCTCACAGATACTGTACTTGGAGCACAGCAGTCACACGTGTTGCGAAGCATTTTTTTTAAAAATTGTAAGTACCCGCCCCTGTTAAACAGGGGCTGAAAAATTGTGCCTTAGGCACTGGTGCTGGTGCCACAACACTGCAACCCCTCACAGATACTGTACTTGGAGCACAGCAGTCACACGTGTTGCGAAGCATTTTTTTAAAAAATTGTAAGTACACGCCCCTGTTAAACAGGGGCTGAAAAATTGTGCCTTAGGCACTGGTGCTGGTGCCACAACACTGCAACCCCTCACAGATACTGTACTTGGAGCACAGCAGTCACACGTGTTGCGAAGCATTTTTTTAAAAAATTGTAAGTACACGCCCCTGTTAAACAGGGGCTGAAAAATTGTGCCTTAGGCACTGGTGCTGGTGCCACAACACTGCAACCCCTCACAGATACTGTACTTGGAGCACAGCAGTCACATGTGTTGCGAAGCATTTTTTTAAAAAATTGTAAGTACCCGCCCCTGTTAAACAGGGGCTGAAAAATTGTGCCTTAGGCACTGGTGCTGGTGCCACAACACTGCAACCCCTCACAGATACTGTACTTGGAGCACAGCAGTCACACGTGTTGCGAAGCATTTTTTTTATAAAAATTGTATGTACACGCCCCTGTTAAACAGGGGCTGAAAAATTGTGCCTTAGGCACTGGTGTGGTGGCATGGATCATTGAGGAGGAGGAAGAGGATAGTCAGTGAACATAAGAGGACAGTCACTCAGCATCAGCATAGGCAGTCTTGAAGGGATGTGACATTAAAAATTATTCGGTTATATCCGCCTCAGGTGCCTGGTAGCTGGTGGTGATCCAAGACTGATTCATTTTGATGAAGGTCAGTCGATCAACCGAGGCGGTGGACAGGCGCACCCTATGATCAGTCACAAATCCTCCAGCAGCACTGAATGTGCGTTCGGAAAGAACGCTGGAGGCAGGACAGGCCAGTAGCTCAATTGCATACTGTGCAAGCTCTGGCCAGTGATCCATCCTCAGGACCCAGTAAGCCAGAGGATTTTCGGTGGGAAAGGTGTCCAAGTCTGACCTTGCCCCAAGGTATTCCTGCACCATGTATATCAGACGCTGGCGATGGTTGCTGGAACCGATCATACCTTGGGGCTGCGGACTAAAAAATTGTCTGAACGCATCGGTCAGACGTCCACCTTCCCCACCGCTCCTTCTGCCACTGACCGAAGCCTCAGCAACTCGTCGCCCAGGACCAGGAGTTTGTAGCCTCCCAGTTTCTGGGAACGCGTTGCACAGACCTTTCTGCAAGGCCTCCCTGAGATGTCTCATCCTCTGCTCCCTCTGCGACGGCAAGATAAGGTCCGCAACCTTACCCTTGTACCGCGGATCAAGGAGAGTGGCCAGCCAGTAATGGTCCCTCTCCTTGATCCGAAGAACACGAGGATCCTTCCGCAGGCTTTGCAGGATCAGGGAGGCCATGCAGCGTAGGTTAGCTGAGGCATTCGGTCCGGAGTCTTCTGGGTCACTGAGGATGACATGATCGCCAGCCACCTCCTCCCAGCCACGTACAAGTCCACTGGTTTGTTGGGACTGTACATCATCCCTAAAAGACTGCTGCTGCTGATGCTGAGTGCCAGGCTCCACCTCCATGCTCACACAATCCTCCTCCTCCTCCTCCTCCTCCTCCTCATCCTCTTCCTGTGTGATGGGTGGGACAGAAGGAACACTGTCCGGATAAAGGGGGCCTTGAGAGGCAAGGAAGTCCTCCTCTTCCTGCCTCTGTTCTGCCTCAAGTGCCCTGTCCATTATCCCACGCAGCGTATGCTCCAACAGGTGGACAAGAGGGACAGTGTCACTGATGCATGCACTGTCACTGCTCACCATCCTCGTGGCCTCCTCAAATGGTGAGAGGACAGTGCATGCATCCCTGATCATGCTCCACTGACGTGGGGAAAAAAAACCAAGCTCCCCTGACCCTGTCCTGGTGCCGTAGTCGCAAAGGTACTCATTGATGGCCCTCTGCTGCGTGTGCAGTCGCTGCAGCATGGCCAACGTTGAGTTCCACCTGGTGGGCATGTCACATATTAGGCGGTTCTTGGGCAGGTTCAGCTCCTTTTGCAGCTCAGTCAGCCGAGCACTGGCATTATAAGATCGGCGGAAATGCACACAGACTTTCCTGGCCTGCCTCAGGACATCCTGTAAGCCTGGGAACCTGCCCAAGAACCGCTGCACCACCAGGTTGAGGACGTGAGCCATGCAGGGCACATGGGTGAGCTGCCCCTGTCGCAGGGCGGAGAGGAGGTTGGTGCCATTGTCAGAAACGACCATTCCTGGCTTAAGCTGACGTGGCGTCAACCACCTCTCGGCCTGCCCCTGCAGAGCTGCCAGAACCTCTGGCCCAGTGTGGCTCCTGTCCCCCAAACACACCAGCGCAAGCACGGCATGGCATCTTTTTGCCTGCGTACTTGCGTAGCCCCTTGTACGCCTACGGAGCACCGCTGGTTCCAAGGACAGAGCACTGGAGGAAGAAGAAGAGGAGGGGGTGGAGGAGAGAGGTGTGTCACAACCAGTAGCAGTAGTAGCGTTTTGGAGGCGTGGTGGCGGAACAACCTCCAACACTACTGCACCTTGTCCTGCATCCCTCCCAGCTGCCAATAGAGTGACCCAATGGGCCGTGAAAGAAAGGTACCGTCCCTGTCCATGCCTGCTGGACCATGAGTCAGCGGTAATATGCACCTTACCGCTGACCGCCCTGTCCAGCGAGGCATGGACATTGCCCTCCACATGCCGGTAGAGAGACGGAATCGCCTTCCGTGAGAAAAAGTGGCGTTTGGGAACCTGCCACTGAGGAACCGCACATTGAACAAACTCACGGAAGGGGGCCGAGTCTACCAACTGAAAAGGCAGCAGTTGAAGTGCTAGCAATTTAGCCAGGCTAGCATTCAACCGCTGGGCATGTGGATGGCTGGGAGTGTACTTCTTTCTACGGTCCAGCAGCTGGGGCAGGGAAATTTGCCTGCTGCAATCGGACGTCGGTGTACTGCAAGTACTTGGTTTGTGACACACCTAATTCTACACCTTCAGTCCTCTCAGAGCAGCTTTCAGAGAGGACTGAAGGTGTAGTGGGGATGGAGATCCCAGCTGAGGAGGAGCAAGGAGAGGTCCGCTTAGTTCTTTGGTGTGGGTCTTTTATGTGTGCCTGCCAACGAGCTGCATGGCAGGTCGCCATATGTCTGGTCATGCTTGTGGTGCCCAAGCGGCTGATGTTTTGGCCACGCGAGATACGCTTGAGACAAATATTGCAAATAGCAGTGGTGCGATCTGCTGCACTCGTCTCAAAAAAGGCCCACACCAAAGAACTTTTCTGATAACGTGCAGAGGCAGCGCCCTGCACAGGCGGAGCTCTGCGGTGTTGTACAGTTGCTGTGCTGGCCTCTACCTGGCCTCCAGGGGGCATCCTGCCTCGTTGGACATGTGACGCCGCATCCTCCTCCTCCTCGTCCTCCTCCTCATCCTCTCTCCCTTCAGGCACCCACGTGGAGTCAGTGACCTCATCATCCCCTCCCTCTTCACCACTAGAGCAAACCTGGCAGTAAGCTGCAGCTGGTGGAACAGTACTGCCAGATTCCTCAAGCTGGGTATCATCATCCGAGCCTTCGAATCGTTGGGCATCCTCCTGGAGCATGTACCCAACACTGTGCTCAAAGAGTTCGGGGGACTCCTCAGGAGGACATGGTGGGTCTAGGGAAGGGGTGGCTGATGATGCTCTGTCAGTACCCTGAGCCTGGGTGAGAGAGGATGAGGAGGATGAGGAGGGCTTGGTCATCCATTCTACCAAGCCTTCAGCATGATGCGGCTCCACATGTCCAGCTGCCGAAAACAAAGACGCGCGTGTCCCATGGCCACGTGCTGATGACGATGCACGACCACGTCCACGTCCACGGCTACGTCCACTAGAAACAGAGCCTGCCTGCCCTGTGTTCTTGGCTCTGCACGCTCTGCCTCCCCTTGGCGGTCTTCCAGCCATTGTAGTCGGTAGTCCTGTGGGTGCTGCTGAGAAGAATATATAGGAGCTCTGTGTGATGCCACTAACACACTAGAAGTCCTATGGGTGCTTCTGCAAAGAAAATAGAGGAGCTCTGTGTGATGCCACTAACACACTAGAAGTCCTGTGGGTGCTGCTGAGAAGAAAATATAGGAGCTCTGTGTGATGCCACTAACACACTAGAAGTCCTATGGGTGCTTCTGCAAAGAAAATAGAGGAGCTCTGTGTGATGCCACTAACACACTAGAAGTCCTGTGGGTGCTTCTGCAAAGAAAATAGAGGAGCTCTGTGTGATGCCACTAACACACTAGAAGTCCTATGGGTGCTTCTGCAAAGAAAATAGAGGAGCTCTGTGTGATGCCACTAACACACTAGAAGTCCTGTGGGTGCTGCTGAGAAGAAAATATAGGAGCTCTGTGTGATGCCACTAACACACTAGAAGTCCTATGGGTGCTTCTGCAAAGAAAATAGAGGAGCTCTGTGTGATGCCACTAACACACTAGAAGTCCTGTGGGTGCTTCTGCAAAGAAAATAGAGGAGCTCTGTGTGATGCCACTAACACACTAGAAGTCCTGTGGGTGCTGCTGAGAAGAAAATATAGGAGCTCTGCGTGATGCCACTAACACACTAGAAGTCCTATGGGTGCTTCTGCAAAGAAAATAGAGGAGCTCTGTGTGATGCCACTAACACACTAGAAGTCCTGTGGGTGCTTCTGCAAAGAAAATAGAGGAGCTCTGTGTGATGCCACTAACACACTAGAAGTCCTGTGGGTGCTTCTGCAAAGAAAATAGAGGAGCTCTGTGTGATGCCACTAACACACTAGAAGTCCTGTGGGTGCTGCTGAGAAGAAAATATAGGAGCTCTGTGTGATGCCACTAACACACTAGAAGTCCTATGGGTGCTTCTGCAAAGAAAATAGAGGAGCTCTGTGTGATGCCACTAACACACTAGAAGTCCTGTGGGTGCTTCTGCAAAGAAAATAGAGGAGCTCTGTGTGATGCCACTAACACACTAGAAGTCCTGTGGGTGCTGCTGAGAAGAAAATATAGGAGCTCTGCGTGATGCCACTAACACACTAGAAGTCCTATGGGTGCTTCTGCAAAGAAAATAGAGGAGCTCTGTGTGATGCCACTAACACACTAGAAGTCCTGTGGGTGCTTCTGCAAAGAAAATAGAGGAGCTCTGTGTGATGCCACTAACACACTAGAAGTCCTGTGGGTGCTGCTGAGAAGAAAATATAGGAGCTCTGTGTGATGCCACTAACACACTAGAAGTCCTATGGGTGCTTCTGCAAAGAAAATAGAGGAGCTCTGTGTGATGCCACTAACACACTAGAAGTCCTGTGGGTGCTGCTGAGAAGAAAATATAGGAGCTCTGTGTGATGCCACTAACACACTAGAAGTCCTATGGGTGCTTCTGCAAAGAAAATAGAGGAGCTCTGTGTGATGCCACTAACACACTAGAAGTCCTATGGGTGCTTCTGCAAAGAAAATAGAGGAGCTCTGTGTGATGCCACTAACACACTAGAAGTCCTGTGGGTGCTTCTGCAAAGAAAATAGAGGAGCTCTGTGTGATGCCACTAACACACTAGAAGTCCTGTGGGTGCTGCTGAGAAGAAAATATAGGAGCTCTGTGTGATGCCACTAACACACTAGAAGTCCTATGGGTGCTTCTGCAAAGAAAATAGAGGAGCTCTGTGTGATGGGACTAACACACTAGAAGTCCTGTGGGTGCTGCTGAGAAGAAAATATAGGAGCTCTGCGTGATGCCACTAACACACTAGAAGTCCTATGGGTGCTTCTGCAAAGAAAATAGAGGAGCTCTGTGTGATGCTACTAACACACTAGAAGTCCTGTGGGTGCTTCTGCAAAGAAAATAGAGGAGCTCTGTGTGATGCCACTAACACACTAGAAGTCCTGTGGGTGCTGCTGAGAAGAAAATATAGGAGCTCTGTGTGATGCCACTAACACACTAGAAGTCCTATGGGTGCTTCTGCAAAGAAAATAGAGGAGCTCTGTGTGATGCCACTAACACACTAGAAGTCCTGTGGGTGCTGCTGAGAAGAAAATATAGGAGCTCTGTGTGATGCCACTAACACACTAGAAGTCCTATGGGTGCTTCTGCAAAGAAAATAGAGGAGCTCTGTGTGATGCCACTAACACACTAGAAGTCCTATGGGTGCTTCTGCAAAGAAAATAGAGGAGCTCTGTGTGATGCCACTAACACACTAGAAGTCCTGTGGGTGCTTCTGCAAAGAAAATAGAGGAGCTCTGTGTGATGCCACTAACACACTAGAAGTCCTGTGGGTGCTGCTGAGAAGAAAATATAGGAGCTCTGTGTGATGCCACTAACACACTAGAAGTCCTATGGGTGCTTCTGCAAAGAAAATAGAGGAGCTCTGTGTGATGCCACTAACACACTAGAAGTCCTGTGGGTGCTGCTGAGAAGAAAATATAGGAGCTCTGTGTGATGCCACTAACACACTAGAAGTCCTATGGGTGCTTCTGCAAAGAAAATAGAGGAGCTCTGTGTGATGCCACTAACACACTAGAAGTCCTGTGGGTGCTTCTGCAAAGAAAATAGAGGAGCTCTGTGTGATGCCACTAACACACTAGAAGTCCTGTGGGTGATTCTGCAAAGAAAATAGAGGAGCTCTGTGTGATGCCACTAACACACTAGAAGTCCTGTGGGTGCTGCTGAGAAGAAAATATAGGAGCTCTGTGTGATGCCACTAACACACTAGAAGTCCTATGGGTGCTTCTGCAAAGAAAATAGAGGAGCTCTGTGTGATGCCACTAACACACTAGAAGTCCTGTGGGTGCTTCTGCAAAGAAAATAGAGGAGCTCTGTGTGATGGGACTAACACACTTCAAGTCCTATGGGTGCTTCTGGGAAGAAAATATAGGTCTGTGTGATGGGACTAACACACTTCAAGTCCTATGGGTGCTTCTGGGAAGAAAATGTAGGTCTGTGTGATGGGACTAACACACTTCAAGTCCTATAGGTGCTTCTGGGAAGAAAATGTAGGTCTGTGTGATGAGACTAACACACTTCAAGTCCTATAGGTGCTTCTGGGAACAAAATATATGATCTCTGTGTGATGGGACTAACACACTTCAAGTCCTATAGGTGCTTCTGGGAAGAAAATATAGGTCTGTGTGATGGGACTAACACACTTCAAGTCCTATGGGTGCTTCTGAGAAGAAAATGTAGGTCTGTGTGATGGGACTAACACACTTCAAGTCCTATAGGTGCTTCTGGGAAGAAAATGTAGGTCTGTGTGATGGGACTAACACACTTCAAGTCCTATAGGTGCTTCTGGGAACAAAATATATGATCTCTGTGTGATGGGACTAACACACTTCAAGTCCTATAGGTGCTTCTGGGAAGGAAATATAGGTCTGTGTGATGGGACTAACACACTTCAAGTCCTATAGGTGCTTCTGGGAACAAAATATATGATCTCTGTGTGATGGGACTAACACACTTCAAGTCCTATAGGTGCTTCTGGGAACAAAATATATGATCTCTGTGTGATGGGACTAACACACTTCAAGTCCTATAGGTGCTTCTGGGAACAAAATATATGATCTCTGTGTGATGGGACTAACACACTTCAAGTCCTATAGGTGCTTCTGGGAAGAAAATATAGGTCTGTGTGATGGGACTAACACACTTCAAGTCCTATGGGTGCTTCTGAGAAGAAAATGTAGGTCTGTGTGATGGGACTAACACACTTCAAGTCCTATAGGTGCTTCTGGGAAGAAAATGTAGGTCTGTGTGATGGGACTAACACACTTCAAGTCCTATAGGTGCTTCTGGGAACAAAATATATGATCTCTGTGTGATGGGACTAACACACTTCAAGTCCTATAGGTGCTTCTGGGAAGGAAATATAGGTCTGTGTGATGGGACTAACACACTTCAAGTCCTATAGGTGCTTCTGGGAACAAAATATATGATCTCTGTGTGATGGGACTAACACACTTCAAGTCCTATAGGTGCTTCTGGGAACAAAATATATGATCTCTGTGTGATGGGACTAACACACTTCAAGTCCTATAGGTGCTTCTGGGAAGAAAATATAGGTCTGTGTGATGGGACTAACACACTTCAAGTCCTATGGGTGCTTCTGGGAAGGAAATATAGGTCTGTGTGATGGGACTAACACACTTCAAGTCCTATAGGTGCTTCTGGGAACAAAATATATGATCTCTGTGTGATGGGACTAACACACTTCAAGTCCTATAGGTGCTTCTGGGAACAAAATATATGATCTCTGTGTGATGGGACTAACACACTTCAAGTCCTATAGGTGCTTCTGGGAACAAAATATATGATCTCTGTGTGATGGGACTAACACACTTCAAGTCCTATAGGTGCTTCTGGGAACAAAATATATGATCTCTGTGTGATGGGACTAACACACTTCAAGTCCTATAGGTGCTTCTGGGAAGAAAATGTAGGTCTGTGTGATGGGACTAACACACTTCAAGTCCTATAGGTGCTTCTGGGAACAAAATATATGATCTCTGTGTGATGGGACTAACACACTTCAAGTCCTATAGGTGCTTCTTGGGAAGGAAATATAGGTCT
Organism: Lithobates sylvaticus; assembly: GCA_028564925.1. Classification (NCBI taxonomy): domain Eukaryota; kingdom Metazoa; phylum Chordata; class Amphibia; order Anura; family Ranidae; genus Lithobates; species Lithobates sylvaticus. Next base: position 118,307,686 of record CM053028.1, on the reverse strand, counting down.
GTGTGATGGGACTAACACACTTCAAGTCCTATAGGTGCTTCTGGGAACAAAATATATGATCTCTGTGTGATGGGACTAACACACTTCAAGTCCTATAGGTGCTTCTGGGAAGGAAATATAGGTCTGTGTGATGGGACTAACACACTTTAAGTCCTATAGGTGCTTCTGGGAACAAAATATATGATCTCTGTGTGATGGGACTAACACACTTCAAGTCCTATAGGTGCTTCTGGGAAGAAAATGTAGGTCTGTGTGATGGGACTAACACACTTCAAGTCCTATAGGTGCTTCTGGGAACAAAATATATGATCTCTGTGTGATGGGACTAACACACTTCAAGTCCTATAGGTGCTTCTGGGAAGGAAATATAGGTCTGTGTGATGGGACTAACACACTTCAAGTCCTATAGGTGCTTCTGGGAACAAAATATATGATCTCTGTGTGATGGGACTAACACACTTCAAGTCCTATAGGTGCTTCTGGTAACAAAATATATGATCTCTGTGTGATGGGACTAACACACTTCAAGTCCTATAGGTGCTTCTGGGAAGAAAATGTAGGTCTGTGTGATGGGACTAACACACTTCAAGTCCTATAGGTGCTTCTGGGAACAAAATATATGATCTCTGTGTGATGGGACTAACACACTTCAAGTCCTATAGGTGCTTCTGGGAAGGAAATATAGGTCTGTGTGATGGGACTAACACACTTCAAGTCCTATAGGTGCTTCTGGGAACAAAATATATGATCTCTGTGTGATGGGACTAACACACTTCAAGTCCTATAGGTGCTTCTGGGAAGAAAATGTAGGTCTGTGTGATGGGACTAACACACTTCAAGTCCTATAGGTGCTTCTGGGAACAAAATATAGGAGCTCTGCCTGCCTGCCACGAACACACTACAAGTCCTATAGGTGCTTCTGGGAACAAAATATAGGAGCTCTGCCTGCCTGCCACGAACACACTACAAGTCCTATAGGTGCTTCTGGGAACAAAATATAGGAGCTCTGCCTGCCTGCCACGAACACACTACAAGTCCTATAGGTGCTTCTGGGAACAAAATATAGGAGCTCTGCCTGCCTGCCACGAACACACTACAAGTCCTATAGGTGCTTCTGGGAACAAAATATAGGAGCTCTGCCTGCCTGCCACGAACACACTACAAGTCCTATAGGTGCTTCTGGGAACAAAATATAGGAGCTCTGCCTGCCTGCCACGAGCACACTACAAGCCCCTTTTTCTAAATCAATCTAAATGAATGAATCTATCTAACTCGATCTCTCTAAGTAAATCTCTCTAACTAACTAAATCCAGCAGAGTGTCACAGATCTAGCCTGCTCTATCTGCGCCGGAACAGCATGTGACCGGCGCAGACGGCGTGGCGGCCTTTTAGGGGGGGGCGTGTACTACAGCCCCTGAGCTGTAATTGGCTACAGGCGTCCTGCCTGTAGCCAATTATGGCTCTTCGAGTTTCCGGGGCTGTGATTGGCCAAGCATGCGGGGTCACAGTGCATGCTTGGCCAATCATCAGCCAGCAATGCACTGCGCCGGCCGCGCCGGCCGCAATGCATTGCGGGGCCGCGCGCATAACACGAACGTGATGCGAGCGGCCAAAATAGTTCTGGGCTCGCCGAGCGAGCGAACGCCCGGTGCTCGATGCGAACGTGGGTTCGCATCGAGCACCGGGCCCATCCCTAATGCTAAGGATGTCAGCAGTAACAGTCACTAAGATCCTTCATTCATGCCTGTACTCACAGTGCCCTTGAGTACTTGGATGTCTCCCTCCAATATCAGGTGGACAAGTCCTCAGTGGATCTTTCAGACCAGATCCCCAGTGGAATCCCTTGCTAGCCTCAGAGATTTCAGCAGACTAAGCCCCCCAGCTCTGTCACAGCTGAGACATCGATAAGAACAGGTAGAATTTCCAGATGGGCTGCCAAAAACGGCAGCAGCCCTTCAGGCTGGGAACTTATCCTGGACAATACAGGGCTGCCTCAGGCCGCAGCCTATTTATGCATCCTCCAACCACCAACTGGGCACTGTTCCCCAGGTATGGGCTGAAACTACATAAATATTCAGGCTGCTTATCTGACTTTCCCAACCCACTATATTCTGTAATCCTCCAGAAAACAGAGGGAAGTGATCAAACCTGCAGAGCCCAAAACAGCCGGAAGTAATCACAAGCTGCTCAACTGATTACAAGAGAGCCACCAGAACTAAATGTACCTAACCTAACACCCTATCTAAAAGGGTGCTACATAGATAAACTTCTGTTGAATGTCAGTGGCTACACATGGACACATGGATCGAAATTTAGCCAGCCAAATTTCAATCCACCTTTATAGTATAGAAACTATTGCACCAAAGATCAGGACGTGCATATAGTGAACCAATGTGCACACAATCAACTTATGTTCTTGATTATATGAACATGTTTTTATTTACCAGAATGGGTAATCGGCCGACTGATCCAACAGGAAGTAATTGCAACTTTCAGTTTACTAAAAAGGTGCAAAGTGAAAAGCAATCATGCAAAAAAAGGCTCAGAATGGTAACAAGCATGCATACATTGTAGATTAATGCAAAACAGATTATGACAGCTGCACAAACCTGGACTCTTCACAGCACTGTCACACATTCAGGGTAACATATGGCTGCATGGTATAGTCTTTATAAGATTATAATGACATAGACATTGACATCAGTAAAACAGTACAGAATACAAACAACTATTTGCAATTTTTCCTCATAAGCAGCATCCCTGTGTGTCAAGCCAAGGGTAGTTCTGGTAACATAATCCAATCCCCAAAAGCACATGGCCACCCTACTGGAACTGCAGTACACTTGTAGCAACTGGGGATGGGTTCCCCACAATAGCTGGGTCTTGAAGAGAAGTTGCGTGCTATTAGGCTTAATGCCCATATGCTGGTTCTGACAGTGGCAGGCATATCATCTGACTGCAAATTACTTTCCCAGCTACCTCTGCCTCATCAGGCGTGGCCTCTCTGAGCTGCAGAAGATGGAAAGCTGAGAAATGTATACTCCCTGGCCTTGTCCAGGAACCCAAAGAGTTGTGGGTAAAGGAGTTAAAGGGGTCTGCACCTGCATCCGAGATTGATGAGTAAATGGACACTCTGCTACAGGCATGTGTTACCTGGATTAAATCACTCATACATTCCCGAGTACATTTTTCAGAATAGATTATATTATTTTATACAATATATGCTTCTCAAAAACTTTCTATTAAATATTATTCTCACCAATGTATAATTCTTTAGGCCTTTTTTGCTCTCACTTTAGAAAAAGTGATTTCAGTGGGCAAATGTATAATGATAGTTCAGAGAGATGAAACAACAGATTCTCTATCCTCTTTACTTGCTCTAGGTAAAAACAGCTAAAAACACTAAAGCCAAAGTATCACAATGACAGCTTAATGCATTAAAGCACATGCACGCTGCAGTCCCAAACATTCCCACGGGTAAGCCATACTCAGGGTGGCCACCAGCAGTCCAATATGGCTTACCATAGGAATGAAAGAAGCCCTGGCATCCAATGCGCAATAAGAAGAGTAGGTTTTCACTGGAAAACACTGTGTGGCACTGGGCAGGCCCAAGAAAGGTAAGTATTTGAGTGGGGTGGGGGTTATTTATTAAAGGGAAATAGTACTCTTTAATTCCATTTCCCACAACTCTTTGGGTTCTTGGACATGCCCAGGAAAGATACGCGTTGTGTAATGGTGGAGCACAACTACTCTTTAACCTATTCCTGCCCAGCTTATGGTGTCTTGATTTTCCATTGAGTACTTTTAGCATGCTGCCCTCGGGACAACAGCATGGGTCACTTAGGGAACACCTGCAGAGCAAACCAGCGTGGTCTAACCAGCAGTCCCTGGGATACTCTCACACTTACATAGTTACATAGTTAGTTAGGTTGAAAAAAGACACAAGTCCATCCAGTTCAACCATAAAAAAAAGAAAAAGAAAATTATATATAAATATATATATATATATATATATATATATATATATATATATATATATATATATATATATATATACACACATACACACACACACATATCATACAATCCCATATACCCCATTCTATACCCACAGTTGATCCAGAGGAAGGCAAAAAAAAACCAGCAGAGCATGCTCCAATTTGCTAAAGCAGGGGAAGAAATTCCTTCCTGATCCCCCGAGAGGCAATCGGATTTTCCCTGGATCAACTTTACCTATAAATGTCAGTACCCAGTTATATTATGTACATTTAGGAAACTATCCAGGCCTTTCTTAAAGCAATCTACTGAGCTGGCCAGAACCACCTCTGCAGGGAGTCTATTCCACATTTTCACAGCTCTTACTGTGAAGAAACCTTTCCGTATTTGGAGATGAAATCTCTTTTCCTCTAGACGTAAAGAGTGCCCCCTTGTCCTCTGTGTTGACCGTAAAGTGAATAACTCAACACCCAGTTCACTATATGGACCCCTTATATATTTATACATGTTGATTATATCCCCCCTTAATCTCCTCTTATCAAGTTTGAATAAATTCAGTTCCTCTAATCTTTCCTCATAGCTGAGCTCCTCCATGCCTCTTATCAGTTTGGTTGCCCGTCTCTGCACTTTCTCCAGTTCCCCAATATCCTTTTTGAGAACTGGTGCCCAGAACTGAACTGCATATTCCAGATGAGGTCTTACTAATGATTTGAACAGGGGCAAAATGATATCTCTCTCTCTGGAGTCCATACTTCTCTTAATACAAGAAAGGACTTTGCTCGCTTTGGAAACCGCAGCTTGGCATTGCATGCTATTATTGAGCTTATGATCTACCAAAACCCCCAGATCCTTCTCCACTACGGATTCCCCCAGTTGTACTCCCCCTAGCATGTATGATGCATGCATATTCTTAGCCCCAAAGTGCATAACTTTACATTTATCAACATTAAACCTCATCTGCCACATAGTCGCCCAATTAGACAGAGCATTGAGGTCGGCTTGTAAATTGGAGACCTCCTGTAAGGACGTTATTCCACTGCATAGCTTGGTGTCATCTGCAAAGACAGAAATTTTACTTTTGATCCCAGACCCAATATCATTTATAAAGATATTAAAAAGTAAGGGTCCCAGCACTGAACCTTGGGGTACACCACTGATAACCTTAGACCATTCAGAGTAAGAATCATTAACCACTACTCTCTGAATTCTGTCTTTTAGCCAGTTTTCTATCCATTTACAAACCGATTTGGGCGGCACAGTGGTGTAGTGGTTAGCACTCTCACCTAGCAGTAAGAAGGGTCGCTGGTTCAAATCCCAACCACGACACTACCTGCCTGGAGTTTGCATGTTCTCCCTGTGCCTGCGTGGGTTTCCTCCGGGTACTCCGGTTTCCTCCCACAATCCAAAGACATGCAGGTAGGTTAATTGGCTTCTGTCCAAAAAAATAAATAAATAAATTGGCCCTAGTATATGAATGGGGACCTTGGATTGTGGGCTCCTTGAGGGTGGGGACCGATGTGGGTGTGCAATGTACAGGGATAGGGACAGTTGTAGACACTCGCTCAGGTTGAACTGGATGGACTGGTGTCTTTATTCAACCTTACTAACTATGAAACTATGAAACTATTACACATGAGCCGTGTGTGGGGAACTGTATCGAACGCTTTTGCAAAATCCAAGTATACCACGTCCACAGCCACGCCTCTGTCCAAGGTTTTACTTACCACCTCATAAAAAGAAATGAGGTTTGTCTGACAACTTCTGTCTTTCATGAATCCATGCTGTCTGTTGCTTAAAATATTTTTTTCCTGCAAGAACTCGTCTATGTGGTCTTTTATTAATCTCTCCAGTATCTTCCCAACTCCAGAAGTTAAACTAACAGGTCTATAGTTACTTGGTAAAGACTTTGTTCCCTTTTTAAATATAGGCACCACGTTCGCCCTGCGCCAATCCAGTGGTACTATTCCTGTCATTAATGAGTCCCTAAAAATTAGATACAATGGCTTTGAAATTACATAGCTCAATTCTTTTAGGATCCGTGGGTGGATGCCATCAGGTCCAGGTGCTTTATCCACCTTTATTCTGTCTAAATATTTCAGGACCATATCACTTTTGAGCCATTGTGGATTTGGGGCTGTGTCACTACCACCCCCATTGTGGACATGAGCTCCCCCATGCTCCTTTGTATACACAGAGCTGAAGAAAGTATTTAATAAATTAGCCTTCTCTTTGTCCCCAGTTACCCACTCTAGATTATTTTGTAAAGGGCCTACATGCTCAGACTTGACCTTTTTACTATTAATATATTTAAAGAATTTTTTGGGGTTTGTCCTACTATCTTTTGCAATCTGTCTTTCGTTTTGAATTTTTGCATCCTTGATTTCCTTTTTACATATTCTGTTATGTTCTTTGTAACATTTAAATGACACTAGTGATCCTTCATTTTTATATTTTTTAAAAGCTTTTTTCTTATAGTTTATAGCTTTTTTAACTTTGGCCGTGAGCCACATAGGTTTTATTTTTAGCCTTTTAAATTTATTGCCCATGGGAATATACTTTGCAGTGAGTTCACAAACAGTCTTTTTGAAGAATCCCCATTTCTGTTCTGTGCCCATTGTTGCCAATATTGTCTCCCAGTCTAAGTTCTGGAGAGCAGCCCTCATCCTTGGAAAATTTGCCCTCTTGAAATTAAGTGTTTTTATCTTTACTGTATGTGATTTTTGCTTACAGCTAACATCAAATGAAATCATGTTATGGTCACTGCTACCCAGATGCTCCTTTATCTGAACATTAGTAATATGCTCTGCATGGTTTGAGATTACCAGATCCAGTAGAACATCATTCCTGGTTGGGGCCTCAATAAACTGGACCATAAAATTGTCCTGTAATAGGTTTATAAATTTTTGTCCTTTAACTGTCCCAGCAGTGCCATTATTCCAGTCAATTTCTGGGTAGTTAAAATCCCCCATTATTATCACTGTCCCAGCCCTTGCAGCCCTTTCTATTTGTGCAAGGAACTGAGTATCCACCTCCTCATTAACATTGGGTGGTCTATAACAAACTCCAATGATTAACTTTGAACTACGCACATCTGTATGCAGTTCCACCCATAATGCTTCAGACTCATCACACTCTCCATCCCCCAGGTCCTCTTTCACACTCGCTTTGAGATCACTTCTCACATACAGACAGACCCCTCCACCTTTCCTTTTAACTCTGTCTTTCCGAAAGAGTGCAAAGCCAGGAATATTTATAGCCCAGTCATGTGAGGACTGCAGCCAAGTTTCAGCAATACCGATTACATCATAGCTCTCCTGATGCACCAGAGCTTCCAACTCACCTATTTTGCTTGGCAGACTTCTGGCATTGGTGAACAAACACTTTAATGCATTACTATATTTTGACCAGTCACATACTATCACATACTATCCAGTCACACTTGTCCTAAGCTTAGAGAGCAATGGACCCCACTGTGATCCCAATGCAAAGGGACATTACAGGGAGACGTTTCTGGGTTCCTGGGAGGTTAGAGGAGTATTTCAAACCAGACAAGTGTCTTCTGAATAGATTTTCTGAGTTAATAATATATACTAACGATCAGGGTTTACAGTACACAACTTCAAGGTTACTAATGTTCCATAGAAAGGTTGAGAGATTGTATAGTAGAGAGGAGAGGCCTTTACCTACATGAGAAGTGTCCCAGAGTCTAGCATCCTTACACAGGAGGGATGTGAGTAGTCTTAAACTGAAAAGTGTTCTTGTACCACCAAGCTCCCCCCCAAGGGGAAGCACCACTATAAGAGCCTTGTAACTAAATCCTGAGTCTTGATGGTACAGCGAAAACCAACAGTTGTCTGCTTCTGCCAGTAATGGTTTGAGCCTACTAGCTTCCCTCAAGCTATATATCTATCACCTTCTTTCCATGGTACCCCTCTATCAGGGCAGGGCTGCCACTTAATCCCAGTGACCCTTAAAGTCACAATTCAGTCTCCATCTATGGTATATCTAGTCGCCAGCCAAAAGAATTACAACAGACCACATCCCTGCTCCACCCAACAAAATTAATTCTGCTTCCCTCCCTTAGCAGCTCAGAGAAACAACACCTGATGATGTAGAAGTAGCTTGGAAAGTGATGTCCAACCAGGTAAAAGGCCCTCCACTGCTAGAACTGGCATACGGGCAGCTGCACCAGAGTCTGAAAGTACACAGGTTCTTCAAAGGACGCAGTCACTTTGGGGAGGACTTAACCAATTGCTACCAGAGTTCTCCAGGTCCGATGAGGTGGTGCTTTATCCTGGGGCCATATTTCTATCACCTGTGTTACCAGAGTTATGCTGGACTTCTCTGTGTATGAGGATGCTAGTAGCTGTGTTCTGTACTGTTTTACTGAAATAGTGATTCACTCATCAATGATGTACTATACATTTACAAAGTGGTTCAAAATAACAAAATAAAGAGAAACAACCACTGTAGAACAGGGAACAAGGACAGAATTGAAGGGAGGTATGTTTATAAGACTATACGTTGCATAAAAGAATGCACTGGTATATAGATAGGTAGTTAATACATGTGTGGCTGTAGAAAAAAATGTGAAGGGGTAGTTTGCCAATGCACTTGAAAGACTAACATCTACTGCAGCCATTCTCCACCAGAGTTCTGTGGAACCCTAAGGTTCCTTCAGAAGTTGCTAGGGGATCCATGAGCTGTTTGTGATTGATCTCCCATTTATTTACCTTGGGGTTTACCACCCCCCTCAAACGTTTTTTCCCCTCACCTGGAGGCATTGGTTGTGTATCTATGTTTAAAGACATTTATCTAATTCTGCATATAGAGCTTTTTTGTGTTTTCTAGGTGTATCTGTTGTGGATATTATTGTCATTTAGACCATTTCATTTTTTTTATTTTTTATGACAGTCATTCACATTCTGTTTTTGTTCTATTGGGGGCCCCTATGTGTCTTTCATTGTCGCCATTGCCATGACAGGATTTTTAGGGGAAGAGGCCCTAAAGGAATTTGATACTAATGAATCGATTGAGTCGGAGATCACTTTTGTTTTCTCCAATCTCACCCAATTGGTGGAGAAAAAATCCTCCCTCTTTTGACATATCAAGTCCTTTGAGGACTGTAATAGGGAGGGCATAAATACCTTTGGACTACGGGTTCAGATCTTCCCCTCATTTGAAAAGATTGAACCAGACTTTAAAATGGCATGGGAACACTTTTTGAAACAATGTTCCACTGATTTCATGGTATTATTGATACAGGAATATCGTAAAATAATTTCTGACCTTGATATCAAGATCGATATATTCTTAATAATCAACTTATTCAATTAAAATCACACACCCTATATGGAGATCTAGAAAGGAAGCTCAAAAGTAATTTTGAGAAATTTAACAAAGATGTGCTAATTAAAAAAGATACGAAATTTCTGCGTGACAAAAAAGCCTTTAAAGAGGAAAGAGCATATAAATGGCAGGATGACCAAAATCCAACTAGAAAAATAAATAATTATCTTGGCGCACCAAATTATACGGTAAACAACTCCAGTATGTCCAAATATCAATCCATGTCCTCCATCTCCTCCCAATCAGTGGTCACACAACCCAATGGACGTAGACACCATAAACATCACGCCATGGGAATGTATCCAATGATAACACCTCTGACATGGAAGATTTGTCTTCCCCACACACTATTGAGCAGAAAAATACTTCACATAGTATGTACCATCACACCATCAAATTCGAGCACAGACATTGAAACACCATGACAGTAACAAAAAACACACCAGCAAGACACAAAAAACCCACCCACCCAAACGTCACTAAATATTATTAATCTATCATTTCATCATCTTACCCAGGATGAAATGCGGATCCTTGGGAAAGGGCTCACCTTTTGTCCTGTGGTACCAATTAACACATTTTAAGGCATCAAAGATACACATCTTTTTATACGAAACTTGCTGCTAAAAAGTTTATTTTCCAAGAAACATAACGATATAGGATCCACATATACTCAAAAACATCTAGAAGCCATTGAAAACTTAACAACACTACTTAAAGAAAACGATCCAGAGAAGCTAATTGATTCTCTGGATCTAGAAAAAAAAAAAACAACAGAATTGGGATGCACAGATCCAGGAGGTGGCAAGGAATCAATTGGAGATGGAATCCATGTGAAATTTAAAATAGTATATGGCTGATAAAACATGTGACCAATACACAGTACAAATGTGCAAAATCATCAGAATGGCAAAACTCACTGTGATAGTGCCAGCAATGGAGCCAAAGGTGGTGGAGAAATGGCTGTCCTGCTTCCGTGAGGGCTGTGGATGGAGGGGGCTGCAGACCAAAAATGGGAAGCCTGAAAACACTTTCCAACAGCTGGGAGTGGTGACCATAGCCAAAGCCGGGCTACATCAGGGAGGGGAAAGACTGGGCACAGATCCAGGAAGCACTATCACTGTATGACCAGAGTGGAATTATCAGTATTGCCGGGACCGACAATTCATTATAGCCGTGAGTAGTTTTAAATGACTTTTTTTCCTTTAGAAATGTCATTTTGTGCAGGGACTGTTCTAAACACGGGAAACATGCACCACTTTACAGGCATACTATAGACACCCCCAGTTATGAAATTTAAAGGAATATTTCACTTTTATTGTTTCACTTTAAGCATTATTAAAATCACTGCTCCCGAAAAAACGGCTGTTTTTAAAACTTTTTTTTGCATTGATACCTCTCCCCTGGGGCAGGACCCAGGTCCCCAACACTTTTTATGACAATACCATGCCTATAAGCCTTTAAAATCAACACTTTTGATTCTCCCATAGACTTTTAAAGGGTGTTTTGCGGCTTTCGAATTTTCCGTGAACACCCCAAATTGTTTGCTATTCGGCGAACAGGCGAACACCCGATGTTCGAGTCGAACTTACATTCGACTCGAACATCGGGCTCATCCCTACCCATTACACTTCTGAACCAATTTCTTGATTACATTATTCAGAATAACACCTTCGATATCAAATTAACTATGACTTGTAGTCCATCCACCATTACATTCTTGAATGTAACTATACATAAACACTTTAACCGCCATTTGTCTAGCAAACTATTTAGAAAACATACGGCAGGAAACACCATACTTAAGGCCCCTAGCTTCCATCCGGAACCTTTGATAGCCTCTATCCCATATGGACAATATTTTCTGGCTAGACGCAACTGCTCGAGCGATGCCCTATTTGAAAAGGAGGATGCAAAAGAGGGTATTCTAATAAGATCCTTAAAAAAGCATATAAAAAAGCAAAAAATAGAGTGTTACTTTTTTCTCAAAAAAAGGTGCAGGAAACTAATACTACTAGAAACACAACAAAATATTGTAGGCAACATTAGCAAATCAGTGGTATTTTTAGGAAATACTGGCATCTTTTAAGTATGGACTCTACTTTAGCCCCTTTTGTTTCTGACCATCCATTGATCACTTATCTTTACAGAATAAACTTGTGCATAATGAGTACCAAGCAGAGAGAGATAAAAAATACGAGATTATGGGTACCCTGTGGGAATTACTATTGCCAATTTATGGACACCCGTAAATGTATCACATTTCCAAATGGGGAGAGATTTAAACTGAAACATTATGTTAACTGCCGCACCCCTGGAATAGTTTATCTATTATCATGTGAGTGCGGCTGTTACTATGTTGGCAAGACCAAGTTGGAATTCTGGCGCAGGATCTATCATCATATTGTTATTATATCTTATTTTTTATGTTTCTCATTCAATATTTTTTCATTTATCACTTTCTTTTTGGTGTTGTACGCTGTTTGTACTGGTCAGATCGGCCATTCTATGGGATATATAGTTTGCTGTGCTATGTGCTGTACTGTGCTATGTTCATTGCCAATTCAGCAGTGTGCATAAAAGAAATGTAGTGTGTACAAATGTCATCGATTAGCACCACTAAGTGTCAACCCTTTGCATATGCTGTGCAATGTCCCTGGACTGTGCATGCACGGACACTTTTTTTCCCCGGATGACGCTGGAGGACTGGGAGGATTGGGTCCTCTCTGCACTGCCCGGCGCGCATGGTTTTATCTCACGCCCCCCCCCCCATTTGGGGCATGAATGGACTTTCTTTCTGGCCTAAGGAAATCACGGGGTCCACCGGTATTTCCCTTCCTGCTTGCGTTCCACCCTGGAGCACAGAAGGGTGGTCGCACGCGCGTCGGTGGCGTGATGACGTGGGATGCTGCTCCGCCCCGGCCCTGCTTTTTTGGGGGAGACGTGGCCGCAACACACGCCCTGACACCAAGGGATCTATGATGGATGCTGGATGCCCAGATTAAGGCACCAGCTTTTCCATCAGCTGTCCTCTATTATTCAATTAGGAATTGAATCATCAAGCCCTCCATCTGGATATATTTGCTCCCTCCTGTGTGGTCATTCCTGCAGCACACAACTGGGAGTAGGTTGCACTGGAGCTGACTGTGAAGACTAAGGTATGCTGAACGATTTTTTTTTTATTTCAATCATGAGATATGTAACTGGATACTAGCCAGATTTAATCTAAGTACCTTGCTTATGACTATATTACAATTACAATCTAAATGTCTCTGAGTCCCTGCATACCTGTACATTATATTAACAACTCTTTATATCTGTTGATCTATACAGATGAGCATCATAATAAACTCTCCAACGACCGATTACTAACTGACTGTTTGGCATTACATGGTGGAAGCCTTTTCTCCGTTACCTGGGGTCCCTATATGTGCAGTCTTGGGCTCATTTCCTCGTGGTTCTATCTGGTGCATGTCTGCGCTGCCCTCTCTGGGAAACAATTGATCACTTACTCATCAGTTATATGCAATATCTGTTTTGTAAGTATGACATATGATCTGTTTATACCATATATAGATACATGAATGCACTTTTCTTTGCTCGCATTTTTTTGTTACTATATTACTAATATGATATATTTATATTGTAGAACTACTACAACCCATTTGACATAAAACCTCTGAAGAAGGACTATAATTAGTCTGAAATGTCTACGCCAGTATGTACGACAGCTATCTCACCAGGATCCATGGGCAGTATGTGCCAGATATACAGAATGCGTTATTTTGGGTATTATGTATTCATGATCTTATATTCACAATTGCGTTAATACTATATGATGTTCATCGTTGATTTGTACTATTTTATTATGTTGTTATAATAAAATATATATTTTTTACCAACATTTTGGTCTGCCTGTCAAAAAATCCATGAGGGGTTTTACCGTGCTTTATGCACCAGGTGTTTTTTGTTCATGATCTCCCATTTATTGTTGACTACATACAGTAGTTCCAGGATCAATGCCACTTGGCAAAGCCGAAAGCATGACATTGATGATCTTTTTAGCTGTCAGTAAGGGTGGTATTTTGACCACCGTTGTAAAGGTTTTATTATTTCTAATGACCACCAATATAAGGGGCATTTTTGCCATTGACCCCAGTGAATTGGTCTGAAAACTATTTTAGAGGAAAGCTGATCTACTGTATACTTAAGTAGCTGGAATATCGTCACTGTTGCAAAATGTAAAAAATAAAAAACACTTTTTGCAGTCCTATGTCTATCTATGTATAGATTATTTATTAATTTTTATAGGGATTCACTCTTTGCTGAGCTGGTGGGCAAATGGTGAGCTGGTTGTGTAGTCAATGAGGTGCAAGGTTCTGTAATCTGTTACCTTACCAAGTGGACCTTAAAAGTGAAGTGCAGGGTAATAAAAAAAAACTACATACTCACCTAGGTGGAAGCTGCATCTGTCTCCTGTCTACTCTACACTGAGAACTTAGTGATCAAAGACTGCTGATTGCACAGTTCTTAGTCCTTAGTGAGCAGATGCCAGTCACCAGCTCTCTGCTCTGCCCCTCCAGCCCTCACTGTAGCACCAGTCTGTGGGGGGAGGGGGGGTTAAGAATGGCTGGTTTATCCTCTCAGCGGCATGCTGAGAAGCTAAGCCAGCTGCCGATCCAGGCATCTGGGTTGATCCTGACATGAAAGTCAGAATTTTTCCAGAACCTGGACTGGCTGAGTAACATCAGCTGACTGGTGCTTAGATATAGTTTAGTTCTGATTTAAAGCCAACTGAACCTTCAGTTTAAATAAGCTAAATACATTTTATGTGCATCAAAACTAAAGATGTTTAATGTTTTACAGTTCATTTTCTTTCTAAAGGAGCCCCAGCCTGAGTAGAAAAGTCCATCCCCTGCCAGCATGCTGCAGAGTGAGACCCTTGCTTTCTGAGGAAGTAAGACCTATGACTTTGCAATAAAAAAAAGCTCCTGCTCCCTTCTGATTGGAAAGATTTTCGAAGAGCTCTGGCTTTGACAGGGGACATGGCGGACCTCTGAAAATGATCAATGCTTCCCTACAGAAGCAAGGGTGCCAATCTGCAGCATGTTGACAGGAAATTGGCTTTGCTGCTCAAGCTGTGGCTGGTTATCAAAAAACACATGTTAAGACTTTGCACTCCTTTTATTTTGATGCACCTAAAATATATTAACTAATTTAAACTGAAAGTTCAATTGAACTTTATCACAATGGTTACTGATATTAGTGTTTTGGTTGGATTTATAGTATTGGTCATACTTACTGCCACGTAGACACAACATGAATGTACTTTTATCTTATCCTGTCTGCCAATAGTATATGTGAAGGTTTCCCACTTAGCCTAATATATACAGTATCTAGTAATTAAACATATATTTGGGTAAAATTATATTTCATTTACATGGTATCATTAGCAGAATAGTTTCTGATGAAGTATAAATAATATAATTGATAGATGATGATTATTAATAGATGATATACTCCTGTTTAAACTTCTGGATTTCTAGTATTAATTCTAAAAATCATTTGCTTCCCCATGCATTTCAAAACATAGGAATGTGCACTAAATTTTTGAGAAATAGTACATACATTTTTGATATGTTGTCTTTAGTATAAAAAAAAACTGCCCCATGACCTGGCAGGGTCGATCCATGGGAGACTCAAGTGAGCAAGCGCTTATATCTCTTAAACACATCAAATGATTTAAATTAGGAATTCTTCCTAAAAATCTCCCTTAAACACTACAAAATACCCAGATGTTTAACAAATAAAAGTGTCTAAGAAGCAATACACTAGAATTAGGTAAAAAGTTGAAAATGTGATCTTTCCACCGTAGCTGTTCTAGAGCTTTATATAATATATAGAGCTAATCACATCAGTCCCTACACCAGAAGGGTCCTGTATTAAAGTCATACAAAGACAAGAAGGATAGCATGTGTTAAAAATCAGAGAAAAACAATTCAAATGTGGAAACATGACTCTGCAACCTTTCTGATCCCTGCATCAGCTGATGACTACAGAGTTGCCACATTTATCATATTCATACTTAAAATATTTCCCACGATTAAAAAAATACTTCCTCATTTTTGTTTCATACATTTTTTTTTTTTTTTTTTTAGAATGTTTTAAAAAGGTCGAGGCACTAAACATGGTATTTATTTCCTTGATGTAAACTATTTAGGGAGTCCTTGCAGGAGGATAGTGTCATGCCTTGTCAGCAAAGGCAAGTTCTTGAAAGAGATAAAATGTGGTCTGTCTGACAGTTGCAGGGCTTCCTCATTCTTGGCATCGTCTAATGGTATGCAAGGTTCAGGCTTCCTAAACTGAGAGTGAAGTGGCTTGTCTTGCTGCATTGATATTTCATAAAAATAATCTTTTCCTCAGGTTGTTCCATATTGCTGGCAAATTAGTAACTATTCTGCTTAAAACCAATTTAGGCTAAATGTGCTCTTTCGACTATCATATTAGTTCAACTATCATATTAGTTTGTTAGATTCCAACCAACAGATATGACATTAAGTGTAAAATATAAAAATTGGACTGTCCACTTTAGAATTGCTTACAAAAACATCCAACTATCATTGTCCATTAGAGGTTTGATGAGAACATAAGATTGTAATTTTTCTGATTGAGAGCACTGCATATGACTTTGACTTTTGACACTTGTCCCTTTCTTCATTAAAGTGACCCTGTCACCACCTAAGACTTTGCAGGCTTATGATATAATTAAAATAAAAAAAGCAAAAGAAAGTCATAGGGTCGCCTCCTAAGATCCATACCAGATCCTTATCTGGGCCCCCTGTCCTCAACCATACCAGTCCACATGCCCTTGAAATTGGAAGGGCACCTTGCAGGGTTAGGACAAAAAGCCTTTTCCCTTTCTTCATGTTGTTGGGTTCTTGTATGGATTTTTAAGGGGTCCCCAGGCATAAAAAGAAAAAAAAGGTAAGGCCCTCCTAAAAATTCATATTACACCCTTGTCAATCACAGTGACATGCCACAATGGCCCTTTCCTGCCGCTACTTCCCTGGCTGGTTCAGGTGGGTGGGCGAACTAGTGAAATGCAAACAAGCTAGGTTTGGGTCCAACTCATGGTCAACAAAAGGAAAGATCATCCTTATTTACTACACCTTGGAACACCTGGAGCGAAATAGGCTAGATTTATTAGCTTAATCTCTCTCAGTGATAGCAGTGTACAGAGTTTTCCTAAATTTGTTCGGGTTGCTTAGACTAGGTAAATGTGTTCCTTCAGGACTCAATATAGCAAATAGTGTAAAAGCTGAACTTCAGAAAAAAACTTATATTTATAATATTTTTTTTTTTTTGCAAGAGTAGAGAAGGGTTGTGTCACAGGTAGGAATGAGCCAGCGGGTGTTGGTTTGTTCTAAAACGAACTGAACATTATGGGGCGTTCGCAGGAAATTTGAGGGCCACAGTACACCCTATAATGCACTGCGAGATTGCAGTGCATTGCTGTATGATGATTGGTCAAAGCATGCACCTGACCTGCATGCTTTGGCCAATCACAGTGTGCTCTGCTGAGAGAGCCATAAATGGCCAAAGGAAGGGTGCCTTTGGCCAATCATGGCTCAGGGGGACTAAGTCCATGCCCCACACTATATAAGGTGCTTACATAGCAGCCGTGTATGGTGTGTGGACAGAGATAGATTGAGCTAGATTAGGCAGGTTAGTTAGTGGCAGTGTATTTGATATACAGTATATACAGTCTAATACAGTATATATACTCTGCATTTAGTGTAGACTAGATATTTAGTGTAGACTCTATATTCAGTCAGTGCAGGCAGTGTATTTGATATATAAATACTGTCTAGTATATATATATATATATATATATATATATATATATATATATATATATATATATATATACTCTGCATTCAGTGAAGCTTATATGTTCAGTGTATACTATATATTCAGTCAATGCAGGCAGTGTAGTTTATATAACACAGTGTATTGAAGTGGTTAAGGGGAACCCTGCACCAAAATATTAAAAAAAAAATGTCTCCCCCAGTCCATTACCAGGTCCTTTGGGTCTGGTATGGATATTAAGGGGAACTTCACACCAAAATTTAAAATAAATGGCTTGGGGGTCCCCCCCCTAAAATCCATACCAGGCCCTTCAGGTCTGGTATGGATTTTAGGGGAACACCGCGCCAAATGTAATAAAAAATCCCAAATCCATACCAGACCCCTCATGTGATGTCAGAAAGGGTGGGGTCACCCATTTACGTCACTGGGTGGCCCACCTTTATATATATATGGCTATATAACAGCTGTCACTGCAAAAAGGCTGCAGTCGGCGGGACGCCTTCCACGGAGGCAGAGTTTTTCAGATTTTTTTTTTCTCTGAACCATTGGCGCCGTGATTAGCAATAGATTTATCGCGGGACACTTTCTTTTTTTAATAAAGGAATTGTCAAATACTGTCTGCCTTTGTTTTTACTTTTTTGACCCTTTTTTGGTGAATGGGTAGGCCTACCCATTCACATCTGGGGGCACCCTTATTAAAGGGGGCTTCCAGATTCCGATATGACCCCTGCCCGGGCAAGGGTTGTGGGGATGAGGCCATTGTCCCCATCAACATGGGGACAAGGTGCTTTGGGGGGGCCCCAAAGCACCCTACCCATGTTGAGGGCATGTGGCCTGGTACTGTTCAGGAGGGGGGGCGCTCTCTCTCGTCCCCCCTTTTCCTGTGGCCTGCCAGGTTGCATGCTCAGATAAGGGTCTGGTATGGATTTTGGGGGTGACCCCCACGCCATTTTTTTAAAACTATTTGGCACGGGGTTCCCCTTAATATCCATACCAGACCCTAAGGGCCTGATAATGGACTGGGGGGGCAACCCAATGCCGTTTTTTTCAATTATTTTTTTATGTATATTTTATGTATATTGCTGTGATCCAACAATACATTACAGCTGCGAGAAATTTTAAATGACATTTCTTCCTTTGGAAATTTAATTTTGCTGCGATACTGTTATAAACATGGGAAAGAGGCGCTACTTTACAGGCAGACTAAGGGGACCCCCCCAGGCATGATATTTAAAGGAATATTTCATTTTTATTGTTTCACTTTAAACATTATTAAAATCATTGCTCCTGAAAAAACGGCCGTTTTAAAAACTTTTTTTGCATTGATACATGTCCACTGGGGCAGTACCGGGTCCCCAAACACTTTTTATGGCAATAACTTGCATATAAGTCTTTAAAATTAACACTTCACATTCATTTCCCATAGACTTTAACGGTTTTCGCATGTTCGCACCAAATTTTTGTCTGTTCGCATGTTCTGGTGCGAACCAAACTGGGAGTTGTTTGGCTCATCCCTCATTCCTAGTCACAGGCAATAAGTTAAGAGAATCTCTTGAAGAGGGATAAAGACTGTAGGTTTTTTTTTTTTTTTTGTTACTGCACTTTTATTACAGAGCGGGAAGGTCCATTTTCAAAGCTAGGTGGATTTATTAAGTTCACCTGGGACTCAGTACAGGAAGCAGGATTAAAGTAAAACTGCAACTAGAATTTATTTTACGGTTTGGAAAGAGTTAAAATCCATGACAGGCTTTTGTTGCTGCCTGTGTTCCCATTGGGGAGATTTTCTTTAACTTACTATAGTCCCATCAGAACAGGAAATTAGTCAAATGGGTCATAGATAGCAATGTGGGGAGTAGGGAAAGGTTAGAACCCTTGTCCGGCTTTTGTTGCTGTCTGTGTCTCCATTGGGGGATTTTTCTTTTCTTTGTATAGTGTCATCAGAACAGAAGATGGGAGCATGTCTCCAATGGGACACATCAATGTGGGGAGCAGAAAGTGGTCATAATCTGTCAGGCTTTTGCTGATATTTATTTTTTTGCTGAAATTCTCTTTGAACCCCAACAACAGAACTACCTGCACAGCGTTTGCATTTTTTCCCTGTGCCTGGGTGGGTTTCCTCAGTGTACTCTGGTTTCCACCTACATTCTAAAGACATGATGGTAGGTTAATTGGCTCCTGTATAAATTGGCACTAGTATGTGTATGTATGAATGTGAGTTAGGGACCTTAGATTGTAAGCTCCTTGAGGGCATGGACTGGTGTGAATGTACAATATACTGCATATGTAAAGAGCTGCGCTATCTAAGTACCTGTAATAAATAATAATTAACACTGTGCCTCCCTTGACGTTGGTGAAACACTACATTTAAAAAACAAATTCACCTGTAGTGCATAATGTAGGTGGTGACATCCTCAGATCCTGGAGAATGTTGAGAACTCTAAATCTTGCAGGAAGAACCTGCGGCACAGTACAGGAATTACTTGTCACCCAGATTTGGACTACCGTATTTATCGGCGTATAACACGCACCGGCGTATAACACGCACCCCAAGTTTAGGAGGGCATTTTAACCACCTCAGTACAGTGCATTTTCACCCCCTTCCTGACCAAGCCATTTTTCAGCTTTCAGCGCTGTCGCACTTTGAATGACAATTGCGCAGTCATACAACACTGTACCCAAATGAAATTGTTATCATTTTTTCCCCACAAATAGAGCTTTCTTTTGGTGGTATTTGATCACCTCTGCTTTTTTTATTTTTTGCGAAATAAACAAAAGAAGAGCGACAAATTAAAAAAAAAAAACAATATTTTTTATTTTTTGCTATACTAAATATCCCCCAAAAAATATATAAAAAAACATTTTTTTTCCTCAGTTTAGGCCGAAACGCATTCTTCTACATATTTTTGGTAAAAAAAAATCGCAATTAGCGATTATTGATTAGTTTGCGCAAAAGTTATAGCGTTTACAAAATAGGGGATAGTTTTTATAGCATTTTTATTAATATTTTTTTTTTACTAGTAATGGCGGCGATCAGCGATTTTTATTGTAACTGCGACATTATGGCGGACACATCGGACAATTTTGACACATTTTTGGCACCATTGTCATTTATACAGCAATCAATGCTATTTAAATCCATTGATTCCTGTATAAATGACACTGGCAGTGAAGGGGTTAACCACTAGGGGCGGGGAGGGGTTAATTATGTTCCCTAAGAGTGATTCTTACTGTGGGGGGAGGGGACTCACAAGGGGAGGAGACCAATCGGTGTTTCTCTGTACAGAGAACACACCATCGGCTCCTCTCCTCTGAGAGGACCGTGGATCTGTGTGTTTACACACACAGATCCACGGTCCCGCTGTGTTACCGGGCAATCGCGGGTGCCCAGCGGACATCGCGGCCGCTGGGCATGCGCATCGGGTGCCCAGTGACACGGCGAGAGCGCGCGCGCGCTCCCGGCGGCGCGCGCGCGCTCCCGGCGGCGCGCGCGCGCTCCCTGGAGTGCACTGAAGGGGAGGACGTCATATGACGCCCTCCCGCGCTGAGAGCTGCGCCGCCTGGCCGTCATTTGACAGCCGGCGGTCGCAAGGAGGTTAAGGAAAAAAAGTTTTAGGAGGGAAGTTTAGGGAAAAAAAAACGTACATTTAAGCGTCATTTGAAGCTTGCCCAGTGTCATTTGCAGCTTGCCCAGCGTCATTTGCAGCCTTTCCCAGCGTCATTTGCAGCCTTGCCCAGTGTCATTGCAGCTTGCCCAGTGTCATTGCAGCTTGCCCAGTGTCATTGTATCTTGCCCAGTGTCATTGTAGCTTGCCCAGTGTCATTGTAGCTTGCCCAGCGTCATTGCAGCCTTGCCCAGCGTCATTTGCAGCCTTGCCCAGTGTCATTGTAGCTTGCCCAGTGTCATTGTAGCTTGCCCAGTGTCATTGTAGCTTGCCCAGTGTCATTGCAGCTTGCCCAGTGTCATTGTAGCTTGCCCAGTGTCATTGTAGCTTGCCCAGCGTCATTGCAGCTTGCCCAGTGTCATTGTAGCTTGCCCAGTGTCATTGTAGCTTGCCCAGTGTCATTGTAGCTTGCCCAGCGTCATTGTAGCTTGCCCAGCGTCATTGCAGCCTTGCCCAGCGTCATTTGCAGCTTTGCCCAGTGTCATTGTAGCTTTCCCAGTGTCATTGTAGCTTGCCCAGTGTCATTGCAGCTTGCCCAGTGTCATTGTAGCTTGCCCAGTGTCATTGTAGCTTGCCCAGCGTCATTGCAGCCTTGCCCAGTGTCATTGTAGCTTGCCAGCGTCATTTGCAGTCTTGTCCGGGTTTAAATTTCCCGGCGCCGAGACGCTCTGTCGCGTGCGCCGCCGAAAAAGACCGAAGCGCCCCCGGAAAAAGACCGAGCCGACTGTTCGGCTCCTCTCGCGGTCCCTTTTTCGGCAGCTTTTGCTATTTTTCGGCGGCGCTTGCCATTTTTGTCACTTTTTTTGTGGGGTATCGGCGTATAACACGCACCCACGACTTTCCCCCGATTTTAAGGGGGAAAAAGTGAGTGTTATACGCCGATAAATACGGTACTTAGTATTTCCCAAGAGCCTGCCAGAAGGAGAATGATGTCACTCTAGTCTAGGTGCCACAAGCAGGGTAAAAGTGAATATTGTTTCTAACCTTTCTCCCCGCAGTTGTGTTTTTATTAAGCTATGCACTGTTTTAATAAAGAGAAGGGGCATATTAAATGAGCAAACCTTGCTATTTAGGTGCACTTATTTCCTCTAACGCATGCTGAAAAGAGGCTCCATCCATACCTCCAAAGACAATGGGGTTGATTTACTAAAGACAAATAGACTGTGCACTTTGGCAAGTGCAGTTGCACTCTGCAAGTGCAATTGCTCCAGAGCTTAGTGAAAAGGTAAAGCTTTTACTTTACAAAGAGTACCTAATCACATGAAAGAAAAATATTTTAAAAAATCTGCATTTTTGCCTACACATAATTGGATGATTGAAGTCAGCAGAGCTCTCCCTTATTAGCTCTAAAGCAACTGCACTCACAGAGTGCGACTGCACTAGCAAAAGTGCACAGTCTATTTGCCTTTAGTAAATCAACCCCAATGGGTCATTATTTGTGTTAAGCACAGACTAATGTAACTGCCTCCATATCAGTATACGTGCATTGGCACATCATACATTTGTGTTAGGTGGGCAATAAAAAGATCAAAAGGAAACGTTTTTCACACTGAGAATACATAATACCTGCTTAAGAAATATTGCACTGAACAGGAAATATGGTCGGGGTGGGAGGTTAGCCTTTGACATGGCTGCTTTCTCATTTGGCAGCCAAGGCACTCTGTAGTGGAGAAGATACACTATGCTCTAAATTAAAATGCTGAGAGCAATGCGATGTTGAGCTCAGTGGACCACAGTTCCCTTTTATTTTAACATCAATTATCTTCATTACAGGAAGCATATCTGCTAACAGATATCAGTTATTTTCTCCAGGAAAATGACTGTTTTATAGCTAGCTATATAACATATGAACTTACAGTAAGTTTTAATGTTTTAACAGTATTGGTCTTCTTAACATGTTGTGATTTTTTTTTTAAGGGTGAGCTCAGATGTCCGACTCTTTGCAATTTATTTATTTTATCTTTTTAATACAAGTGTAGAATACTTTTCAAAGACATGTCTCCTAAGCAGGGCTCAGCCTGAAAGCTTGGACAAGCAGTGAGGATGGCTGCTCTTCCACAGAATGCACACATTAGCACATTATTCCAGACACTAATTGGCAACGTTATATGACATCACACAGGCAGTATCAGCATTTTTTAATAATTTTTTGAAAAAAAAAAAATGTACAAACATACTGCAGCCTCTAAGGCCCCAAGCACACAGGTGGTTTGGCTCTCACAGCCTAAAATCTTGGTGTTTTAATCAGTGTAAGGGAAACACAGGTAGAGCATACAGCCTGCTGCCAGCAGCCTGTTAAGATCAAAGGCAAGCCAAAAACATGATGGCTGAACAGTGTCGCTGTTCCGAGTGGTACTCACGTTTAAGGCCATATGGGTTCAGAGATACAGTGCCCACAACCAAAAACGTAAATGTAATTTATTGGGATTTTATGTGATAGACCAACACAAAGTGGCACATAATTGTGAAATGGAAGGAAAATGATAAATGGTTTTCAATTTTTTTTTTTTAAATAAATATGTGAAAAGGGAGTCAACCTTTCGCTGCAATTAAAGCTGCAAGTTTTTTCGGGCATGTCTCTACCAGCTTTACACATCTAGAGAATGATTTTTTTGCCCATTCTTCTTTGCAAAATAGCTCAAGCTCTGTCAGATTGGATGGAGAGTGTTTGTAAACAGCAATTTTCAAGTCTTGCCACAGATTCTCAATTGGATTTAGGTCTGGACTTTTTGACTGGGTGATTCTAACAGATGAATATGCTTTGATCTAAACCATTCCATTGTAGCTCTGGCTGTGCATTTAGGGTCGTTGTTCTGCTGCAAGGTGAACCTCTGCCCCAGTCTCAAGTCTTTTGCAGACTCTAACTGGTTTTCTTCTAAGATTGCCCTGTATTTGTCTCCATCCATCTTGCCATCAACTCTGACCAACTTCCCTGTCCCTGCTGAAGAAAAGCACCCCCACAACATGCAGACACCATCATGTTTCATGGTGGGAGTGGTGTGTTCAGGGTGATGTGCAGTGTTAGTTTTCCACCACACATAGCATTTTGCTTTTTGGCCAAAATGTTCAATTTTGGTCTCATCTGACCAGAGCACCTTCTTTTAACTGCAAACAGGACTTCTACTGGCTTTCTTCCAAAAAATTGCTTTTTTCTTGCAACTCTTCCATAAAGGTTGTAAAGGAGGGATGGACACACGTGTTGGGTCTGGGAAAGCTGTACACCCCGGTATACGGTTTGAAGAAAGATTAGGAACAATTCCCAGTGGGGCTTTTTAGCAGCAATTTGAGAGACACAAGGTTTCATAAAACATATGAGTTTTATTAACAAGGAATGATGGAATGATTGTACATCATAGAAAAATAGAAATAGTTAAAATATGAGCTCTGGTATTTGCAAAAAAAATGCAGATATTGATGAAAAATACAAAACAATCTTTCACATAATTCGTTTACACTTGAATCAAATATTTTGACAATAAGTTCCCATATTCATAACTTGGAGAACCATTTGGTGTATGGAAATACCCCAATGCATTTCAACTCAGGACAAATAGTGGTCTTCTTCAGGGGATTCTCATATTTCCTTTCCATCAGATAAATGCATTGGAACCAGAGGCTATCTTTAAAACCATCGATCTCTCTCAGAGGTGATCCCGGAGTTCGCTGCACTGTCATCTGTGTCCATGGAAATGCGCAACCGGAGCCCCTGTAGGGCCTACAAGTGGTCACGGTACAACGGAGCTCCCACAGGATAGAGAAAAGTGGGCGGTGGTCTTCCATAAAGGCAAGCTTTGTGAAGTGCACAACTAATAATTGTCCTGTGGACAGATTCTCACACCTGAGCTGTGGATCTCTGCAGATCCTCCAGAGTTACCATGGGCCTCTTGGCTGCTTCTCTAATTAATGCACTCCTTGCCCGGCCTGTCAGTTTAAGTGGAGGACCACGTCTTGGTAGGTTTGCAGTTGTGCCATACTCTTTCCATTTTTGGATGATGGATTGAACAGTGCTCCGTGAGATGTTCACAGCTTGGGATATTTGTTTATAACCTAACCCTGCTTTTAACTTCTCCACAACTTTATCCTCAAACTGTCTGGTGTGTTCCTTGGACCTCATGATGCTGTTTGTTTATTAAGGTTCTCTAACAAACGTCTGAGGGCTTCACAGAATAGCTGCATTTATACTAAGATTAAATTAAACACAGATGGACTCTATTTACTAATTAGGTGACTTCTGAAGGCAATTTATTCCACTAGATTTTAGTTAGGGGTATCAGAGTAAAGGGGGCTGAATACAAATGCACACCACACTTTTGAGATATTTATTTGTAAAAAAAAATTGAAAACCACTTATAATTTTCCTTCCACTTCACAATTATGTGCTACTTTGTGTTGGTCTATCACATAACATCCCAATCAAATACATTCATGTTTTGGTTGTAACATGGCAAAATGTGGAATATTTCAAGGGGTATGAATACTTTTTTCAAGACACTGTATATGCCTCAAATGTGGTATCCTTGTGTTCAGGGAATACATCTGTATAACCCTCTAGTGTGCTACTAGAATAGTGCAGTCAAATTTATTGACTCATGGTAAAGTGTGTCTGAATCTGAGTTTACTGTAGGTCAGGCTGAATGACACACAGAGGCAGGTCTCTGGTGCCTCCCCATAGAGCTGAAAGTTTGGAGAAACTTCTAGAAGCTAGTGGGTGGAATCTAGGAGAGTTGATCTGTATACATGAGGGTACCTGGCCAATCCCCGGGTGTACTGTCCTGGCAGGGTGGCTAAGTTGGCCCTTAAATATTGATGAGTCATGCTAGCAGGGGAGTTGGGTGGAAGATGGAGGACCTAGAGGGATTCCCCTAGGTATAGGGGAGTCTGTACCTCCGGGCTGGGCTTGGGCTGGTTTAGGAAGATCCTTATAGCATCACAGTTTATCTAGGTGTATTGCCTGTGAGGCAGTGGGAGCAAGTAGGACAGAGTGAGTACATCAGCACATCCAGGGATTTTCAAGGGGAGAGACTGTCACATGTAGCAAGCTTTCAAAGAGGACAGCGTTGTGCTTAGCCATTTTATTACCTTGCCCTGGGAGATCTTCAGAGCAGCCAGGAGGGCTGGTAATGCCTGCAAGCAGTGTAGCTGGGATCAGTTCTACATCAGGAGAATTATTATTCTGACCAATGAAATTAATTAATGTCCAAGCACTCGAAGCACCTAAAACATGTAACGTGTTTACAAGGATCAAGTGTTTTTTTGCCAAAATGCCGCTGACAGGAGGAAAGGCATCTAGAACAAATGGCAAAGTATCCAGTGTGCATGAGGCCTTATGCCCCGTACATACGGTCGGACTTTCCGACCACAAAATCCGTCTGATTTTTTCCGACGGATTTTGTCCAAAACTTGTGTAGCACACACATGTTCGGACAAAGTTTCGGAAAATCATTCCGAACGAGGTGGCGTATAACACGTACAATGGGACTAAATAGAGGACAGTAGCCAATAGCTTTTGTCTCCAAATTTCTTTTGAGCATGCGTGGCACTTTGTGCGTCGGAATTCTCTACACACGGTCGGAATAAGTCTGATCATATTTTTTTGTCTGAAAATAATTTTAGATCCTGCTCTCAAAAAGCCCGCTAGAGCCCACACACAATCGGATTTTCCGGCAACCTAATCCGATCAGACTTTTTCCATTGGAATATCCGACCGTGTGTATGGGGCATTAGACATGAGTATCGGTTTTGAAAACCTCTTCGGGGCCAAGACAGGAGAGTGTCTGTATGTTCACGTCATAACTCTAAGCCTCTGAATTAGGACATAGCGCTAGGTTCTGAGGCTGCATTGCTCATCAGTAATGTTTCCTCTACAGGGACTTTATATTGTTAATGGGTGAAAGGCTGCTGTAGTGAAGGATGTAAGAAATGATAAAATAAGCATTTTGTTGTAATGCATTAAACAAGAAAAACAAATATCAATGTACAAAAAAAAAAAAAAAAATCTATGGAGAAAGATCAAAAGAATGATAGTGACTATTAAAAGAAAGGAAGGAACAAGCCTGCCAAGAAATATTCTTAAAAACTCTACTTCCTGGCTAAAGTCTGCTTCTTGAGGGAATTCTGATCTCCACTCACCTCCTGCTTTCAGAGTCATTTGTAACCAACTGCTGCATCCTTCAAAACAGGAAGTGACATTCATTTAGACTTAATTAGGCTGTCTCTGTAAAACATTCCACCAGTTAAGTAAGATTTAACTGTTAATTGGCAAAACATGCAGAGTTTCTACTATTAGATCAATTATACTATCTTGTGCTTAGTAAAAATGCTTGAACCTCTAGTCCTAAATCTTTAAAAATATATTAAATATTACTGTAATGGATGTTTTTATTTTTTTAGCGAGTGGTGTTAAACACCAACAAATATAGACTTTTGACTATTTAAATATTTAGGTCTAGTATTGACAGCAAGACAAATTAAAAATGACCAACAAATAGAACAAAAAAAAATGTTCAACTATAGGCTAAACTGCTTTTTCCCAGGAATAAAATAAGCAAATCAGAATTCTGACCTACTTTAAAGGCAGACTTTGTGTGAAAAATATCTTGTTATGCTAAAAGTTTTAAAGAGTTTGCCTACCCCAGTTCTATGAGATTGATTCAGTTTGGCATGCAGAGAATGCCAAACAGTTAAGACCACCCACTTTTAGAAAGGATGTGGCCTGTTGTTCACGTGATGTATGATGTCAGTGTAGCGCCATAACCCCTGTGGGGCGGCTAGGTTTTTTTCTGGGCTTACCGATTACCTCCTCCTGCTTACCGAGCAGCCATCTTCTTGGCCCTCCTCTGAAGAGTCATCCCCTGGTCGCTTGTACGAGTTGCCGTGCCTCTCCAATCCTGAGAGGACACCGGGACACTTCAGAATACTCCTTCAGTTACTGGGCCTCGAACTAGCCAGTTCCGAGGCCCGGAAATGGACGGATCCCCACCCCAGACCATGAGGGCCTCTGGGTCTGGTCAGGGTGACCAGTCGTACGGGGGCAGCAGACACTTCTGGGTCCAGGACCCCTCATAGGGTTGGTCCGGACCAGAACCAGGAATCAAAGAGCAAGCCGAACCCTGAACACGTGACCTCAGCATCTTAAATACCCCTTCCCGGCATACACAGCGGGGCCAGACGCGCCCACTGATTGGCTCCGAGAAAGATTGGTACCTAACACATCCAACCAGCCTGTCACAGGTGCTCACTTCACCTATGACCAGGCAGAACTCCAGTAAAGCCCAGCCAAACGGATGCCAAAGTAAAAAACCTAGAACAATTAACCCCAGAACTCAGTTACAGTTCTAGAAAAACTAAATTTAGAGAATAGCGCACACTTTAGAAAAGTGTCGGCGCTACATCAGCAATCAGATGGAATGCTGGCAGGATTGAAACAGCAACACATTTGTATTTTTATTTGAAGTCTTACAATAATTCAAGGGAAGGGAGTGCACAAGTATCCATTATGTTCTAAGGTCTGAATCTGCTTTTTGAATATTCAGATGTGACTGCTGCAAAGTAAAATTAACAGGGAGATGTAAAGATAGAGTGGGTTGGTGGCGCTAGCATCAACTATATTAAGTGTGATGCCAATGCAAGGTTCTCTATACCTCTATTTAGTGATATGAAAAAATGCTTTTACATAATAGTAATTAAGTAAAAAACATTTTGCTACTAATTCCTCAACATATCTGCATGACACCAGCTAGAGTAGTTTAAAAAGGTTAAAAAGGTTCAACGCAGCTAGAGTCATAACATCAGGTTTACACCTGACCCCTTCCTCATCCCTAATGGGACACGTCAAGGGTGTCCACTTTCCCTTCTAATATTCCCCTCATCATGGAATCCCTAGCTAAATCTATTCTTAACAATCCCCTCATCTCAGGTATCGAAGTTGGTGATAGGAC
Source organism: Lithobates sylvaticus (assembly GCA_028564925.1). NCBI lineage: Eukaryota > Metazoa > Chordata > Amphibia > Anura > Ranidae > Lithobates > Lithobates sylvaticus. The sequence goes on along the minus strand of CM053028.1, from coordinate 118,278,873 downwards.
ACACAAAATCGGTCTCTATGCTGACAATGTCATCATATCCCTGACTGACCCTATAAAGTCGCTTCCCTAGATTCACCACAACTTAGACCTATTCAGTAGTGCTTCCCTATATAAAATCACATTTTCAAAATCCAGTATGCTAGGCATAGGCATTGATCAAGCCACTAAAAATAGCATTGCTGCCTTTGCGTCTTTCTCGTGGACCCCTAATTATTCTCTCTTATCTGGGCATTCGACTAATCTCCCCTTCCTCCCGATTATTATCTCTTAACTTCACCAATCTCATCTCAAAACTCCAGAAGGCAATACAAGATATTCACCATACTTAAGTCTCATGGGCAGGTAGAATCGCATTGTCCAAAATGTATCTGCTACCGCACATACTTTATGCATTCTGAATTATCCCCCTCACTTTCCTCTAATCGCAACTTTATAAATTTCAAACCATCATAACCACTTTTATATGGAATGGAAAACACTCTTGGCTTAAACACAGCGCGCTATCCACACCTGTTTTCCTCTGTAGACATTCAAGCTTATTACAAAGCAACCATTCTTGACCAAGCTAAAGCCTGGTGGAAATCCTCCCAACACACTACCTGGCTCCAAATTGAGAAAGTAGCCCTAGCTTCCCAACCTAAGCTGATCTTCAGTGCCCTACTCCTACAACACCATGGAGTACACTTTTACCTTGATACCATCAATGCCACTGTCAAACCGAGGAAAGACGTTCTGCAACACACCAAAGGTGTGCCGCATTGCCTGCTTTCCTCTATACCTCGAGCTGCATTGCAAATGATCACACCTGACATCTCTTTCTCCGATTAGACCACCACAGGCATCTCCACTGTTGGAGACTGATATAGAGACCCTCTACTCCTCTCCTTTCAGCATTTGCAAACTAGTCGGCACAATACCTCCAAGCACTTCTTCAAATACCTTAGACTCCGCTCAGCCCTTTCTCGTGCAATATGGTCAGACGATCTCACACTCTGGCGTATAATCAAATTCTACGATAGGGTCTCCCCTCAACACAGAGGAATTTGCTATATTTACGAACTCCTCACTGATACCTCCCACAACTTAAAAACCCAAACAATACTACATTGGGAACAACTGCTCTACTGTACCTACACTTCCAGCAATGGTATCGTTCCCTTCAGACTTCCCGCTGCATACTACACTGGGAATCCGTTCAGAAAATATTTCATATTTGGTAATCTCACCCCATCAAAACTCACTCACATTTACCCCTCTTCAACTAACATTTGCTAGACAAACTGTGGATATCCAGGATCTTCACTGCATATTTGGTGGAACTGTCCAGTACCTACTAGATTTTGGACTAATCTTTCTAAGTTTCTCTTGTCTGTTTTATCAATCTTTTTTTCCTTTCACCACAAATGGTGCTGTTGGGTTTGGATATACACTATATTACCAAAAGTATTTTGGTAATGCCTTTACCAACCTTTGCCTTTATACGCACATGAACTTTAATGGCATGTCTTAGTCCGTAGGGTTCAATATTAGGTTGGCGCATCCTTTGCAGCTATAACAGCTTCAACTCTTCTGCGAAGGCTGTCCACAAGGTTTAGGAGTGTGTCTATGGGAATGTTTAACCATTCTTCCAGAAGCGCATTTGTGAGGTCATTCACTGATGTGGACAAGAAGGCCTGACTTGCAGTCTCTGCTCTAATTCACCCCAAAGGTGTTCTGTTGGGTTGAGGTCAGGACTCTGTGCAGACTTATGAAGTTCCTCCACCCCAAACTCACTCATCCATGTCTTTATGGACCTTGTCTTGTGCACTGGGTCTGGGTTATGCTGAGGCCTTAGGAATTCTGTACATTGGAACTAACAGGCCAATCCCAACCACTGGGAAAAAAAAACCCATACCATAAACCCCCTTCCACCAAATGATTTGGACCAGTGCACAAAGCAAGGTCCATAAAGACACGGATGAGCGAGCTTGGGGTGGAGGAAATTGACAGGCCTGCACAGAATCCTGACCTCACACTGACAGAACACCTTTAGGATGAATTAGAGCGGAGATTGTTGTGATCGTTCACATCAGTGCCTGACCTCACAAATGTGCTTTTGGAAGAATGGTCAAACATTCCCATAGACACACTCCTAAACCTTATGGACAGTTTTCCCAGAAGAGTTGAAGCTGTTATAGCTGCAAAGGGTGGGCCAACACAATATTGAACCCTTTGGACTACGACTGGGATGCCATTAAAGTTCATGTGCGTTAAAGGCAGGTGTTCCAATACTTTTGGTAATATAGTGTAGATACCTGGCCCCAATTCTCCCACACAGTCATCTCTCTCATGAATGCCAATTTGTCTACTAGTGTTCCTCCCTCTCTCTAGGCTCATGTTCCTGCCATCCTCAACCTCAGAACCAACATCTGAATCCAGTAATGGCTGGGCACCATCAAGGTGAATGGTGTAGGAATTACAACAGTTTGTATATGTGCCTCCCACTTTTTAAGGGACCAAAAGTAATGGGACAATTGGCTGCTCAGCTGTTCCATGGCCAGGTGTGTGTTATTCCCTCATTATCCCACTTACAAGGAGCAGATAAAAGATCCAGAGTTAATTTCAAGTGTGCTATTTGCATTTGGAATCTGTTGCTGTCAACTCTCAATATGATATCTAAAGAGCTGTCACTATCAGTGAAGCAAGCCATAATTAGGCTGAAAAAACAAACCAAACCCATCAGAGAGATAGCAAAAACATTAGGTGTGGCCAAATCAACTGTTTGGAACATCCGTAAACAGAAAGAACGCACCAGTGAGCTCAGCAACACCAAAAGACCCGGAAGACCATGGAAAACAACTGTGGTGGATGACCGAAGAATTCTTTCCCTGGTGAAGAAAACACCCTTCACAACAGTTAGCCAGATCAAGAACACTCTCCATGAGGTAGGTGTATGTGTGTCAAAGTCAACAATCAAGAGAAGACTTCACCAGAGTGAATACAGAGGGTTCACCACAAGATGTAAACCATTGGTGAGCCTCAAAAACAGGAAAGCCAGATTAGAGTTTGCCAAACAACATCTAAAAAAGCCTTCACAGTTCTGGAACAACATCCTATGGACAGATGAGACCAAGATCAACTTGTACCAGAGTGATAGGAAGAGAAGAGTATGGAGAAGGAAAGGAACTGCTCATGATCCAAAGCACACCACCTCATCAGTGAAGCTTGGTGGTGGTAGTGTCATGGCGTGGGCATGTATGCCTGCCAATGGAACTGGTTCTCTTGTATTTATTGATAATGTGACTGCTGACAAAAGCAGCAGGATGAATTCTGAAGTGTTTCGGGCAATATTATCTGCTCATATTCAGCAAAATGCTTCAATCAGAACTCATTGGACGGCGCTTCACAGTGCAGATGGACAATGACCCAAAGCATACTGCGAAAGCAACCAAAGAGTTTTTTAAGGGAAAGAAGTGGAATGCTATGCAATGGCCAAGTCAATCACCTGACCTGAATCCGATTGAGCATGCATTTCACTTGCTGAAGACAAAACTGAAGGGAAAATGCCCCAAGAACAAGCAGGAACTGAAGACAGTAGAGTCCTGGCAGAGCATCACCAGGGATAAAACCCAGCATCTGGTGATGTCTATGCGTTCCAGACTTAAGGCTGTAATTGACTGCAAAGGATTTGCAACCAAGTATTAAAAAGTGAAAGTTTGATGGATGATCTGTCCTATTACTTTTGGTCCCTTAAAAAGTGGGAGGCACATATACAAACTGTTGTAATTCCTACACCGTTCACCTGATTTGTAAATAGTCTGCAGTTAAAGCACATCTTGTTTGTTTCATTTCAAATCCATTGTGGTGGTGTATAGAGCCAAAAAGATTAGAACTGTGTCGATGTCCCAATATTTATGGACCTGACCGTAGCTGTCACCATAATTTTGTCTCATAATACTTTTCTCACCAAAACAAGCATAGCTTACGTGTTAAATCATTATTTTCTTAAAACAGTTACTTATCCATCCATGGCCATTTTCCCTTTAGGTTATACCAGCCCAGTACATATGGCATTTGGACTGGAATCCAAATAGTAACAGGACTATAATGATACAGGCCATGTGCTGATATCAGTCTGTATAAACCAGTGGCCTCCGACATAAAAGGGCCGCACATAATGTTCTATATATGTAATGCTTGAGAGAACTGCCAGACAGCAGACCTAATAGAAGAAATGGTGGTCAGAGATTGTACACATGCTACATGTTTGGCCTGGAGACAGGATGCAAAAGACAATATGAAACTGAGAACATGTTACATGAGGCAAGTACTGATCAGTCTTATTACCCAATATCATCATTCCCACTAGACTGATGAAGTCTGAGGGCCATGCATCATGCACTAAAGGGCTGCAGGCGGCCTTTGGGCCACAGGTTGGAGCTCCAGGAGTATAAATCATCAGAATTGGATGGACACCTTACCTGGCAAAAAAAGGAGCTATATCTCTGAATATCAATCCTCCAGAAAGATGGTGTAGGTGATGGTTACAGTGTAGGATAATGTGTAAGATTCCCCATGTGTTATATTGAGTGAAGGAAAGTAATGAAAGTAAGAAACCGTGGAAACTATAGCATCGAAATCTCTCAAAATACCATGTTTTAATTATTATAATAATAATTCTGTATACATTTAAGTCTTCTTGAAGCTACTGGAAACCTCAGATCTATAGTGAAAAGGCAGCACACATTTACTTCCCAAATTTTAAAGTCTCTGTAAAGTCAAACTTTTTTTTTTTTGCATAAAGTTGGGGAGGGTTAGAACCCCTGTCATTTTTTCATTGTTGCCTGAGTCCCAGAGTCCCTGATCAGGAAGGTCACTCGTTTTTTATGCCCTGGTGACTACTGAGACAGAAAGTGATGAGAATCACAAAACTTTACAGTTGTCACCAGAACAGGAAATAAGGAGAAATACTGTACTTCAATGGGGATACTTGCTCCAGTGACAGCTGTCTAAGAGGGAAATTCCTCTCTCAATTTGGAGAGATTTCTTCTTACTCCCTGTTGCATCTCTGGGACAAGAAGTGAAGGGGAATCTTCCCCATGGGATACCGACAGCAATAATAAACTGACTGGGCTTTTTAACTCTTCCCTACTTTATCCAAAGCTCTTCATACACTGTGACCCTCAAGGTTCTTTAATTGAAGAGGTGACCAATCTTTGGTTAACCACTTTCCGACCACGCTATAGCTGAATGACGGCTATAGTGTGGCTGGCTAGTTCAGGGACGCCATCATATGACGACGTGCTGTGATCGCGCACACCCAGAGGACATTGATCACATATTGAAGTAAAGAGCCAATCAGCAGCTCTTTACCACCTGGTCAGCTGTGTCCAATCACAGCTGATCACAGATGTCAACAGAAGCCAGTTAGCCTGGGTTCACACATGTGCGGTGCGAATTGAAGCTCAGGTTTCCCTGCGAAGAGAAAACTCAGTTGTTCAGCGTTTCATGTCAGTTTTTGCTCAGTATCAGCTCAGGATTGCCACAGTATCAGCTCAAGATTGCATCAGTATTTTATCCTATTCGCACATCTGCGAATCAGATGCGTGCCCATAGAAGATAATGGGCCTGAATTCTCACCTGAGCCGGGCCGCACTTCCTAGAAAATGCACACGCTTTTTGTGTAATGCGGAGTGCGAATGCACCGCAGATATGTGAACCAGCCTCATAAATATTAATGTATTTTGAAATGTCCTGCGAATTGGATGCGGTGTAAGCCGCATCTAATTCGCATAGGTGTGAACGGGGGCTTATCGGTGTTCCTTTCCTCATGCTGACAGCATGAGAAGAGGAGAAGAGAGCCAATAACCAGCTTCTCCAAAAGGGACATCTACACTGATAATCAGGGCACTGATTATCGGTGTTCTGATTATCAGTGCAGTCTCAACAGTGCCCACCAGTGCTGCCAATCTGTGCCCACAAGTGTTTGCAATCAGTGCCCACCAGTGCCACCTATCAGTGCCCATTAGTGCCACCTATCAGTTCAGCCTCACCAGTGCCCACCAGTGCTACCTCATCAGCACCCATCAATACTCATCAGTGCCCATCAGTGCCTATCAGTGCAGCCTTATCAGCGCACATCAATGAAGGAGAAAAGTACCTTTTTGCAAAATTTTATAACAAACTATGAAAACTTTTTTTTTTTTTTTTTTTTAATTGGTCTTTATTGGTCTTTATTGAGCAAAAATAAAAAAAAACCCAGTGGTGATTAAATACCACAAAAAGAAAGCTCTATTTGTGTGAAAAAATAATAAAAAATGTTGTTTGGGTATAGTGTCACAATTATCATTGAAAGCGTGACAGCGCTGGAAGCTGAAAATTGGTCTGGGCTAGAAGGGGGTAAAAGTGCCCAGTAGGCAAGTGGTTAAAAAATCGATGGCTATATAGGAGTCCTTTTGTTTAATATTTTATCAAAGTGGAGAATGGAGTGAGAATGATGGGTGGGAGTTGTATTTCCCCATCTTCTTAAAATAAATGCTATGACAGTAAAGCTATAACATGTGATATACAACAGCTTTCCTGGACATTTATAAGTAACTGGGATGACTCTGATATGGCCTCAAATTTCTGTAAGAAGTTTCCCACAATGCCCACATATGCTCCCTGCACTTGACCTGGACATTATGAAGGGTTCTCTATTTAAATATGATTCATAGCATCTGGCTCTGCCGTCCCTACGTATAAATTACATTTGAATGTGCTATTTTATGTTTATTTAAAAATGAATAACTGTGAAAAAGAAACTTTGCAGGTTTGTTTTAAAACGCCTCTGTCACTATTTTTTGCAAAGTTTTTTGAAAAGCAAACAAATGATACCTGTTGCACAGCCAGCAAACCTCTACTGCGCTGAAATATGGTTGCTCAAAGATCTTTTGCATTTGACACTTCCAGGAGTGTCAGATGCTATCTACACATATGCTTGTAAAAAAACTATTAGTAATTCAAGTGGGGAAAGAAATAGGAGAGCTACCATTAAAATAGCTGTCAATCTGATCCTTAGTTTGCAAACATGCAGCCAGGGGACATTGATGAAGGTGGAAGAATCCCACCAAAATGTTGCTATGGGGCCCTGTGACTGGTAGTGACTTAGTGGCTAAAACCACTAGCTGGGATCCTAGGTTCAAATCAAAGCCAGGACACTACCTGCATGGAGTTTGCATGTTTTTCCTGTGCTTGCATAGGTTTCTTCCAGGTACTCCGGGTTTCTTCCTGTAAGTTAATTGTCTCCTGTCCAAATTGGCCATGTGTGATCAACAAACCAAAAACGACTTCTCATCCCCAAAGCCCGCTACAAATCTAAGGGAGAACGAAGATTCGCTGTACAGGGACCTTGGCTATGGAACACTCTACCAAACAACATCCGCTTAGAAGAAAACCATCGGGCCTTCAGGAAAAAACTCAAGACCCACCTCTTCTAATAAAGCTAGACAACAAGGACAGACCAAGCGACTTGAGGCGATTCAGTTCGCATTTGCAGCGCTATACAAATCATTCATTCAGTCATGTGTGTATGTGAGATAGGGGCATTATACTGTAAGCTTTGTGAGGGCAGGAACTTATGTGAATGTATTGTAATAAAAAATAGTTGTGCCCCTGCTTGCACTCATAATACATTTGTGAAAAAAAGACTCCTGTGTCCTCTACAGTAGACCTATTTAGCTACATCCTTATGTCTTTATATGGTCATAAAACCCATACCCATAATATCCATATAATGTAAAGTCACATTCACATAATCCACAATTCAGGTGATTCATAGGGGCAGGCAGGAAATGCATTTCAACATTGACTATAAATATAATACTCCTTATTTAATAACAAATACCAACTACTTCCTCCAGCTGAGAATATTTTAATACTTCACCCATAAACAGGATCTTAGGATATTTTTAAAATGAATGGGGATTTCAGATGTTCTTTATGTAGAGTTTGAACATTTAAAAAAGGATGTATTTATGCATTTTTAAAAAATAAGAATTTAGTAGAATCAACTTTGGCTGCAGTAACGTCTTTTGGGATATGTCTCTACAAACTTTGAAAATCTTTTTTTTGCAATTTTTGTCCATTAATTTTTGAAAAGTTTCCCTAGCTCTAAGGATTATGTAATAACTGTAACAGAACAGATCTTCTTTTATAATGTTTTGATGTACCATTAATGCCGTGTACACAAGATCAGACATTCCGACAACAAAATCCTGTATTTGACGGATGTTGGCTCAAACTTGTCTTGCATACACACGGTCGCACAAATATTGTCGTAAATTCCAATTGTCAATTTATTTATGGAAATAAATAAAATGAAATGCAAACTATTTTTAAATATTAAATATTTAAACAAATTAAATAGGGGGGGGTGAGAGAGAGGAGCGTGAGAGAGAAAGGTGTGAGAGAAAGAGGAAGGGTTAGAGAGGGGGGTGAGAGAGAGGGTCAGAGAGAAGGGGGAGGGAGGGAGGGGGTGGGGGCATAAGAAGGTGCCTTTGGGTAGCCATAGTAAGGTAGTAATGTGGCGCACCAGTATAGCGCACCACGGCAAACTCTGGGTGCAGTCACATTGCAGTAAGAGTAGGACGGGCTGCCCTACATGCAGTGCATGGGAGCGATGCACGCTCTAATCGATGCATCTTTATCCACCGCCTCTCAGTAAACCTGTGCATTCTAAATATGATCTGTAAACCTCTGCACCCCAAACCGTCTCCTGCACTCCAAAACCCCTCACCAGCCCTCCTGCACACCCCCTCTTTGGTTATGTTTGCCCTCCAAACTGTAAACCCTTCTCTGTTTACCTCTGGACACCCCCTGCCCCATCCATCTACCCACCTTTGCAGTACAGGCTGATGGAATGCTCGGTGACCATTTCAGTCAGGGCTTGTTGTACATCCCTAATGTTGGCAGCATTCAGCAAAGGTGATGGTGGTCCAGGGTTTAGGGTGTTTGACATACCTATGAATGCTATAACAATTTACATATCAAAGCCATCCGCAATTTACATATTATTGCCACTCTCAATTTACATATCAATAATTTCTACACTGTACACAGAGCAAGGCTAGGCAGCATTAGTGACTCACTCACACCACTGGGCTGGTCCTATCTTAAGAAAGGGGCCTGGATCTGCAGCTCCAATAGTCCCTATGTTAATCTGGCCCTGCGTACAACACTTACGATGGCACTATATAGAGGACATCCAATAGCCAGTGCGCCACCCTTTGGGCTCCTTCTGCTAATCTTGTGTTTAAGTCGTGTTAGTAGAAGTTTGGTGAGAGACGATTCGTGCTTTTCAGCCTCGTGCTTTTCAGATCGTTACTGCTCTTCAGTTTGTGCTTGTGGATTCGTATCTGGTTTTCAGTGCTTGTAGTCAGTTCGCATCTGGTTTTCAGTGCGTATTTTTATATTACGTATTTGATTTTCAGTGCGTTCTTGTCTGCTTGTTTCTGTTTTTCAGCTCGCTCTTCTCAGGCCTTTCTGATTTTCAGTGCGTTCTGTTAGTTCGTTCTGACCAGCCGACTGAAGCCATGTTGCGGGTATGTACTCACCGTAGAGTTCGTGCTGCGCAGGGGCTTGGTGTTGGGGTTCTTACTTTGACCCAAGCCCAGTCCATGAACAGGGCGGGGAGGAGTTCGTGGACAAAGAATTGGTTGCTCCAGCGTGACCAATTCTCTCATATGCCTTTGTTGCGGGAACTCCGTGTGAATAATCCTGATGATTTCAGGAATTATCTCCAGATGAGGGACCCCGTTTTTCACCGTTTGTTGGCTTTGCTGTCACCTTATATTACGTAGCAGGACACCTGCATTGGGCAAGCCATCACTCCTGAACAGAGGCTAGTTGCCACGTTGTGGTACTTGGCCAGAGGGAGAAGTCTGCAGGACATCAGGTTCTCGACAGGCATCTCCCCTCAGGCTCTGGGGATCATTATTCCAGAGACGTGTTCTGCCATCATTCAGGTCCTGCAGAAGGACTATATTAAGGTAAGATTTCTCCTTTAACCACTTCAGCCCCGTAAGAATTTACCCCCTTCATGACCAGAGCACTTTTTGCGATTCGACACTGAGTCGCTTTAACTGACAATTGCGCGGTCGTGCGACGTGGCTTCCAAACAAAATGTACGTCCTTTTTTCCAACAAATAGAGCTTTCTTTTGGTGGTATTTGATGACCTCTTTTTTTGTGCTATAAACAAAAAAATAGCGACAATTTTGAAAAAAACACATTATTTTTTACTTTTTGCTATAATAAATATAAACTGAGGAAAAAAACATGTTTTTCCTCAGTTTAGGCCGATACCTATTCTTCTACATATTTTTGGTAAAAAAAATCGCAATGAGCATTTATTGATTGGTTTGCGCAAAAGTTATAGCGTCTACAAATCAGGGGATAGTTTTATGGCATTTTTATTGATAATTTTTTTATCGTGACTGCGACATTATGGTGGACACATCGGACAATTTTGATATATTTTTGGGACCATTGGCATTAATACAGCGATTAATGCTAAAAAATTGCATTGATTAATGTAAAAATTTCACTGTCAGTGAACGGGTTAACCACTAGGTGGCGCTGTAGGGGTTAAGTGTGTCCTAGGGAGTGATTCTAACAGTGGGGGGGAGAGGCTGTGTCTGACACATCACTGATCACCGCTCCCGACCACAGGGAGTGTGATCAGTGTTATTAGGCAGAACGGGGAGATGCTTGTTTACATTAGCATCTCCCCGTTCTTCCTCACGTGAGACGAACGCGGGTATGCCCACGGACATTGAGTCCACGGGACCCGCCATCACGGTCACGGAGCTCCCGGCGGGGGCGCCTGCGAGCCGCCTCTTAAAGGGCAACGTACAGGTACGTTAATCTGCTTGTACGTGCCCTTCTGTGGCAGTTTATCTGCGTGAGGCGGTCGGGAAGCGATTAACATCACATTATATGTATTTAATGTTTCCTAATGTATTATATTTCTTTCATCATTCCCTAATTACCATGATTGTAATATGCTGTGAATGTCCTCTTTGTCCTCATGCATGCTGGAAGTTTTTAAAGTTCCTTTTTTGTCCTTCATGCATATTTGCCTTCACTAACCTTCCCAGCATGCTATCCTGGGCCCATGCACACCTAGCCTAGTCACTTAACAATGTATTTTATCAGCTCCATAGTAGTGCTTTACCCTAAACACCACCTAAAATAAGCTAAGTCAACTGATACCAGTCCTCTATCTACTGACTTTGCCAAACCCATACACACTATATACCTACCTCTTTTGTGGTCAGATTTATAGACGAATTCACCAAAGGATGTAGTGAAAGGGCCTGCCTGAATACTCAAATGGCACTGTTTAAAGTTTTGTTCTTCTATTATCTTGATAGGTAATTGCAGAATGTAAAAATGTGCTTCAATTTGTACAGTGTGTATTTAAGTTTTGTATTATGACACTTCTTACCTGTCCAGCGGGCTGCCAATAGTGTAAGTAAGGAGGGGCTGGCCAAAGTAACACACATTATTTATGCATTCAGCTCTCAATGAAGTAGAGAGGGTTACCTGTCAAAAATGTCCCCCCCCTAAATTTTTTACAATGGGCCATCAGAGGGTGTAAGGAATCTGATAAGTGGACCTTAGATTTTTTTCTTTAAATACTCCTTCAAATGCATACCGATGTTGGCCAAGAATGTTTGTGTCTTATCTGCTTGCAATGTTATGTGCAAAGGTTTTTGAACAAACCAAAATATTTTTAGAATACATTTTTTTTTTGCACATTAGAAATATCCTTTTTTGTGGTAAACAGGCATGTTTTTAAAACTATAAAACAATACACAACTCAGGAACTTACAAAGTTCAACTTTGATAAATTAAAGGCAATATCAGACATTGGTATGTCCAAACTGTGTTGATATTGCTTTCATCAGATGGGGTAATGTCACCCCTGTGAAACTCACTTTTTGAAGATGCACACAAATTGAGAGTCAAAATGGGAATTTCCCTCCTGATCCCATGGCTAAGGTCAACATGTGCTAGCTTCCATCATGGGGGATCAATGGACGTGTTTTGGGGGTACAACCCCTTCCTCTCAGCTACTTGAGTTGCGAGGAAGGGATTGCACCCACAAAACACGTACATTGATATCCTATGATGGCAGATAGCACATGTTGACACACTGTGTGCATGTTCAAAATTTCGCTTTCAACATTTTTTAGAAAATTTTTACAAATAAAAACAATTAGTAAAATTTTGGTGTGTTTTAGATTCTGCCTAAAACATCAATGATGTTTTTAAGTCTTTTTTCCACATCATTGTTGTCTTCCTTGATCTTCCGTAAATCACAATTGCACACCATGATCTCCCCAATGAGGGTGTGTGCACTTGTGAAATGTGTTTCTTCTTCCACAACATCCACATCACCTAAAATAAAAAAACACACCATGTATTATAAATATGCAGGCATACATCTATTACCTGAAGCTGTGGTCTCAGACACTCACCTGTTGTGGTCACTATTTCGCCCACTTCATAAACCTCTCCTTCCTCCACATCCTCAGGTTGTGGTGTGCTGAGTTCCCCTTCTTTAGGAGGTGGGGGGTCCCTGGTGTCCTCAGATGTCTCGAGTCTTTTCTCCCCTATGTGCATAAAAAAAGGAATACTTAGCACACAGATATTTGAGGGCAGAAATAGGAATATGAAACATTGCTTGGAAGTGTTGTACAATTGTCTGTTTTGGCAGAGTTCCAAGCTGAAGACATGATTTTTTCCCTTTCTTAAAGTTGGAATACTTACCTTTTTTGGTAAAGTTTCACACATGGAGTCACCCCTAGTATCCACTGGAGCACCTGTGTGGGACACGCTAAAAAGTTTGTTCTGGTGTCCCACACTAGTGCTCCTGCGTCCAGATGTGTAAACAGCTGCTGCGTGTCCTCTCCTTACACTGAATAAGTATATAATAAATGTAAATAAATACACTGCAGCAGATGACATTTATGTACCCAGGCTATGGTACTACCACAGACTGCGGTTTCTGTCAGACCAGACTGAAATCAGGCCATCACTCTCAACCCTTCCTTCCACTCTTCCTTCCACCCCAGCTGAGGCTTCTGACATCCAACCTGGGCCTTCCACCCAGGAAGAAGATGTGGAGGAGCCCAGCTTGAGTCAGGTATAGCATTGTTAAACATATTTCACAAAATTGTGTGTGATTGATGAACAATAAACTAAAACTATGTCCCTTTTTCATACACAGGAAAGCCTCAGAAAGGAGGAGACTGTGGAAAGTGGCAGCCAGGAGGTGGCAGGGGAAAGTGGCAGCCAGGAGGTGGCAGGGGAAAGTGGCAGCCAGGAGGTGGCAGGGGTAAGTGGCAGCCAGGAGGTAGCCAGGCCCAGTAGCCTGACCGAATCCCAGGTCCCTCCCCTCCGCCTTCAACAAAAAAGGCCCAGGAAGGGGACGAGTGTGGAGGAGTCAGCACTTGGGTTAATTCGGCAGGCTTCTGCGGCCCTCAGAACCCCCCCCCCCCCCAGTCTTCTTGAGGCCTATGCCTGCATGGCTGCCAACAAAATGCAGAAAATGGAGGTGGGCCAATGCCTCATTTGTGAGGAAGTGATATATATGGCCCTAAATAACCTGTGTGAGTTGGACCATCCTCCTCTTCCACCTCCTCCACCTCCTGCCACAACTCCAAAACCAGAGCCACAGCCTGGAAGAAAGCATGGAAGGAAGCATGTAGGGAAGACAAGAGAGTGATGGCCTGGGTTCAGTCTGGTCTGGAAAAAGACGCAGGCTGTTGTATGACCATAGCCTGGGGACATATATGTCATCTACTGCTGTTCCTGATCTCTCTGAGTCCTGGACCGGATTGTGCTCCCTATTAAATGGAATCCTCAGGCTACCAATTTTGCATGTCTAATAGTTGATGTGTGCCCTGGGGTACAAAGGCTTTGCTAATTTCACCAGTTTATCCATTGTTGCCTTCCTCTTTATTTTGTTATGACCCCTTAATAAATGTATTTTTTTTGCACAAATCATTGGCTATGTGTTTGAATTAAAAAAGGACAGTTTGTTTGTGAGTAGGCAGGTACATTTAAAAAATACAAGGTCAAATTAACAAGGGACACCAACACCAACCAACCTCCTTGAGGTTAAAAAATACAAGATCATAATGGTGTTGTGGTAACTTGATACATAAAATGACAAAAAATATTATGGAGATCACTATAAAAAAAAAGAAAACAGGTGATCTTGATAAAAAAAAAAAAGGAGATCACTAGAAAAATTAATTCTAAACATTATTATGGAGATCTGACGAAAAAATAAACATTATTCAAGACATCACTAGAAATAATAAAAAAAATCAGTTTGTGAGAACTCTGTGTGAATATCAGCAGCAAAACAACTTCATTATTCTAGCATTATAAAGAAAAAGAGGATGCGCTGCATTAAAAGATTACAAAATTTGCAGCGTGACGAATGTGCTATCTCCATTCCAACCGCTAGTTTTATTCCGAAATTCCGACAAAAAATGTCCGATGGAGCCTACACACGGTCGGAATTTCCGACAACAAGCTCCTATTGAACATTTGTTGTCGGAATGTCCAATCGTGTGTACGCGGCATAACACAACTAGGACAGTGAACTTTCTGAGCAACAATTTATAGACATAGCTTTCCACTGTTTGAAGAGTGCACATTATTCACCATCGATAACCCAAAGTCATAATGAAGCTCTCTAAAACTGTCAACAATTGATGCTTACTTCCTGATCTATAAAGATAAAACAAGGTTATTACTGTTCAGCATATTTTGCTGAGCAGCAAATCTTCTTAGGATTCCAGTAGTATATCTACTGTTATGAGTACATCTGACAGTCAACTAGTACTACTGACATTTTAAATGTAGGTAATCTCAAGACCTATTTTTTTTTATGTTTGGCATCATGCCTCATTGTACAGGTACTCCTAACTTAACGACCAGGTAGCGTTCCAATGATCAGGTCGCTAAACCAGGAGTCACAAGTAATCAATATTTTAAGCATTCTTAACTACTGTACTGTACTGTATTGTGAAAAAAAGGTCTAAACACAAAACTCCAGCTCAATAACATTGTTTTAATTTGCATGAGTACAGAACACAAATGAAAATTCTGTACTGTACTGTACAATACAATGATGTACAGCGCGTCGTTCGAGTCGGGAGAGCTGGTGGAAAGTCCAAGTGGTCGTTAAACAGGTAAGTCATTAAACGAGGAGTATCTGTATACAGTTTTCTAGAGCAAATAATTTTTGGCAAATTTCTCCAAATTTTCTTACCTGGAGATCCTGCCAGTAACATACTATCTGTTTCAAGCTGACAACACTGAGGGGTCTATGTATAAAATATTCGCCGTGAGGATGTTTTAAGAATTCATGGTCGCCACAGATGTCTGACAATCATATGCTATGATTGTCAGCTTTATCTAGTGGCCATAATACAGTTTTTTTTAGGTGTTTCAAGAAAATACTGCCTCAAGGCCACTAGATCCTGCTGACTATCATAGGGGATAATCGTATTACAAATAGTACAGCAGACATTCTTGGTAGGTGTGCAAATGCTTAAGACATCTGCACAGTGAATGTTTTATACATAGACTCCTATGCCTCTATTTTGCAATTAGCTACAGCTTTGTCAGCTTGCTGTGAGTTTGCATGAGCTGACCTGTTAGTCGGCCCAATGGCCAACTGAATGAACACTACAGAGCACTGTATGATAGGCAGGTTCTGAGCCCTGTGTCCTGTGTAATGCACACTCCTGTGACCTTCATTCTGTGTATTCTTGTTATTCTACCAACTTGTGGTCTCTCCTATCTTGTTGCTGCACAGTCCCCGCCCAGCCTACTAAACAATCTCACAATTTAGCCAACACCTGTTGCCTGAGCAATAGGTTAATTTCCTATCTCAAGGTTCAAGTCCCTGTCAGCTCCTGCATTCCTTTGGTTACTGACTTCTGCTTTTTTAACTACGCTTGTTCACTACTCACCCTGACCTTTGGCCTCTTACAGTTTTCAAAATTGCCTGTTGACTTTGTACCATGATCATCTTTCATCTGCACAGGTGCCATCTGATGGTTGTATCAGCTGTCAACCTGTTACATCAACCAAGAAAGTCCATCACTCCTTGCTTTGGTAAGAAACTATTGAGTGTACCTAGACTCCGCACCAAGGCCCTTTTAAGAGCTTAAACCCTCTCTAAATGAGCAGACAGCACAGAGGATCCCCTATCCATTGTGTCTGTGACAATCTTGTTTCAAAACAGCTTTAAGACCCCTTTCACACTGAGGCAGTTTTTAGACGTTTTAGCGCTAGAAACAGCGCCTGTAAAGCACCTGAAAACTGCCTCCCATGCCGCCCGAGTGTGAAAGCCTGAGTGCGCTTGGGGCGGTGCGTTTGCGGGCAGTTACAAAAAGTCCTGCAAGCAGCATCGTTTGAGCAGTTTGGGAGCGCTGTATACAGTGCTCCCAAAACGCCCTGCCCATTGCAATAAATAGGCAGAGCTTCTGCAGCGCCTGAATAGCATTTAGGAAGCTATCTACTGAAATCACCATTTATTCAGTAATCTAGAAAATGTGTGAAAATGTCCCTTAGAATCTTCATCAGGATTTTGTGAATGGAAGCCCAGCAGATGCTCAGACATGTCAAAGAAAATTAGCAATGTTTATACAAATCTTGCCAAGGGCTATACTTTGCTATGCATGCACTTTATCCTTTTAGTCTACATGCATCCCCTCTAGTAAAACCAGGAATGTATACAGTTCAGTTTTGCACATTTATGCTGTTTCTAGAGATTATGTTACATTTTAACTTTTGACTCTCCCCCCGCGAACATTGTGAACTGCCAATCTGCAGAGGTATTCAGGGTGAGCTGTCATTTCCCTTGCATGTGTAAATGCTATGACTTGGCAAGACCTGTTCCTTTGCTTCCCCTAGACAGTGTGAACAGCTCATTTCCTTCTCCTTGTCTCTGCCGCTCAGATTCGGTCGCCTAGAATTTTAAGAGATAATTAGCAAAAAAACATAAAGAATGCATTTATGATCTGTTTGACAGGCCTTGGCAGCCACACACGTACTGCAAAGCAGGCTGCTTATGTAGCTTGCTGTGCAGGAGACTTTTCCTGTTGTGCCACAGAATCTCTCGGTGTGCCCTTGTTTCCTAGCCCTGCCTACATTCCCAAATGAGTAATGCGTTACAGGTGCAAGTCTGCCCAACCACTACTAGCCGATGAACTAATCTGGATAAAGTTGAAGCACATGTAAGGGGCTTTGGTCCAGGTTTAGGAGTGTGTATCCTGCCCATGCTTTCATTTCAATGAGAGGGGGGTAAGGTCACAGAAATGTGAACAGCTCCCGTCTTCAGGATTCCACATTCTATTATTCCAGGAAAAACGTAATAAAATACAATGAAAAGCCAGTACATTTTTTAAACATTCTTCTAATTTTTGGCTTTAAATACTTAACATTCAGCCAATATTTTGCCTCGGCTGTGGTGCTTTATTAAGGAATCCAAACATAACACGAATTTTCAGTGCAACTTCATATTTGGTAAAATAAAAAATTAAAATAAATAAACCTTCTCCATGTCAGTTGTATATGTTGCAAGGATTTTTGGCAAGCTTCATTACCTACCTCCATAGCTCTCAAATGTCCCTCATTTGAATGGACAATCCTTTTTGAACCAAATCCCTCTGTTCCTTTTTGTATTTCTAATGCTCCTTTCTTAGATCTAATGTACAGAACCGTGTAGATATGTGCACTATTTGACTGCCAAGAGCTTTTGTATTGCCCTAACCTTTTTACATAGCCTTCAAATATTCATATCATTCCTTTTCCAACAGCAGGAAAAGGAAAAATAGAATTGGTGAGCCACCAAGGGCTGTGTCAAATGACAATTCTGTTTCTACTGGCAGTAAAGACTTAGGGGTTATTTTACGTTGTACTAAAAGCAAATAGGCTGTTCACTTTGGAGGGGATTTTCCCTTAAGCTTAGTAAATGTGATGAATAAGGATGAGCTCAGGCGTGTTCACAACTCCACGTGCCTACGCCCGCCAGGAAGCTTACATTGCACAGTGCTAATCACAGGCAGTGAGACATTTCCCGATCTGTGCAGCCGCAGATCGGAAAATGTCTCACTTCCTGTGATTAGTGCTCAGCTGGTGTAAGCTTCCTGGCGGGCTTGGGCACGTGGAGTTGCGAACACACCTGAGTCCATCCTTAGACCCCATACACACTATTAGATTTTCTGCAGATTTTTGTCTTCAGATTTACCAAAAACATATAATATGAGGCAATCAGGCAGGCCCTTGCACTACATGGTTTTGGTAAATCTGAAGACAAAAATCTGCAGAAAATCTAAAAGTATGTATAGGGCCTTAAGGTCTGTACACACGGTCGGACGTTCCGACGGGCATTGTTGGATGTCAGGCTGTTGGTCGGACAATCTGACCATGTGTATGCGCCATCGGACAATTGTTGTCGGATTTTCCGCCAACAAATGTTGGCTAGCATTTTTTTGCAAACTTTCCGCCAACAAATGTGTGTTGTCGGATTTTCCGATCGTGTGTACACAAGTCCGTCGGACAAAAGTCCAAAGTACAAACACGCATGCTCGGAAGCAGAAGTGGTTGGTCTTGTAAACTAGCGTTTGTAATGGAGAATTAACATTCGTGACGTGGCAAATTATGAAATCTCCAAATGCAGCGCACATTCTCTTCTTCTTTAATGGGATAATAATGAAGCTGCTTTGCTGGTGATACTGATGAAGTTATTGCAAACTAATTTTCAAAGGCTTTTTTTTTTCTAGTAATATCAAGAATAATATTATTATGTTTTTTTTATTTTTATTATTTGTGCAAGTTACCACAACACCATTATCCCATAGTTTTTAAGATCAAAGATACAACTATGTTGGTGTCCCTTGTCAATTTTACATTGTATTTTTTAAAATGTAACTGCCTACTCTCAAATTGTCATTTGAAGTAAAACACATAGCCAAGTATTATTCTCCAATTTTTTTATTGTGCATTAAAAGCACAAAATGAAAAGCGCAAAAAGAAAAGTGCGAATGAACACTCACCAAACTTCTACTAACACTAAATTAGCAGATGGAGCCCAAAGGGTGTCGCTAAAGAGGTGGAAAACAACGTAGTACGTCTAGTACGTTCGTAATTGTTGGCCAACATTTGTGTGACCGTGTGTATGCAAGACAAGTTTGAGCCAACGCCCTTCGCACAAAATGCCACAGTTTTGTTGGCGGAAAGTCTGATCGTGTGTACGAGGCATTAGTGATTAATAATACCCAGTTATGTGAAATGAAAATACAAAAAAGCTGTATTTCTGCAGGCACATAATTGGATGATGGAAGGCAACAGAAATTCAAACTATTCAGTAAGCTAAGGGAAAATTCCCTTACAAAGTGAGCAGCCTATATGTCATATCGATGGAGTTGATTTTCTAAAGGAATAGTGAATGTTCCCCTTGTAAAGTTGATGTTTCCTATCCAAGTGACAAAAAACACACACATACAAAGTGACATACTGCATATGTGAAAGAAAAAAATAAGAGAAAATAAAAAAGGTGCCAGTGCAGGTGTAATGTCTAGGCCTTGCAGCTTGGTACAGTGGGGTCCTACACTCATAGTGCTACTTTGGCATTCCCAGGATGCCACTGCCAGGGGGCGCTTGGCACCATGGGCCCTCTGCCTTCCCAGCCCTCAGCCAATCAAGGTAGTGAAGTTTAAATCACGAGGCACTAGGCCCCTTGGAATCCTCCAGGGAATTGTTACCGGTCCCCAACTCACCTAGTGGGAACATCGGTTTATATACCAACAGGGAATTTTTTTTTACTATTCTTCAGTTTCTTCCTGGTTTTCAGGCCTAGGCAAATGATGTTATACATCTCAGTCTTCAGGAAGGGAGAAGATTTATTTTTTTAGCTAAGCACACCCTCCTGCCTGCATTCCTGAGCTAAGGGCAGATGGATTCTACAAAGTTAATGGTACATGAAACGCCCTTCATTACACAAGACGGCCATGGCCAAAAATACTAGGGGGTGTTTTTCAAAGTGATTTCTCAGCAATATAAAGCATGAAGACCTGGAGCATGGAGTATGGATGAATGGATGAGTTTGCATTTACTAATATAAATTATTAAATTGCATTTTTGGTTTGTGGTTTGTGTAGTGTGGTGTAGAGATGAAGTATTGTTCCACTATAAATTTCAATATATTTTTATTGAATTTTTAACAACATACAAACATGCACAACATATAAAACAAAAGTGCTTTCAGTGTATACAAAGGGTCATCGGAAGTCATATCTACATGCAGTGTAAACATGGTACAGCAGTATTATATATCGCTATAGGGGTACATCTCTGGAGGCCCCAGGCTGATAAGTGCGGTAAATCTCGAACCCGAGCCAGAGCCAACTGGAAATAGGTATTTTTGGGGTCCCCCAGGGGGAGGGGAGGGGCGAGCAGAGCTCTGACTAAGGATCTAGCCCCATCACAACCACTCAAGCTGTTTCCGGTTCAGCCAGCCAATTGTGCCAGACCTTATCGTACTTTTGTGGGCAGCCCCTGTGCAGGTATGTATCTTTGTATAGGGGAAGACTGTTGTTCACTAGACGTTTCCACTGTACTATGGTAGGGGGTTTGGGCTTTTTCCACTGTAACGCAATATTCTTCCGTGCATAAAACAGCAGTATACTAATCTCTGTGCGTCTAGCGGAGGACGGTACAATGGGTTCAATAAGACCCAGTATGCATACCTCCATAGCCAGAGGCAAAGTGATCGAGGTGACTTTACCAATCAGTTCCAGTACTGTTTCCCAGTATTGTTGGGCCTTAGCGCAGCGCCAGAAAATATGGGAGAAATCCCCAGGCGATGTACCACAACGCCAACACTCCGGAGAATATGAAGGGTTCATCTTGTGGAGCCTGTATGGGGTGTAGTAGGCCCTGTGGACAATTTTAAATTGAACCAAACGGTCTCGGATGGAAACAAGGGAGTTGAAGGGGAGGTCCCAGACATCATCCCAGTCGTTATTGTCCAAAGTTGGAATGTCAGTCTGCCAGCTAGTCCAGAGTTTGTCAAGAGATGGTAGTGACACGAAGATGAGGTGTGTGTATAGGTGAGAGGCGGGTTTCCTATCACAATTGAATCTGAGTGTTCGCTCTAGTTCTGACTGTGCCATTATACAGGAGGAGTTCGGAAATTGGGCAGCGAATGCGTGCGACAATTGATTAAACCTAAATAGGTATTGATTCGGTAAATTGTAGAGGGAAGACAGATTGGAGAAGGGTAGTAGGGAGTTTTGTGACACTTTATGTGACATAAGCTTGATTCCGTGCCTAGTCCATGCGTGTGGGTCAGGGACCGTATAAATGTGAGGTATACTAGGGTTCAGCCATATCGGGGCATTCGGGGAGATTTGAACGATGTGCAGGAGAATGCACATAAATAAATGATGGAAATTAACATACCTTTAATTTATACTCTAAGCTAAAGCAACATGCACTTTGCTGAGTTAATATGTTTCTTTTTACTTCTTTAGTAAATCAACTTCCAGGAGCTATAAATAATGATTTCTATGCTGCAACGCATTCATGTCGTCACTAAGGATTACAAGCTGATAGAAAGAATGAGTCTCTGCATGCGTTTAACTTAGCCCTGCCCACCATTCATTACATGTTATATCATACAGCCAAAGAAAAGCATAATGCACATGTGGTTTAATCCCTGACACATTCCTTCCCTGCTAGTCTGGATCTCACAGGCAAAGGAAAGCATAATGCGCATATAAAGGTGTATAGTATGTCATTATAATAAAATATAAGTATTATTAAGAACATTATTATTATTATTATTATTATACACGATTTATATAGCGCCAACAGTTTACACAGCGCTTTACAATGTATGGGGGGGACAACACAATTACAGTACAGTTCAATACAAAAGGTACAGGAGGGCCCTGCTCATAGAGCTTACATTCTAAAGGGAGGGGTTGGTGGTACAAAAGGTAATAGCTGCAGAGAATGATTTGATGGGGTGGCTCAGGGACAATTGTTGTTAGGTGTTTGTGGGATAGGCTTCCCTGAATAAATGAGTTTTCAGGGATCTCCTAAAGGTGGACAGGGTAGGGGCTGATCGGACAGACTGGGGCAGGGAGTTCCAGAGGATGGGAGAGGCTCAAAGAACATGACTCAAAAAGCTGTATTAGCATGTTAAAATATTTTCCCTTACTATGAAAATGTGTGCCCAAGTCCATGCCCATAGCTACAGCTGATGTTTTTTTAGCTCTTCATAACAGCAAATGAAAGAATGGGGGGGGGGGGTGGGGGTAAATATCAGCTTTCTGCAGATTTCAAAACTATGTATTCCATAGTTTTTTGCAGTGCCCTTAGTCACTGTACTGCTGTTCCTTTAGATCCATAGTGAAAGAACACATCCATAGGCAGCCTTTCCATTTTTCAGGAACGGGGCTGACCAGTGGATGGTGTAAAGTTTAGCTATGAAGCCTGGCCATCAGTTGAATGAATGAATGAATGACTTGTATAGCGCTACAAATGCAAATGGAATCGCCTCAAGGTGCTTGATCCGTCCTGTGTTGTCCTGCTTCTTAGAAGAGGTGGGGCTTGAGTTTTTTTTCTGAAGGCCCGATGGTTGCTTTAGAACATTCTATTTGACCGGCTTCTCAAACAGTAATTAATCAACTGATGAGCACAACACAGCTAAAGCCTGCCCCATCTAGAGTCAGCTAGAAGGAACATACTTGTCCAACAGGATGCTGGGATGTGCTTATTGACTAGGGGTCATCATTGGTCATCATTTACACTTGTAGTCTTTGCTCTCGTTGCATCTGAATGGCTGGCTACAAAGGGAGATATTGAGAGAACAAAATGAATTGTAGATATAGGAATAAAGGTAATAAATGCACTGGAGGTTCTCTGTAATGTTTCCAGGATATTTAAGAGGACTAAATGTACAGAAAAATGTAAAGAAATGGGATAAACAATTGAAAATTGAAACACATACGAAACCTGCTTTTTTACTTTAGTTAAGCTTTAAAGAGGAATTCCCGGAATTCAGCTCCTTTGTAAAAAATGAAGGCACACTATGAGTTAAGTCCAGTGAGGTGCATGATACCTCCTGGGCTTAGCTTTATAGTATTCTTGCAAGACAGCTATATCTGTATTTCCAGGGTTCTTCTGAACTATGCATCTTGAACAAGAGAGTTGCAGCAGATGCTAGGCCCACCCCACCGCCCCTCCTGCCTATTCACAAAAGCCTTGGTATTATGTGTACACATTCACAAAATACAAAGGCTTCTGTGAATGGACAAGAGTGGGAAGGAGTGGGCATAGCTGCTCTGTGCGTGTCTTTCCCTTCAGATCCCTGAGTGTCTCTCTAGCAGAGCAATAAAATTATCAAATGTAAATAATAGAAATAAGCCCAGGAGATGGCAAGCAGCTTTTTGGACTTAACTCATAATGTGCCTTTAATTTTTTACAAAGTGGCTGAATTCCTGGAATTCAGCTTTAAACAAAACAATGTTCACATTGGCTTGGGCCCTGTAATAAATGCTTGCAAATTGCAAGCAGTGAAAAGGAACAAAAAAACTATGTTATGTTTGCAAAGTTACAGGTGCTATCCCTAGATTTATTAAAAGAGTGAATTAGTTTTAAAAATACAGAAATTCTTTAAACATCAGCCAGCCATGAAGAAGCCATGTAACTACACACTTTGTTGCTTTTATTATTATACTGTAGCTAGTGGTAGCAAAACATCAACTGTATTTGTTTTTACTCTCACAAATTACAGCTGAAATGATTCTTCAAGTATGCAGACCCGCTGTAAAAATATATTAATGCATTCTTTTAAAATGTAAAGGTGATTAATTTTTTTAGGGAATTTCCTATTTGCCTCCCAGGAAGAAGGAAGTGATCGCATCATATCACGTCAAAACAATGACTGTATACATTTTAAAAGGTTTTCCTCAGGGGAGAGTATAGTTTGAATTGTACCTTTGTGATTACATGTAAAATTGCAGGTGACCTGGAAAGCTATACAGAAGCATTTATATATGATGTTACTTCAAAACTAGCTTCTAAAATGTGTTTTAATATATATTTGATTAGAGGAATCTCATACTATCAAAATTCAAATAGTTTAACAGCAACCCTTATATGTGATAATCCTCTACATTGATGTGTTGGTCTGGGACATATTTAAAAAGTAATAAAAGTGATTCTACCAGGCCACTTGCAGTATTATTGCAGATAATGCACATTTAGGCTGTAGAACCGATAAGTTTGCTAAAATCACAATTCAATTTTGTGCACCTTGAAGTTGGGTGAATTATTAATGACTTCCATTTATCCAGAGACCCGACTGACGACTTCATACGGTTTCTCTGTGCACTGCTGACAAGAAGCTGCTTGCCTTCTGGACATAATGCTCTAAATTGCTCAAAAATGAAAAAACCTGGTGCAAAGCTAAAGAAATTGTGTTTATTTTTTCAGAAATTTATGAGGGCAATAAATCGCACTACAGCTCAGGTTTTTCCCTTTCACTATGGGGAGTGCCATGCAGGTGGGCTGCGATAGATATTTTATTACCTCACCTTCGGGGATTGATTATACTTGAAAAATCAAGTGGAGCATGCATGAAGATTCATGACATAAAAACCCAGGAGTAACGAAGGGCACATAGCACTGAACCTTTTAACTGCACATCAGCAGTTCAGTTGTTCTCCAAAAATATACAACCTGGAGATTTCTTTAAAACTTATTCCAAATTAGGAATACTGTGTGTTGTATTTCTACCTTTCTTTCTTTGGCACCTCAGCAGAGTTCAAGGCTGGATTAATCATTAGGCAAAGTAGGCCTGAGCCTATAGGCTGAAGGTTTTCCATCTATGGTCATCGGCCACCGATTTTTTTTTCACCATACAGGACTAAAAATATAGGATTCCAATATTAGTTTAGTATACAGTATACACTAGAATCAGTTCACAAAGTGCCATGAGTTATTTTAAATGTGTTACTAAATCCACAACAGTAAAATCAGTCTGTATATGCAGAAAAGCATGCTTGTTATACTCACTGTAAAAAATTAAGGGGTTAATCCTCTGCATTGTGTAAAAAGGATCTTTGATCTTGTATGCATAGATCCTTCCCTACTGCACTGTCTATCTGGGGAAGGCCAGCTAACACACAGGCAGGGTAGCCAACCTGCACATGCTCAATTGTGTTTTTTTATGCTGGAGAGAACATTTCCTTGTTCCCAGAGCTAGCCAGGTCACATGATATTGACATCACACATGTGGAAACCTTCTCCTACCTGAACACACAGCTCTGGACAAACTCTGCAGTTTATCTTGTGATCGTGGTATACAGATCAGCCAAAAAGGTATATAGTGGCAGTGGTTTAATGTAAAAAGAAGATTTATAAGCTGTGGGCACTGTGGGTGGGCAGATTTTCATATTACTGGGTTTAGCTTACTTTAATATTTTATTTCATATTTTTTTCACCATTTAGGAGATATTTACATTGGATGCAGCAGGTGATGTCACCGGTGCATGCACTGGGAAGATCTGGTATACCGTCATTGTGGCCCCACCCACTCACATGTGTCCACAAACCGGAAAGTAAGACCAGGGGAAAATGGAAGCCCTGCACTATTACTATCACATTGTGAAATTTTCTTACAAGGCAATTTTTCTTCTACAGCAGTTTACAACCACTTTAATGTCATGCAGATGCTAGTGATCTTTTGTGGGTTAAAATCCTATGTGATAAAGTGAACAAACTTTTAAATAAAAATACCAAGATAATTAATATTATAACATACATATCTGAAACAGATCTTTTCAAAAAACTTTAGTGAACTGAAATAGTGGTAGACATAGTCACAAGCAAGACCCTGTCCAAGAACAATTTTTGTGGCTCCATATGTTGTTTATATATGACATTGTAGCACAAAACTAACTGTTGATGTCAATTTTTTTTTAAAGAAAAGTGTAACTGAAACAAAAAAGTTTACTCTAATTTTTAAAGGAACTTTATAATTGAAGGCCTTATTCATGAAAGCACCTCTTATCTTCTTATCGACTTGCTTTAACGGGTTTTGGGCTTGTGCCAATGGCATCAATTTAACAAGAGACACTTCTGAGATCATTCAGAATTCATTGACAGATACATTTGATGTACACAGATCCTGCCAGGAAAAAGTTGCAGGGCAAGCCTGTAATGTGGCCCTCCAGGCACTGGATCCTGTGCTCAGACACTACAGATAGGATCCAATCAATACTCTACTTTTGCACAAGGGTTCTGGGCTTCATATGATTTCAGGTACTTCAATACCTGCTGCCATTTCTTTTACCCCAGTGCCTATGTTTTCATGCATAGGACGAGGAAACAAGCCTAAGCAACTCAACTATGCACAAAAACATAGGAACTGGCGTGTGGAAAAATGGCAGAAGGGACTGATGATTTAAAATTTGAAATAATTGGCTATAGCAGGAAGCAGTTTGTTCGCCGAAGGGCTGGACAGTGGTACAAAAATGTGTGTCTGCAGCCAACAGTGAAGCATGGTGGAGGTTTCTTGCAAGTTTTGGGTTGCATTTCTACAAATGGAGTTGGAGATTTGGTCAGGATCAACGGTGTCCTCAATGCTGAGAAATAAAGTCAGATACTTATCCATTGTGTCATACTTTCAGGGAGTGTGATTGGCCCAAAATATATTCTACAGCAGGACAATGACCCCCAAAGTCATTAAGATCTCTCTTAAAATGTAAAGAAAATCCACCCTGATGAGCCCTGATCTCAACATCATTGAGTCTGTCTGGTATTATATAAAGAGACAGAAGGATTTGAGGCATCCAAGTCCTCAGAAGAGGCATCCTACATCCACTCTAAGATGTTTGGAATAACCTACCTGCTGAGTTCCTTCAAAAATTGAATGCACAAGCTTTGTTTGTACCTAGAAGTGTACCTTTGGTTGAAAGCCAAAGGGTGGTTACACCAAACATCGATTTGGTTTGGATTTCTTTCTATTCCATTACTTTCTATTTTGTTACTTGATCAAAATAAACTATTAACACTTCTATTTCTGAAAGCATTCCTAATTTACAGCATTTCTTCACACCAGCCTAAAACTTTTGTATAGTACTCTATACACAGTATAAACCTACTACATATATATATATATATATATATATATATATATATATATATGTATGTGTGTGTGTATGTATATATATACTTTATTTATATTTATTTATTTATTTATAAATTTATATTTATACTTTATACTAGCAAACTGTGACCATAAAGTATAATATAACTGAAAATAGCAAATTGGCACAAATATAGTAATACATATGTACTTTATACAGTAAATTAATACTCATCAAAGGAGTATGTTTTCACATGTACTGTATGTGGGAATACGCCCATATTAATGATACGGATTGTAACAGCGTTGTCCTTTACTTCAAACACAGTCAGCAATATATTGAAGACATGCACTTCAGAACAAGTTTTAACTGCCTTCTTTTTTCATGACACAAAGTCAATAGGAGTGTTCTGTCCAGAAGGAGATCTGAATGGCTGCTTTAGCAGCATGGGTTAGGACCACAGCAGAAATGCAACCACAACTGCCTTATGTTATTGATTCCAGTCAACAAACGGGCAGTGTAATCTGTCTGCCTTTGTTCCGTTCACTTGGTGGTGTGTTCTCATTAGCCCCCCACAGACAGTCAACCTGTCAGCAGGTCTGCAGTCCAACTGCCTGACCTCTGACTTCGACTCATTCTTCCACAAATTAATTTCCCAAATTGACAAATTAAAGTGCACAGTATGCTCAAGGTTACTAAATCACACTGGGTTCTGGTAAATGTCAACCAGCAGCAAAAATAAAAGCGTTAATTCGGAAAATAAAAGAAGACTCTAAGAGCTGGATTTTTTGCAGCTTTTTTTCTCTGGGAAGTCGTCTCTTATATCAAAAATGGCACTAAGTACCCCAAACAGCCCTAAATCTAGGCTTCTTTAAGAGGTGTAATTCTGTGGTATATTTAATTTGCAGAATAAAGGTGACTTTTACAAGCTGTTAGGTGGGACTTTTATGGGGCCACGATCATGAGGCCCTAATCCTTCTTTATTGGTAGGGTTTTTGAACACATGAAAAAAGAAAATGACCCCATCGTGACTACAAAGACAGGTTTTCCCTCAAGCAATAACTTTGTCTGGCTGTACATTGAAGTGGATCTGCAGTTTTTTTCTATACAACAATAAATACCTCAGTATGTTACAGTATACATGTTCTGGAATTTTTTGTAGGTTAAAATGGTGATGGTACTTATTTCCAAATGGAAACGGGCTTCATATCATACAGCATCACTAAATAATTCCTGAAGCCCAACTGAACTTTGGTTTAAATCAGCTAAATACTGTACATTCCAGGGACATCAAAACAAGAATATGTTGTCTTACAACACTCCAGAGAAGAAAAGCTTGTCCCCTGTCAGCGACTACAGAGAGGGACTCTTGCTGTCTTTGTGGAAGCAGTGTTCTCTATGCAGAGGTCCTATAGCAAAGCTTAAGCCCCCTGCTGCATTGGAGAACTCTAGTGCTTAATCAGGATTCATTTCAGGTCTTTGCAGAGAGACCACTGCTTTTATATATAGATCAAGAATCCTTCTCTGCAACATGCTGACAGGAGGCAGGCAATTCTACTCTAGGTTGTGGCTGCTTTCTAAAGGAAATTAACTACAAGACTTTTCACACCTTTTGTTTTTGTATTTAGCCAATTTAAACTGAAAGTTCAATTGGGCTTTAAATAAAATTCCCAAGCATGTTAAACATCCAATAATGCATAAATTATTAATGTAAAAAAAAACAAATGTAAATATATTTTATAAATAGGAGAGGCAGATCATTTAGAAGTGACTGCGCTGAAGCTAAGAAATATTTTTTAAGACCCCTCTCTAGAGTACTACTTTTACCTACTAACCCAAAACTTTAACTCCTTGTGTCTAGTGTACAGGAAGTAACAACTGCCATTTATGTTGAATATTCAGTAGTGGCTTCTGTGTAATATGCTTTTGATACAGACAGCGATGTGCCACTGCCCATCTATAACTGGCCTTTGCAGCAAGGAGCATTGGAAGGCAACGCATATCAAACAAAAGCCAAGGAAAAATCCTTGGAAACATTCCAAGCTCTACTTACCAACCAGCCTTCGACCAACCAGATTAACCAGTCTAATGCCCCATACACACGGTCAGATTTTCAGACGGAAAATGTCCTATCGGACAATGTTGTTGGAAATTCCGACCGCGTGTAGGCTCCATCGGACATTTTCCGTCGGATTTTCCGACGGCCAAAGTTTTATCTCCTGCTCTCAAATTTTCCGACAACAAAGTCCTATCGGACTTTTTCCGATCGTGTGTATCGAATTCCGACGGACAAAGTGCCACGCATGCTCAGATCACATTACAAGACCAAAGCTATTGGCTACTAGCCTCTACGTAGTCCTGTCGTAGGCAACAAACATCACCACATTCAGAATGATCGGATTTTCCGACAACTTTGTCCGACCGTGTGTATGCAACACCAGTGTCGGACAAAATCCGTCGGAAAAAATCCGATGGATTTTGTGGTCAGATTTTCAGACCTTGTGTACGGGGCATAACAGTATGCGTTTAAAAACAGGGATTTAGTTGCACCAATTTGCAAATACATGCATAATCTACAGGCCCTGGCAAGGCACTCTGTGATCCGTTTATCCTACCTCTAACTTATAAGAGGTTCCACAGTGGAAGCAAATGCATTCTGATGAGATAGATGAAGGCAGATGGACTGGAGGGCACCCACCCCTTTTTAAAGGTACAGGGGCACATTGAACACCCAGTATGTAGCACAATGACTGCAAAGGTGTCAATACGTTGCCTGACTTAAAATCAAGCATACAAAAAATGTGCCACTGCCCTCATCTATAACTGACCTTTGCAGCCAGGTGCAATGGTAGGCAACGGCCAAGGTAAAATCCTTGAAAAAATTCCAAGCTCTACTTACCAACCAACCTGCAATAGACCAGATAACCTGTCTAACAGTATGCATTTAAAAACAGGGGTTTAGTTGCACAAATTTGCAAATACATGCGTAAGCTACAGGCCCCAGCAAGGCACCCTGTGGCACATTTTTTGTATGCTTGATTTTAGGTCAGGAGACGCAATGACACCTTTGCAGCCATTGTGCTACATGCTGGGTGTTCAATGTGCCCTGTACTTTTAAGGAGGGGTGGGTTCCCTCCAGTACATCTGCCTTCATCTATCTCATCAGAATGCATGTGCTTGCACTGTGGAGCCTCTTATAAGTTAGAGGTAGGGTCTACAGATCACAGGGTGCCTTGCCAGAGCCTGTAGCTTATGCATGTATTTACAAATTTGTGCGAATAACCCCCTGTTTTTAAATGCATACTGTTAGACAGGTTAATCTGGTTGGTCGCAGGCTGGTTGGTAAGTAGAGCTTGGAATTTTTCCTTGGCTTTTGTTTGATATGAGGAGAGAAAAGATACAGCTGGTTCAAATCCAGATTGATTCCCTGCAATAATGTGCTTTCTCGCCCCAAATTGCAGTGAGGAAGCCAACCTGTATACTCATAAAGTGAAAAAAAAATCTAAGGGGACATTTAAGGGTAATATCATATAAACAATACAGGCTGACTGGATCACTACCAGACTTTTTATATGATTGCGGAGATGCCTGGAGTTTGCATGTTCGCTCTGTGCCTGTGTGGGTTTCCTCTGGGTACTCCGGTTTCCATGCACACTCCAAAGACATGCTGGTAGGTTAATTGTCTCCTGCCTAAATTGGCCCTAGCAAGCGTATGTATGAATGTGAGATAGGGACCTTAGATTGTAAGCTCTTTGAGGGCAAGGACTGATGTGAATGTTCAATATATATGCAAAGTGCTATGTAAATTTAAGGTGCTATATAAGTACCTGCAATAAATAAATAAGACAAACAAGTAAGGGCAGTGGCAAAACTATAGCCATATCAGACCACATGGATGCTATGGGGCCTGGAGGTGGAAGGGGGCACTATTAAGCTGTGCATACACTAAAAAGCCTATTAATTCTAAAATGGAGTATTAAAACAGACACAATTTTGAACCACTTTCAAATGACATTCATCAAGTCTTCAAATGTATTATGTATTTTTGTACATTGTTCATATGAAGGTTTGGTCTCAATCTATTAGTTTATAGCCAGAATGTGTGCATGTGAAGATAATATAGATTCAGTACGATTTCATTAAGGGTAGGAGAGGTCGTTGTTGATGATGACACCTACTGTGAAGTCTTGAGCTTGAATGAGCTGATGTCACACACACATAAGGAGTCTTCAGGATCATTGCAAGTCATCATTGCTAGTTGCAGATCCCTCTTGCTTTTTGTGTAGTAAATAGCAATTGTTTAGCTGTCATAGCAGTGTAGATTTATTGCCCTCAGAACTTCTGCTGTATCCCCTAACCAGCATTTAAATAAACTCTGTATGCCTAATAAAATCTTCATCAGGCTGATAATATCCCAGAGTGTCTCCTTAGCATTGTCAAGATTTTGTTA
The DNA here is from genome assembly GCA_028564925.1 of Lithobates sylvaticus. NCBI lineage: Eukaryota > Metazoa > Chordata > Amphibia > Anura > Ranidae > Lithobates > Lithobates sylvaticus. The sequence goes on along the minus strand of CM053028.1, from coordinate 118,247,210 downwards.
TGGGACCTCAGGATCTGTAGTTATGCTCCTGAGTAAGGCCACCCTCCAGAGCTTATAATGTCAAGATATTTACTGTTGATCTCCTAGAAAGGAGAACATCCTGAGCCGTTTATCATATAAAGAATTCCCTTGTATGTACATTTATTATAGGATAAGACACATCTAATATATTTGGATACACACAAATTTGGGTCTGATAACCTACATTAACTTTTTTTTCAATATTCATGCACTGGATTTCATCAGGAGCTCTGATTCCTCTAATAATCCATTAACTGGAATAGGTTCTAAAATGTGTATTTGAAACTTAGATTGTAAAATACTCTGAGACAAATGTTAATGATTCAATGTATTCTCTAAGGTACAGTGAAGTATGTTGACACTTCACAAATTCATAGAAAACTGATAAAGTTGACAATACTTGTATAAATGTATAAACTTTCACCCCCAGGTCCCCTGCTGTAGCAAACTTGTGTGACTATAATTAATCAACAGATTTTTTATAGTCTGAAAATCGAAACAAGGCACTACAGGTTTTCAAGGAAGAGGAAGGTCCCAAGCTATGGTTTTTAATTCCTTCATAATTTGGCTATATCCCAGAATTCCAGACCAAAATTTTCCCCAGTTTCCCCAGGTACAGCTGTACATACAGCACAGTCAGATATAGCAAAATATTACAAAGCAATATATTTCAAACTGTAAACAGCTGATTCAGGTGTGCTGGCCATCATCGGTGCAGTGCATAGAAACCAGGGCTTCTATGGACTAGGTTTTTGGGTACCAACAAGACAGTACATTCAATACAATTTACAAGAATTGTGGCTTTTGTTGAGTGTGCAGGGTATGCATTCCTTCTGATGGAATACCTTTTGAGCTCTAATTATATTTGTTTAAAAACATATACATACTGATGCACGCCTTCTCTGTTTCCTAATACATGGTATCCACTATTAGGACTTACAATCTCAGTTTATGTAATGACAATTCTGGCATCCCTTGTGCTCATCTTTTAGTGCCTATGGATTTTAGGATGTTCTGCTTGATGCTGTGTAGATGATAGCTCACATAGACTACAATTTTAAAGGATTACGGCTGATCGTGATTATTTTGTCCACGTGCTCCTGAAAAAGACAAATGTGTTTGAAACTCATTAAGTTTCTTATGTGGACTCTTCCATCCTTTAACAAGCACCTTGTATTATGGATATGTCAATTATTTCTGTATTATACAGACATGGTCATATGTATGTTTTATTTATCCTCATGAAATACATTTTTTTTAACTGTATGTATTTTGTATTACTGTATTCACTCGAGTATAAGCCGACCCGAATATAAGCCGAGGCACCTAATTTTACCACAAAAGACTGGGAAAATGTATTGACTTGAGTATAAGCCTAGGGTGAGAAATGCGCAGCTACTGTAAGTGGAAAAGAGGGTCAACAATGCCCATTTGCAGCCTCACTGTGCCCATTTGCATGCCTCACTGTGCCCATTTGCAGCCATAGGTCCCCTGAACTTCAAACTTGGTAGTTAAGGGTTCCTAGATGCCCCCTAGCTGCAGCCAAAATTTGGGGTCTCTGGACCCAAAGGGTCCCGAAATGACATTGCTGCAGATGGTCACAGTTGACTGACTTTGGGGCCCTGTATCTCGGGGCCACTTGGTACTAGGAAGGAAGGTTGTAGTGTTGGTTCCACTGGGTTTGCACACCAAATTTGGAGTTCCTAGCACCAAGTGGCCTCGAGATACGAGGCCCCAAAGTCAGGTCGGAAAATGTCAAGCACTTTTCTGCAGCAGAGAATGACATTTTCTGAGCCGAATTTGGGGGCACGTATCTCAGGGCTACTTAATGATAGGAACCCCAAATTTGGATATGTTGTAGTGTTGGTTCCACTGGGTTTGCACACAAAATTTGGGGAGATACAGGGCCGCAAAGTCGGGTCGGAAAATGTCATTCTTTGCTGCAGAAAAGTGCTTGACTCGAGTATAAGCCGAGGGGGGCACTTTCAGCACAAAAAAATGTGCTGAAAAACTCGGCTTATACTCGAGTATATACGGTACCACTTTTCTTGTGACTGTGCCCTTAAAAAGGTTCTTTACCCTCACAGATACTTTTGTACAGTCTACAGTACATTCAATATTCTTCAGTTCCATAAATGAAATACAAACAATCTGTTAAACAGTTTTTCCCTCAAATTAAACTCCTTTGAACTATTCATTTTCTATGGAGCTTGTTTTCCTTAAAATGTATTTTAATATTTTCCAGGTAATCACATGAGCAATAAACAATTTAACATTATCCTTGACATCTGCTTTAGTATCCACGTTTTAGTTTTTAGGCTACTATACAGGTTTGTAAAACTGAAATAGTGAGGTACATAATTTAGTGACCAGAATCAACCAATCAGATTTCAGATTACTGTAGTCCAGTGATCTCCAAACTATGGCCCAAGGGCCAAATGCGGCCCATTGCTAACCTTTATTCGGCCCTTGGGACACTATTCCTCCCACTGACACCAGCAGTGGGGCATAATACCTGCCACTGACATTAATGTTGAGGCACTATTCTTCCCACTAATATCAATGATGGGGCACTATTCCTCCTACTATTATCAGCATACAGTGGTGTGAAAAAGTGTTTGCCCCCTTCCTCATTTCCTGTTCCTTTGCATGTTTGTCACACTTTAGTGTTTCGGAACATCAAACCAATTTAAACAATAGTCAAGGACAACACAAGTAAACACAAAATGCAATTTGTAAATGAAGGTGTTTATTATTAAAGGTGAAAAAAAATCCAAACCATCATGGCCCTGTGTGAAAAAGTGATTGCCCCCTAAACCTAATAACTGGTTGGGCCACCCTTAGCAGCAACAACTGCAACCAAGCGTTTGCGATAACGTGCAATGAGGCTTTTACAGCGTCCTGGAGGAATTTTGGCCCACTCATCTTTGCAGAATTGTCCTAATTCAGTTACATTAGAGGGTTTTCGAGCATGAACGGCCTTTTTAAGGTCATACCACAACATCTCAATAGGATTCAGGTCAGGACTTTGGCTAGGCCACTCCAAAGTCTTCATTTTGTTTTTCTTCAGCCATTCGGTGGTGGACTTGCTGGTGTGTTTAGGATCATTGTCCTGCTGCAGAACCCAAGTTCGTTTCAGCTTGAGTACACGAACAGATGGTCGGACATTCTCCTTCAGGATCTCTTGGTAGACAGCAGAATTCATAGTTCCTTTTATCACGGCAAGTCTTCCAGGTCCTGAAGCAGCAAAACAGCCCCAGACCATCACACTACCACCACCATATTTTACTGTTGGTATAATGTTCTTTTTCTGAAATGCAGTGTTCCTTCTACGCCAGATATACTTGGACACACACCTTCCAAAGAGTTCCACTTTTGTCTCATCGGTCCACAGAATGTTGTCCCAAAAGTCTTGGGGATCATCAAGATGTGTTGTGGAGAAATTGAGACGAGCTTTGGTGTTCTTTTTGCTCAGCAGTGGTTTTCTCCTTGGAACTCTGCCATGCAGGCCATTTTTGCCCAGTCTTTTCCTGATGGTGGAGGCATGAACGCTGACCTTAACTGAGGCAAGTGAGGCCTGCAGTTCCTTGGACGTTGTTGTGGGGTCTTTTGTGACCTCTTGGATGAGTCGTCGCTGCGCTCTTGGGGTAATTTTGGGCGGCCGGCCACTCCTGGGAAGGTTCACCACTGTTCCATGTCTTCGCCATTTGTGGATAATGGCTCTCACTGTGGTTCGCTGGATTCCCAAAGCTTTGGAAATGGCTTTATAACCCTTTCCAGACTGATAGATCTCAATTACTTTCTTTCTCAATTGTTCCTGAATTTCTTTGGGTCTCGGCATGATGTGTAGCTTTTAAGGATCTTCTGGTGGACCTTACTGTGTCAAGCAGCTCCTATTTAAGTGATGCCTTGATTGTGAACAGGTGTGGCAATAATCAGGCCTGGGTGTGGCTAGAGAAATTGAACTCAGGTGTGGACAACCACAGTTATAGTATGTTTTAACAAGGGGGGGGCAATCACTTTTTCACACAGGGCCATGATGGTTTGGATTTTTTTTCACCTTTAATAATAAACACCTTCATTTACAAATTGCATTTTGTGTTTACTTGTGTTGTCCTTGACTATTGTTTAAATTGGTTTGATGTTCCGAAACACTTAAGTGTGACAAACATGCAAAGGAACAGGAAATGAGGAAGGGGGCAAACACTTTTTCACACCACTGTAGGTGTTTGCAGCCTATTGCATTAGGGTGTGCACCTCAAAGCTCAAACACATGTGCATGTGTACATAAGGAAGGTGTCAGTAGAGCAGTGAATGGTGTCATAAGGGCAGATATTGGTGGTGTAAGTAGGGCAGTTACAATCTAATTTTAATTGTTTTTGTGCACTTTTTTTAGGAGAATTTTTTTTATTTTTTTATGTTATTTGGTGAAATATCAGGGGTCTAAACATTGGAAATATGCACCACATGGGGTGATTAGGGTGTGCCCAGGCACACCTGGCACACCCTGTGTGCACACCTATGATTATCAGTAATGGGGCACTATTCCTCCCACCCACGCCAATAATGGTTTACTATTTCTTCCACTGATACCAATGGTGGGGCATTATTCCTCCCTCTGACACCAATGATGGGGCACTATTCCTCCCACTAGAATCAGTGATGGGGCACTATTCCTCTGACCCATACCAGTAATGAATCACGATTTCTTCCACTGATACTAATGGTGGGCGCTATTCCTCCCACTATTATCAGTGATGGGGCACTATTCCTCCCACCCATACCAATAATGGATCACTATTTCTTCCACTGATACCAATGGTGGGGCACTATTCATCCCACTGGCACCAACTGGCCATATCTATTTTAACTGATGCTGGGCCTGAGGCATTTTCTACCCTCATTGTCCACAATCTGGCCTCCCTAAAGTCTGAGGAACAGTAAACTGGCCCTTTGTTTGCAAAGTTTGGAGAACCCTACTGTAGTCAAATCAGTAGGGAAAATACCTTTTGATGGGTTCCTGCACTCTGCTCAAGGTTGGTGAAGCATTACTTGTTGAAACCTTGGTGAAGCAATACTTGTTTGACATGTATAACTCTTAATTAGGTCAGCAAAAATGCATACCGCTAGTACTGGTCTCACTGACATCACTCCTACATAAGTATTATAAACAAATCAGCAGGTTTGTAATACAGAACCTCTCCTGCACCACATACAGGACCCAGCTGCAGTTTTTACAGCTGATATCTGACAATTTCAGACATCCCTTGTAAAGTGCCGCTTATAGGCAAATGCCTGGTGTGCCTTATGGTAAACCTGGTCCTATTAGTAAAGATGATCATTTTAAATTAACATCATGGAACAAATACAGAAATAATAAATAAATATTTAATTAATTACTGCTTTGAATTAATTTTTTCCCATAAAAATATACTGAAAATGGGCTGAGAGTTTTGAATGATTAATTTACAGAAAAATATACTTAATAGAGCTGATTGTTTCAATACAGATTTTATTACAATATTTGTTAAATTAAACACAATTACACCCACAAGCATTTTTTAATATATACCGTATATACTCGAGTATAGGCCGTCCCGAGTATAAGCCGAGGCCCCTAAATCACCACAAAAAAATGGGGAAACAGTATTGACCCGTGTATAGGCCGAGGGGCAAAAATGCAGCAGCTACTGTAAGTGGAAAAAGGGTCAGCAATGCCCACCTGCATGTCCCCTGTACAGACCCCCGTGTCCCCATTTCAGCCCGTGTCCCTATTGCAGCCTACCTGTGCCGATCCGTGGGTCCGGGGTCCTGTGTCCGGGGTCCGTGCAGCCGATGTGGTCCCGCTGTGTCCCCGCTGTGTCCCCGCTCTGTCCCCCTCCACAGCGTGTACGGCGTGCGGCGCCATTACAATTTAAAAGCCGCGCCTCTTCCTCCTTCTCGTCCGTGATAGGAGGAACACTTTTTTCCCAGCAATCAGTGCGCAGTGTTCCGCCTATCACGGACCGTCTCTCATCCTCGTCCATGAGATGAGAATGACAGGCCATCCGTGATAGGCGGAACACTGTACTGCAGGGAAAATTAGTGTCCGCCTATCACGGATGGGCGGGAGGAGGCGGCGCGGCTTTTAAACACCGCCGTCTGTCTGCATGACAAGCTGTTCATGTAGGCAGACGGCGGTGACTCGAATATAAGCCGAGGGGTAGACTTTCAGACCTAAAAAAGGGTCTGAAAATCTCGGCTTATATTCGAGTATATACGGTAGTTTTTAAAAGATATGATCAATGTATTATTTAACATGCATTCATTTTCAATTGTAATTTCACATATTATTAGGTACTAATTTATCGTTTTGCTTAAAATAACTGCATATTACACATCCACTCTAGAACTTGCCGCTCTGCACTAAATTACAGACATTAGTATTTTCTGGCCTTGTAGTCTCTGTAGAAGCTGCTACAAAAATGGCTTACAAAACCCCTTAACTAAGGGCCAGTTCACACTATAGAAACGCAGTCCAGGTTCTTTTCTGTATGTACGTTTTTGATGTGTTCCAGTGCGTTATTGATGCAGTCAGGTGCATTTTTTTCTGCTTTTTTTTCCTTAACCTTAAATAAGGACATGTGTGTTCCAGTGCATTTTTGGCACGTTTAGGTGCGTTCCAGTGCATGGACTCTCTTGTGCCACCTCATCGGTCTTCCCGTTGGGTGTCTTGGTCCCCTTCCACTACTCCCCTGTCAGACACTGAGCAGCGGTCACCATCTGGAGGTGCTATGTTTTATCAAGTTCCAAGCTGGTTTTATAGAATTCTCTAGTTGTTTGAGGCATCTACTCCTAAAGAAGTGAAAGTATTCACAAAACACATTGAGTTACAAGATGCATTCCTCTCCCATATTGCAATCATCTTGGTTATGTAAAGCATGTTTTTGAAAATATACCAGCTTGATTTACATTATACAGTGCCTTGAAAAAGTATTCATACCCCTTGAAATTTTCCACATTTTGCCATGTTACAAAAACGTAAATACATTTTATTGGAATTTTATATAATAGACCAACACAAAGTGGCACATAATTGCCACTTTGTCTTGGTCTAACACGTAAAAATTCCAATAATATACATTTAGGTTTTTGGTTGTAACATGACATAATGTGGAAAATTGAGGGGTATGAATACTTTTTCAGGGCACTGTATATTGTTACGTGTAACCCATTGGCTTGATATGCCAAAAAAAATTTATGTCAAATTCTTGTACAATAAATTGATATTTTATGACTTTCATATCATGCCTTTAAAGCAGGGATCTTAAACTGGTGGCCCTCCAGCTGTTGCAAAACTACAATTCCCATGAGGCATTGCAAGGCTGACAGGTACAAGCATTACTCCCATAGGCAGAGGCATGATGGGACTTGTAGTTCTGCAACAGCTGGAGGGCCGCCAGTTTGAGACCCCTGCTTTAAAGTCCCATGGGCGAATATTGGTTGTATGTACCTACTAATACAATTATATCAATTATGTAAATAAACGAACATAAAAGTTCTAAATACTATATATAACAAAGGGACAGCAGACCCCACAAATATTCACAAAGAGATATCAAATGATATTATACATACAAATGTGTAGCGCTATTCCTTTAGGAATAATCAAACCCCAAAATGTGCAACACAGTGCAACTATTGTCCTTTGTACATAAATATTCCAACATAAATAGTAAGAAAATTATTTGGAACTGCTTCCAAAAACACCGTAACTGCATCCTCTCGTAAGCAGTGGATGATCTATGGTGGTGGTGAATAAGAGTGTCACCTTGCTGCATCATATACAGTATGTTTGGAAGCAATTGCAAATAATCTCCCTACCATTAGTTGCACTGTGTGGCACATTTTTGGGTTTGATTATTTCTTAAAGGGATACCGCTTCATATTTGTATGTATAATTGTGTGTATTTAATTGTTTTATTTGTTTCTTACTCAACTAATCATGCTAACCGTAAGGTATATGCATTGTAGAGTGGTCAGTTTTCATCCTCTCTTCTTTGCTTGTAATTTACATGATGCCATGCCAACCTATGATGTGCCTGTAGTCCCACTGTCAGCCTGTCATGTCAAAAGCTGACTTGTTTCCCATCCGACTATTGGCTGCAGTCGGTCTGTTAAATTCAAGAGGAATGTTAAAACAATGTCATTGTGGTTTTCCCACCACCCTGCAGAAAAACTCTGTAGAGGCAGTGATGGCGGTCATGTGACCACTGAATAAACTTTTTTTTTTCAGGTGTTTTTAAAAAAATAAATAATACAGTGCCATTTTTAAGTTCACAGTGTGGTTGTCATTTGCTAGCCAGCTTATTAATAGTATACCGCACCTAATCTTTAAGTCTAATGTCAGTTGGAATCTGAAATCTTAAGGTCAAAAAACTAATTTTACAGTACAAGAAGACAGAGCAGTTTGTTAATGCCAAAATTGAAATGCCTGTTTAAGCTTTTAAATATTAATGAAATAGCTATAAAATATTTAAACTTTACCTTGAATTTTTACAGCGAATCATCTCTCCCTTAGAAAGAAGTCATTATTACTGCATGGTGGGTCTTGGTAAATTGCATAGGCTACAAAATAAAATTTATCTGTAGTTTGTTAAAAATATTTACCACTGATGCTGATATTGGGCTTCATATATCAATAAAAAAATAATTGTCTGCTTTGTCTTTTGGTTTGCTCTCACTTTCTACATACAATAGAATAGTACTGTATCTGTACTATAAACTTGTAGTTTTGGGTGTACATTTTGGCTACAGGGGGCTTGAAGAAATGATTTACATGTCCCCACACATTATCTAAAAATGACAAGTATACCCTTCATTTTTTTGGATCTGTGATGTTAGTAAGAAAACAAATACCTTCTGTTTTAAGAGGGCTGCACTGTGTTCCCCACTAATAAGGATGAGCAAATATATCTGGTTTTAGCTTGTGGGGGATTTATTGAACCCAGTGTGAAGTCCTAAAATTGCAAACTTAAAGCAGAGTTCCGCACCCCCACAGCAAAAAATTAAAAGTCAGCAGCTACACATACTGTAGCTGCTGACTTTTAATATTAGGACACTTACTTGTCCTGGAAATCCAGCGATTTCGGCACCTTAGCCATTGTTTCCATCGGCTCTCAGGTGCTGCCGCCGCTATTCATGGTAAGGGAAACCAGCAGCAAGCCTTTCCGCTTCACAGCCAATTCCCTAATGCCCATGCGCCAAGCGCACTGTGCTTTCTAAATGGCCCAGCGGGGGGAGGAGGGGGGCCGAAATTCTGAGTGATCTAGCCGTGGCGAGATTTCTCGGAAGTGGGACAGGGTACCTGTCACAAAGAGGTACCCAGTCCCCCCTCTCCCCCTGAAAGGTGGCAAATGTGGCACTGGAGGAGGCAGATAAGAGGAGTTTCCACTTTTGGGTGGAACTCCGCTTTAAAAATTAACCCCATCGAAGCTTATGGGGGGGGGGGGGCAATCTTGAAAATCAATTGTTTATGTTCATTTTCAAGGCTTAAAAGCAAATGATTGTAAAGCAAAGTGTATGGGGAGCTGGGCGCTGCCATGTGGAATATGTGCCATTACATGAAAATAAAAATTAAATTCCTTATAGAGGGTCTACTTTTTAATGTGACTTATGAAAAACACCATTTGCAGTATAAGGCCTGAATTAATTTGTGGACATAAGAGGCACAATGGATTCAAATGCTACAAGAAAATGTACCAAAAAAAGTTAACATTTTCAATTTTTTTGTATTTTTGAGCTTGTTTTTTCAGACTACCAAACTTCATTGTCTTAAAGTGGTTCTAAAGGTTCAGGTTTTTTCTTTAAAATAATAAACACATTATACTCACCTGCTCTATGCAATGATTTTGCACAGAGCAGCCCCAATCCTCCTCTTCTTGGGTCCCCAGTTTGCACTTCTGCAAGCTGCGTGCTCTAGGGGCACTCATGCGTGTTCGTTCCTGAGCCACCTCTGTGTGTCACACAGAGCGCACTTCAGTTTCACCCCCCCTTCCTGGCTGTGATTGACAGCAGTGGGAGCCAATGGCTGTGTTTATGCCAATGAGGAGGGAGAGATCCTGGAGAGCCTCTGCCCTTGTGCACATCGCTGGATCTGGATCGGGCTTGGGTAAGCATAAGGGAGTTGCGGGGCAGCTGCACACTGAAAGTTGTTTGCAACCTTCACCCTTTACAACTACTTTAAGACTGGGCTTTTAGCTGTGTATATGTGTGTATTGCTGTGGTGCTTTGATTCATATTAGCAGCCCAACACATGTGTGTTTTTTTTTTTTTTTATAAATCTTTATTTTATACACATTTTTAACATTTAATTACATCAACATTCTCTTAAGATGTACATTTATATTATTACAGAATTTTTATACATATCCTTCTTTACTTTCATATATCCTTATTTATTCCAATGCTGTCCTTTGTATTCATTACACATGTGTGTTTTAGCACACCACAATGCTATGTAACTCACTGCTGTGCATTGTACTGTACTGCCTTGAAATACATGTTCTTTTATGGTGGATTTTATTGTGTTAGTAAGCCCATTCAGATGAATGAGCTTCTATGGAACAATGCAGATTAATGCAAAATCAAAATAAAAAGTTTAATAAAATGTCCAAATAGACTACACAAACACTTTGTAAACACAACCCCTCATTCTTCAGGTATGTGGTTAAAATAGGCGTATCTGCTGCAGATAGCATCATTGTGGTCTGCAGCTTATCAGCTATGGTACCAGCCATGTGGGTACCAAATGCATGAGAAAACACATAACTGCATCAGAGGTCTCAGTAGGAATAGCACCTCGAAGAGCAGGGCCAGCTGGGAGTAAAAACCAGCCCTGGAAAAAAATGTCATTCCAGCCCCATAGCATTAATAAACCAGCCCAACAGGGAAAACCATGCATTTTAAAGCACATTTGAAGAGTTTATTATATATAGATAAGACAGATATGAAAGTACATAGGGCTTTATATATATAAGAGCAAAATTCCGGTTATAGTGGTAAAAGTGAAGCCCCCATCAAGGGGACCCCAGGAACTCTGGGAATGTGGGGAGGGGGGGCTCTGGTGACCAGAGACCAATTTCCACAGAAAGAATACACTAAGGTAAGGGGGGGTTACTGATATAAAGGGGGAACCTTTACATCAGTGCCCCCTTACACTATTGTATTACTTCCCCCCTTACATCACTGACCCCCCCTCAGACTGGCCTGGTGATGCTGTCACTGACCTCCTCTCAAATGCACCGTGCAGGGCTCAGTCAGTCGGCTGCAGCTTGGTGGCTCTGGTTTTCTCCTATAGTCTCCTCTCCACAGTCCACACACATCTGACTAATCCCATGACCCCTATGCCAGCCGCACTCCCACTCTTGACTCCTCTTCAGACTCCCCCTCAGAGACTGGAAACATGATAAAAGACAAGACATGGTTAGAGGTTGCAGACATGATACAAGAGATGGTTAGAGGCTGCAGACCTGGTACAGGAGATAGTCAGAGGCTGTGGACATGATACAGGAGATTTCAGAGGCTGTGGACATGGTACAGGAGGAAATGTCAGAGGCTGTGAAAAAACAAATCAGTCGCAGCCAGCAAAAGTTGGAACTATACCCTTTTAAATACATATATTCAACCTGTTATGACTGGAGACAGTGCACATGGCTGTAAAGAAGCTGCAGGACACACATCAGCAGCATTAAAGTGTAAACATCAGCACTAGGAATGAGCTTCGCGTTCGATTCAAACTCATGTTCGACTCGAACATCGTCTGTTCGCCCGTTCGGCGAATCCCGAACATTATGGGCCATTCGCGCCAAATTCGAGTGGCGCATCACGGCCCATAATTCACTGCGGCATCGCAGTGCATTGCTGGCTGATGATTGGCCAAGCATGCACTATGACCCGCATGCTTGGCCAATCAAAGCGCCGTCTGTCTAGCGAGCCATAATTGGCCACAGCCAGGGTGGCTTTGGCCAATTATGGCTCAGGGGGTTTAGTACACGCTCCAAACTATATAAGGCCGCCTGTGCGACGGCCTTGTGTAGTGTGTTGCAGCAGAGAGAGATACACAGAGAGGCAGTGTGATTTCATTTCATTTTGAAGCTGTTGCAAATACAGTGGGTTTATTGTGCCACCTGCACAGTGTACACGCCTGAAGCTACAATTGCTGTTGTTCTGCGCATCCTATCCGTAGGCAGCTGTTGCAAATACAGTGGGTGTATTGTGCCATATGCACAGTGTATATGCCTGAAGCTACCCTAATTGCTGTTGTTCCGCGCATCCTATCCGTAGGCAGCTGTTGCAAATACAGTGGGTGTATTGTGCCATCTGCACAGTGTACACGCCTGAAGCTACCCCAATAGCTGTTGTTCTGCACATCCTATCCGTAGGCAGCTGTTGCAAATACAGTCGGTGTATTGTGCCATCTGCACAGTGTACACGCCTGAAGCTACTCCAATTGCTGTTGTTCTGCGCATCCTATCCTTAGGCAGCTGTTGCAAATACAGTGGGTGTATTGTGCCATTTGCACAGTGTTCATGCCTGAAGCTACCCCAATAGCTGTTGTTCTGCTCATCCTATCCGTAGGCAGCTGTTGCAAATACAGTGGGTGTATTGTGCCATCTGCACAGTGTACACGCCTGAAGCTACCCCAATTGCTGTTGTTCTGCTCATCCTATCCGTAGGCAGCTGTTGCAAATACAGTGGGTGTATTGTGCCATCTGCACAGTGTACACGCCTGAAGCTACCCCAATTGCTGTTGTTCTGCGCATCCTATCCGCAGGCAGCTGTAGCAATTACAGTCAGCGTATTGTGCCATCTGCACAGTGTACGCCTGAAGCTACCACAATTGCTGTTGTTCTGCTGATCCTATCCGCAGGCAGATGTAGCAATTACAGCGGGTGAATTGTGCCGTCTGCACAGTGTACGCCTAAAGCTACCCCAATTGCTGGTGTTCTGATAATAATAATACTACAGGCAGGCAGTTGATTCTGCTAGCTGCAGTATATCAGTATATATGTCCCAGCTTTGTGCAGCTACATCTCCCTGCCTGTATGTCTGTATGTCTGGAAGGCTAACAAGGAGAAGCAGACAGTCACGAGGCAATAAAAGAGGGCAAGCAGCTGTGTCTAGAGGCAACAGTGCTGGTCGTGGATATGGTGCATCCTCATCAGCACGTGGCCATGGGACACGCTTGTCCTTTTTTCGGCAGCTGGACGTGTTGAGCTGCAACATGCCGAAGACTTGGTAGAGTGGATGACCAAGCCGTCTTCATCCTCCTCATCCTCTCTCACCCAGGCTCAGGGTATTGGCAAAAAAGACTGCCAACGCGGCCTCTTCCCTAGGCTCAATGGCATCAGTCACTCCTTCCCTAGCCCCACCATGTCCTCCAGAGGAGTTCCCCGAACTGTTTGAACACAGTGTTGGGTACATGCTTCATGAGGATGCCCAGCGTTTTGAAGGCTCTGATGATGATACCCAGCTAGAGGAAGGCAGTAACGTGAGCCCAGAGAGAGGGGATGCCCATGAAGGACAGCAATCTGGCAGTCATGTTCCCACAGCTGCAGCATACTGCCAGGTTTGCTCCAGTGTTGAGGAGGGAGGGGATGGTGAGGTCACTGACTCCACGTGGGTGCCTGATAGGAGAGAGGAGGAGGAGGAGGCACATATCCAATGAGGCAGGATGCCCTCCAAGGGCCAGCTTAAGGGCAGTACACCGACTGCATCACACCGCACAGCTGCGCATGTGCAGGGCGCTGCCTCTGCGCGTTATTCCAAAAGTTCTGTGGTGTGGCCCTTTTTTGAGATGAGTGTATCAGATCGCACTGCTGCTATTTGCAACATGTCTCAAGCGTATCTCGCGTGGCGAAAACATCAGCCGCTTGGGCACTACATGCTTGACCAGATATATGTCGACCTGCCATGCAGTTCGTTGGCAAGCGTACCTAAAAGACCCACACCAAAGAACAAAGCGGACCTCTCCTTGCTCCTCATCAGCTGGGATCTCCAACCCCACTATACCTTCAGTCCTCTCTGAAACCTGCACTGAGAGGAACGAAGGTGTAGAATTAGGTGTGTCACAGCCAAGTACTTGCGGCAATCTGCTATCGGTACACTGACGTCCGATTGTACCAGGCAAATTTCCCTACCCCAGCTGCTGCACCGTCAAAAGAAGTTCACTCCCAGCCATCCACATGCCCAGCGGTTGAACGCTAGCTTGGCTAAATTGCTAGCACTTAAACTGCTGCCTTTCAGTTGGTAGAATCTGCCCCCTTCCGTGAGTTTGTGGAATGTGCGGTTCCTCAGTGGCAGTTTCCCAAACGCCACTTTTTCTCATGGAAGACAATTCCGGCTCTCTACCGGCATGTGGAAGGCAATGTCTTGGCCTTGCTGGACAGGGCGGTCAGCGCTAAGGTGCATATTGCCACTGACTCATGGTCCAGCAGGCATGGACATGGACTTTACCTATCTTTCACGGTGCATTGGGTGACTCTTCTGGCAGCTGGGAAGGATGCACGACAAGGTGCAGTAGTGTTGGAGGTTGTTCCGCCACCACGCCTCCAAAATGCTACTACTGGTGATTCTGACACACCTCTCTCCTCCACCTCACCTCTTCTTCTTCCTCCATGGCCTCTTCCTGTGCTTTGTCTTCGGAACCAGCGGTGCTCCGTAGGCGTTCTAGGGGCTACGCAAGTATGCAGGCAAAAAGATGCCATGCGGTGCTTGCGCTGGTTTGCTTGGGGGACAGGAGCCACACTGGGGCCGAGGTTCTGTCAGCTCTGATGGTTTGAGACAATGGCACCAACCTCCTCTCCGCCCTCTGACAGGGACAACTGACCCATGTGCCCTGTGTGGCTCACGTCCTTAACTTGGTGGTGCAGCGGTTCTTGGGCAGGTACCCGGGCTTACAGGATGGCCTGAGGCAGGCCAGGAAAGTCTGTGTGCATTTCCGCCGGTCATATAATGCCAGTGCTTGGCTGGCTGACCTCCAAAATGAATTTAACCTGCCCAAGAACCGCCTAATCCGTGACATGCCCACCAGGTGGAACTCAATGTTGGCCATGCTGCAGTGGCTGCACACGCAGCAGAGGGCTATCAATGAGTACCTGTGCGACTATGGCACCAGGACAGGGTCAGGGGAGCTTGTTTTTTTTTCCCCACGCCAGTGAGTCATGATCAGGGATGCGTGCACTGTCCTGTCACCATTTGAGGAGGCCATGAGGATGGTGAGCAGTGACAGTGCATGCATCAGTGACACTGTCCCTCTTGTCCACCTGTTGGAGCACACGCTGCATAGGATAATGGACAGGGCACTTGAGGCAGAACAGAGGCAGGAAGGGGAGGACTTCCTTACTTCTCAAGGCCCCCTTTATCCCGACAGTGTTCATGCTGGCCCGCCGATCATACAGGAAGAGGGGCGAGGAGGAGGAGGATTGTATCAGCATGGAGGTGGAGCCTGGCACTCAGCATCAGCAGCAGCCTTTTAGGGATCATTCACCGTCCCAAGAAACCCGTGGACTTGTACGTGGCTGGAAGGAGGTGGCTGCCACCTTAGTGACCCAGAAAACTCCGGACCGAATGCCTCAGCTAACCTATGCTTCATGGCCTCCCTGATCCTGCAAAGCCTGTGGAAGGATCCTCGTATTCGTCGGATCAAGGGGGGGATCATTACTGGCTGGCAACCCTCCTTGATCCACATAACAAGGGTAAGGTTGCGGACCTTATATTGCCATGGCAGAGGGATCAGAGAATGAAATATCTTCGGGAGGCCTTGCAGAAAAGTCTGTGCAATGCGTTCCCAGAGACTAGGAGGTTCCAAATTCCTTGACCTGGACAACGTGTTGCTGGAGCTTCGGTCAGTCACAGAAGGAGCGATGGAGAAGATGGCCGTCTGACCAATGCATTCAGACAATTTTTTAGTCCGCAGCCCCAAGGTTACAGCAACCATCGCCAGTGTCTGATTTACACGGTCCAGGAATACCTAGGGGCAAGGTCAGACTTGGACACCTTTCCCACCGAAAATCCTCTGGGTTACTGGGTCTTGAGGATGGATCACTGGTTAGAGCTTGCACAGTATGCAATTGAGTTACTGGCCTGTCCTGCATCCAGCGTTCTTTCGGAACGCACATTCAGTGCTGCTGGAGGGTTTGTAAGCGATCTCGGTTGATCGACTGACCTTCATAAAAATGAATCAGTCTTGGATCACCACCAGCTACCAAGCACCTGATGAGTATGTAACAGAATATTTTTTTTTGAAATGTCAGATCCCTTCAAGACTGCCTATGCTGATGCTGAGTGACTATCCTGTTATGCTGAGTGACTATCCTCTTCCTCCTCAATGATCATGCTGATAGCTTGTAATAAAATCTTTGGTTCTGGGCGCCACCACCAGTGGCTAAGGCCCAATTTGTCAGCCCCTGTTTAACAGGGGCGTGTAATTTCAATTTTTGATGCAATCATTTGCAGGAGGGTTCGTTGCTGCGCTCAACTATAATATTTGTGAGTGGTTGCAGTGTTGTGGCACCAGTGCCTAAGGCACAATTTTTTTGCCCCTGTTCAACAGGTGCATGTAATTACAATTCTTGATATAATATTTCACAGCAGGGTCCGTTCCAGCGCACACCTGTGAGGACTTACAGTGTTGTGGCACCAACACCACCACCAAAGGGCCACATTTTTCTACCACTGTTGAACAATGGCATGTAATTACGATTCTTGTAAAGTAGGGGGAACTAATGCGCGAGCCACAAGGGAAAAGATAATATGAAATAAACCTAACAATGCAGCAGCCAACATAAAAGTGTTCTCACACCAGACAATGATAACAGGTAAAAATATTAATGTGGCGCTTACTTAGAATGGCATAACACCATTCATGAACTAATTGGCAAACATGAATCCTTTGGAGACTCCAAAAGGATAAATGCAAAGAGATAAAGCGACCTTATGTTGATTTCTTTGTTACAATTGTATAGCCAGAGATTAGCCCACCAATGCTATAACAATTATTTGAAAAAACATCCTCACATAACAGGTAAATAGCTGAAATCCTCAAATAAGATATCAAAACAACGTGTAAGATAATCCGTGCAAATGAGCAAAAATAAAGTGCAAAATTCCATACGTGCAATCTACCAATATGTGCAAAAATAGCAGGATAAACAATCTGTGCAAAGTAGCAATAATTAATAAAGTGCAGCAATAATTGTGCAGCAATGATTGTGCAAAAAAATTTAAAATCTGTGAATAAAAGTTCTGTGCAAAGTAGGTAAATAGCACCTATTAATGTACAAAAAGCAAATATATATGTAAGCAAAAATAGCAGCAAGAAATCAGCGATGTCCAAAAAAGTCCATCTATGTGCTCAAACAATGAATAAAAAATCTTGGAAAAAAAAATAAAAATTATATAAGAATGTAAATCCGAAAAATTAGTCAAAAAGCAGGATCCCATACATGGTGCAATGCAATCCAATTGTGTCAATTTCTTTTCAAGATGCCATACAGTTCATCAGCTGCACAAGTGACCCCGTCCAAGCACTCTCCGGTGTAATAATGGATAGTGGTTCCCCCAGCCTCTCACCTCAAATAAGGAATAAAACAACCTTACAGATAAACACACTGGCTGATCCGTTCCCAGGCTCCCCCTGATAGCACAGCTCCTGTAGGTCTCTGTCCTCCGTTGGAACAATCCAGGGCCTCCAGGCAATCGGCCAAGTAATTAAGGAGAGAAAAGGAAGGACTCATAGTGCAGTATTAAAAACGAACGGTTTAATAAAAGGTCAAACACTTACAATTACGACGATTTAACCCACAGTGGTAATGAATAATGTTACCGATCCCGGCCGAGATCGGAAACGAACGTCACCGATTCCCTGACGCGTTGCGTCACTGTCCACGTGACTTTATCAAAGGTATACCAGCACCACCACCACCACCAAAGGCCCAATTTTTTAATACTGTTCCACAATGGCATGTAATTACAATTCTTGATATAATATTTCACAGCAGGGCGTTCCAGCGCCCACCAATAGTCACTTTGAGGGCTTACAGTGTTGTGGCAACACCAACACCTTAGGTCCAACTTTCTGCAGAGCATATAGGGCAGGCCCCTACTTTCAAACATCCAACTTACAAACGTCTCCTACTTGGAAAAGGAAGGAGACAACAGGAAGTGAGATGAAATCTACCCCTAGGAAGGGAAATTCTCTCCTGTAAGAGTTAATATGGGAAAAACGTGTCTCCTCTCCACTGATGCTTTATCCCAATCATTGTTTTACTAAAAAACCCAAATTTTCAAAAAACATTTGTCATTGGGACAGAAAGTCCAGTGAAATCTTCTGAAGAGGTGCACAGACAGCAACATTTTTTTTACAGGGGTGATAACCCTTCCCTATGTTTTCAAAAAAGCTTAAAAATAGATTTTTCGACTGGAGCTACACTTTAAAAATTTACCAGTTCAAAATTACAAACAGATTCTACTTAAAAACAAACCTACACAGTCCCTGTCTTGTTTGCACCGCCTGTATACTGCTGTTCAGAATATATAGAGTCTGGGGGCCCCACGCCTTTTCTTTTTTTAATTTGGGTACGGTTCCCCTTAATATCCATACAAGACCCAAAGGGGCTGGTAATGGGCAGGGGGGGTAGCCATGCCATTTTTCTCAATGATTTTAATCCATATTGCCGGGACCAGACATTACATTAAAACCGCAAGCAGTTTGAAATGACTATTTTTCCGTTAGAAATGTCATTTTATGCAGGGACTGTTCTAAACACGGGAAACACGTGCCACTTCACAGGCATACTATAGACCCCCCCCCCAGGCGCGATATATAAAGGAATATTTCACCTTTATTTTTAACTTCACTTCACTTCAGCGTCATTAAAATCAGTTCTTCCGAAAAAACGGCTTTTAAAACTTTTTTTTGCATTGATACATGTCCTCTGGGGCAGGACCCGGGTCCCCAAACCCTTTTTAGGACAATAACTTGCATATTAGCCTTTAAAATTATCACTTTTGATTTTGAACGTTCGAGTCCTATAGACTTTAATTGGGTTCTAAAGTTCGCGCAAATGTTCGGTCCGTTCGCAGATTCTTGTGCGAACCGAACCACACTGGTTCGGCTCATCCCTAATCAGCACCCTTTCCACAAAGATTCCCAAAGATACACAGCAATTTGCTACCTAAAGGACACTCTGTAATGCGGCGTACACACTGTCGGAATTTCCAATGGAAACAGTCCGATGGGAGCTTTTCATCGGATTTTCCGTCCGTGTGTATGCCCAACGGTCTTTTTCTGTCGGAATTTCCGACGGACTTTGAATTGAGAACCTGTTCTCAATTTTTCCGACGGAAAACCTTTCTATCGGATTTTCCGATCGTGTGTATGCAATTCCGACACGCAAAATTCCGACGCATGCTCGGAAACAATTCGACGCATGCTTAGAAGCATTAAACTTCCCTTTTATAGTGCTGTCGAACGTGTGTTATATGCCGCTGTGTTATTGACCGTCGGAATTTGGTGTGATCGTGTGTAGGCAACACAGCTTGAGCGGAATTCCGTCGGAAAAAACTCTGACTATTTTTCTGACGGAATTCCGCTCAAGCTGTGTTGCCTACACACGATCACACCAAATTCCGACGGAGAATTTCCGATCGTGTGTACGCGGCATAAGGGTTTACATCCACTTTAAGAGACCAGATCCTACAAGCCTTACACAAATCTGTTCCTATGCACTTCATCAGAAGCACCCCCTATGCTTTCCCTATCACAGCCAAACACAGTCTCAAAATGGCTGCTTGGAACTTGCATTTTGTAGTGAGAGGGCTGGCACATAACAAAGTCCCTATTATTGCCCATTTAAAACAACCTGACCTAAGTTCAAAGGCTAGGGAGTGAATTTTTGGTAGTTGGTTGGCTTGAATCCATGCTCAACCTGAACCCTACTTACTAATTAAGTGGGGGGTTATTTGGTTAATTTTAGCCCACCTCACCATAACTTTTATGGTTGTACTGTTTTGTTGGTCCATAAGCCCCACTTTATAAAAATATTTGCTATGAACCAGAGGTTCTGGGTATACATTTGGCCACAGGGGCATAAAGAAATTATCTGCACACCTTTGCCCACTTTCCTAAAATGAGGAATAAACCCCTTTCTATTGGATCTATAATGGTTCAACATGATTAACGGCTGCAGTAGTAGTGTTTTTTTCAACCAGACTAACTATGTAACTATGGAAGTAAGATGTGAAAATACCATTTGTTTTAAGAAGGCTCTACTGCAGCCTTTATCAACCTTTTCAACACAAAGGACCCCTTGAAATAGCTTTCCAGTCTCAGGGAATCCCTGCTAATAATTACTATATCTACAACTCATGATACTTTAGTGATTAGCTT